>OY725346.1:22577445-23225445 GCA_963243735.1 Neocrepidodera transversa
TATTCCTGAAGTGCTAAGACATATTCATCATAACAACTCTACACTGTTTGATGGCGTAAATAACATATATGCCTGACGAAAGCTCCATCTGTCAAGTTATCGCCGAGATATGGTCTATGATCGAACCTGCCCCTGCGCTCAACCAACTCCGGTCTCCCCTACAGGTACAAATTTAATTTTTATTTACTACTGAAAAATATCACTTTCTCTTTCTTATTTGTCAGTGTCTTTTTACCCCTTCCCTTTAGATAAGAGAGGTATAGTAATCATGCTAAAAATTGGGAAGTGAGATTTTAATGGATAAACACGTTTCTAGGGTCCCCTAAAATACGATTTTGATATTTTCCCCATGATGTATGTGTGTGTTTTAGTGTGTGTGTTAGGATGGATGTTGTAGTAAGGATAACTCAAAAACTACTGAATTAAAAAATTTAAATTTTGCATACAAGATTCTGATACCCTAGATTAGATCTGATTAGATTTTGGTGTTAATCGGACAACCGGATGTTGCTATGAATGATGACGCCATTACTTAACAAAATGACAATAAAGTTTTGCACATATATTTTGTATACATAGTTTATTTTCGTATCATTAAAATTTTCAAAAATTTTGCCATTATTGCCAGATTTAAAAAAAGTCAATTTTTTTCATACTTTTTTGTGTTAACGTGTGTGTTAATTTTCGATTCAAAAATGGCGAGAGGTCATATCCTGGTCACATCAGATTTTTTCATGTTATTTTAAATATTTAGAATTTACTGTATTAGGTGTTTTTATTTTGACGATTTTTTTATTAAGAAAAAAAGTGCCTTATAATGTATATTTTATTTTTGTTTTTTTTATGAATATTAAATATTTTTATTATATATTTAATTACCTATTCTACTAACTTTTTTTTGAAACCGATCCTGCAGGTTCGAGAGTTTTAGGCAGATTGCACGGAGAGGATCGATTTTATTAGCTAATAGTGAGCGTGCTTACACTTATGTAATGACATTCGTACAACTGTAATTTCATTACCTGAATTGTAAATCTGCCCTCTACGGTCGCCGATGTCTCCCTAATGAATTAAACCCCAATAATTCGGTTTGTCTATTTAATATCTCTACAATCAAACGATTTCACGTCGATTTTACTAATTACCAAAACTCTCTATTGATTTTGTTTATTAACCCCTGAGGATAATTATATCCAATAATTTGTTATGCAAATAAATTGACTTAATAACATGAACATTCCATTAAAAAATTTTATTTAATAACATTTTAGTGTATTCGTAAAATTTTTAATGTGCTATAATGAAATTTTAATTTAATTGTATAAAAAAAATATTATCGAACCATGCTTAAAAATGTTCAAAATAAAGGTAGCGAAACGACAAAATAAAAACAGAACTAATAAATAAAAAAATATATATATATATTATCGAAAGTCTATAAGGTAACTTAAATAAATTGAATATTCTGATTGGGTAAAAACGAAAATTGTCTATTTAATGCTTAATAAAACTCCCGTGAAATCGTTCCTTACCCACTGCGAAAATGCCGCAATTTTTTTTGGCCCTTAGCCGTATCCCATTTTAAGAACACAACCATACATAATTCATTAATTAAAAAGGGCAATTAAAAAGCAACAAAACCGAAACAAAGATTGCACTTGTGTGTTATGAAAAGGATAGAATAATTTTAATTAAATTAATTTGGAGTCTAGTTAAAAGCGGCCATGGTAAAAAGTGCCTTGTCAAGATTCATTATGCCATGCTGGTGTGACAGGGCTCTAATGAGTCCCCTCTCCTCTCTTCTCATCACCGCTGCCGTTGGGTTTTAGTTCGTTAATTAAGAGAAGGGAATATGATACTGGAGGTTTTTCGTTTTTGGCCATACCGCGACCGGACAGGACAATGACAGCTTTTAATCAAAAACGAACCCCTACTAACCCGTGCTTCACTATATTAGTTTTGATAAAGAGGATGCATTTCATTATCATATGAAAATCGATATTAGTTAGTTCAAAGTATAACTAATACAGTGAGATTCCCTTTATTGACAAAAGAAAAATATACTTAATAAAAAGTGATGTTAACGTGAATGGTATAATAAAAAATAAATAACGAGGCTGACGATAATTTATCTTAATCAAGTAGAAAATTTTTTTTGTAATTCAGCATCTCTATAATGAACTGCATTAGTAGAATCTTCAAGTATGGGATTAAAGTGTAAAAATTAAATTAACAAATTATTCCCACCAAACCCTCTTTTGTAAATGGGCCCGGTGGGCCTCGGCCAGAGACGTAGGTGTCTGTAAGGTTTTTGGGGTGCATGAGATTAAAAGATTTTTAGGCGCGGCGGCAATGGTAAAATCAGTGAGTAACATACTAACTACGTTCAAAACTTGGATCTCCATACAAAGCACTAATTGAGATAAAACTGAACCCCAAGGGGCAACAACTGATCTCGGCCATGGATCCAAGCTTCTAGAAATTTATCCAGGATAAACAGAGGAGGCTTTACCTGAACCTCTCAACAATTCTCTTTGGAGAGTTGGGGAAGAAAAAGGAATCCTCTGGGATAGAACCTGATGATGTAGTGACTGAACCTAGAAATTTATCCAATAACTTCTTAACAATTCTCTTCAGAGAATTAGGGAACATAAAGGAATCCTCTGGGATAGAACCTGACGAGGTATTAACTGAATCTATAAGGGAGAGCTTCTTGGACCAAGTATCACAGGAAAATTATGTCTAGGGTAGTGCAGAAGAAATAAAAGGGACCGTGGCAAAAGGGTAGATAAAAAAATTCAAACAAATATACATCGTCGTTCTACATTTTTTATTAAACAAGTCACCTAATTTTTATAAAATACATATCTTTAAAATTTAACGTAATGAATTAAAAGTATTATTTAAAGATAGTCACAGAAATGTCAAATATAAAAAAGAGGTTAGAAAACGCGCTTAAGCTGTCATCAACAGTTGATTAACAGCGCCACCACAATTGGCTTCCAAAATCGGCTTACTTTTTCTATCGTTGAGATCTGCCTCCTATTATACTAACCTAATGGTACGCTCCATAATTTATCTTTATACATACAAGTATTAGTTTCAATGAACTTTCACTATAACCTACAAACATGTATCTCTGTTACACTTACCTTAACTTCTAACTGCCATTTGTCAATCAATGATTGACCTCGGATCCTATCACCAGGGTTGCCAACCCAGGACTACCAATCCTGACAAATAGAATATTAACAATAATTTATTTATACTGTTCTTTTCAATTCTTTTTTTTTCGCATTACTATTATTTCTCTTATCTGTTATTCATTTACTATTTTTTTTTATTTTCGGTTAAATCAATATCATTTTCGTAAAGAAAAAAGCTGGAAACCCTTATATATATATTCTTTATGTAATACTATCACTTCAATCTTAAAGATTAAGAGCCATTTGCACCGATCGACATCTAAACTTGTTTTTTTAAAACTCGCTTAAATATTTAAGTGAAGTTTATTTTCCAAATCATTGCAACGCACATTTTTAAAGCGAGCTTTCTTAAGCGAGTACAAGCGAACTATTGATGGTAATTTTGTTTATTTATAGTTGTGACCACTTTTGTGACTAACTTCATAACAAAAATTCTAACCTGACAAAAGATGTAGTATAAAAAAAGTACTAAAGATTATAAGAATGTCACACAAACATCAAGCAGTAACAACACTATAGAAAATTTGTTATTTGGATCAAATGGCTGGAAACCATAAAAGTTTGGTTATGAAATAAGGCTTTGTAAATTAAACCCTCAATTCTGACGGTTTAACTTAAACTTTGCTTAGACCACTTTAAACCAAGTTTGTCTGGCTGTACAAATGAATTTTTATTTAAAGCGAGGCTTACTCTAAAGCTGGGTTTAAATTTAGTCGGTGCAAATGGCCCTAAATGACGTCAAGATTTCGAAGGTGAAAGACCGGAAACCAAAGTGGAGGGAAAAACCCTATAAAAATCCGCTTAATAGATAAGATCAAGTATCGACTAAATAAAACAAGTCTATTGTACTTGTAGCGCCACGTTATTATTGCTACTTTGAAAGAGTAAAAATAAAAATATAACACCTCAGTAATGTGTCAGAAATTTTACAGATTTGGCAATATTGCTGAAAGTAACTTTTAAGTAACTTTTAGTTGATTTGTCATGTCATGATTTGAAACGTATTTTTTTATAATATTCTTTAATATTTATTTTTTTTATGTTATTTTATATTTTTGTTATTTCTTAAAATCATGGCTGATGACTTAAACGAAGTAGTAGATGTTGAAGTGGACGTGATTGCTGGAGAAGAACAGCAGGTCGAAGATGCTCAAAGGGAGGGAGAAACTTTGAAACAAAAATCATCCAATGTTATTTTAAAAGAAGTAAAGTCTGAAGGTAAAGAAGGTAAAAAAGGTGAAGAAGGTGAAGAAGGTGAAGAAGGTGAAGAAGATAGAGAAGGTAAAGAAGGTAAAGAAGGTAAAGAAGGTAAAGAAGGTAAAGAAGGTAAAGAAGGTAAAGAAGGTAAAGAAGGTAAAGAAGGTAAAGAAGGTAAAGAAGGTAAAGAAGGTAAAGAAGGTAAAGAAGGTAAAGAAGGTAAAGAAGGTAAAGAAGGTAAAGAAGTTAAAGAAGTTAAAGAAGTTAAAGAAGGTGAAGAAGGTGAAGAAGGTAAAGAAGGTAAAGAAGGTAAAGAAGGTAAAGAAGGTAAAGAAGGTAAAGAAGTTAAAGAAGGTGAAGAAGGTGAAGAAGGTCAAGTAGGTGAGCTTATCCAATTTATTTATAATGGGGAATGTGCATTAATTTTAATTTTAAATCGTCCAAGGTGAACTCACATATATTTATACATATATATCCTGAGAAATTAAAACAATTGCAGCTACTATTTATCCAATGCTTGGGCATAATGACTTGCAACAAACTAAATAGTTCTTGTTTTCTATATCAACATCTATGACTATATTTTTTGGTGCAGCTTTTCACAATGATATTATTTAGCCCAATCATCTAGATCAACAGAACGAGCACGTGAAAAGGATTCTCTTGGACCATTTACGTAATGTGTTGTTTAGAGTAGTGATTCGGTTAAAGCCCCCTATTAGTAATTATGATTTTGACTAACCACTCTTCTGCATTATTCTTTCATTTATTTCGAATAAACACAATCCTGTAGGGTAAACTGGTCCATAGTGGAACGGTTTTTTTTAAAAATATCTAGCACCTTTATTAAGCGTTTGTAAATTATAATAAGTATACCTATAGATGGGTATGGATGTGAGGAAGCAAACTAATAATAATTTCAAGTAATCCTTTATTTAAAATAAATGTAATTCAACCAGTCCCACTATGAACCACTACATGGTTTATTGTGGGAATCACAGTGGTCCATAGTAGGATTTTTAATATCTTCTGCTACTACAGCATCTTCACCGGGTTTGTTGGGAAAATAAATAATTTGCCGGCCACAATTCTCTTCATAAAGAAGATATTATATTCATCTCCACTTATCTTAATAACCTGACCAACATAATGTTTAACAGTTTTTTTGTCATGTATCTTAATATAACATAGTCCTGCTCTTGAATAGACAAAACCTGGTTTTTATGATTGAAGCTTTTTAAATCTCTAGAATCGTTGCAAATCTCTTCAATAACATCACTGTTCGAACTAATGCCGTCATTAAAAACTTGAAAACGACGTTTAACTTTTTTAGCCTTTTAATTTTTCTTTTCTGAAAGTGCCAATCTTGCTTTATGCTGTTCCTCTGTGGCATCTTTTACGTGTATTTGTTATTATTGATGACTGTAGCTTCTTTCTGCTTTTCCTAAGGTTTTTTATAGGAGCAGCTTTAGCATGTGGCCTGATTTGCTTAGGGATTACCATATTGGATGAGTCAGGAATTTGGCTGACATGTCGTGGTTCTTCTACATCCTGATTATTTTCTACATCCTGAACATATTCCATATCCTGAACACCGTCGTTAGCCTTATTTTCGTCACCATTTTCATTTTCTTCGGGCCCATCAGTGACATAAGATGACATAAAATCACTCTATGAAAAAATTTGGAAATTCAGGGGTGCTATGGCTGTTTTTTTAAAGCCGTTGATAATGTTGAAAGGGTAAATGCTTTAGGGTAGGCAGTACCAACAACACTAAAAACATCATAAATTGTCATAGGTACGGCAGGATGATTTAGCATCAACTCCTTGATAATAATAGCTTTTAAATGGGAAGAAACAGCTAACGTCCAGCTGCTGTAATTTATGGCTGCAGTGATGCGGCAATGTCAATAAAATAATCCCATTATCTTTACACTTATTCAGCACACGAACATCATACCGGCTCTCATGGTTGTCAAAAATTAATAGAACTTTGAATTCTTTACTACATCGCATGTGTTTGATGAAGTGCTCTATATACTTCAAAAAATTGTCTTCTGTCATTCAGACAGAGGGATAAGCTGTACCGTCTGATACTAGAGGAGCTCCAGTAAGTATGAAAGGCTTAAATATTTTCCTTGGGAATACAAAGAATGGAGGCATAAAAGTTCCATTAGCGCATATTGCGGTGCACATTGTTATTAATGTGCCTCGTTCAGCACTTGTCACTTTTCCAATTTGTTTTTGTTTAATGTTAGCAAGTACCTTCTCGGGTTTATGCACTTTAGTGATACCAGTCTCATCACAATTGTAAATTTGGTTCGACTGGATATTATATTTCGTTATCACATTTCTCGAGTTGTTAAAAAATGTAGCCACATTATGCTTGTTGAAGCTGGTCGCCCTACCAAGGCTAGTTACTTCTGGTTTTCGAAGCGACAACATTGGGTGTCGCATCCTAAAATTATTCATCCATTCGACTCCAGCTCGTTTCTTCTCGTGCCAAGCTCGAGGCACCGTTTTAGTATCAGTAATGGCTTACTTGTAAGCTAATTAACGAGTATTTAATAATGTTAAACCGTAGCACATTTCACAAGCTTCAATTATATGCTCACTTAATAGCTGCTCCTCTCGTCCAAATTCAAAATCATTTGTATTTTCTTCATTAGCTTTATTAGCTAATTTGAACTTCTTTACTTTCCGCTGTAAAGCTGACTTGCTTACACAATGCTTTTTGGATTCGCTCATCAATGTCATTTGATTATCTACAACATCTTTCACTGCAGAATGCATATACCTTGCATATACTGTATGATCTTCTCTGCTGTTTTCAAAAATTGCTGACATCTCGGATGTCTCAGCATATTCAATTCTGCAAAACATTAAAAGTTTTAGCATGATGTAGCATATGTCAGCATGGACCGCATTATGTTATCATATCCCGGCATGGACCACTTATTTTTTCCCACTATGAATCATGGTGCATTAAAATACAAATGGCCAAAATTTTTATCAATGTTCTAGAGCTAGGTATAAACAGAAGAAGACAATATTGAGCTTATATGTATTAGATATCCATACAAAATTCTTGTTAAAAAGGGTACATTTCAGCGGATTATTCGAAAAAATCTGAACATGGAAATAAAAATTTTCAGCTGATCACCTGAATTTCCAAAATATCGAGACGTACCGTACCAATTAAAAAACCAATAAGAGATTCAAAGGCGGCACTGTTATGATAAAACACGCACACACACACTGACACATAGCTCTACCGCGACGGTAAAATAGACAGGAGAGTAAAATTCCCACTATGGACCGCGTCCTACTATGGACCAGTTTACCCTACGTACCACTAGACTCGAGTGATGAAATAAAGATCAGTAAAGAACAACGAACGTCAAAATGAGTTGCGTTCGCCCACCTTCTTGCTCTTCCTCTTCCTCTTCCTCTTCCTCTTCCTCTTCCTCTTCCTCTTCCTCTTCCTCTTCCTCTTCCTCTTCCTCTTCCTCTTCCTCTTCCTCTTCCTCTTCCTCTTCCTCTTCCTCTTCCTCTTCCTCTTCCTCTTCCTCTTCCTCTTCCTCTTCCTCTTCCTCTTCCTCTTCCTCTTCCTCTTCCTCTTCCTCTTCCTCTTCCTCTTCCTCTTCCTCTTCCTCTTCCTCTTCCTCTTCCTCTTCCTCTTCCTCTTCCTCTTCCTCTTCCTCTTCCTCTTCCTCTTCCTCTTCCTCTTCCTCTTCCTCTTCGTATTTAGATATATTGTGATATTAATGTATTTCTTTAATTTTGACTTTACATTATTCACCTACATTGCTAAGCTTCTAGGTCATTTTATGAATTAGTATTAAATATATTGAATTATGGAATTTTTATTTATGTAATATGATATAGAAACAACGGCGGAAGATAAAGATTTTGGAATAGTTGAATTGGAACCGGAAACAGAAAAAGAAATAGTAGTGGATGAAGCCCGACTAGATGAAGAATCGCCTGAAGAACAACAATTAGAGGAGTTGGCAGATGAAATTTATCTAGAATTAAAACGAATCTCCCTCAAAGAGAGCGTTACAAATGCCGAGGAAGAATATCTAGAAAAAGAAGAAGAGGTAAAGATAATACAAATAAGTTATTTTCCAATTCTAATCAACAAATATCAATAAATTTTAGGTCGAAGCTGAACCATTACAGGCGCGTAAAAAGAGTAGATCTAGCTACGATGTGGCGTATAATGTAGAATCAAGATTGCCAGTAGAAGACCATTTGGCAAAATATATCCGAGTAAGTGGTGACTTTACTCCTCTTCAAGATCCACATATACTCACACCTTTGAATTGTAAGTATCATAGATTTGATTTATTTCAAACAATAATTAAAATTCCACATCTTAGTACCCACTGAAGAAGAAGAGGAAGAAAAAAAAGTCGAGTATTATAAACCAAAGAAAGAAGAGAAAATTGTCGATAGAGGAATCTTTTATAGGAAGTACGAAGAATTGCAAGATAAATTTATTGAAGAAAAAATAAAAAATAGCTTGCTGCAGAGGTGTATGATAGCTTACTTTAAAAAAAATAAAATGGATAATATGCTTAAAGAAGTTGTTGCTGTCCCAGAAATGATGACGAAATACAAAAATAAACTAGTTGAGATGGAATACCAATTTAAAAGACTTGAAAATCTAAAAGTAATTTTCAATAATGAGGTAATGTGCTTACATATTTTCACATCTTATTAATTATTATATAATATAATTTATACTTTGGTACTTTAATTTTTAAAAACTGCTGCTTAATTAAAACCTTGCTAATATGATAATTGAATAAAAATTATGTTTCTTTACACAAAGTTGCTATTGTCTTTCTCAGAGTTAATGTCTTACAGGTGGACAACATCCGAAAGAAGAAAGAAGCAAGATTGGCAGTATTAGGTGCCCAATTTGATAGCCTTCAGCAAAGGGAGATAGAAGTTGGAAGAGGTCTAAGTTTTATTAAATCAGGACTTGAGCTACAAGACCGAACAATTAATACGCTAATTAATCGACAACGTAATTATTTCAAACAACTTTGCGAATTAAGAACAACTTACCAAAATACAAGGTTTGTTTTAAATATATTTTTACTTATTATTTAGAAACCATTTTTCGGATTTTTGTTCACCATGAAATTATTAATTTTCCTGAAGGACTATAGTACATGAACAAGAAGTTGCCATAGAAAAATTGAATCTAGTTGGAAATGGATTATACTTGTTCAATTTTGAAGTAATGAAGAACGAAAATCGAATATTTCTTGATAAAATTGAAGAAAAGGAAGAAGAACTCAGTTCGCTTCGTAGCAGATCTAGAAAATTATTACAAATGTTGGCCCATATAAGAGAAAAATCAAATGCCATGGATTGTGATATGGAAGAACTTCGTTATGACGTTTTCAGGTAAAAATCTAGTAATCTTTTACCAATACCTCAGTTATGCATTTTTCTAGGCTTGAAGGGGAAATAGACTACTTAAGGCGACGTGTAAATGATACGAAACAAGAAAGGGATTCGTTGCGTCAAAGACTGGAAAAATTAAAAATTGAAAGCGGTCTCCTATCTGAAACTGCTTTAATCAGAGATATGGAAAAATCATTACAAGAAGTCAAGTTGTATAAAGCAGAATTAAAGCATATACAGGTAAAAATTGAAAAAACAAGAAAAACATTATTGAAGAAACATAAAAGAATTCATAATTTCAGGAAAACTTTGTACTTCAAACTAAACAATTAAGAAACTTGAGAAGAACAAGAGAAAAGATGGAAACAATGCGAAGAACTCCCGTATCCAAAAAAGGTATAAATAAATGCAAAATGCAAACTTCAAAGGTCCGCAAATCTCGTCCTAGCATACTCTATCCTGCTAAAGTACCATCTACATCCTTCCATCATTTAAAAGAGTTTGCACCTGTCGTAACGAAAATAGCCTAAAATTAACTCTACGTATTTTTTATTGTGAAATTCGTAAAGTGATTATTCCATTTCAAAATCAAGATAAACTGAGTGTTAAATAGTACTAAATGTAGTTAACGGGTTAATAAATTTAAGGTGAAATGAATGCTTCTGTATATTATTGTTCATCTATTCTATTCTAACTGAATCCAGTTTGGGAAATTTCACCTGCACTGAGATTCTAGGCCTATTGTGCGCTACCAATTTTCACATCAGTCAGTACTCTTAAATAAATAAAAAATTTTTTTTTACTGCTTACATGAAAAATCACCATTATTTAGGGGAACCTATGGAATGTATCTTGAACAAATCTTCCAAATTCCACCTACGCGGTACTTTTATTTCAATAGGATGAAGTTAGTCATTCCAAGGCGAACATTTGACAGTCTAAACACGCATTTTATCATCTGTTTACTAAAGTTGAATTGGGAAGTGCTTTTTATTTATTATTTCAAAATGTAAGTTATTTTTTTAAGAGTATATCGCATTTATTATCTGTATGTTGCAATTAATTACGAGCGATTTCACCCAAGTCAATTTCGTAGTTAGTTAGCCTTAATTTCGTATATTTTTAGCTGATATATTTCTCATCTCAAATTTTCTGTAATTAATTCTTTGACGCATTGACACGGTGTTGTACATTGAACATAATACACATGATGTACATTCTGATTTTATACAGGCATTTTTAATTTATTTATTACAGTTCAGCAATATCTTCAAAACAAAATATGCTGCGATACAAAACAGACCTAAAAAGGAAATGGGTCAGATCCGGAAAAATCAAGAAGTGCGATAAAATTAATAAAAGAAAGAAGACATATTATATAGTGCTGCAAATCATATTGGACTATCAAGAAGTACAATTAGCAGATACATGCATAATTTTGACGTTACAGGTAGAGAAAACTACAATGCTATACATCAACATTGTAGTACAATGAAAGTCTTCAATCGAGAAGAAGGAAATAGGCATGAAGATTATACTAAAGAGGCAGCAACGCAACTGTACAATATGTGTTTGCTGTTTTAAATAACCAAAGATATCCTGCACAATGGGATCAAGAAAAATGGCTGGCAAATTTTGGTTGCGACTTTTCAAAAAATGGTATAAAATGATTTAGCAATTCGGAAACCAGAGAATACCAGCTTAGAAATATCAATAATAGAACAAATATCACACTCACATTCAATAACTATAATGCAGCTCTGGAAAAATATTCTCCATTACCAACTATTAATATATGGAATTGTGATGAGACAGGATTACGGTCCACGTTCCTTCAAATATCCTGGTTACAAAAGGTTCTAAACAGATTCAAAGCATGATAAGCGCAGAAAGATGAGCAAATATTACTATGATTGCAGCGGTGAATGCTGGACGTGGTTTTGTGCCACCTATGTTTATTTTTCCTCGCATCAATTTTAAAGGTTTTATGTTGACTTGGGCTCCACCTGGAAGTATGGGTGGTGCTAATCCTTCTGGTTGGTCTAATGAAACATTGTTCATTAAATTTTTTAAACATTTTCATCAATACGCAAAGGTTTCAAAAGATTTTCCATGTATGTTGTTGATGGACAATCATGAGAGCTACATATCGGTCCCTGTGATTCAGTTAGCTAAAGATAATGGTGTCATCTTTGTTACATTTGCAATGAATGATTTCACCTGCTCAACTTGTACGAGAAGCTTTATCTTTACCGTTTACACTGAACAATATCATTCAAGGATTTAAAGTTACTGGATTTGTTCTTCTCAACGAAAATATTTTTCAAGATTTTAAATTTTCCCCATCGAATGTGACTGATCGTCATGCTCCTGCTGCAGTAATTGATAATAATGAATCTAATCCCCAATCGACTAATGATGTTCCCTCAACTTCTAATGGCCTTACTTCCAGACAGCCAAATGAAGGTATTGAAGATATCCAGCCTGAACCTGAATCACCGTTAACTGCTTTTATAAGCCCTCCGATGATTATACGACATTCAAAAGCTGCCCTACGTAAGAACACTCAGAAAGAGCAAGAAAAAGGAAGATCGCGTACCCCTGAAAAACTTATGATTGAAGAACAAAAACAAGTAAAGGTCAAAAATGTTAAAGTATTATCTCAGCCAAACAAGTAAATGTAATACCAGACCAAATGTAAGCGATAAGCGAAAAGTATTGGCAGATACTGAATCTTCATCAGAAACTTCCACATCTGAACATTTTTCTTTACCAGTTTCCAATGATTCTTTTAGCTTTCTACAGTTCTCTGAACCAGATGAAAATATGAAGTCAAACAAGAATGATGAAACATCATTAATACAAACTATTTAAACATCTCACTGTCCACTCAAGATACTCAGCAGGATATTTCGTTATTGTAGTTTATGATCCCCAATTTTTCTCAGGGACGATACTGGAAACCACCACGGAGACAGCAGTGGTAAGTGCAATGCAAAAAACCTTAAATTCAGTGCGAATTGACTTGATATTTTACCTGTGGGAAGATATTCTACAACATATTTCTTCCCTTAAGAAAAGTCATTCCAAACCAGCCATTTACAAAGTTAAGGAGATGTGCAATGTTGATAATAATTAAGAAATTTTTGAGTTACTAGATAATTGGAGACTTATTTTTATTTTAGAATACTTGTAAAACACCAGATTCCAATATTATAATGTCCAACGTACATCTTGCTTATTTCCAAGGTAAATCTTGCTTATGTCCCAGGTACATCCCCCTGTACCTTGGGCAAAATGCAATTTTTTTTAAATAATATTTCTCACAATAAACAATTAAAATTTTTTCATAAAAAAAAACATGACACGTTTAACTGTACATAGTAGTCATAGGAATGATTAAATTAAATAATAAGTATAAATATAAAAAAAAGTAATGCATAGAAACTCCATTGCTCTAATTTGAAGTAATATTTCTCAGCCTACAATGATAATAAAAAAACACCGAGGTAAATAATGAAATATTGTCTATATTTTAAATGAATTGTTAATTTGACAGCTTAACTCCCACACTACGCGCTTCAGAATATAAAAGTGCTCGGTAAATAATAGCACAGTATACTATTTTTTGGTAGTTTTAAAACTATCTAATTTTTGTATATTTCTTATCTCTTCAGCAAAATTATTAAATAGTTTTAAGCCCAGAACACATAGAGATTTTTTCCCAATATTATAATTGCAGAAAGTTATATGAAAATCAAATCTCTTCCATGGTATGTAGAATTAAGAGAAAACTTATTTTTATTTTGAAAAACACAAACACATAATTTGTAAAGCAGAGGCCGGGTAAAGTTCAAACTTGATATTTCCTAAGAATGTCTTGACAAACTTGCTATAAATCTGACTACTTTTTGGGCAATAAATACATCAGAGAAAAAAAGGTAAAGTTTCCCAGAAACACAAACCATACCTAAGCTTACGTTCGATTAAAAACCATAATATAATTGAAGTAATTGACTTTCTTTTATTAATATTCTTCATACAAATTCGGTTTTTGTGGATTCAAGCACATATAGGCCTTGCAGAAAATGAACATATCGATAAACTTGCTGAAGATAGTATTTTTATTGGTATGCAGATACAACTGCGTCAAAGTTTCCATTTAAAATGATACCTACATGGTCAGAAAATGCTTGTGCGTAGATATTTTCTCCCTCTAGCCCCCTAAAAATGTCATCAACCACCAGGCACCACCTCAGAGGGGAGGGCACCGCTTGATGGCAACGATTTCCCTTCTAACGTTGTAAAGAGTGCTGTAAATATTCCTATGCTAAAACATGAAGTCTACCCATTGCGTAATGCTTTTAGCGGCTCCTCGCCTCCGCATAGCTCACACTGTGGCTGTACATACTAACCACTTTACATCATGAACTACTGTTGCTTTATATTTTTTACAATTTAACTGATTCGCTATACCTGGAGCCATCACGTCTGTACTCATTGGAATATACTAGTAGATAAAGTCCATAATATTTCTGATGGTAGATTATGCTATCTCTTCGGGTTCAGGATGCTGTACTTTAAACTGCCATTTTCTTTCCCTGTTCAGACCCGGCAATGGTATAATATATGAACAGGAGTTTCGTCCTCTTCCTCACATTTCCTACATAAGGAATCTTTCGGTACCCCTATGAGGTTTAGGTGTCTTCTGAGCCCGCAGTGTCCTGCCAGGACAAGTAGTGCAGTTTTAAGCTCCCGTCTATTTAGACATAACAGCAGATCGTATCTGCTTTTGGACGGACTTCTATGAATGATTTTCTCCAGCATAACGTTTAAGAAATACCACATATGGGTTGTGGCCCAATTAGAGGTTTTTCAGCTCTTTCATCATGCCCCGTCACCCATTTAAGAGCCTTAGAAGAGCAATTAATTGAGAAACTAAGGGTCAAAAAATTTGGATCCAAAGGTGAACTTAATTAATACCTGTGATAAATCAAGCTTGAAGGTTATGAATTATTATGAGACGTTGCATGTTTAGTGTTTATTTTACCACATTTTATTCACTCGCTCTCTTGCCTGTCTGTCTATCCGTTTGTCTGATTAGTACTAGAACTGCAATCGATTTGAAACTTTTCAATAATATAGACTTGAAACTTTGTTAAAAAATGGAATTTTTCGGTTTTGGGCAAACGCTTTTAAATTAATTCAATAATTTTTTTACTTAAATCAAGACTATTTTTTATCTCAAATAATTATTGAGTATTTGTAACAATAATTAACTAATATATAATTTAAGGAGTGAAAATTAAACCTATAGACCAAAAAAAAGAGAGTGAATAAAAGGGAAATTTATATCACCTAAGGAAAGGGAAAAATGGAATTATTCGAATTACAAACAGATGTGGGGGGGGGGGTGGGTTGGTTTTGTTGACTGCGGATTTAGAAGATATCAATTAGCCTAATATTACAAATAAATATAATTCAAATAAAACGCCACCAAGATATATCAAAGTAAGGAGAAACACTACATAGTAAGAAATTTTTGAAATACACATTAATTAAAGTAGATTGTTTTAAATTATTTACAAAGTTACTAATAGGTTTTGCATTTATATTTTGCATATTGCCAATATATGCACATCTTTATTCTTCTTCATAACATTTACGTTATTGCTATTTTTTGTTTCAGTATTTTAGGATTATACAGCGTGTTTTAAAAGTCTGGAAACGGTCGTGTATGTTTCAAAAGTCTGGAAACGTTCCTGAATTTCAAAAACTACTAGAGATAAATTGTCCAAATTAGGAACTTAATAACGACATATCTTTTATCACATTTTCATGCACTTAAAATTCAAAAACATTCATTTATTTTTGCTGCAGGCGACCAGCTTGAATATTTTGAATTTGAATCATTTATCTGTTTTTGAATTCCAGGATCGTTTCCAGACTTTTGAATCAGGCTGTAGATATTGGTCTTAATATAGGATGCGTATTAAGAATTGAACCGCCATCTTTGTAAATAAGAATTAAATTTAGACTCGTTGTTTGCCACAATCCATATTTTTTTCTTATGGAGTGATTAATTTTAACCAATTTTAGACACAATAATACAGAACTAGCGGTACCTTCCTTTTGAAAGCTACAATAATAAGTATAATCTAACGAAACAATAAAACTAAGTTTATTACTGTATTGTCACGAATCACAAATGAAATACTTGAAACGTAATTCCAGTCGCATTCACTAATTCACGCCCTATTGATAGATCATTATTTGTTAATGGATTGTTAATTGAAAGTCTGCCGAAGCTTACAATGTATTTTAATAATTTTATGTTCCTACCCAGATTACGTTTTATTATGCATGATACTGAGGATAGTATTTGATTTGGCTGACTGAATGATGTATATTAGTATTGAGGAAAATAGTCGACCATTGTGATGAAAGTATCTGTCCGATTGGAATGCCATTTTGACTGGAGACTTGTAACATCAAGCAAACATCATAGTGAAATTATGAGATGTTTATACCGCGATTTGCATGATTTTTGCTTCAATATTTTTTTAGTTTTCATCTTGATTTATTGTTTATCATCTGGGCGATAATTTTAATCAAGTAAGTGCATTTTAAAGTAAAATTGCGTGCTTAAAGCACTTGTCAGACTAGGCTGGTTGTTTGCCAGCGGCTAGTGTTTGTTAGCGCTGCTAAAAGTTATACATGTTTAACTTTTGGAAGCCGGCAGCAGCGACTAACAGATCACGTGACTGATGACACCAGGTGGCAACGCAGTTATACCACTATTGCTACTATCAGCGGTGAGTGAAATGCCTAGTGGATGGTTTTTATAATATTTTTTTAGCAAGTACAATGACTGACTTAAAGTTGAATAGTAAAGAAATGATTTACTTTTTAAATATTTTTTTAAGAAACTTTTAGAAAAAATAAAGATTGCAAATAATCTTGGTACACTCTAGTTGATTAAAAAAAATTAAAAACTTACGGGATACCTCTAGAAAGGAAATTGATAAGGTTCAAAAATAAATAAAATGTGGCGCCGACGACGAGCTGCTTGCTGGCAAATTGCAGCATATTATGAGCGGATTGCCAGTCACTGCCTGCTGGTGATGCTGTCACAACTTATTATGACCAGTGCTGAACACGAATATGATGTTCGTTTTTCGATATTTTGATAAAGAAGAAACTAAGAGTTGATAGAATTAAATTAACTCAAGCGATAAAAGAAGTTCCAAAGAGGAAATGAGTGGATAGTTCAATTTTGAATATGGATTGGTTTATACAACTTTGTGAGTTTAATTTCACCAACAAACATCTGCCAAAAGTGATCACACATAAATAGGTCACAAGGACGAAAAGGAGTTCAATGTGAATTTCGAAACGTTACGGATAATTGGATTTGTAACCTCCAAACCCGGAGTTACAATGTGTATGGGTTGTCGATCTCAACCGTTAAGCCATCGGTGTCACTCTGTAGTGGAGATGGAAGTGGGTTAAATAAATGATCGAAAATATATAAAAAATAAATGGGCGCCAAGCCATTGTAACGTCTACCAGAATTCACAATTAACTTACCCCTAAACGGCTAAATAAGGTAAATCATAGACAATACATTCCAATACACATAAAAATCTATTGGTAGTAAAATAAAAGTAAACTTCACAATAAGACGTAGCGCATGTCCTATATATAGGAATTCAAAGAGAATCATAAAATCATTGATGGCGGAGATTAAGAAAAGTAACCCGAAATTGTAAATTGTTACTATGGACGGTTTTGGTACCAAAAGCGAGGAATATTTCTAATATATCATACGTTGATGTCGTTTTAGATAAAAGCTATCCGTTAATTTCCGCTTTACAACAAAAATATTAATCGAAATAGTTATTAATTATGCGCAAATCGCCCCTACAATGTTTAATTTACAATCTAAATTGAATTACCTCAATACTAAAACAGGTGCTTTTGTGATTAATTGATGTAAAAATAACATAGCCGATAGTTCTAAATTAAATAACACCAGTACTAAAACATGTATACGTTTGTGATTAATTGATGTAAAGAAAAATAAATTAATTATTCTTATAGTCTAAGATACATATGGTCATTAATGTACTACACTTGACAAAATAGTCCTCCACAAGAGAATCAGTCCTCCAGTTGATCTTGAACTGCACGCTTGCAAAATAAGCCCACAAAGGAAATGAGACTACCAGTAAATGAGCCAGTCAGAAAAAGTTAGCCCATCCAAAGAACCCTAAAATAGTTAATAAAAAAAGAAAAACGTTAATCAACTACAAATGACCATTTTAGCTATTTTTTTTCTCTCCTTTTTGCAAAGAGAACCCACAAAAGAAAATCATAAACCCTGATATTAAAATACTACTAGCATTCAGATGAAAGTAAGATCAAAGGAGAAACCGGCAAATTACATAAAAAGGAAAAAAAAACAACTTACCTATTCGTGGAATAGGGATCAAATCTCATAAAATCCTTAAGAGTACACTACCAAGACAATAACAGATAGCGTTGAGTGGCTACGATGGAACAGCAATCCATATATTATCCGGCGACACGTGCCGTTGAGTTATGGCATCGTACAACAAATCTCTATCCAAAAATAACTCCAAGAGACGTCTTAACTCACATAAAAGTAGGAATCGAGGTAATAATCCTTCCCAAGGAAGATGACATCCACAGTCACATAAAGCCTCAATCCACACAGGATGCTTCGCCAACAAAGATTTTCACACGCCGAAGTCCACAAACAAAAATTGTACTCTTATTACCAGCAACTAGCAATAGCAACTTCTCTTGTCATCCCAGCTATTTCCCCTCCTTTCCCGAAAAATAACTAACAAATTTGCCAACTGAAATTTCCTCTAACCAATCGCGTCACGATCTCGCCGTCACTCAGACGAAACGACCAATCACAAAATTAACCATGACCACACCCTACCTAGACAATACATCCAACTGCGAAAGTTCTACCAACTTGAACATCTACCCTGGCACGGTATAAAACCACTCCGAGTAACTCTGAATGGAATCCGGAACAACAGAACACACCCATAATTCCGAACTCAGTCTAGCTCTCTTCAGAAATCAGAAATCTGAAATAAGCCAAACACTAAAGTTACTTGAGTCGACACTCCAACGAACGATAAACGTGAACATATCTGAGCTAGTACCAATCCTAAACGAGGCCAACACGAGAACCCTTCACTCACGTCGGACAATCAGCCACAACTAACCTTACTTTTCCACATGAATATCTTACTAAAATAAACAAGGCCCATGAAAAAGGGTAAACCTTCGTGATTAAGCAAACAGCACAGAAATTCACGAGGGAAAAATGACTGTAATAAAAAGGTAAGAAAGCCTAAATACTAAGCAAGGCGAACGTGAGAAAATTTACCGATATATATATATAAAACGAAAGGTCTGTATTTACTTTTAGGAAGCCCGAAAACTAATGGATATTTAAACATCTTAAAATGACAAAAATGGATATACAGGGCAATAACACGAATACGAACGAAGGAATATTGTGAAACTAGTTTAAGGTAGGTGTAAACAATATAATTTAGTCTTACGGGGGCTATGAAAACATTGGAGTCTCAGTTAGAAAACCGGACCGTTACAGATTTCTGAAACAGAATCCATATTTCTCGCTTGGTAAATCGCAAGCGACGAGCCTTGCACGAGCTATAGCCTTCAACCGACATAAAGCTGCCGCGATTTTTCGAAATTTGTCAACATAGAGAAGATTCCACGGTAAATAATCTGGATCATGGACGATTCTAGGGTCAATACAGTTCAGTATCCAAGACTTATAATCGCCAAATGATACAAGACAAGTTCCAAAATTGACGTCCGCTGAGCGTTGCGCATTGGTCACAATACCACTCGCATGGTCTGCAAGTAGAACAGCCATTCCGCCATTTTTAATTATCTCATGTGTGAATTTCAACCACGTTTTTTGAATGGTACGTCATGGGGCACTTGCAGTATTGCAGGTGTTTCGGGATGAATAACGGACATCGTCATTTAGTTCCTAGACCGTTTCCAACGACATTTTGAAGGAGTCAGTGCTGCTGGGTCGTATATTTCAGTTACTGCAATGTAAAAAAACCGAAATTTCTGCCATGCTGCGACCGTTAGATCGTAGTATTTTGGACGTTCAAAAATCATTCATGTAACGGTTAGATTCCTAGAAATCCCGACAGAAACATCCTTATCTATTATCCAGCAAGAATCATGCATCAACCAACAAATATTTCATCTGGCTTTCGATTTACTGGCACATATCAGTACAATGAAGATATTTTTACTGATGTGGACTTCTTGTCATCCAGCATAACCAATCGTCCACTAGTCATAGCGGAACAACAGGTCAGTGCCGAAAATGCTACTCCACTTGCTTTTACTTGGATGACTTGGATTCAAGTGCCACTCTTAAATTAAATGCGGCTATTGAATCAGCCATGAGCTATCCAAAAGCACCACCTCGGAATTACTCTGGCCGAAGTCGCTTGGTAAAACACAACTATTAACGAGTCTTGCAAGCTAAAGAATGAGCAATCGCTACGAAAAACAAAATTGCTAATCTAAGAAACGCTGGTGACTACATCTGGCTATATCATTAGTAACCCATCTAGTAATGGTACTAGCCGTAGACGTGGACGTGGTTGTCCGAAGAAAGTACACCATAGTCTCGGTATAACAATTCGCATGACGATAAAGATAAATTATGTTGCATCTGCAACAAAAAATTCAATGCCATCCAAACAATGCTCAAAATGCAAGCGAAAGGTTCACTTAAAATGCCACGGTGATGAGCTATAATAATGGAAATATCGAAATTCCGACGGTGATAATAATTACTAAGGTTATAGGTGTTTTCATTTAATTTGGTTGAGGAGTACATATTCCAAAGTGAAAAAGTTTTATATTATTTTTATATCCATTTTGTACCTTTAAATGAACATTTCATCGTTATGGGGCAAGAATAGTAATAGCAATACCTTCGCTAAAAAAATCACAGCTTAACACTCGTTCAAGCTACATTAAAAATAAGTGTAGCAAATTTGTAGCCATTAATACCTTTTTCAGGAGTTCAATAACCACCCCTATTTTTACTTTCCCGGCCCAACATCCGAGAAGGGAAAGTATTGTGAACGAGATACAAAAAGTTTTAGAGATGTCGATTTTGAGGTCACCTCAGATGAATGAGACCATTTTCAGATGGAAGTCTGTCAGTCTGTGTGTCTGTGTGCTTGTGTGTCTATGTATCTGTATGTCTGTATTTCTGCGTGTCTGTGTCTGTGTGTCTATCTGTCTGTATTCTTCCACGATAGAGGCCACACGTTTAATCTGATTGAGTTCAAATTTGGTATATGGGTTTGGGATATCCGTTGGATGAACCCATTAGTTTTTGTACAATATCTAAAAAATCTATTCAGAACAGTCTCATACTTTTTTGAAGGCAATATCATGATGAAGAATTTGGTATTTTTTTTCTGTACCGTGGATAGAACTTGAGATATATGGAAAATACTGAAGAAGAAAACGTAAACAACGATTTTTCTTAACAAATGTAAAAAAACTTCCAGCCGACGAAGGATATGGAGAACTCAGGGATTTTTTATTTACGTTGAATTTGGCACATTCCCTTAAAAAAATTGATCCTTGGGAGCAGTTCCCTTTTGTGAAAATATCGTGTAATTTGACTCCACTCTAAGAATTAACGGGGAAATCTGTTAACTTAACAAAAAGTTACCTAAGCAAGCAATTACTTATTAGTATAAAGAAAAAGTGATACCTCTATATCAGACTTACTTTAAAAAAAATTCACAATAATAATCATAAAGTTCATTCGAAAAGCAATATTTCAATTTAGGTTAGAAAGTTAAAATTTTATTTAAATTAATCTCCCAGCAGTTTTTGTAGCTAATCTGATATGATAATATTATTACCATTAATATCAATATTATTTTGAAAAGGTGACCAGGCGATAACTCTTCCCAAAATGATTCGATCTCTACCGAAAAGCTCGTTAATGAAAACAAAGAAAAGATAAACGCAGCAGCTACGGTTGCGCTACGCGTGGGCATCGCTGAAACTGCGGCGTTAATTAGCTGCCGACTAATTAACGAAATATCTCCCTTTCTCAGTGTATATATTGTTAATTAAAACAAATAATAATATTTGACGAACCCGACTTGATAACGAGTTTCTCCCAGCAAGTTTCTGGTTAATACACGGTGGCTCAACCAATCAGAATAATTTTAAAATATTTTTAACACCCTTATGATCATCATATAAGTCAGATTTTGGTTCATTCCAAAACAACTTCAGTATATTTATAAAAAAATTTAATAAGTTATCCATACCTTAAATTTTCAGAAATTTAAAGACAAAGAAAAATTCCAAAAGAGGTAACGTGACTAGTTTCTGCTAAAACGCCATTATCAGGTATGAAAATACATATTTCAAAAAAACACAGATTTACAATAAATTACTTAAGCTTAACTTACCATTATTAATATTACGCAAGTAGCAAAAAATTGTCACAAAAATGTGAATTTCATTGTGCAAGATGATAATTAATAATTAAATAAATTCTAACATTTCACAATGTACCATCATTACCATTATGTTTACTGCGTCATTTAATCTCACTGTTTTGATGTGCTTTACGATTGTCATTTGTTAACACCTTCAGTTTGTACCTTGTGAGTCTCATTCATGGCCTCTTTTAAGAATACCGTTTTTTTTTAAAGCATAAACAGTTTAATCTCCAGCAGAGGAGTCTCCTTCTAGCATAAAAATCTCTTAAGCATAAAAGTCAATCTTTACCATGTAAGTTTATTTTAAGCATAGAAGCCTTTTTTAAGCATAAAAGTCGTGTCTCTAGGATTTAAGTCTATTTTAAGCATAAAAGTCGTGTCTCTAGCATTGAAGTCTATTTTAAGCATAAAAGTCGTGTGTCTAGCATTGAAGACTATTTTAAGCATAAAAGTCTTGTCGTACCTTTAGCATTGAAGGCTCTTTTAAGCAATAAAGTTGTGTCTCTAACATTAAAGTATCTTTAAAGCATTAAACTCACATTTGTAGCATTCAAGTCTTTTTAAGTATTAAAGTCGTATATCTAGCATTGAAGTCTTGGAAGATGGGGCATTTGCTTGGACCATGCTCGGTCCTCCTAATTACTTTCCATTTCCCCCACCTAGGGTGGCTTACCCCCTGGAGCCCAATTCAATAATTTATAGTCAGCTCTCGGCTCCATGCGGGTCCTTTCTGCTAACTAGTACACGCTTTTAGCCTCATATTTTACAATGTTCTTTATTAATCATTTCTACGTAGTTCAAAGTTAAACTTTTTTATTTTTTTAAAGTACCCACCAATGCGTTTATAATTAAAAGTACTGAGCTCCAACCGGCTGGACTCGAAGCTGGCGTGGATCTGTATCGAATCCCTGGATCACATTGTTACCAGTAACAGAGTAACCCTACTAGAGGTACCTGGACGACATGAAGGGGTGGAGAGCAATGAGAAACCCGACACCCTTGCGAGAAGAGGACCGGAACCATTCTTCGGCATAGCCAAAAGCGGTGCCAAAGACACTATCTGGAAATGGGCCGAGAGGAAAACTCTCCAGCACTGGAAAGATATTCCTGGGTTAGCTCACTCTAAGGCGTTTATAGTCAAACCCTCAGGTAGCACCCTATCGCAGATCCTAGAATGGAGTAGAAGTGACCACGCATCCTAATTGGACTGCATACAGGGCACTGTCGTCTGCGGTACCATCTGAAGAAGCTAGGTCTGAGTCAAACATCCGACTGTATTCACTACCCTTAATGGGTCGCACCGTTGGTGTTTAATAATTTTTTTCCTCGGTAGTAACTAATAATGTTAAGTTGAGCTTTGCATGTTTTTTAAAATCATTAATTTGAACATTTTGTATCTATAGGCTTGATGATGGATTGTGACAGAAACTATTGCCTGTTAATTCAAATTAATTTATTATGGTACCTGACTTTGTGTTTTATTTCTTGTAAACTTTGGACCACATTTGAGTTATGAATAACCTTTTGGATTTAATTAAATAAACATTATTTGGTACAGGTTTTTTTTCCTGAATCGGGCATGGGAGGTCCCACCTGCACTGAGGCTCTAGGCCTATTGTGCCCCGCCAGTTTTCACATCAGTCCAGTACTCTTGACGAAGTCAAGAATAGTCCTGATGCTAGCTTTCGCTGTCTCTTCGGGTTCAGGATATTGTACCCCAAAGTGCCATTCCCTTTCCCTGTTCAGGTCCCGGCAATAGCATAATACATGAAGAGGAGTTTCGTCCTCTTCTCAGATTGTCTCTGCTCTTGGATGGACCTTCGATAAGTGCTTTGACTGTCTTAGTCCCGGAAGTTCTAACCAGTATTCCCTATGTTTGTCCCTTAATTGTTTTTCCAGCATACCCTTTATATGTTGGTAGGAAATACCACATGTGGGTTGCGGTCCAATTAAAGGGTTTGGCTAATTTACCAGCCAGGCGGATTGCCTCTTCATTTCCATGTATGCCCTCATGCCCAGGCACCCATTCAAGAGTTATCTTGTTGTGTTCTGCTAGGGCAGTTAGGTTTTTATAGCAGTCCAATACTAGTTTGGACTGTATTTTCACCCTTTGTATTGCTTTAAGGGATGCTTGACTATCCGTGAGTATACGGATTCTCTTATTTCTAAGATCCTCGCGCAACATCACGTTTAAACAAGAATTTATCGCAGTAATTTCCGGTTGAAAAACCGTTGCCATAGATCACAGGTGTAGAATGCAAGTTTTCCCTGAGTTCATATGATAGAATCCAGCACCTGTGCTGTCTTCTGTTTTAGACCCGTCCGTATACCAGGCAGATTGATTTTTCTGAGTTCTGACCTCACTCTTTTTGTCCCTCTCATGTATGGTTACTATGAAAGGTTTCACAAAGTTGTGACTGACAGGCATTCTGTGCGATGGCATAGTTAGCACCGGATTTTCTCTTAGTTTTTCTGATAACCGTTTCTTGAAAGTTCCCATCCCATGCCGTTTATACCCAGCCTGTACGTTGCTGCCAGTGCGTCTTTTTCCACTACTAGATGTACATGTTGGTATTTATGTTAATTTAAAACTACAAATACTACAACAGAACAAAAACTAATTGGGATTCTATTTTAGACTTCGCACAGTGGTATAGAGTTCGACAAACTTGAACAAAATCCTAAAAATTGAAAGTTCTCACAAAGAGTAGAAATTCATAAAATCTCTCAGAGATGGACCTAATTTAACGAATTTTAAACGGTCCAGAGGTCAATTATTGAAATTGATCGTAAAGTTACGATAACGCAAATTTGCGATTATGCACGTTTTTTAATTACAATTTTTGATCACTATTCTCAAATCAGAGACTGTACGTTTTACAATTTCGATGGGTGCATCTGGCAACATCACATTTAACCTCGAGAAATGTCATAACTCGGTGAACTACTGTCAGTATATGAGACGTCCTAAATATTAAAGAAAGACGACTAATAGATTCATTAAAACCTGATACATACCTGATCTGCTCTGACTCCTATACCGCTCTTCAATCCATACAAAATACATTTACTCGTGACCCTCTTTTACAAATAATATTAGATTTCATCCAAGATCTTCGGAACTCATCTAAAGTGATCAATTTGTTCTGGACTCCCGGACATGTGGGTATATCAGGAAACGAATTGGTAGATAACGCGGTCCGAACTGCTACTCAAGAAAACTACAACATGATATACCAATCCGCGTGAAAGACTTAAAGTGTTATCTTCAAACTAAACTTAATGCTATGTGGCTACAGGAATGGACTGAAAGTGAACAAGAAATAATAACTGTTAAACCAAATACACAGATAACACCTTACACTTTACTAAAAAGAAGGGAGCCAGTAGCACTTACACGACTTCAAATAGGTCACTCATACCTTATCGAGTCACCTTCTAGGCGGAGCGAAACCCCCCATTGTGAATTCTGTAATATACAACTAACAGTTAATCATATTCTAATAGAATGTCCCAGTTACACCTACCTAAGGAACAAATACTATCTCCCCAGTCTTAGCACACATGACTATATTCTAAAAACAATAAAGTTCATAAACGAAGCGGATTCAATTAAAAAACTATAATTTATAATACTCATTTATAAAGATAATACTTACATGATTAGGAGATTAAGATTGAGCCTAATGACCAAGTAGTCGACGTCTTAAAAAAAATTGTCAAAACAGCCTTACCAATTCATTCCTTCTTATTCATTTAACTTTGGTGGGTTTTGGGCTAGATTTACCTAAAAAGAGTCGTACCAGGAGAAAGCTTAACATTTGATAATTTAACGATAGTTTTAATTTAACTAGAAACTATCTCTAAATTTTCTTTCTCATCTTCAGATTCCTCTTTTTTTAATTCCTTTTTTGTCTTTTTCTTCGGTGAAGATTTGATGCAGTCTGATTCTTCCTTTTAACTGGGGACTTTACAGAAAGTGTAAATTAGAGAGGTTTTCCTAAAGCATTTCCTGAATCAAGTCCGGACTATAATATGTTTCTAAATTTTTTGTGAATTGTGACTTAAAGTTGACAAGTAGTTTAAAAAATCTATAATTAGACCTGGTGGAGGCCTTTTATCAAAACAGTCTTTGATGAATGAAGGTACATCTAGATACACCTAGGTACACCTATATGCAATAGTGATTGCATATTTAATACCTACTTACTATTTTGTGCAAATAGTAGACTGAAATTAATGAAAAGTCATTATTTTATTTTTAGTTTATGAAAAGTGTATTTTTCATGTTTTTTTTTTTAAATTATTTGTCTAAAAATAATGTGATCGTAGAAAAAATCTTGTGTACAATTCTAGCAGAAAGTGCTTTGCCGCTTTCGCAGATTGCCCGCGCTCCGCTACGCGTCGCGCGGGCAACTCTCTGCCTCAAGCGGCAAAGTATCACTTTCCGCTCTTAATACACAAATAGCTATTAATGTGCCTGTGTCTAAGAGTATCTAAGGAACAGATTTCGTTGAAACTTTTCAGTTTTTGATTTAATACAACAAAAAAGTATTGTCGAAAGGTAAACAATAATGTCAATATTATTTCAACTATAATAAAAATATAACTTATACATCTGATGTATCTTTTAAAAACAGTTTAACAGTAGGAAGTTTTAATTTTGATCATGATTTTTTATTTCCACTTCTACACCTTTTCCAATTGTAGTTCAAATTGTGGCAATTGTATTTCCAAATAATCATTTCAGTTTCAAAAAGCATCATTTGAATTTTCAAATTTCATAATTTATCGTTTATATTTAAAAAAGCCAAAAATTATCAATTATATTTCAAATTGGTCATTTTAAATCCAAAATTATCAAATGTATTTTGAATTAATCAAATTAATTTTGAAAATTAACATTTCACTTTTCAAAATAGTAATTTATTTTTCAAAATATATCAAATGTATTTCATATAAAGCATCATTTAATTTCAAATAAATTACACTAAAAGGTTTATAAATATCCTGCTGTACTTAAGTGGTTGAAATTTTACTATTTAATCACCCTGTGCTTTTGGCTCCTGTCAATTTGACATAATTTTATTACATCTATATAGTTTGAACATGAATTTGAGCCAAAAAATGAATTTGAAGGATAATTGTGCTATCTGCCGATTTCCGATGTTGAGAGGTAACGTGCTAAGAGTTTTTCCATGTAATCACTTTTTTCACCTAACTTGCTCAGAAAGAATCATGAACACGGCGGTTGCAAGATGCCCTTTATGTTGAGTCATACTGGTAGGTAACGAACCTTATAAAAGAAAGAATTACAAGAAACATTCAGATGCAGATAGGGAGAGAATTGTCACATGTGCTAATAAAGGTGAAGATTGGGTTAAATTGGCATCTACGTTAAATATAAAGTTTCACACAGCCTACTAATGGATGAAATCAGGTCGTAGTAACATGCTCAAAGAAGGAAGTAAGAAACCAAGAATTCTAACTGAACATCAGGTCGATATAATAATTGAATGGGTCGAAGAAGATTGTTCGCAAACATTAAAAGGCTAAAAGAAAGAGTGTTAGAAGAGTTCCTTGTAACAATCAGCCTTTCCACTTTGGGTAAATACCTAGAAGGAAGATTCCCTATGTAGGAAATGTGAGGAAGAGGACGAAACTCCTCTCTTCGTGTATTATGCTATTACCGGGACCTGAACTACCTGTAACAATGAACAGAAATGAGAATAAAATGTTGCGGGCGAATTATGTTCGTAGTCATCGCTCTAGAGTTGGTAATAGAGCCGTATAAATGCCACCAGTCGCAAGGGGGCCAAATATTCATTTAATTGGAGGCATCTCGGCAGCAGGCGTCGTTGCAATGGACCGCCATCGCGGATCTCTCTTTTAATGCACCTGCTGCTAATGAATGGATTTTATAACTTTTGCAACAATGGGAAAACGGAGGAAATCAACTTGTGGATTTGGTGATAGTATGCGATAATGCTCCATGTCATTCCAGATTAGAAACAGCATTAACTGGTACTGCAGTAACTCTTTTGAAATTAGCACCGTATTCTCAAATGTTAAACCCGATCGAGACCATTTGGCCCAAGATAAAAAGCTTTGTGAAAAATAACATGGACATTCCAGATGTCGCTGATCCTGGAGTGATAGAACAAAGGCTAGTGTACTTGGAACGTGTTGTAGACGAAGGGAAAAACACGATTGTAGGAGGTGATTGCGCTCGTGCGGTACAACACTGCTCTACGTTTCACGGATTGGCTTTAGAGTTAGAAGATATGAATGTTGGACAATAGCTTTTTGTTATAAATTCTGTGTTATATATTATAAAAAGTTATTTAATACTGTGTATTCAGGCATATAAGTAGACTATGTAGAATATGCTGTAGATAAATTTTGAAATAAAAATTTTTAAAATTAAAATAATGAATTTTCAAATGGAATTTTTCGAAAAATGTATGACAAATTTAAAATATATTTGACGCAATTTAAAATTTAATTGATAAGTTCGAAATACATTTGATACTTTTTTAAATCAAATTGCCTATTTTGAAATACAAATGATAATTTCCGAAATTAACTTGATACTTTTTGAAATAAAATTGGAAAAGGTGTAGATCTGACTCTATTTTTAGATCCAGTTTTTTGGATTCTCCGTTAAGAAATCTCGATGTCTCGATGGAATGCAATGGACACGTCGTTAAAAAAATAGACGCCTTGTTAGAAAAAAACAGCACAAAGAAAACAAAAAATAAGTAATGAAAAATATTGTTCATTTACTTAAGTACATTGAACTTATTTGGAACATTCAGCTTTTAGATATAAAAAAATTTAGTTCTACATTAAATGTTTTGTGAATTCTCAAAATAAAATTAAAAGTGGTATATTTCAAAGTATATTTGACACCGGTATTTGTATGGTATTCTTTTAAAAATTCATTATAAAATCTGAAAATGATCTATTACCATAATATACAGATCTGTCTCTGGCAGAATCAAAATGGAGTCTCAATGCGGTCCATAACAGGAGACGTATCTCTAGGGCTTCACACGAGAATTTCAAAAATCTCGTCTCGGTCTCGTTAGTTGAGAAAAAAATAAGTCTCGTTTCAGTCTCGGTCTCATCTCGTAACCATTTGTCTAGTCTCGTTCTGGCAAATCTCGTTATTGCCAGAACTTATTTATGAGGTAGTACAAAACGAAGTAATTATTGTTTCTATTGTAATTAATATATGCGTGATTATTTATTTATTTTTGTTTTTTATTTGGACGTTACCAAATTATTATATATACAAATTATAATTATAAACATTTTTATATAATAAAATACAACTTTTTTTTATTCATTCACGTTAAAATATTTTCGCAACATACATTTTACATTTCGTTAATGAAAAATGTTAATTAGTTTAAAAATATTATTTTATTATAAATTGTTTTTTATATGGCAGATAACTGAACAGACACCGTTTTAAAAAATTACAATTGTCGAATTTGAAATGGAGGGCATGTTAATGTTGATTTCGTTACTATTATTTTCAATTGGATTGAAAATTTTATTTAAATTGGTTTATTCTGCACATATAACTCGATCAAAATGTAGATAAAAGTATTAACTTATCAACAATTAGAATATTTTGACAGTTGTCAAAATATACTACCTACTTCGCTAAAAAATAATTCGATTCTATTGGCTGAAAAATTTGTATCATAATGAAAATCTGTATCATAATGAAAGTCATTACGAAACAGATATTAATTAGCGTATTATAAAATAAGAGTAAGTATATTATTGATCAATCACTTAAAAGTTATAAGTTTAATAAATGTTGCATTTATAAAAAATTATAATAAAATTTTTCTTTTATTTTTATTCAATCAATTAATAACTTTCAATGATGAGTAATTATTGTGGAGACCTTTCACGTAATTATTGTTTTAAAGTCGAATTTATAATCTTTCGATTGTTTAAAATTGCAAACTTTTATAACGTTAAGAATGAAAAAATAATAATAAGTAAACCATCAACTTTAAACAACAAATGTAGTTTCTGACTTAACTGGGTCATAAAATTTTATTGCTCTTAAACTGTTTGGAAGCCCTAAACATTTCGAAAATTATAAAATAAAATATTTCACAATTGGTTACCATAGATTTCGTAAATTTATCGTAACCTATGCAGACTTTTTTTATCATAAAAAATTAAATGTTTATACTGCTTGATAGTTTATTTTTCTCGGAAATTCAGAAAAAAATCTGAAGAAATAGGAGACCAGAAACGAGACTGTCGGGTCTCGCCATATGTGGTCTCGGTATCGCCTAAATAATTTTGAAAAAGGTCTCAACACGCTCTCATCTCGGTTTTACGAGACGAGACAAGTATCGTTCTCGTATCTACGTATAGCTGCCCATACTTGATGCGCCAAAGAGATCTACTCCGGTAACTTTAGTCAGTGGCGTATCATGACTACAAAAAGTGGGGAGCACATGTCCCTACATTTAATATTTTCTTCCTTAGGCAAAAATTTCCATAAATCATCCATGTTTCTCACATGCACAACCAGCATATGGCTTGCTGACGCGTCGGAAAACGTAACGCATGTCGGATAGAGTTAGTAGGTATTAAATAAAATAAATGTATACTACATATTTACTTTCATAAAAAAAGAATAGTAATTAATTAAATAAACTTTCCTAAAACTAAATCAACGTCCTTTATGAATGTAACGAGATTCAGAATGGGTCTATTTAAAATATTTATCTATTCAGTAGAAAAGCGAGGAAAATTCAGCATATAATAACTGTTTGAACTGCATGATCTTATTTATTTCGCTTTGCAAAGTTAGCGGCTGTGTGTATGTTTGCTTAGAATTAGCGAGACTCCCATTTTAGGGAAATATTGTCAGTGCCTAATTATAAACATAACTCCCAGTAATTGCTCGGTGTGATGTTTACTTTGCTTGTACAAATTTACATTCGGCTGTCACCAAGTTATTGAATACTTATTGCTACGGCACCAGCCCGCATGATCTAATTACTATAGGGTGGACTGATTTAAATTAGATTTAAAATTGAAAATCTAGATTTAAAAAAACCTAAATACTCTTACGTTGCCAAAGATCGACAACAGCTAGAAATGACCCCTAATAAGCCAATATGTTATGTATTTTACCATAGTCTGAAAAAAAAATTATAAACATTGTGCATCAATGAGATAAACAATGATAAAAATGTTAATTTCGAGGTTGTAAAGAGACACTTACAAATTTGTTTTTTCTATGCACCAACTCAAAAATGCTATTTAAGACCGCTTAAAGATAAACCCTCAACCGTGATGTTTAAATTATTGAACCAAGTTTTAATAAATTTTAACCTCACACTTTTTGCTTCTTCAGCATTCTTTGGGTACTTGTTTTTATATTAGTTTTATTGTATTTTGTGGATTAAGTTAGACCTATACGTATTATGCCTTCTTAAAATGCCATAAATGGAATATACTAAACATCCTTGAGATGTACGAAATCAACTCCTGCCTCCACAACTCCAATACCATTTGTCTTAAAAATTGGTACCCAATTTCAGAGACTTTAAGGTCTTTTGCTTTCCTTTTCATATACCTACTTTTGGAACCCTGCCTTTCCAAAATTACTATTTTCATCGTTTCTCCTATTTTGGTTTTTCCCTTTTTTGTTTTCTCTTTCCGTTTCCCTTTAATTTTGAGTTCCTTCCCCTTGGGCCATATTTTCACATTTGTTTCCTAACGTCTCTTCTTTTTCTTACCACTTATCACCTGTCACTTGTCAACCTCCTCTTCTTCGATCTTAGTTTCTTCTTTCTTACCTTGACTGAACCGAACCTTCGTCAAGCGTTTTATTTTTAAATTAACTTGTTGTATTATTCAAAATTTTCTCTTTTCTAAAAACTCTTTTTGAATGTTTTTAAAAAAATGAGGGGGTAATCCCACCCAACTTTCCGAACACTCCTAGTAAAGTAATTGTTTAATCTATTATTTTAGTTTTACTGCATTAAAATACATTAATTATATTACCTATCGAATGGTATAAATCCCATTTTAATATCTTTAATATTTTTAAAGTTATTCAATTTTTTTTAAACTTTTATTAAATTTCAAAAAAAAAATTATGAATTCTACAGTTTTTTGAATAAAATTCTGAAAAAAATCACAATTATAGAGTTTTTACTACAAATTTAAGGGTAATTTTTTTAAAATTTTTAATGTTAATTTGAACCTTAAAACAAATAAAACCTATTTTTGAATAATTTTAAAATCAATAAATAATTAATATCTCATTCAATTTTATTCAAAATGGGAAACAGACCTTTTTTTTAAGTTTTTGAATCAAAATGCATTGATAAAGTTAGTTTAAAAAACTAAAAAAAAATCAAATTTTTTTTCAAAAATTCATGGGTATCCATTGAATTGTTTTAACTTTTTTCATTTTTTGCTATAACTTTTACAAATACTGTATTAAAATTATGAAATAATTTACACACATAGTACTTTTGGATCATTTTCGGATATGCTATTTACTTTTTTCATTTATTTTATACTCATTGATAAAACGAAATTACAATAATTACAATTCTAAATTTTAAGAAACTAAAATACATTTAAAATATAGAGTTTTATATTATCACATTTCAATAACTTTAATATTTTAGAAGTTATTCAATTTAGTTTAAAACCGTAATATAATCTTAAATTTCTTAGCCAATTTTTTAAAAATTCCAAAATTTTTATAATAAAATTTTGAAAAAAATTATAAATATAAAATTAATTATTACAAATTTAGAGATATTTTTTTTTTAAATTTTTAATATAAAAATTTAACTAAAAAATAATAATTTAATAAAGATAAAAATTAAAATAAAAACTAACGGCGAAACTATGCGCAACATGAAAAAATAGTCAAGACAAAATTTAAAGAAAATTTTATGTTCTACAATTTTGATACCATGAAATTTTTCATAAAACTCCATAATTTTGTCTCAAAATCTAAAAAAGTCACAAAAATGTCAATATAATTTTTTTTCACGCCCTCTAGCGGCGAAACTATCAGGAATTCAAAAAACCGGTAATGACAAAATGTGTAGAAAATTTTATGTTCTACAACTTTCATATCCTGTAATTTTTCATAAAAATGCATTATTTTGGTTATTTAAGAAAAATATGAAAAAAAAATACTTTTTGATAAATCTGGCAACAATGGCAAAAGTTTTTAAAAATTTTAATCATTCGAAATTAAACTATAACGTATGAAAAATATATGTGTAAAACTTTATTGCCATCTTGTTTAGTAATGACGTCATCACTTATAGCAACTGTCACTTCCGGTTGTCCGATTAACTCCAAAATCTATGCAGGTCGTCTCCTTGCCACCCTAAATATATATATAAAATTTCATCTTAATCGGTTCAGCCGTTTAGACGCTATCGTGTTCACACACACACACACCCACACACAGACACACAGACACACAGACACACACACACACACACACACACACACACACACACACACACACACACACACACACACACACACACACACACACACACACACACACACACACACAGACAGACATCATGCTAAAAATGGTATAAATGGTTTCAGGTGACCTCAAAACGTAAAGATCCGTTAAAATCTGGGTATGGTCAAAATATCATGATCGCAATACTTTCCTTCTATACAACTCTGTTGTTCGGAAAGTAAAAAAGCTCTACACTTATGTCTCGGTTCTATCATTACCATCACTGTCACCTGTAATTTCACTTTCACTGATTGCCAGTGAAAATTGTGACACGTGGCGACTTTCTCACTAACTTTACAAGTTTGGGGCATATAATCAAATCTATTTTACTTTCTCCGCTTAACGACCACCTTGTGGTCTTTTCGGTGAGCCCGCTTATAGAGTGGTTTTTTTTTCTTTTTCCAAGTTTTCCCGAGTGATGATCCCACCACTAGGTGTTGTCCATAGGCGCTGGTAACTACTTCAAGCCTAGTTTTAATACTTAATGTTTTTAATCCTTTTCAAATACCATTTGTAATTTTTAAATAATAATATTTTTTACTACCCTTAACGGGTGTTACATATGTGACATTTTCTTTTTTCCCTTCCGGAAGTACTTAATAATGGAATTTTATGCTTTTGAATTTTGTATTCTATTCATTCCTAACTCTGAACGTTTGTATCTATAGGCCTGATAATGATTAGTGACCTAAACTAGTTGCCTCCTGATATATTTACATTAAATTCTGTGGTACCTGATTTTGTGCTTTATTTCCTTAAAACTTGGATCATATTTGAGATATGAATAACCTTTGGGATTTAATAAATTATGTGCTTTGTATTACAATAGTAGCAAAAATAGTTGGTTGATGCATTATCATTGCCAATTAAAGTTTTTGAAATTGGTCTGAAAGCTTTATCAACAGTATTTTGAGAATAAAATGATGTCACATTTTTTAGGCTTAAAAATGACTTCATATTTTACCAAGTTGGATCATTTATAGAATTCGTAAGTTCTGAAGAACTTAAATGTTGCAATACATCATTTGAATTTTTTCTTATTTTACGTGACTCATTGTTTATCCATTCTATGGGAAATATAGCCTTAACATAATCATTAATAAGTGTGATCGAATTATCGTATTTGTCTCTTAGATAGATAGATATATAGAGAAATAGAAAAGAACTGGGAGTGTAAGTACCAATACCTCCTCCACCATGACCTTTCGACCTGTGGTTGTCCTCTCGATTAGATAATCTTATATAGATTTGTCCTAGTTATTAGACTAAATAATCTAGTAAGTAGTTCCTCTATGTAGCATACTACTTTAGGATTTCGCCGAATATTAGAAACACAAGCCTACATATCGCTTCACAATAACAAAGTATATTAACTACGATTTCCTCCTCTTCCTGGAAAAACCTGCAAATAGTTTTCTCTGCCAAACCTATTGTATTCATATGTTTGTTAAGCCTACAGTGCCCTGTACGAATATATTATATTATTCTACTAGTTCTTCTGTTCTGACTTAGTAGGTACTGTGTGAGTTTTGGTGATGGTCCTATGATGAACTCTTTTGCTTGTCCTGCCTTATTGAGTTCTTCCATTACTCTTGAAACATATATCTTCCATCGATTCATCGTCTCTTAGTATATTCCATACTACTAAGTATCCATCAGTCGAGAAGGAGGTAGATTCTATAGATTGAGCTGCTATACCATCTATAGACGATTTTAAATAATGGTATTTCTGGATTAAATTGTTATTTTTACTTTTATGATAAATATACGAAAGTTGATTTGTACTTTAACCATTTTTGTGGTCTGTTATCAAATTGATATGGTTGTTGGGATTATTTGTGTACCGAAGTTACCTAACTCCGGCTCAAAAACTGGAAAAGTATTGTCCCTTGTACAAGAAAAAAAGAGGAAGTCCGACAAAATCCTGATGCTTTTCCTGACTACTGTATCCGAGACAACCGTTTATACCGTCATTTCTGGGAGTCCAGTGATTTGACCGAACCAAAACTAGTCGATCCATGGACGCTATGAATGCCAAAGCCAACCAGGCTCAATGTGCTAAAACAAATGCACGATGCACCGACAGCTGGACAAATGGGTATCGCCAAGACGATGGTACGAATTGCGGAATGGGATGTTCCGTGACATTTCCAAGTACGTTCCTAGCTACGATTCATGTCAACGGTTCAAATCATCGCAGATAAAACCCGCAGGCAAGATACAACCCACCCATAACCGTCTACCGTTGAAATGTGTCAGCACCGATCTAGTAGATCCCCTGCCCCGATCTTCTATAGGGTACACCTTCTTGGTAGTGTTCCAGGATCAATTCACTCAATGGGTACAGTGTCGGCCAATCCAAAAAACTACCGCTAAAGCCGTCACGCAAGCTCTATATGAGGAGATAGTCACCCGCTTCGGATCTAAGGACAGAGAGCTTGGGATCACTCACCGCAGAACACCACAGGCTAATCCCGTCAAAATGGCTAATACGATGTTAAAAACCATGATAGCCCAGTTCTGCGACCAAGATCACCGTAAATGGGATGTGCACCTACCAGAGTTGTCCTTCGCGATTAACACCATCCGTCAGGAACCCACAGGATTCACTCCGACGTTTCTAAATTTCGGTCGCGAATTATAAGTACCATATGGCATTTACCATACTCCACCACCACCTGATCCAGATGGAACAGAAGTAGACGAACAGACCGCGACCGCCCAGCATACCCTAAGGCTGCAGCGTTTCCAGGATACTTTTGAGATGGTCCAAATAAATATCGCCAGAGCTTTCACCAACCAGAGCCGTCATTATAATCTGAGACGGGAACATCACCTATCATCCACCGAAAAGGGTTTCGCCGCGAAGTACTCCGAACCATACCCCTCTCTACACCTTTATATCGCGACGGGCGATCGAATTCAATACCGTTATCGATGATGAAAAATCAATTCAGTAATTCAGTCAGTCCGCAGACACCGCCAGATCAAGTCGACCGTTGTTAGAAGCTGCCGTGACGTACGCTATGAGCAATTCTGAGTAGAAATAAAAATAAATTTAGTGAAATTTTCTTAAGTGCGTTGTTTCGAATTAAAATAAATCCGCGATTTCGGCAACACGCCTGTCCGACTCCTTCCAGATCTAAAAGTGAAAGCAAGAGTGGGAAATTTGGAAGCTTGCTTCTCACTAAAAGGATAATATGAAGTGAGTTGTGCCAGCACCGCAAGCCGAACCACCACGCCAGACCACCAGCCAGACCAGAACACCGGTGAGCAAAATATTGGTAAAGCGAAGGTCTTGTTTGTAAATTTCTTCAAATTTCTATTTTTCGTTAAAATTTTGAAATTATTTTCAGCGTTCTTCCTGCCGAAGAGAGGACCGTTTATATATTTGTTTTGGTTTTAATCGGGACTGACTACTTACTTCACAGGGCCAGCCATATGTCGGCGTAATAACTCATAAACTGTTTTTCAGCGTTATTCCTGCCGGAGAGAGAGTCGTTAATTTTTTATATTTTTAACCGGGATAATCGACGGAAAGCGGCCTGGGCTCAGTACTTACATGCACGATAGTAATCCGTATCACAGGTAATTGATTCGTAGCTCATTCACGCATTTTTTATTTTGCTTTGGAACACTTTACACACTTTTTTTTGTTGTATATGCTTTGGTGTTAAATAAAGCCCATTATTTGGTAATTGGTGATTTCTATTTGTATTTTTGTTTCTAACTGGTTGTGAGCATTAACATTCCAGGAGAACCTCAACCCAGCGGGGCAAATAAAGCCAGCCCTTCTGGCTACAAGCTTTTTATCGGTACCATAGCGACCCCTTGAATATTATATCTTCACTGACGCTATCCGAAGCAAGTGGCCTTCACACTATAAACGGAAGGTGGCACCCGAGGCAAACCGTTACCGGTAGTAAAGCGCCATAACGACGCAAAGAGCTTTACATTCGATTGAGTAATATTATTAGATTTTATTCAAGTTAAATTTAAGATTTTGCATCAAATTTTGAAATCAAATTTGTAGCTATTCAAATGGATTCTGAAAAGATGTTTTCGAAACTTTCTCTTTCTATGAAATAATTTCGTAGTTCATCGTCATCATATTATATTTCAATTTCCTCTCGAACAGTATTAAATTTTAAACTTGATTCGATTCTAAAGTAGTCTATCATTTAGGTGCCTGATTTCAAACGATTGTTTTCCTCATCTGTCAAAATTTATTCGCTGATAAACGGGCCTTCCTTCCTTTGCTTATAAACTACATAGACAGTTTTTTAAATATAGGCAACACATTATTCGTGCATTTTTAACGTTTTATAAAAATCGTATGATACTGTTATAGAAATGGATAGATTATGTAACAAAGTTACTTTTTTCCGTATTATTTAAAATATATAAATTAAATCGCGCACGGCACTGGAGTAAAATTAAATTAAAATTGTGAATAAAAGGCCAGTCGTACCAGTTCAACCGTCGCCAGGCAGATGGAGACACTCTCGTCTCTGCTTCTTAGACGCTTAAGTTCGTATCGAGATCGAGTAGGGCAATTCATACCGTTGTCGGTAGCTGCAGAGACAGCCCGAACAGACTTCATGTGGCCGTCCCAATTGGAACAGCAGTGCAGTCCGTCGACCTTTAGAGACAGGTCAAGTTGAAGCCAACTTCAGTTATATCCGGAGTCCAGAGCCGTCAGTCCGACTACACCACGCCGCCAAGCCAATCGTCCATTACACACCTTTTCTCCGCCGGATTTTGGTAAAAATAAATGTTTTATTGAATTTTATTTGTTTTGAGTTAACATCCCAGCAGCTAATACCCAGGTACTTAACCCAGTAGGGCAAGTAAAGCCCGCCCTTCTGGCCGCCAGTGATTTTGGTCGATACCATAACGACCCCTGGAGTATTTCTTTCTCCACTGACGCTGCCCGTGCAGTGGCCTTCACACTCTAAACGGAAGGTGGCGCCCGAGGCAATCCGAAACCTGGACTAAGGCGCCAAAGTGACCCGCAACGACCGAAGTGTCGTCGCAATTAGAAAACGAAAATTGTGAAAATATCAATGTTTGAGAAATAATCTGATTAAATACCATCGTTTATAAGCTAATAAATTTTTCGATTGTTCCTTAAATTGTTTTGTTTTAGAAAATCTAACTCATTAAATCCGAAGAATGAAATTCTCAAGCTAAATCTTTCTAGTTTTATTCAGAACATCAATCTCCGAATTCAACTCATTAATTTTTTAAACAAAAATCTTTTCAGGACTATCGAAAATTTTAATGGCTTATAAACAAGGTCTTGTTATATTATCCCTGAAAATAGTGTCACTTGTCATTCCACTGCTGGACATTTTCTGATTTATTTTTTCAAATTATCTGCTACTTTGACTTTAAGGCAATTTTAAATGTGTAAAATATTAATAAATTAATGAATAGTTAATTAGTATATTAAAAAAATAATATTAGAAAAACTATTAACGAACGAAATCTAGTATATAGACATAAAATAAAATAGTGTGGAATGTGATTATTAGGTATAGGAGTCAGAATCCTGGCGGGGGTTGTAGAATTCAATCCGGGGCTAGAATTTATGATTAAAGTTTGAACGACTTTGTGCAAATTCGCTTCTAGAGAAATTGTGCGCATTCTCTTTATTCAACTGTATCCCTATTTAAAGCGTTTTAATGTTATTGGTTGAATTTCTGGTAAATTTACAAGGAATTTCGACCGCAGGAATATTTCTCAACTCAATTAAATTCGTATAAAACAAATTAAATTGAATTACTGACGTAGAACGGATGTATGTGTGAGTGTGTATGGTTCAAATTTTGAATTGGAACAATATTCGTATGGTGGTTTTCACTCGAATGTTTCTAGAAAGGTAATTTTAGTCTTCAATTGCTATTTGACGTCTTTGTCCTATTCAAGTTCTGTTTATGACGTGAGTTAAGGGACTCTTAAATAATAAATTAAGAAAATTAAAATCGTTTACGTTAAAAAAATGATTGTAAATAGCTTTTACCTACAAGACTTTTAAATTACAAGAATATTTTTCAAACATATATCCTTATTATATATTTTTATTGAGTTTTATTTTTTATTTATTTGTTAGGCTTGTAGCTATTTATATTATAATTAACCAAACAAAAAGTAGAACATTGTCAACGTAAAGCGTGTCGTTTCTACTCCTAAAAGTATGTTTAATAGTGGCGATTCTGTACCGTAGTTTTCGAACTCAGACATTACTGGAAATGCGTCTTGTCACGACATCTTGCGTCATGAATTCATTCATGGATGGTTAAATTTTGAATGCAGTTCGGAGAATTCACGTCAGCCTGTATCTACCAGAGGTCATGTTAAATCATGAATGTTTTACCAGTTACGTTCATCTGCCAATAGCTCTTCTTCGTCAGGTAAAAATGTTTAGTAAAACTGAATTGTACTATATAAAATTTGATATTTGATATTCACAAGAAATTTATTCAAAATGAACTAAAACTAATCTAAACTTAAGAAATTAAAATTGTAAAATAACACGTTTTCTAGTGTATAGAAAAATTAAAAAAAATGGATGAAATAAAATCATCCAGTACAGTAAATTCTTTATAGTTAAATTGAAAAATTCATTTTATGAAAAATGACATTAAGTAAAGAAATATAGTTTTAAAATTATTTTTGTGGATATAGTGATGATAAATTTTCTAAAATTCCTAATCATATACATATAATGGTATTTGTCCAATCAAATTTTAGTTTAGTTACAAAAATAGTAATTTCCGATTGGCAAGACCTTAAACAAAAAAAAATATTTTAAAAAAACGTCAATTTTAATAATAATAATCATATGGGATTTTAAAAGTAATTTAAAGCAAGTAAACAAAATATACAGGACGATCAAAGTTTGCGTGCGTATTTTAGATAAACTTCTCATATGGTTAAGGAATCAGAAAATAATATAGAAATGAACATGAATAAGAAGATTAATGGTGGGTCTTGAAAGATAAATGAGAAATACATGTGGAAAAGAATGGGTAATAATAGCAGGATGGAATCAGGATTTTAATGGAAAGTTTTAGTTGAACGGTTGAAATATAAAATTTTATATAATAATTTTAAGAATATAATGGAGTTTTGTTTGGTAGGAGAATCAAATTGTTGGTAGAATCGGAAGTTGTCTAAAATTCATGATTTCAAGGAATAGAATTTTGGGAAAAAATGAGACAATCAAAAATTAGAAAATTTAATATTTGTAAAAGACTGACCTATATGATGTATGTTAAAAGAATATATGATCATGTCACAATATTTGGATATAATAATGATAGGACAAACTGTGTAATATGTTGGTTATAATTTTCGGGATGAGATTTCAGTACACATTACATATCAAGGAATAAGAGATATGGATCAATTAAATCAAGCTTGTACAAGGCAGGAAAATATGAGAAGAAACAAGAAAATGTAGAAGATGTAAAAATAATCAGAATGAAGTGAAAATGATAACAGATATGTATAATTTAAAAAAAAGAGTAATAGAAATGAAGAAAAAAATTAGGGTAATAAGTTGTAGAAGAAGGAAATGTCCAATAGAAAACAAACAGAAAATTAATATAATAGAAGAAAACAGAATCATAAATATCAATGAAATTAGAAGAGAAGAAAAAGCGAAATCAATCAAAACAAAGAGATAAAAAGAAAGATAATAGGAGACATACATTTTATAAACACTAATACTGAACAACCAGAAAGGCAGGAGTGTTACAAATTCATCAACATGATTTTTGGATAGGCACACACCTAATAAAAATATAAACATTCGTCAGTTTATTAATAAGAAAATTTCAATATAAAAAGGTTAGTTGGTGTAACACTTTTTGCGTCATAACGCGGTAGAAGTAACTGGTTGCATTGGGCACCACCTTCCGTTTATAATGTGAAGGCCACTTGCACCGGACAGTGTCAGTGAAGAAAAATACTTCGCAGGGATCGATATGGTATCGACAGACCATATAGTGGAAAGAAGTGCGGGGTTTACTTGCTCTACTGGGCTGAGTATTTGGGTATTTACTGCTAAAACCCACAACCAATTAGATAAGTAAATAAAATCGTTAAGTAAAAATTATTATTTAATATCAATCTTTTCAAGTAACAAGAAAGGTATGTAATTTTGCGAATTTCTCACTCGTTTATCGTCGGCGCATCCGTTGGAGAATTCTAGGCGGTGGTCCTCTGTATCATCTACTCGTTGAGAGGTCTCTATCTGGTATCGGGTTGTAGTCGACTGAACTCGGCTTCGTTCCCTTCTATTCAAAGGTACAGAGCTGGATCTGGATATTGGCTCGAACTGAAAAAAATGAATACAAACAAACAATTATATTAAATGCATAGTATAGTCTTGACAGTAGTAAAAAAGATTTATTGAAGTTTCGGTATCTAACAAGATGCTGCTTTTTAAAACCGCCTGGAAACTCGTTTCTTGGATAATGGAGTATCCTAATAGACCATGCTTTAAAAACGTTTTGTGACATCATCACTGCAAGAGGAGAATATTAGATTTAGGGCAGCTAAGGGGTGTTCTCAAGGTGGGGCGCTGTCTTCACTTCTTTGGTCGCTCTTGGTCGGCCCACTTCTGGACAGACCCTCCCAGCTGACGGTGATTTTTTAACGCTATGCCTATTACCTGTTAATAACAATTAAAGGTTTGTTTAAAGGGAATATATCTAATATTCTTTAGGAAGCCCTTAACATCGTATAATAACAGATGTCTGTGAACCTTACCACAACGGTGGTAGTTCCTTTTACAAAAAGGAGGATGCTTGATAAGCTACGTCATCCGATTTTGGAAGGCGTAATTATTTCGCTTGCGGAGGAGGTAAAATATCTGTGGATTATCCTAGATAGAAAACTTACCTGGAACTCCTATCGGGAAACAACAATCAATAAATCCAGAGCACCTCTTTGGAACATTAGAATGGTGTGCGGCAAATTGTGGGGAATGAACCCTAAGCAGATTTACTGTATTTATCAAAAGATATAAAACCAATGGTAACATATTGCATAATAGCCTGGTGAACTAAGGGGCTCCAGTTTATTACCGCAGCTAAGTTGTCTAGACTTCAAAAACTAGCTTGTATGACCATTATTAGTGCCATATCAACTATGCCTATTGCAGCAGGAGGCCAGTCAAATCGAGGGGAAGAGGCCATGCGTTCACTCTGGACTGCTGCGAGAGATGGTGAGTACTCATCAAATTTTCTGATTGGTTTCAGATGTGCTCTTCTCCAGAACTCACATACAGAAGTCCTTTAACGTTCTTCTTTCTACAATAGATGAATGGAAAAATGGGGAAATCCTCTTTCCATGGATGGCTTATGTACTGTACACAGAGGGTTCAAAGACCGCAAGTGGTGCGTTGGCCGAAGTGTGCAGCAGAAAACCGATAGTTGACATCACAATAAGCCTTGGGAAGTATGGTACCATCTTTCAGGCGGAGTTGGCAAATCATCCTCTTGTCAACAAAAATATTTAAATTTGTCGGATAGCCAGGCAGCTTTAAAAGCACTAAGCTCCAATCGGCTGGACATAAAGCGGGTATGGAATTACATAGAATCCTTGGATCGCATCGTTACCAGTAACAGAGTAACCCCACTCTGGGTACCTGGACACAAAGGGGTGGAGGGCAACGAGAAAGCCTACATTCTTGCATGAACAGGTGCATAATCCAAGTTCATTGGACCGGAACAATTCTTTAACATAGCGAAAAGCAGTGCCAAAGATACTATCTAGAAATGGATCGAGCGGAAAACGCTCCAGGACTGGAAAGATATTCCCTGGTTAGCTCATTCCAAGCCGTTCACAGTCAAATACTCCCTATCGCAGATCCTGGAATCTAGTAGAAGTGATCTACGCATCCTAATTGGACTACTTACAGGGCACTGTCGTCTGCGTTACAATCTGAAGGTGCTAGTTCTTAGTCAAATATTGGACTGTCGCTTCTGCAGTGTGGAATATGAAACGGTGGAGCATATTTTATGCTCCTTTCCTACCCCGGAAATGAATAGGCTTCGTACGTTTGTTTTTGTACAGTTGGAGCCTACCGACTTCAAGGAAGCTTCACCTAAATCAACCATAGATTTCGTGAGAAGTTGTGCATTATGTGGTGAATTGTAGCCCATAGGGGCGAGCCACAAACAGCAAAGAGTAAATAAGTGACCAATAAAATTTGGTGCACAAAAAATGATCCCTGTGAAAACAGAATTAAGTTTATTTTGTATTTTTAATATTCCATCAGTATACCGATTATTCTTTTCTTGTTTACATTTGAATCTGAATCTACATATTAAATGGCCGCATAATCTCTTTTTGAAAATTTCTATTTCGACAAATGGTTTATGCAAATGCAGAACAATTTAAAAACTATAATTTTTATTCCATTTGAAGTTTGTCCCTTTAGAAACCCCAAACGAAAAGCATGTTAAAAAACCGGGAGAAACATAATAAGCTGCCGAAGAAGAAGTTATTGATGTTGTAGCCAGAATAATTCATAAAAATCCAATATAAACGCGTTATTATTTTTCAATCAGTATAAAGCGAACATGGAGTCTAGAGGAAAAGCGAGTTAGTGGATATGAAAATACGATTTGATTGATTGGCGGACGTGCCTGGACTGAAGGAAAACTGAGAACAGCTCCTGCTTTAGTCCCCTTTGACTCCCCGCAATCTCAGGACCGTTTTTAAAATCTTAAAACAATTGTTATTTGTACTAGCGGTTTTGGAGTTTTTCTTGCTGTTTGTGTTTACTGTTAATTTTTTTGTTTTATTTTTATTTTGAAATTTGAGTTATATATTATTTTTTTGTTATGCAATTTTTCGGTGGTTTTATTTAGTTTGAATTTTTTTTAACCTTGATATATTTAAGTTTTTTATTTTCCTAAAGGTCTATCAAATATTAGATATAATAAGATGAGACAGTTAGACGAAGAAAACAGAAAATGAGAGAGAAAAGTAGTCTTAAATATTACTTTGTCGGTGTTATTCCGAATCCCGAACAATTGTCGTAGATAAAACGGAGGGATTTCCGTTGAACTAATTTGGGCCCTTACTGTCATAAAACGTATAAACATGTGTTATTTGTTTTGTTGTACGATCGTTCGCCTGAAAGCAGTTTCGAATGATCAGTCTTAAGTGTACGCCTATGTTTCGGTCAAAAATTGGTATGTGGTATTCGTTCAACAAAATAATAAATATATTTCTATTGCGAGGACAGCAACATCAGAATGGTAGACTTGAAGTAATGTCAGTCCTTTTTTGGGGATATATAATACCCGTATCAGACTACCGGCAGCTCAGCCGTCGACGGCCATACCATCGACCAATCAGAGCACAGCTATCTACGATCACGGCTGCAGACGGAGAAATAAAACTGCTTATATATTATTGGCTACGGCTCAGAACTGTTGCCAATCAGAGGAACGCAATAAATAAATAACGCTTTTTATCTTCTTATTTTGTCATGTTTCTCTTGAATTGCGCTGGCCAAGACTCAAGTGAATATCTTACAAGGATGAAAATTAAAATAATGCACTTACTCGGAATATCGTGTTGATATACTGCGATAGCTCGGATACGTTGGCAAGAGTATCCAGTCGTTGTACCGTTAACAGTGTGATTGGAAATAGCCGTAGCCTTAGCAGTGGCCGTAGCCATTGACGGTTGATACGAGTCTGATACGAGCATGAGAGGATCTGTTATTTTATTTTTAAAACAATAAATTTAGGACTTACCGTAGACAAAATGGGTACTTCTCGTATATTATAAATTGCACTCAAGGACAATGAAGCGGAGGGCGTTTTTACAGAGTTTAATATAAGTGTCTGTACTTATTAAATTACTAGTCTGTGGCTCTATATTACACTGCAAATTAATTCTAACTTTTCCTCACTTACAAGTTCAATATTTCTTCTTTAATTCGACCGCAAAAGTTAGAAATAAAACCAAATTTATTCCCATTAGATTCCACCTGTTAGGAACTAATTGTTTTGTATTGCTGCAGTATAAGAAAAGTCATTTTTGTGGCACTGCTTAGTGGTGGATTTTTTTCTATTCGTTAAACCCAGCGGACATATTTTTTGTTGTTGGTCACCAAATTTTTGCTGATACAGCGTCCTACTTTATTAATATTTTTTGCAAGTCCAAGAATTTTTGCGACAATGAGTATCATATAAAAGTTGCGCATATTATTTTATAGGACGTCACTAAAGGTGCGTTGACACGGTGATAGTTGACTGAAGTTAAAGCAGGCATATGACTCAACTCACATGCCAATAATGTATTAAAAGACCGTGTCTTTGAAGACTGTCTTTTCATTCGCTCCAGTCTACTGACTGTCTTTGTGTGTTAACAGGGTGGGAGTGCTGCGCTCGCACACAAGCCAGTCCACTGGTTCCAGTCAACCAGAATCGTGTAAACGTACCTTTAAAGGCGCATTTAGACGTATCCAGTAACTAGTGCCAGCCTCACTGGCCTGCCAATTGTTGGCTGGCAAAGCGCTGGACCCAGATCGTTTACACCAGTCTAGTTAATTATGAACTTTCATTACCGTATCAGTTAAAAATGAATTTGAGAAAAATTCGAAAGTTAAAAAAGAAAATGATAAAAATCATGTGTATGTTACTAAAAGAAGAACTGAGAAACATGATAGATGAAGAAAATCAAAAGGAGAAGCGACTTTGGGTGAGAAAATGGATCAGTGATAGAGGTATAACAGGAAGGTCGGATTTGCAGTTAAATCACCTTAGAATAGAAGATCTCTCTGAGTACAGGTTGGCGTTACGGCTTACAACAGACAATTTTGACGAGTTACTTTCCATGATAGATAGCTCCATTCAGCGTCAAGACCCTATAATGATATGGGCAATACCAGCAAAAATAAAATTAGACGTAACATTGACCCACTTAGCTACAGGAATGCCTTACCAAAGTTTAAGTCACTTTTATCGTGTTTAAAAACCATTTATATCACAACTAATACCGGAAGTTTGTCGGGCAATTTATAAAGGACTAAAACAATTTATTAAAAGCAAGCGCTATAAGATCACTATCACTATTATTCGCTTGCTTGCTTTGGTTGAGATTATAGTATGAAGTTGTTGAAAACTAACTATTCTCGTTGTGGTGGGTAGAATATGAACTTGTAGTGTCCGATGGGCTAATTTCTGGCGGTGAACAGTACAAACCTCGCTCGCAGTTATAAGACTGTTGCTGAGACTGCTGAAGCTGCATTGGTTGGGAAAACCCAGGATTTTAAGGAGAAAAAGCAGAATTGAATTTCTTGGCTCGTATATCGGCAAGTCTGCAGTATGTATTTTTTCCTGAGCAACGATTGCCTGTTCTTCTAATAGTTATTTCAATTCTGATGATACACTCATTCCAAAAAAACATATTCAGTTTCCTCGCTTTTTCAAATCATTAATCATAGTAGCCATTTGTGATACTTTATTTTACTTAGATCTTTTTAGGGATGGTGTAAGTATCCGTTCTTTTGCGGTTGATTTAATTTCTGAGCGTGGTGTTGCTGACTGAGCAACGTTACTCTCATTATCCGAGCGTGGTGAAACCGAATCATTTTCCAATAATTCGTTATCAGTATTACTGTTTTGTAAATTATCCTGCAAAAACAAAAAAAAATTAACTAGATAGATAATAAAACTCAAATAAATAAATTATAAGAAGAGAATAAAAAATGTTTATCTACTTTTAGGTTTCAAATACAGAAAAGGAATGGAAAATTATTGAACTAGGTTTTAATAATCAATGGAATTTTCCCTCATACATACACGCTGTTGTCGCAAGTGCATCTGATGGAGGCGTTTTTATGAACTGTACAATTTTCCAACCTGTATAAAATGGCTTGTTACCAGAAGATTGAGTTATTGTTGGAGATGCAGTATTTCCCCTTAAAACATATTCAATGAAGCCCTATCCAGGAGTAAACCTCATTGCAGAAGAAAAATCATTTAACTACAGGCTTTCAAGTGCAAGACGTATAATCGAAAATACTTTTGGAATCTTAGTTTCCGTATATTTGAAAAGCAAATACCTATAATCTTGGATACAGTAGATGCACTCGTTTTTTCGGCTTGTGCACTCCATAATTTCCTACGAAAAAATCAAAACCTATCACTACAACATGTACAGATAGTTACGATCAAGATGGAAATTGTATACCAGGTTCCTAGCGAAATGAAATAACTGCCTTACAAACTATCTCAAGTGAAGGCAGTAACCATTCAGCATTTATTGCCAGAGAAAAAATGGAAAATACAAGGATTTCTTTATAAACGAAGGAAGTGTTCATTGGAAATTTATGTGTAATGATTTTCATTAATAATGTTAATACGTTCGTTATATTATATTTTTATATATTTAATAAATATACTTTCTTACCGTATTTTCGTTTTACTGCCACAATCTTGATGAATGAATTTAATTCGTCAAACCATTTTACTTCCATTCAGCACCAGATCTGATCGATTTCTCGATTTTATAGACTTCTAAATAATGTGTACTTCTAATGCCGATCTAGGCATTTTTTTGGTTTTAAATGCGTTTCATCGGATATTCCATAAGCATTCGTCCTCTCTGTACAATTCAACAAGCTTAACAGTTACGATTTCACTAAATTTACGCGCAATTTTATGAAAAAATAAAAATAAACAAGAAAAATGGACGCGCTCTCTATTTGCGCCAGCGCTGGACTAGTACGAAATGCCAGTAATATGTCAGTGCTGGCAGGACAGTGAGACTGGCGCCAGCTACTGGATATATCTAAATGCGCCTTAAATTTGAGTTGACACGATGCACGTTGACTGGAATGACAGCTGGGATAGAAGTTAACTCGTATGTGAGTAAAATATTAGGAGACAGTCAACTGTCTTAGCCATAGAAATCATATACTTACTCTATATTAAGATTTATGTGGTCTTCCCTCATGCAAGTTTGTTGTCCTAATCCTTTAGCATTTATTACTAGGCGCCATCTTCAATCATTAATCGCGCGGCAAAAAGTGGGAGACCATCCCAGTTCACTCGCTCCATTCAACTGATTGTCTTCATGTGTTGGCACGATGCGGGTGCTACGCGTGTATAGGCCAGACACGATGCCAGTAATATGCCAATGAGACTGACGCCAGCTACTGGATACGTCTAAATGCGTTTTAAAGTTACGTTGACACGATGAAACTTGACTCAAAGGTCAGCTGGAATAGGAGTCAACCTGCATGTCAGTAAAATATTAAAAGACAGTGGACTATCTTTCCTCATGCAATTTTGTTGTCCTAGTCCTTTAGACTTACAATTATTAGAAGGCGCCATCTTGAATCATTAATTACAGGGCAAAAAGTGGGAGACCATCCCAGTTCACTCGCTCCATTCAACTCATTGTCTTCATGTGTTGGCACGATGCGCGTGCTGCGCGCACATAGGATAGTTAGCGTTGCCAACCGTACTATAATTATAGTATTTGTACTATAATTACAACTTCATGTACCTACTATAAAATTTCAAAGTAAATATAGTACGCACTTTGTACTATAATTGTATATATTCACAACAAATCATAACAATATACCAAAGGTTTTTGCAATATACTGATCACTCATTGACGACTTCAACAACGTATTTGAATAATCTGGAATAGAACATGCAGCGCCCTCTAACAGTTAATAATAAAATTGATCTGTAAATCATATAAGATATTCGTTCAATTATTAATTTCATCAATCTATAATTGAAAAATACTGCATAATTTATAAAATTTAGTTTAGGAAATTAAGTGTGATTCTTCAAATATGATACGTCGAATTAAAACTAACTTATTGCAAACTTAATTTAAATTAAAAAAAAAATTAGTAATATAACAAAAAACAGTAGTAAAAAAGATGTTTTAGTGAATTTCACTAGGATAAGCTGAAATTGTAATTTTTGATTGCAGGAGAACGCAAAAAACAATGATAAGGAGCATCTGTTGGGACAGTCTTCAGTCATAGCCACCCAACTGTAAGGATTTTTATGGATTTTTAAGGATTTGTAAGGATTTTTAAGGATTTTTAAGGATTTTTAAGGATTTTTAAGGATTTTTAAGGATTTTTAAGGATTTTTAAGGATTTTTAAGGATTTTTAAGGATTTTTAAGGATTTTTAAGGATTTTTAAGGATTTTTAAGGATTTTTAAGGATTTTTAAGGATTTTTTTGGATTTTCAAGGTTTTTTAAGGACTTTTAAGCACCTTATTATTTACCAAGAGCAGAGAAAGTATAATTTATTATCCAGAAAGAGTTGATTGATTTCAGATACCTAATTGAGATAATTAGTATTTGTTATTTTTGGTGCAGTTATATGTTACTGTTGGTATCAATACATATTTTTTTTCCTTTTTATTATAGTATATTTTTCTCCAATGTACTATAATAATTTAAGTGCCAGTTTCAATACAGTTAGCAACGTTGAGGCCAGTTGACAGGTTGCTGTCACCTCTAGAACTTTTTGAAATTTTATTAACAATAAATATAAAAATTACACCATTGTTTCTATTTTCAACGCGATTTTAATTGTTTTTCTTACATTTATCATTTTATTCAAAACTAAGACAGGGATTTGATTTAAGTCCACAATATTTACTAAAGAATAAAAATCTAATTTAAATAACATTAAAGAAAATACTATAAGACCGCTACTGTTCGTTCGACACCACATTTTACAGGCTCTATCAAATCAAATAAGATTTGCCTTGCCTCTCGCCGCCCTCTTGGTCGAGATATATTGATGATAAGAAAGTTTCGACTTGAAGGTTTACAATGTGCCACTTTCGGTTGATTTAATGGATAATCGAATTCTACCGCACAATCTCACAAAACAAAATCATATCAATTAATCATCGTATACGATAAATATAAACGCTTTATTAAATTTAATAGGCATAAAAGTCAGAGTGATGAAATTAATATATAATTGGACCAAGTAAAGAAACTTGAAGAACTTCTGATCTTTTAACGATGTTAAGAATTTACCAAGGTTTTTAATCTATAAATCTCCGTTCTTACTCCTTTTACTTAATAATAATCATTTTAATTCCGTCTTCACGTTTAAAAATATTTAATATAATTAGTTTATCCCTAATACTTGTCACTTAAATCTTCGCGACCGGCTATAGACCGCAAATAGCTATAATCAAAATGCACCGTGAATGCGAAAAATGTAAATAAACACCGCTACTTTCCGTCGAACATTTGGGCAAACACGATCCGTTGTACAAAGTTAATACTCCGCCCGGGAGATGGAGCCGTTACGGACGGAGTTCGCCCAACCAATCTCATGGTATAGCACGGCTTGAGATTCATTAGCAGTTCCGCAGTTCGATTAGAGACTCGAACACTAACAACCGTCCTGCATACGGGGATAAGAAGATAGACAGCGACCGAGACCAGTGCCGTAGCCAGTGCCAGCCGTTCCAGTGCCGTACCAGACGAGGGTTACCGCGGCAGATACTCCGGAACGCAGTCCAGGATGGCAAGTAAAGTCGGCTGACACGGTATTGGTCGAGATCATAACAACCCCTGGATTATTTCTTTCTTCACTGAAGCTGTCCGAGCAAGTGGCCTTTATATTATAAACGGAAGGTGGCGGCCGATGAAGTCTGAGATTTGGACCGAAGCGCCAAAAGTAACACGTAACGATCGAAGTTAATTACAATCTTACAAAATTATAGCAATAATTTTTTTGCAGTATGTATGTAAATTAATTCTAAAACTTTACTTGCTTCTTAATTTTAGTTCATCCTGTAGAAGCGGACCTTTTTCTTCGTTATCATTATCTTTAATGACAAATATCCATAGTTGTTCGTATCAATTATATTAAAAACGATTTGTAATATCCGAAAACGCAAAGCACAAAAGCTGACAAATGGAAATTGCAGTGCGTCCTCATTAATACCGAAATGATTGAAGTTTGCGAACTTCCAACAATTAGAAAAGTTCTTTTGTGTTGCCTTTTACTCTCTAATAAATTTTCGGTATCATTAAATTTAATTCTTGTTGTAATGGTTGCAAGTTTGTTCTGTCGATTTAACTACGTCTCGTAACCGAACTTTGCGTATCTGCAGGGACGTACAACGGACATTTTTTAAATAAATTATAGTTTATCTACACGATGTTATTAAAATATATGTACATATTAAAACATGTTAATCTTTAGATTCTATTAGAATGTATAAAAATATTATTTTAAAAACATATATTGTCAGTAGATAGAACGTCCTTTAACTTTAACGGTTCTGTAACTAATGACAATGACGTTTAGATTGTGACAATTGTATAAGAAATCAACTTGTTAAATTTTATTCTAAACGTCATCGCCTTTAGTTATTGAATCTTTAAAGTTAAAGGACGTTCTATCTACTGACAGTCAGAATTTAATACATTTTGCTAACTAAAGTTCATATATGTCGTGTTGAAATTAACCTGATTTTATTTCGAGATTTCAAAATATTGCCAATCATATTATAATTTATAGTCTTATATTATGATTATAGATTGATTAGTGGAATTTAAATTTATTTTTATTAAAGGCAAATATTAATATTATTTTTTTATTTTCCAAATATATTAAATAAGTATTTAACAAAAAAAATTGGAAATAATTTTGTTTAATAATATAATGTTATAAAAATTTAAGAAAAAAAATAAAGAAGGACTAAAAATTATTTCGAATAGTGTCATAAAATATCCAAGTCCTTATTGAAAAAAAATAAGTTGGATGCAAAATGCAAAGACCTCAAATTAAATAGAATTTACTATAGAATGAAAAATGTCCGAAATATTTTGTGGTGGTTCTGAAAATAAACAAAGGATAACCAATCGAATTTCGTTTTTTGTCATATCTCAAGAACCGGCCCTGATATTTATATCAGTTTGATTCAAGATGCGCTACTTTTTCTTTAATTAACCAATCTTCTAACTAGTATTGTTTGGAAGTTACCATACAATCCCATTAAAATGTGGCCATCCTGTATATATGATTACAGATATTTAATGAATGAATGGTGATGAATTAATTTTAATCAAATTTTTAATTAATTAAATAATTACAAAGTAATTTCTTGATACAATAAAAAATAAATACGAGCATGAATATTTGTTTATTTTAGCAAAGGTTATTTTGATTAACAAAACAAGAAATTAATTTATTATAATTGAAATTTTTATCACGTAAATACAAAAAATATATTAATTACAAGATTATTAAATATTAAAAAAATTATTTAATAAAAAAAATTAAACATCAAATAAATTGTAGTACAAAAAAATTGAAAATTAGCTAAAACTTGCGATAATATATTTTCTACAAACTGTCTATAAACAGCGACAGGTCAAAACACATTTTTCCCAGAATTGGGGGAGTTCTCTCCAAGTTACCAACCTAGAAAATGGATTATTTTTGGTCAAAATCTACTTCATTATTTTCGCAATGATAAAATATGTTTACAAACTTCTACTGAGCTTTCCAGAATGTATCGTTAGCGAAATACAATGATTTTAATAAACGTCACTTCTGATTGGTTAAAATGAAAGTTGGTATCAAGAGTCAAAGTGACAGTTGACATATTTCGCTGTTAAATTTCATAAGCCTTGTTTTTTTACCTTGCTTTGCTTTGATAGCATTGATCTTATATTATTACTACTACAAAATGAACATCCGTACCAAATTTCAGCTTTCTAGCATAATCTGAAGTATTTTTACACAATATTGAAAATATTCTCGCCCATCTTTGGTTACAATGCGAACGAGTAACCTAATTTTCTCAGCTGTACTAGTACCTGTACTAGTACCTTATTTATTTCGTTTATTATTATACACTTTACTACTAAATGAGCTTCGTGTCCACTTTTTATTATTGTTTATTTTTTTGGATAGCTATGGATAGTTTTCATTCGTCTTATATTATACATATATTTGTTTTATAAAATTCTAACATGACTTCTTTATGACTAGTAAATGGTTTTGGTGCTGTTTTGTCGGATCGGGTTCCACTAGACAGGCACTTTTAAAAAAATGTACTTCGTAGATTTTTTTCCCCATATTTTGGTGAAAACTATAATAAAATTTGTAACTCCGTAAAAAAGTTATAGGAATTTAGTATTTGTAGGTCGATAGTACGCTACAACGTTGGTTAGAATGAAGAGAATTAAAAACGTAGGAACCGAAACGAAAGTTATCACAAGATATAATTTTAAATGCATGTAGTTATGCCAACAAAAATGGGAGAGATTTATTAGCCATTCAAAAAAGAACAATAATAATCTGGCAGAAAATATTTAGAGTGGCATGAAAATTAGTTAACAGGCACATAGCACTACCAGATTGTTTTTTAAATAAGCTATAAAGAACATGACAAAAATTAGTTAAATGAATTGATTAGAAAACAAACAGAAGATTTGCCTAACCGTAATCTGAGCATGTGCCATTTACATTTTTTAAATTTTGCTGTTCCACAATATATAAATATTGGTCATATTTACATATATACAGTGGGTGAAAATGTTAAGAATGAAAACTCAGATAGAGCAGAAGTAACAATATTGCTGTAAAATCATTTTGAAAAGGTCATCAACATGTCAATATTGCGCAATTTAGGTGATGCTGAAGATAGTGAACAAAACAAGTTTTATTTATGCAAGTATGAGGGTTTTTTATCTTTTCAGAAGATCTTGCACTATAGTGTCAAGTTTATTTTGAATGAACATCTGCACTACTGAAATACACAGAATTATCTGAAACCAGTTAACCACCTAAATGGAGAGTTCAATAAAAATATAATTCCACGTTTTTTCTTTATTATTACTAAAGTTAGATAGCCTCTTTCAGAGATTGTATTACTAGTGTGAACCGTTTCTCATTACTCGTTCTGTGTCTTCATCTTTACTATAATTTGTATCAGGTTGATAGATTGGAGTCAGCAGCATAAACTGCTGCATAAGCAGGGTGTTTAATTGGTAAACGGACATACCTTAATGGTGGATAACGGTCATTAAGGTGGTCTTAAGTATCTTCTATAATGGATGTAGATCGCATTTTATCAATTTTCCCTATTTATTAAATTGGCCATAAGTTGTGGACTGGCCACTAAATTTTTTTATATTCATTCAAGATGCATAGTGAACATATATTATGACTAAAGAAATTTTATGCCATTCAAAAAAATCATCTGTTATTCGCGAGAAAAATAGGCCAAATAAGCTAGTTTAATTAACAAATCCTCGCTGACCACAATTTGTAGAATTACTCCAAAAATATTTTGTTTTCTGAAGCTCTCTTTTTGAAATATATCTACCATAAGATAGCAGTTTACATCGATCAATTAATTTTTTTGTTGAAATTATTTTAATTATAATAGATATAACATTTACCTGATAAAAACAAAATATATTAACTACAATTAATAGGTTTAATTATAGTCGGTAGAAGAGATATTTGAAACTCAGTATAAAGGTCGATTACAATAAACTATCTACCCTTACCGCATTTAACAATAGTTTATTGGAACCGCCATAAATTTAACCTCGGTCCAAAGCTTGGGCAGATCTATGGTCCGTATTACGAGTTTTGTTGTTAAAATAATACATATTAATCTATATTTAAATTACTTTATATTAACTATTACAGTAAGGAGGATAGATATTTAGAACTCATTATAAAAGTAGATTGTAATAAACTAACTGCCCTTAGCACATTTAAAAATATTTTATGGTTATGGTCATAAATTATACATTCGTCAATATTTTGAATTTCTTAAAACTCAGTTTGTTTGGAAATATTCTAAATTATTAAAATCGAGTTTATTGAGGTTTTATTTAAATTGACTCAAAATTCAACTAATGTGAAAATGTTTTAATGTATTTTTCAATATTTTCTCCGTAGAGCGTTCAGCGCTGCAAAATTTTGCAATCAAATGTTTAAAAATAAACAACTTCACTCTCTTGCAGTTGCAATTGCTGCGCTACTGGGCATATAATTTAAAACGTAAGTAGGCGGCCCAATTAAATCAATTTCGATTTTAGGGTTCTGCGCAACATTATACCAAGTGGCGAATACTGTAAAAAGAATTAATGAAACAACAGAAAATTTTTCTGTAATACGGTCCATATTTAAACCTTAAATGCGATACAAGATACTTCAATTGATTTATAATAGTTGCCAATAAAGCTGTAAAACCCTTGTAAAAGAAAATAGTCCTGCATAAGTAAATTCCAAATATCTCTTCTTCTTCTTCTTTGCATATGCACAAGACGGGTGCAATCATCGTAACATCGTGCACATTTGAAAGTTAATGGTTGGCTTTTGGCATCATTTATGTTTAAGGCTATGATGATGATTTGTCGGTGTTTAGGTACAACAAAATAATAAAATTACCGTGCATTTTACAGACAGCTACTAGCAATAATTCGAGATATTTGTTTATGTATATACAGTGACTGGTGACAAGTTTTTTATTAGTTTTGTGTTAAAAAGGCGTGGTTTTTAAAATAAAATTTGAAGTAATTCTCATAGAAGCTCGGGGAATTCCTAAACCCCTTTAGAGGTAAGTTTTACAAATTAATCGTAATACAATGTTCTCTAATTATGTTTGTCTTTAATAAACAGATTTTTTTTAAATGCGGAATTTAAAATAGAATAAATCTTTATTTTGCGTTTTATGTTTTGTTCAGATCAATTAGATCATTGGGACTTTAACATTTAAGGTACTTATATTATTTCCAAGATAAAATTATTAGAAAATATCGTATGATTAATTTGTAAAACGTACATCTAAAGTGGCACAGGAATTTCCAAAGCCCCCATTCTGTGATAAGTACTTCAAATTCCATTTTTAATCCACGCTTTTGTAACACAAAACTAACAAAGTTTGTCCCCAGTCACTATACAACTTAAATCCCAAAGGTTATCCATATCTCAAATGTGCTCCAAAGTTAAAGGTAATAAAGCACAAAGGTAATTTTGTGGTACCTGACTTTGTGCTTTATTGCCTTTCACTATACAACTTGTTTAATTACTGTTAATAATTTGTTTAATTGTGATAAGTTAAATATTTAATACTGGTAATAATTTGGATTTCTAAGGTTTTTAATTTTTGGTTACTAACGGTTACTGTTTTCTATTTGTTATTAAAGTGTTAGCTTAAGTTAACTAACCCTAATGATTACAATTAAAGCCGTTTTTTATTGTCACAACTAAATTTGTTGACTCCTAATACGTATTTACAATTTTACTTCTTAGCAGAAGCATTCATTATTTTTATACCTTTTATTAAAAATAAACTAAAAGCATCTTCAGTACTGGATGGCATCTAAATATATTTTCTTTATGTTTTACCAATTGTTATCTTGGTCACGTGGAAAACATTCATTTTCAAAAGCATTTTGATTCCAAATTAAATTTGTGCCCAAATGACATCCTCCACTCGGTATTTTAGTGTTATTCAAGCAAATACTACCGCACGGGACAAATGTGAACTCGAAGTTATTTGTACATCGAAATTTGAGTTTAAAATAAATTAGGTATTTACAAAGCAGCAACTACGTCTAGTTTCTGGATAAATTTCCACGAAGCTCTACTCTAATATTTTAGTAATTAGGCAACCAAATACTTCCCGAGCTAATCTCTAGTTCCTGATATTTATTTCACTTTATATGCCTAGCGGAACCAAGCTCGCATATAATAATTTATTTATTTGAAAGCACTCTTCGTCACCCCCGGAAAGTCAAATAGATTTAAGGTTATGACTGTACATTTGCTCAGTGTGTATTGTGTACTTAGCCACTAAAACTAGTAGTTAAATTTAATGTAATCTAAACATAATTTGATTAGGTAAACAGCCATGGCATTTATTCTGAAAATGATTTGGATAAAATCCTGAGAGTTTCGCAGAGTTGATGATGGTGTTTCGACGCTTTCTCAGCTTCGTGGACTGCTTAGATACGCAATAGGAAACAGTGGCGTTTCATTCTTAAATTACAGTTTTCTTTTTAAGTTTAAATGATAATTTTCATACTGTGTCATATATGACAAAAAAAACCGACAGTCTAGATATAAGGAAAATATACAAAAGATCAATTAACATAAGAAATATTTGGTTAGTTTGAGCATTTTTATATGACTCGTCAGATTAATCGTCAGTTTTTAGATTAATTTTTAGACTGTCTTAGATTGTACAAAAATATTTTAAAAAATACCTGTAATAAATGGAATATTTACCTTTGGAGTACGCCACTGAAGTTGACATAAGTTCTGTGAAACTTGACCTGAATTAGACATAAAAAGTTCATTACTGTGGCATATTGGCAACACCGTTCCTTAGCGACAGCTGACAACTTGGCGGCAAGATAAGGCTGAGCGTTCATGTACGTATTTTAATAATAAATGTTAACACAGTTAAACACAATATAAGTATCAAAACAAGACATGGTGTCAGGTGTAAAACAAAATGAAATACATATTTCAATTTAAATAAGGGATTAAATACATAACCTTATTTAAATAAAAAGTGGGTAGACCACGTGCTGAAAGACCAAAGTAATAAGAAACTAATAAAGAAATTAAGAAGAGAATATTAAAAATGAGTTCAAATAATTTTAGAACGCCAAATAGTATAGTATTCGATAAGAATATTAGTAAGAATTTTGATAAATTCATGCAATCATTCAATATCTATATGTGTGCATCTGGCCTAACAGAAACAAAAGATGAGAGAAAAATAGCAATATTCCTTAATTTAGCCGGGGAGGAAGCCATGGAAATATTCAATACGTTTAAATTAACCGAAGAAGAAAAAAAAACATATGAAGACGTCATCAATGCTTTCACAGAATATTGTAAACCGCGTAATAATGAAAGTTATGATAGGTTTAAATTTTTTAGTAGAATGAAGCAGGAGGATGAAAGTTTTGACATGTTTATAAAAGATCTGAAAATAATAGCAAAACCTTGTAATTTTCAAACTCAGGACGATTCGTTAATCAGAGATAGATTAATTCTAGGAATACAAGAAAATCAACTCCAAGAAAGATTACTGCGAACTCCAGAATTAACTTTGGTAATTGCTGAAAAAATTGTACGAGTTGAAAGGAGAACAAGAGGTTAATGTGGTAAAAAGAAACACGAAGGCACAAACTTATGAGTGCTACAAATGTGGTACGAGGCATACAGCTGGTGATTGTATTGCCTATGGGTAGCTTTGTAAAATATGTAATAAATATAATCATTTTGCTGTAGGTTGTAGATTAAATAAAAATACTAATGATCAGGGTAAGTACAAAAACAGTAAGAATTTTGTAGGAAAAAGTAATAATAAAAAGGTAAATAGTTTAGAAGAAAATGAAAATGAATTTCTAATAGAAAGTATTGATTTTGATGTAAAAAATTTGGAATGTAAAAATAAATATGTCTGGGAAGAAAAATTTAAAATAAAAAATAATTTTGTAAATTTTAAGCTTGATACAGGTAGTCATTGTAATGTCTTACCTTTAAAAAACGTTAAAATGTTGAATGTTGAAAATCAAATTATACTATGTTATGATAATATCGTAGCTTATGGTGAAATAAGGCTTTAAGCAATGTTAATAAAATACCAGTACAGAAAGTAGTGGACAGTCTAGATAACAAAAGTCTCACTGAGAAAGAAATATTTTTAACTAAAAATGCAGATTTGTTTCCATGTGTAGGTAAAATTCCCATGGAATATGAAATAAAATTAAAAAGTAATCATGTCCCTTTTACAAGTACATGTAGAAGAGTTCCAATTAATATTAAGGATAGATTAAAAGAAACATTAAAAGAACTTGAAGAGAAAAACATCATTGAAAAAGTAAATGAGCCTACAGAATGGGTAAATAATTTGGTAATAATTGAAAAAGTAATAAAAATTACGGCTTTGTTTAGATCCACAAAAGTTAAATGAATGTATACTTTTAGATCAACATCCTATACCCACAGGGGAAGAAATTGCATTAAAATTAAAAGGTAAAAATATATTTAGTGTTATTGACATGAAAGATGGTTTTTTTCAAATTCCATTAACTAAAGAGTCGTCTAAATTATGCACTTTTATTACTCCTCATGGAAAGTGGAAGTTTGTAAGACTTCATTTTGGTCTATCAGTAAGTCCAGAAGTTTTTCAAAAAACCAATGAAAATATTTTTAAAGATATAGATGTAGGTATATATTTTGATGATTATATTATTGCTGGTAAAACTGAAAAAGAACATGATGAATTAATAAATAAATTTCTAGAGACAGCAATAATGAAGTTAAATATTTAGGAAAAGAAATTTCGGATAAGGGTGAAAGACCAGATTCTGATTATGTTGAAGCCATATTAAATTTAGAATCGCCATCAAATAAGAAAGAATTACTATCAATTTTAGGCATGATAAATTATTTAGGCAAATACATACCTAATTTAGCCGAATTAAGTGGTCCCTTAAGGAAATTAACTAAAAATTAAATTAAATTTGAATGGCAAGATGAACAAAAAATTTCATTTGAAAATCTTAAGAGAATAATTTCAGAGATACCAACATTGAAACTTTTTGATCCTAATGAACAAATTATAATTCAGGCTGATACAAGTCAATATGGACTTGGGGGATGTCTATTACAAAATGGCAGACCAATTGCATTTTGTTCACGAGTTTAACAGATGCAGAAAAAAGATGGGCACAGATTGAAAAAGAATTTCTGACTATTTCCTATTGTTTAGATAAATTTTATCAAATTGTTTACGGGAAAAGTATAATTGTACAATCAGATCATAAACCACTAGTTTCAATTCATGAAAAAAATATCAATAAAGTTAGCATGCGCCTACAAAGATTAAAATTAAAAGTTTTAAAATATAATTTTAAAATTGTTTATGTATCAGGTCGGGAAATGTATGTTGCAGACTTACTTTCCAGGTGTTATTTAAAAAATAAAGTCTTTGATGATTCTGATATTAATGACGTTGTACATTGTATAAAAAAAAAGTTACCAATAAAAGATGAACGATTAAAAGATATTTCAATTAAAACGAAAGAAGATGATGTTTTGAAGAAAGTCAGTGAATTTTGTGAAAAAGGTTGGCCGGAAAAATTAAAAAATATTGATTCAAATTTAAAAAATTATTTCGAAAATAGAAATCAAATTTATGAGAAAGATGGATTTCTTTTTCTTGAAAATAAAATCATCATTCCAAAATCATTAAAATTAGATATGTTAGAACAACTACATAAAATACATTTTGGAATTGAAAAAACAAAGAAAAGAGCTAGAACACTTTTTTATTGGCCAGGTATTTCACATGAGATAGAAGAGTATATTTTACGTTGTAAGGTTTGCGAAAAATTTAGAAAGTCAAACAGTAAAGAACCAATATTGCAATATGAATTGCCCGATTTACCTTTTAAAAAAATTACAATTGATATTCTTGAGGTTGATTCTAAAGCATATTTGGAATTAACTGATTGTTATTCAAATTGGATTGAACTGAAACAAATAAAAAATAAAAGAATTTCTGAAATAACTAAACATCTTAAAGAAATATTTGCTACACATGGATATCCATCTGAATGTGTTAGTGATAATAGTCCTTTCAATAGTTTTGAGTTAAAAAAAATTGCCAAAGAAATTGGTATGAAACTAACGTTTCTCCACGACCATTACTGAATGTATCAATTCCGAAATCATTTTTAATAATAGAATGTAAATATTCACACTCTAGAGTCTGAATATTTATTCTAAAACACTTGCTTCTTATTTATTTTGCATGTATTTTCATTCTTTATCATGGTAAAGAATGGATATTCTGTATTCGAACTAAACGATATGGATTGCTATGGATTTCAAAAGTGTCACTGTAAGATATAAAATGGCGACGGTAATAATTATTTTCAAACAAGTTTTAATTTAAACAAAATAAATGCACCAGATTTTAATTTAGGTAAGTGTAGCATAACACTATAAATATTAATACAATGTAATACAAATATGTCAAGAAATAACTTGTGTTCAGATTTAATTTAATTTTGATTAACACTTTTTGATCGTGGAGAAAATATAGTCTGTTACTCGGTTAGAATGAAAAATTTCGACACTAGTGGTTCCTCACTCTCGCTAGAGCTCGCGTTCGGAATTTTCCACTCGTATCGAATCTACTATTATAAGTCCTAGATACTCTCAATCAAACGGGTTATCAGAAAGATCAGTAGGCATCTGTAAAGATATGATAAAAAAGAGTAGAGAAACAGGTAAAGACGTTTTGGACTATTTAATCGAATACAGAGCAACACCATTGTGCACTTTAGGTGTATCACCTTCAGAATTATTATTTAATAGGTTAATAAGAACTAATATACCTGCTCACAAAACTCATTTAGTTCCAAAATTGTGTAAAGTTACAAAGACTGATTTTGTGTTAAAACAATTAAAACAAAAACGATATTATGATCAAACAGCCAAAGTTAGACCTAATTTTGACTTATACGAAAATATTGTTGTTCAAAAAAATAAAGTTTGGGTACCTGGGAAGGTAATTGAAAAATGCAATGAACCGAGATCAAACATTGTTAAAGATGAACAAGGTTCAGTATTAAGACGTAATAGTAAGTTTTTAAGAAAATATTTCCATGAACCTGACTTTAAATTAACAAATGTAGAACTAGATTTAGACATAGAGTGAGTTAAGCGGAAGTAGTGAGAAAGTGGTCGAAGCAAAAAATAGTGTTCCGGAGGTGTTTGAGAGACGAAGCAGAAGTGGCAGAATACTAAAAAATCCTGCCTGGATGAAAGACTACAATTAAGAAGTTTCAGTTTGGCTTTTGTTTTAATCTTTAGTTTATTTTTTGTTGTAAGTTTTAGTTTTAAGTTTTTGTTGTAGAAAAGGAAAGGTGTGGCATATTGGCAACACCGTTCCTTAGCGACAGCTGACAACTTGGCGGCAAGACAAGGCTGAGCGTTCATGTACGTATTTTAATAATAAATATTAACACAGTATCTACTGACTAATAACTGATAACACAATATAAGTACCAAAACAAGACAATTAGCCTACAGTTTTTTTCTCGATCTCCAGTGTTGCTAATCATACTATAATTTATATTATTTGTTAAGATTTTTATTTCAAACAAAAATTGTAAAATTAGGTGCAAGTTAAATCTATTAATAAAACGCCTAAGTATAAACTAAAATAATATCAGAAATATTGTGATTTTAGATTTAAATTTATTATAGTCAGTACGACTTCCAAATCGTTTACTGTATTCGCATTAACTGTAAGTATTCTAATATGAATTGAATGAGGACGAGAGGAGATGTGAAGGGAAAGCATCATATTGGAAAATCAATGGAAGCTTTCAATAAATGTAACAATGTTTGTAGAAGTAATATAAACGTTCAGTGTGTGTGTAATAAAATCTAATAGGACCGAAAAGGTTCCGTTATTGAGTTTGTCGAATAGGAAATATGTGAATTTTATTAAATTTTTAAGAATTCATGTGGAACAAGTAAATATTAGGAAGGAGTATGTTTTACCTAAATTGTGAATTTTGTTTTAGTAAAAAGGAATTTCATTGCATATACTAAAATTTTACGTTTAGAATTATTTCGATTAAAATGAGAATAACTTACATTATTAGGTAACATAATTGGTTAAATTCAGACATATGTTCTAATTTTTCTGACTTAACAAAAATTCCAAAAATCTTTATTTTATACCTTTATCATTTCTCAATTATTATAAAAAAAACTATTTTTTTTTAAATTTCCTATATTATTCTTAATATACTCTATCCAAAGTCACCCATTAATAATACATTAATGGGTAAACTTGTTTAAAATCAATGGAAATCTCAAGTAACTTTATAGGTAGTTTTTACCACCCCCTCCCTCCCTACTTACTTATATACATAGATTAAAATATTTGAGAAAATTTCATTTCTGGTTAAATAGCTTTATTCGCGGGTCCATTCTGAACGGATTCCGAACTAATTCAAAACCGACATAGAGTGCATGCTTAGTTATGAACTGATTTTGGATTTTATTTTACCCCGAACGATTTCGGAACCAACGATTGTGAACATTTGCAGTAAAACACCGAATAAAAAGATTAAATTTTAATGTAGTTTCTGTTTTATATACAGAACAACGAGAGCAACCTTCATCATCTTCTTGCTACGTACATCTAACTTTCCCGTTCTATCTTCCTTTGGATTGTAAACGTATGCATCACAACCGAATACTCGTATTTTTCCTAAATTTGGCTTTTCCTTATACCATATCTCTGCAGGACTTTGTTTATTAGTTAATGTTGAAGTGCTTGTTCTATTGATTAAATAAACAGCTGTTGTTACGGCTTCGTTCCAAAAATGCTTTTCTATTTTTGCATCAAATATTAAGCATCTTGCTTTTTCCATCACTCTGCAATACCATTTTGTTGTGGGTTGTGTGAAATTGTATACTGAATCTGTATTCCTCTCTTCATGCAAAATTCTCTGAAATCATTTGATGAGTATTCTCCTCCATTATCACATCGTAGTCGTTCCAATTTACACCCAAACTTGGTTTCATCCATTGCTACATACATTTTAAATTTCTCTAATACTTCACTCTTTTGTTTAAGGCAATAACAAATTGTAAAATGAGAATAATTATCTATTAAAGTTACAAAGTACTTACTTCCATCATGAGAACTTGGAGTGATGGGGCCACATACATCTGAAGACACAACTTCTAATATTCTTTTAGGTTTTCTCTCTTCAGATAATAATTTGTAAGGTAATTTTGCTTGTTTTCCTTGTAAACAGATTTTATTACTGGTATACATGGATGAATGGCCCATTCTGTGATGCCATAAATTGTTATCATTATTTATAATGTTCGCTTTTAACTTTGGTATTTCAAAATTTAAAGTGTACTAGTTGCCTTTTAATTTACCTTCAGTTATTTTTGTTTTTCCATTTGTAATATTTACAATGTTGTTTTCAAATGTCACCTTTAATCCTCTTGTCTCCATTTTTCTAACTGATAGTAGATTATGTACTAAATTTTCACATTCTAACACATCATTTATTATTATTTTTCTTCCTTCTGTTACTTGTAGATGTAGATTTCCTTGTTTTTTAGCAATTATAGTTTCACCTCTTTTTGTAACACTTATTTTGTAATTGACTTGCTTAACATCTGTCAAATATTTTCCAACATCAGAGTTCACCAAATGATTAGATGCACCACTATCGACAATAAAGAGGATGGCACCATGTCCTTCTTCCTGTGATGTCATAGCATCTATCGATGTAATAAAAGATATTTCTTCTTCCCCTTCAGTTACATTACAATTTCCATTGTTGCTTTTTCTTTTACGGCATTCTGACCTTTTATGACCTCTTACACCACAGTAATAACATTTAAAGTTAAATTTCGTGTTGAATTCTTGTTTAGTATTGTAATTTTTATTTTTAAATTTATTCCAATTTTTACCTCTTGCACCAACGAAAGCTTGTGATACATCTGCTTCTGTATCTTGATTTTTCATTTATCTTGATTCTTCAGTCAACAACTTGCTCTTAACAAAGTCTAGAGTGATTGCACTGCCTTGACAAAATAGAACGTCAAGAGCTGTGGTTACACTTTGATAGGAATCTGGCATTGTAGAGAGTAGTTGAGATATTACTTCATTATCTTGAATAGAACCACCACAACTTCTTAATTCACAAACAGTTTTCTCAAAGTAAACAATAAAATCGTTTAATGAGTTTTTGTCACAAAATTTGAGGTTTCTCAATTTTCTTTGAAGTTGTACCTGATTCGCTACACCTGATTTCATATATGTTCCTTTCAGTGTAGTAATTATTTCTTTTGCAGTTTTCTTTCCTTTGACCATTTCCAATATATTATCTGCAAGACAGTTTATTATCAGATTTCTTGCTTTTATATCATTTTTCTTAAATTCGATAAGTTCATTGACATCTGTAGGAGGATCTGTGCTTAAAATCTCAAGCACACCTTGCTGTTCCAGCAGTACATGTACCCTAAATTCCAAGTTTGAATATCCGTTGCCATCAAAGGGTTTAATACAATTTTGGGACACCGCCATTTTGTTGTAGGCACTTTCCACGTGAACGAAGTGACAAAGTTATTTCCACTTCTTATTCTTATTACTACTTTTCAGTTCTTTCTGTTTAAGCTTCAGTTAGGTACTGGGCCCATAACCTGTGAACATTTGCAGTAAAACACCGAATAAAAAGATTAACTTTTAATGTAGTTTCTGTTTTACATACAGACCAACGAGAGCAACCTACATCATCTTCACTTATATTTTACATGTATATATTGACATTGACAGACTGTCAGGTAGTGTTCGACAATTCTAAGAGGACGTTCAGAATTGTATATTAACAACGATAGCTTCGAATTGTCGAATGTCAGAGGACAGACGTTATTGTCTTTTCTTGTTCTTATTTTTAATTTTTTATAACCTAAAACCTAACTTAAATATGTATAACTTGCTATAATTTATTAGATTATTATTAAACAATGCGCCGTTTGTTACGTCCTTCACTGCCCTACACCACACAACACAAAACAAAACCAGTTTTATTGTACATCGTATTATTTTCACAAACTCCGAAATAAATATTATAAGTATATCTCTATGCGCAAAAAACAATAAACAAAAACAGCTGACAACTAAGATTAAGATTTAAGATCGATATGACGGATGAGCAGTTGAACCAAACTTTCAGTACTAACAAAAATTCAAGGACCGCTAGTACCGATTCTGAATCAATAACGAACCAGTTTGATATGATCCACGAACGAGGAACTGTTATTAAAAATTCAGAATTTTTTAACCGCGAACGCTGCTTGTTAGACTCCGCATGCGAATAGTCCCTGAACTGGTTGGGAATTGCGTCCACGAACAAAGCTATTATTAACTATTCAACTTTTTAAATACTTTTAAATAAAAAAAAATTAAAAACAATTATAATTTTTAAATTTAAATTTTTTTATCTTTTTTAATTTCAGTTTTTCAGTGGAGAATATTTTGAGCATTTAAAAAGGGGTGGATTAGTTTTGTTAACTGCGAATTTTGAAGATATCCATTAGCGTAAACTTATTTCTTATTTATGCTATGTCTGTGATTGGTACAATTGTTAATTATTTCTTTTTGTTACATATATTAATTTATATATATACACACACTCCCATTTTTTTTTCATTTTTAAATCTGATTATATTTTTTCTTTAATTTTTAAATTCGTTTTTTGTTTCATTTTAAAGGAAAACTACTGTTAACCAAATTTTTTGCCAGTCTATCCACTATTTCATTATTGTTTATACCAAAATGAGCTTTAACCCATACTAATACAATATTTGTCCCATAGATATCAAGTTTTTGTATTTGTTTGCATTTAATTGTGATTTTTTTATTGAACTTAAGCTATCCGACAGTATAATAAAGTTATTGTCGGAAGTAATATCTGAAATGTAATTTAGGGCTTCTAAATTTCCTATCTGTTTAGCGGAGTAGATGAAGGAAGAAGAAGTAAACTTTTTAAAGTTAAGGGCTGGTTCCTATATTTTATAGTTTATAATTTTTATGGTTTTCTTCACTTCATTGTTTTTAAGGTTAAAGAGCAAAGTTCGAAGGACCAGTTGCAGAAGCAACAAATATTGTATGTAATAAATAGTTACAGTTAAATTGGAAAAAACTTACAGGTTGCAGAATAAAAAGATATCGATTATTACATCGACACGGGTTATATAAAAATCGTTTCGTGATTGTTCTGGACGCGGTGGACACGCCAGCTTAAGATTAACCATATAAAATATTTAAATAAATGATTTTTAAACTAGTGGTTGCCAAGGACGACGTCTTTGTAGGAATTTTAGTTTAAATTTCTACAGTAGATGGAGAATTTGTTATTTAATTTTACTGAATGCTGTACTTTTTTAAATGAATTCAAGACAGCACAACCTGCTTCATTTTTATTGTTTAGGTATCGGTAAATATCTAATAATGGTATGCAAATTTCTCAGATATATCCACTGTAAATAATTTATTTCTAATTAAGAATGGATATTGCGAGTAATCTCGTAAAAAGTAAACTTGACATTATGGTAATTCGAATAAATCAGTCAGTAAATTAATATATACATCAAAATATGATGCCTTTTGAGCCACACAGAATAACCTTAAATAATAATATATCGTAGTTCATTAAACTAGTTATAATCTAAACAATATAAATGTTAAGACGTGAGTTATACGTAACGTGATATAGGAAGGTAACGCCGACAGGTTAAAGGCCGGCCGTTACCCAGGTCAGACAATGTTTATTGTTGGCTTTGCATATATAGGATGTTATCTCTTTGAGTGGGGTCATTCTTGATTCGTTATTCATTCTCGATTCTTGAGTCATTATCGATGAGTTATCGATTTTTAAAGTGCTGGTTAAATCCAATGTGAAAAGTCTTTTTGTTAGTGTACTACCTTTAGAAAGGAAGATTTTTTTAGACAAGAATTGTTTCCTGAATTCCAACTGCACATACAAATTTGTGTTTGGAGTACTTGTCAAGGCTTCTAACGATATTCTTAAGTATTTTATTACCATACAGTCCAGCTTCTCATGGTGTATTTTTCTGACTTGAAAGTGAAAAATTGAACCATAGTCTATAAGGGATCTGAGGTGGAAGTCTGTAAGGCAAAAATGAAAAAGCGAATTTTAGAAAAAATAAAAAAGCATGTTTGTATTGGGGAACGAACTTTGGTCCTATCGCTTCCAAATTCCTTACCTTAGGCCACGAAACCACTTGGGAGATAAATAAACATCATTAATATAAACAACATATCTATTATTATTATATCTTGATATGTGTATTTTTTAATAATACAAAGTCCGATGTCGGACTTTCTTCCGCTGACCGAAACGGGTCATAGTCTTAAAAAATCGCGCGGTGATTTTTCCTCTGATATAGGATACATAAAATAATAGTGAAATGTTAGGATCAGCACCCCAAGTACAGTTACTAATGGCTCGGAGAAGTTTTATAAATTTTTTTGGTTTCTTGATTACGTACTTGATGTTTTCATTCCATATAAGTTTTTATCAATAATTAGGCCTAATTGACATAAATTGTTATGAACTCTTTATATCTGATGGTTTAGGTAAATATCTTCGGGAAATTTTCGTTTTCTTGAAAATATACACGCTTTTGTCTTCTTTAGCGACATATTGAGACCTTTATTGAATACCCAAGTACACAAAACTTTGAAAAAATTATGCAGAGTATTGTACAATAATGGCGATGAGCATTGTATGTATCAAAAAAAAAGTTGTGCGGTCAGGGGACCACCGCCAAGAACTAAGTAATTTTTATTCTTTTTCGATACTCTTCTTTTGTTTTTCCCTATTTTTTCCATTTTTTTCTGTATTTTCCCCCTTTTTACCTCTCGCCCTTCAGATAAGAGAGGTATAGGAATCATGCTAAAAATTGGGTAGTGAGTTTTCAATTGAAAAACACGTTTTGGGGTCCCTAGAATACGATTTTAATATTTTCGCGATGATGTCTGTGTGTGTGTGTGTGTTAGTGTGTGTGTGTGTGTTAGTGTGTCTGTGTGTTAGTGTGTGTGTGTGTGTGTTTGGATGGATGTTGTAGTAACGATAACTCAAAAACTACTGAATAAAAAAATTTGAAATTTTGCATACAGGATTCTGATACCCTAGATTAGATCTGATTAGATTTTGGTGCCAATCGCACAACCGGAAGTGGCAGTTGCTATGGGTGATGACGCCATTATTATACAAAACGGCAATAAAGTTTTACACATATATTTTGTATACCCTATAGTTTATTTTCATCTCATTAAAATTTTCGAAACTTTTGCCATTGTTGCCAGATTTACAAAAATATAATTTTTTTTCATACTTTTTTGTGTCAACCTGTAAATTTTTTATTCAAAAATGGCGAGAGGTCATGTGCTGGCCACATCAGATTTTTTCCCTATATATTTTTAACCAATTTTCTTATTTTATCATATTTTTTTCCTGTTTTTCATTTTTTTATTTTCTTTCCTATTTTTGTATATTTGTCCGTATTTTTTCCCATTTGTCCCTATTTTTCACTATTTTTTCCCCATTTTTCTCTAATTTTAAATGTTAAATTTTGAACTATTTATTGTTTTAGATTAATATTGTTTTGTTCTTGTAATTTCGATTTCTAATTTCAATTTTTAAATTCTATTTACCAATTTTATACTACGTGGTACTACGACTTTTCTTTTTACTTATAAGTTGATTGTACATTTTGAATACTCCCCTAAAATAATTTAAAGAAAGAAAACTTATTAGTTTTTACTTTCTAGACCCACCTCCGAGAAGGGAAAGTATTGTGAACGAGCTAAAAAAAATTTTTGAGATCAAGATTGAAATATCCAATTTGAGGTCACCTAAGATGATTAAGACCATTTCCTGATGGAAGTCTGTCTGTCGGGTGTGTCAGTCTGTCTGTCTGTGTGTATTCCTCCACGATATAGGCCACACGTTTAATCCGATTGGACTGAAAATTGGTACATGGGTTTGGGTTACCCGTAGGAAAACCCATTAGGTTTTGTACGACATCTGTCAAACGGAAGTGTCACTATCAAAAAATGACGGAATTTGACTTTCAATGTGTCATTTAAAAGCCCTTGAAAAACTCTATTCAAAACAATCAAAATTATTTCTCCAACTGTCAAAGTTGTCCTTAATTAATTAATTAAGATAATTGTTGATCTGATTTAATTTTAAAAATTACAAAATTCAGATATCGTTGTGAAACTACAAAAACATTTTGAGCTTAAACACTTTTATTTTAATTAAAAAAAAACCGTGAAGTATTTTGTCGTGACATTTTTTGTTGGCTAATTGTGAGTAAAGCTAATTTTTTTTTCGTTTCATTATATATAGTTGATTATAATTTTAATTAAATTTAATGAATTGCTTTGAACCCGAAAATGCTACGAAAACTAAACGTCTTCAGCAACTTGTTTACTTTCAGAAAAATTGTAAGCTAAGAATGATTCCATCAATTTGATTGTAAGTTGCCATAAAAAATAAATGCCAAATACTAGACATTTCATATATGTTTTATAAAATCAATTTTACCTACAGTACTAAAAATTGTCTATAATAATTAAAATAAATAGCATGAAAACGTAATTAGGCACAATCAAATTTTTGATTGTAAATGTAAAACATAAATCAGCAAAACATAACAAGATTATAAAAAAAAACTTAAATATAATTTTAATAAAGCAGCTCACCAATAGAAAAAGTTGAATTTTTCCAAACTATCCCGATGCGAAATGAATCTATAACGGAAATCGTTCGTTTTCCCAAAGTTTCTCCTCCTCATTGATGTTCATTCCAAACCGATTCAAATTCAATCCAATCAGCCTCGTTAGGCGAAGCCGCCCCAATTCTGTTTAAACTTACCCTTCATCCATAGCCGGGGAAACAATAAATCAAAAAGGTTACTATGAATCAATATAAATAATCATCAAATTGGATTAAATTGTTTTTTTTATAATAAAATTGTATAATAATTAATAATATGAAAATTTACTATATTTTTTCTATAATTATGCTAGTTTCATTATTATTTTTTTTATAAGTACCTACATCAGTAGATAGGATACCACTTTAGAAGACTTTTTGAGTACACTTTTTCAAGATGGCGGCGAATGGCGGGAGATGATTGAGAGAGAGGCGAGATGGGGAAGATATGAGGTGGTAGAGGCGGTAGAGACGGGGTTGTAGAGAGACGAGGGAAGAGATGAAGGAAAAAAAGAAGAAGAATGACAGACGGACAAATTACAGATGGATAGATGGACAAATATATTATCAATATATATGAGGAAAATAATTACTAGAGAACTAAATAAAACACTAAAAGCTGAATGAAAATGAAGAGTGACAGATAAACAAATGACAGATGTCTGGACAGAAGGTCCGAGGGGAAATACGATGACCAAAAATCAAAAATAATCATAGTCACTAATTATTATTAAACAAGAGAAAATTTAGAAAAGTATGGATGGTAAAGAAGAAGTGGAGATGACAGGACAAATGACAGATGGCAGAAAGCGCGAGGAAAAATAACACTATGGCTTCGTTTATTCGTTTTTCTGAACGTCTGTCATTTTTCCACTCTTTTGTCCATCTGTCATTCTTCTTCTTTTCTTTATCTCCACCCCCGTCTCTCTACAACCCTGTCTCTATCACCCCATCTATCAACTTCCCCACGCTCTCAATCAGAAGTGTTCTTAAAAAATATTTTTGCTTACTATAATTAGTTACTAATTAAGCACAATTATACTAACAGCTTTAGTTAGTCATAAAAAATCTTCACAAGTATCTTGCAATAAAATTTATATATGGATTAGACAAACGACAATCGATCCTTATTTAGAATTTTTTGGTGAATCCAAATAAAAAAATTACTGGACGCCAATGTTTGAAACTCCTTTCCCCTCCTCACACTTTACCCTCTTTTATACCTTGAATGTTCTCTGATCAACTCCTAATTTGCTTCTTGTCTCTCTGAATCAACCGGATTACGAAAATCCGCAAAACTCTCTCAAACCGAGGTAAAAGTGTGTGTGTACAGAGATGATGAGGCGTACGCTTAATTTACGAGGTCTGTCAAGTCTGAATTTGATCGAACTTGAATTGTAATTATCATAGCAAGCAACTACTTTAATTAACATTTTTATTTCAGAATAAAAAAACAAAAAGTGGAAAAAATGGTACAAAAAAGGATGACAAAATGAAAAAAATAGTGGGAAAAAAAACAAAAATGGGAAAAAGGAAAAAAAATGAGACAAAAACTAGTGGGTTAAGAAACAAAAGTGAAAAAAAATGTGGGAAAATATGGAGCAAGTGGGAAAAAAATGGGACAAAAAACAAGAATATAAGAAAAACATGAAAAAAAAGTTGGGTAAAAAACAAGAGTGAGAAAAAACGAGATGAAGCAAAATCAAGGCTGGAAAGAAAATGGGGCCAAAAAGCATAGATGGGAAAAAAATGGAGCATAAAACAAAAGTGGGATAAAAAACAAGACTAGGAAAAAGGGGAAAAATGGGACAAAAAACAAGAATTTAAGAAAAACATGAAAAAAGTGGGGTGAAAAACAAGAGTGAGAAAAAACGGGAAAAATGGAGCAAAATCAAGGATGGAAAGAAAATGGGGCCAAAAAAGAGAAATGGGAAAAAAATGGAGCACAAAACAAAAGTGGGGTAAAAACAAAACTGGGAAAAAGGGGAAAAGCGGAGCAAAAACGAGAGAGAAAGAAACAGGATAATCAAAAAGAAAAAAGTGGGCCAAAAACCAAGAGTAGGAAATAAAATTGGAAGCAAGAAACCCAAGTGTGAAAAAAGAGAATGAAAGAAACAAGAATGAAAGAAAACATGAAAAAAAAAGGAAAAAATAAGAGTGGGATTACTATAAAAATGGAAAAAAGTGGGGCAAAAAATAATAAATATAAGGGAGGAAAAAGGGGGGGAACAGTAGTTGTAAAGAAACGAGTGGAAAAAATAGAATAAAAAGAGCAAGTCGGAAGAAACGGGGGAAAAATGTGACAAAAAACAATAAGGGGAAATAAATGCGAATAAATAGACCAAAAAAAACAAGTGGAAAAAAAGCAATAACTGCGTAAACAAAACGCAATAGTTGTAAAAAAAGAAGGGAAAAAATGGGACAAAAAACAATAGTTAAAAAAAGGGAAGAAAGATGAGGCAAAAAACACAAGTGAGAAAAAGAGAGAAGCAATTGAGCAAAAAATGAGAGTTGGAAAAGTGAGAAAAAAATGGGGTAAAAAATAATAGTTGTAAAAAAGGGGGACAAACAATAGTTGTTAAAAGAGACAGAGAATAAATGGAGTAAAAACAATGGATCTAAAAAATGAAGAGGAAAAAATGTCAGAATAAATATACGAACATGAGAATAAATGAGTTTTTATAGACATGATCATACAAAAATTACAGGAAAAATAATTCCACAGACTTTAAGTAAAGAAACAAAAGTATAAAGTATACTTTTACTGCCGCTGAGAACGGAGAAGGTTATTACCGGTGATTTTAAAAACAACTAAAATATAAAGTTTAATAAACGTTCCTTTTATGACTTTTTAATAAAACATATTTTTCGAAATTAAACAAAACGTCTTTTGAACATTTTTGTAAACTAGTTATAAAAACAAATCATAAAGACGTTTAAAAAACGTCCCTTTCGTGACTTTTTATGGAAATATACTTTTGGGGACCTGAACAGAACATTTTTTGAAATTTTGTAAAACGACTGAAATAAAACCTTTAAAAAAAGTCACTTTTATGATTCTTTCTCAAAACATTTTGCAGACCTAAAAACGTCTTTTTGATATTTTTTAGAGAGTGGTTATATAAAAACTTACAAAAACGTTTAAAAACGTAACTTTCTGACTTTTCTCAAAACATGATTTTGAGGACCTAACTAAAACGTTTTTGAACGTATTTACTGGTGGATTTAAAAACGACTTCTTAAATAAAACATTTTAGAAGCATCTCTATTGTGTTAAAAAAGTTAGAAGTGCCTGCGCGTTAGCAGATAGGTGACGACTTCTATATACGCATTATCTCATGAACCATAAAAGATATCTCAAATCTGTTTTCAAATATCGATTTAGCGTTTAATTTCACGTAGGAATGCTATTTTTGAAACCGGTAGTATCACTTCCGGTTCTGGTTTGTAAAACCAGTCATAAAAATCTGAAAATCTATTTGGGAGCTATTCGAGGTATGGTGAGTTTATTACTGTTAACCATTTATCTCTATCTCTTTTCGTTTTTGAGTTATAAATGCGGACAAACGGACAGATAGAGGCGTATTATAAGACTTCTGCTTTACGGTTTTTAAGTCTAAAACGGTACAAAAAAATAAGTGGGAAAATTAGAAGAAAAGGAAATAAATAAAGCAAAAACCAAGATTGAAAAGAAAAGCAGGGATAAAAATTATAAGTGGAAAAGGAAGAAAAAGTTGTAAAAAAAATAGGCCAATAAACAAGAGTTGGAAGAAAAACGGTGAAAAAAATCGGCTGTGGCAACCCAGAACATTGCCGGCTCGACTGTATAGAATAGGACTATTTTAATTACACAATACTAAGTATTACATTAATTTATGAAACAAATTTAAAATAGCCAGCCGATGGTGAATATGTCTACAGAATTGATGTTTTTATGTTAATAATGGTATAAGCTGGCGCATGCGCATATTGTATAGCACACAGGCTACAATTATGATTTCCTAAAATCATGGGAATTCGGAAAATAGTTTGAGACACAAGTTGTAGAGAACTTTACACTCTACAAAATTGCACTAGAACATTTGGTACTAAAGTGCATTGTTTGCCTTTAAAATTTACTGCTCGTAGCACACACCAACCCTTCATACCAAATTTCAGCTTGATTGGTCAAACGGTTTGGCAGTTATCGTGGAAGATTACACACAGGCACACAAACACATAGACAGACCTTACTCTGGAAATGGTTTAAATCTTCACGGGGAGCCTCAAAGTGGATATTTCCATAGATATCTCGAATTTGTTGTTTTTTGCTCGTTCACTATACTTGCCCTTTGATGGTACCGGGAAAGTAAAATATAAAAAAAAAGTATGGCGTTCTAAATCGGTGGAAAAAAAATCGGTAGGAATATACATCCAGGGATTTTAATAGAACACCCACTGCACTGAATTCAACAACATACCTACCAAAATGGTAAATCACACGAATCAGCCGTAGATCAGTTGATTGAAAAAATTGAAGCATTCGTTGATATCCGAGGAGTAGAACTCGCGATATTTCTTAATATTTAAGGAGCTTTCGATAATAACCCAATCCAAGTTAATGACATCGGGTTTAAGAGACCAAGGAATCAAACCATCTATTACCTGATTGGTAATAAACATGCTAAAGAGAAAATGTGTCCAGACTACTCTATTCCGTAAAGTCTGTCAAAGAAAGACAACCACAAGGAGGAATTGTAACCTTTAAGATACGTAAACTCTTTGAAATCAAAGACCGATGGAAAAAGTGAAAACCATGCTTATGATGGTAAGACTATCTCGCTGAAACCCAAATGACCAATTAGAGGTTGAGTTATATATGGAGCTGTGGTATGGTATCCAAAAATTAAACAATCAACATCAAAAGCATTCAAAGACTAGCATGTTTGTGAACATTGGGAGCACTAAGCAAAGCATCTACAGTGGCAGATGACCACAAATAGAATGACTCTAAAGTACCACTTTGAAAACCCGTTTTCTGTCAATTTGAATAATAGACAGGAAAGGGATATTCAAGGAAGCATTATGTGAAATACTGATGGCGGCTCGATAACCAAAAGTGGTAGCGGTGCAGAGATATATGGAGAGAGCCCAAGGACAGACATTAGTCTAAAGCTTGTATAATAATTAAAGCTGAAATTCTCGCAATTTCAGTCTGCGTAGTGAAGAATATAGAAAGGGAATACTAAGGTAAATCCATATATACTGCCTCTGATGCCGCCGACTATCAAGCAACGATAAAGGTACTGAAAGGGGGCTGCCTACAGTCACTGAATACCTTGGAGAGGTCTACTGTTGGGGTGCCAGGGTATAGTTGCAATGAGAAAAGTAAAAGCAAGGAAAGGAACAGATGACACTTATATAGGACAAAATAATGGATGCTCAATCAGCATACTAATTATTACATGGCAATAGGATAGTTATAAAACAACCTTCTCGTACATGAATGACCTGTTAAATCCAACTAACGACAACTGAGGGAGTAGAGAAAATGGGACTCCATCATAGAATCACCAAATGTAGAATATGTGATATGGCAGAAGCAGAAGAGGCAATTTAGATACCTATAACCAATACACAAGATAACTTGATAGGACCAAACCTAGTTCAAGTTTATCTAAACTTTAGGATTCAATATAATGAACTAGGATAATAGGTCAATGAAAAATAATAAAGCCCCTCTCGATTTCCATAAAATAAAAAAATTAAAAATACAGTTCAGGAATACATCCCACTTTAGAATTTAGATATTGATTTTTAGTTGAATTTTACAAATTAATTTTTTGAATAACCCTTTAGTATTTATAATTTTTCATAGGTCCGAATTCAAGTCGATATATCTTGGTGCAAATTTCTAGAACTAAATTTAGAATCACCCTGTGTTTGTTATGATAAGCTACAGTTAATTGGCTTAATTACTATTGTATTTCCATTTAATTTAAAAAAATAATAATAAAAAAGAAAAATTTGATTTAAATAAATAAATACTGCAATAACCATCAAGAATAGTGCATAATTAATATGCGGTTTTTCTTTCTCTCTTTCTCCTTTTGATGGCATTTAAGGTACGGCCTACAAAACACGTTCGTTATGGCTTTTAGGAAGAACATCAGCATACATCATTAAACTTGCAATTATCTCTCGACTGTTATTGCACTATAATTGCCTTCATTTCTCTGTTGCTAGATAATTATATGCATATATAAATTGGGCCGTATTCATACAAAATTTTCAGACACGATTGAAAGCTGAAACTACGAATAACTGAATCTCTTTTTCAGGGTTATTTTTCGCTGGAATTTTTAGTATAATTTCAGGATTTTCGTGCAGAAAATTAGTCATTATAAAAACTTGGGTGACGGCCAACATAATACTTTTTGGCTGTTTATGCATAATTTATTTTCTATGTAAAATATTTTTGTAAATTTAACCATTGCTTAATAACCTAAATTAGTTGCCATCAAAAGTCTTCTTTTTGCTTTTGTTCATATATTAGGGTTAAAAACTGCTGACTAGATTTGTTTTGCTTATTTTTTAACAAGTTGACAACGATATAATTTGTGCTCTTTCTAGACCGCTGTTTTAATTTTCCTTTTTTATTAAAAAAAATGTGTATTGTTAGTCATTTTTAAATTTTTTTTTACAAAAAAGTCAAGTTTTAAAAAGTAACCCAATGCAAGCATAGATAAGTTCGTCTCCAATACAGATAATTTTTTTTTCTTTTACTAAAAATAAAAAATCAAAGCGTTAGACGAATAATACGAAACACTTGTAATTGAAAATTTTACTTTGACAGCAGCCATCATTGGGATTTAACGAGAACATAACTTTAGAGTAAAAATAATAAATAAAAATATTTTCGTATTAGCAAATTTTTACGAGGGTTTAATTATAGGCAATAAATTTAATTATAATATAGCAATTACAATTTTTTAGAGCATAATATTTATTTAATTAATCAAAATAATTTTATAGTAGAAATCAATTTTTTTTATTACAATTTGTTGCTGTATAAAATTTGGCTGTTCCTAAGAGCATGATTTACTTTACATATAGAAAGCTCTATAGTCTATAGTACTGTATGCAGGAGTTTTCTACTGTTCATTTTTTTTTAAGAATTTTATTTTTAAAAAAGCAAAAAAAACATACGTGTAAATATAAAGGTTACATCCAGTCATCCACTCTCACGAATTCGGAAAATCTGATTAGGTTTTTCTAAACAAAAATCGAGAAAATGAAAAAATCGAAATTTTTTAATGAGTTTGAAGCAACAGGTCCGTTCGCTGTGTCTACAATATTGTACACCGGAGTAGATCGAGTAGCACTGATACCGTTCGATGATACTTGTCAATATAAATAAATCGAAAATTCTGGGGATGAAAAAACCTTTTTAAACAAAATATATAGATAAACATTAGCCGATAAAAAAGTTTTCAAGAATGTTTTTGATATTTTGTCTGTGGAACGAGCTAGAACATATCAAAATAATTTTTCACTAAATTGTATTTTTCTCTCCTAGAGCATGCGTCCGGAGGGTCAGTTTTTCCGTCGCCATGTTGGTCTGATCTTATAACTCAGAGAAAAAAGTTCTTCGATGTATGTCCTTAGTGGGCGTATAAGATATATCTTACTGGGTTAAAAAATATTTATTTTTAAAAAAGTTACAGAGATAAAACAGTTTTTATTAACTTTAATACCCTATATATCGAAAACTAAGGATTGTTGAATATTAATTTCTGACCTCAATATTCTTTATTTTCTGAGACGAGTATACCATAAACAGTTAAATGTCGAATTCTGAAACATTCTGTATATGAAGAAGAGAAGTTTGCTGACTAGTTAGAATACAAACTAGAAATATTGGGGATGCAGCATTAAAATTAAAGTGGTCTCTTTATTCCAAGATTTCGAAAAAGGCTTTTTTCATCATTACGGAACTCAAATAAAAAGAAAATTAATTAAGTTTGAAATTTGTAAAAAAGAAATAATTTACTTACATGTTTTTATTTTTTGTCATTTAGAATACATAAGCACGCTTCTAATAAAGATTTAAATTTCAGCTACCCTCGCAGATAGAAAATGCCCACATTGTTGCCTCTCAGGTACTTGTATTCGTCAAGTAATTCATGCCTTTTAGATAATATTACTTCATTATGACTGTGTGTGTCATTGACTTAAATTTTCAAAAAATAATTAAGAATGGTAGTATGTTTTTCAAATTTTATTTTTTGTAATGTTTTTTGTTCGTTGCAAGAAAGTGGAAAGTTGTGTAAAATTTTATTTTCCGGTCCGGTTCCAACCGTTATTTCTTTGTTATTTTATTTCATCACAACTGTACTGTAATAAAGTTACCATGCTAATTAAAATATTGAAATGAAACCGCGCAGAATTAAAATTAAGGAGCGGCCTGACAGATGAAGACACTCACGTCACACCTCACCGAGGTTCCTTCCTTATGTCCTTCCCCCCAATTTGATACCTTGGATATGTGTGCAGTAGACGTCATGATGGAAAACATGACCACGACGTTTATTTCATACTTGAGCCGTCCCAGACAATTCCTATCAGCCAATCTCCTTGATTACTTCTCCTCCCTTCCTCGAGCTGTCCTCCTTGGAGACCTAAACGCCAGACACACACAGTTTATCCATCATGCCTCCAACGTGAATGGCATCACACTTTCCAACATCCTCACTGACCTTCCCATCTTCGGAATCCATAATACCTCTCTAACCTTCATGAGACACCAAGGGAGCTCTATCTCTGACCACATCCTGATCACAGACAGATGCAAAGATCAGGTCGGAGATAGATGCTTCATTGGAGCCTCCATTACCTCCGACCCACAAACCATGGCGGGTGGAACCCGCCCTCTTCGATCACATCCCTCCTAGATCTACCCTATTCCAAATAAGGTCTCTATTCCAAAAAACCATATCTGAGAACCTTTCTGTAAATCCCATCCTTCACTCCCGCGATGACATTGATATCCTTGCCAATTCCATCAGTAACAACCATCATCCAAGACCTTGATGTTGCTGTTCCCTAAATATCCATAAACACTATCCAAAAACCTCTTCCTCCTCACATTAAGACCGAGCGAAACCGGCTGGAACCCTCTCATAAGGCTTCAGATTAATACTTATCGTCAAGATAAATGGGTTGAGGTCACTTCTGGCCCTGATCATAGGGACGGTGCTAAGTTCTGGCATAAACTGGCGGTCCTCACTGGCCAAAAAAAAATCCCACTCCTACTCCCACCTCCTTGTTGACGGACAAATCCTTCACACTCCTACAAAGAAGGCCTTGGAAAAGTACCCTAATAAATCCCCCTAATCCAAATTTCCATCCCCTATTAAAAGGAGACACGGAATTCCTACTCGAAAAGGTCCTCCAAACTCCTAATCCACCTATCCCACATCCAATCATAAATCCCTTCACTGCTCAGGACATCGCCACGGCATATCTTCAGGAGAAAATTTTCGCTCCTGGTCCTGACCAAATAAAACGCCAAGCCTCAAAAAAAAGTACCTGCTACCATACTCTCCATCCTTACTATCCTAATGAACGCCTGCCTTCAGCACTCCCACTTTCCAACTTGCTGTAAATCTGCCCATAACATCCTTATCCCCAAACCTCGAAAGGACTCAATATCCCCTAACTCAGACCTATTTCCTTAATGAATGTTCTGGGTAAGCACTTTGAAACACTACTCAAAGAGCGTATCTGGGACTTTCTGGGTGAAAGGGGACTGATCCCCCAATTTCAATATGGATTTAGGTCCAATCACTCCACCCAATGAGCACTAGTGAGACTCCATACCTTTGTAGCCAAATCACTTAACCTTGGTCACTGTGCATCGGCACTCGTGTTTGATCTTCAGAAGGCTTTGGACCAAGTCTGGTATGCCTGACTTATTCGCAAGCTTACCAACATCAATCTCCCTATCCCATTCATCAAACTCATCTACTCCTACCTCCAAAGCAGAACCATCCGGAAACTCCCTCTCTGATCCCATCACTCCTTCAGCCGGAGTCCCTCAAGGCTCCGTCCTAGCTCCTGTCCTATATGTCATCTATACCCACTACATCCCTATCCCTCCCTCTCCTAGCTAAGATGTGCAACTCTACGCTGACGACACCCAACTCTCAACCTCCGCTCCTTCTACCAGAGCTCTTAATACAAAAACCCAACAACTCCTCAATCGACTCGCCCACTGGTGTAGCAACTGGAGGATTATCCTGAATCCCCAAAAGACCCACTTTTTATATTCAAACATTCTAATTACTCACGAAAATCCAATCAAGACCTCAATGAAATCAACCTTAGGCCCTGGGGAGAGAGACTCGTCCCTTCGGATGAAGTTACCTACTTGGGAGTATGCTTCACGCGTACTGTCAATTGGGCGACTGAAGTCTAAAAAACTCTTGACAGAGTGAGGTGTCTTTAAAAGATTCCCGCCTCCACAATAGGACAATAGTAATACAAAAAAGGAAGAAATTATATAATATTTATATAATAATTTTTTTCCCAAAGTAGGAAGGGTGTGTAACGAAGTTACCGTAATAATTAAAATATTTAAATTAAATCTGTAGCAGTTGAATCTCCGCCCGACAGATGGAGACACTCGCATCAGTGAGCAGTAAGAGCCGAACACAAAAGGCACGTAAAACTTAGCGAACGCCACGAACACACAAAAAATTTTGTTTTAGATGCTTCCTGTGTTCGTAACGTATCACCTGTTCGCGAGCAGGAGAAACTCGAGTTTTGGCTATTCTGTCGGGTAGCGGTATATCAAAAGAAATGCAATCTTTTATTTTACAAATTTACGTTTTAAATATGGAGTGGACTGATGAACAAGTCATAACATTAATTGGATTATATGAAATATATCCAGTTTTTTGGAATATCCAATACAACCACTTTAAACTAAATAATAATAAAAATGTTGCTTGGATAGAAATTAAAGATGCTTTGAACATACCAGTAGCTGAGAAGAAAGTGGCGTCGATTTTGGCTTCACTTAGAAGAGAACGTCAAAAAATGACGAAAACTTTGTCGGAACCAACTGAACAGCGAACTTGTGCGAATAATAAATGCCTTCTGGACAACTTGTTTGCAAGTACAGAAATCTAGACTAGCAGCCAAAGCACAATCACGACGAGTCTAGGAAGCACGAGCCAAAGCCCAAGCGCAAGCAGGAACACGAAGTTTTTATCGAGTTAGGACGCTTCAATTAGATATCGTCAGTTGCTATGGCAGAACCAATTTGAGTAGCAGTGGCAGTCCGAGTTCCAGTAGCAGTACCCTCGATCATTGGGGACCAAAACAATTTCAATTGTACCGGAGTCCAGAACCGTCAATCAGTATTTAATAATTTTTATTTATACCAGCAGCAGTAAATATCCAAGTAAATCAACTCCGCTAAGGGTCTTGTCGATAGTATTTTTCTAAACTAAAGCTACCCGTGCAAGTGGCCTTCACACTATGAATGGAAGGTGGCGCCCGAGGCAATCCGAAACCTGGACTAAGGCGCCAAAAGACCACCTGATGACGCTAAGAGCGTTACAGTACCTTCAAATAACAAATAATAATAATTTCGTGTTTCAAATATTTAAACAATTCATTAAGTAATTAACTAAAATATATAAATAAAATCGGCACTGCACTGGAGTTGAGTTAACTTAAAATTATGGAAATTCAAAGGCCAGTCGTACCAGTTGTAAACCCTCGCCGAATGAGTTGCTCGAGTATTTGTTTCGTATACTCAACCGACCTTATGGTATACGGCAGCCGGAGACGATCAAGTTAGTTGTAGTGGCAGCCACAGTCCGTTCACTTCAGCGACCTTTAGATATAGGTCAAGTGGAAGACGAGTCCAATTTAACCGAAACCTGGAGCCGTCAGTCTGACCAACACCACGCCAGCCAAGCAAGTCGTCTATTTACCGTCCGTTACACACCTTTCTCCGGATTTGGAAATTTGGTAATATGGTTTGAAAAATAAAGGGATTTTCTTTCACCTGTTAATTTTATTTGTTTTGAGTTTTAACATCCCAGCAGCTAATATCCAGTTACTCAACCCAGTAGGGTAAGTAAAGACCGTCCTTCTGGCCGCCAGTGATTTTGGTCGATATCATAACCACCCCTGGAGTATTTTCTTTCTCCATTGACGCTGCCCGTGCGGTGACCTTCACACTATAAACGGAACGTGGCGCCCAAGACAATCCGAAACCTGGACTAAGGCGCCAAAGTGACCGGTAATGACCGAAGTGCGTTACTTATTAAACATGATTTATTGGCATAAAGTGACATTTTTATTATGTTTAAGAAAATTATGTAAAATTTAGTTTTAATCTACTGTTTTAATAATGAGGTATTTGTTATTGCATTTAATATTAAAAATGTCTGATTATTTTTTTTATTTATTTTTATTTATTTTAGATTTTTTATTTTTTTAGGATCGAATTAAATTTTTATTTAAAGCTGATTTTCTTTTTCCTTGGAGCTGGGTTTACAACTAATAATAGTTCCCTAATGAAATTTGAATGTGATATTTAATATTTTTTTCACGGCCGATTAATTTGTCCTATAATAAATCCCAGGAATGGTTAATATACGCAAGGCAATAAAAATTTCTTTATTCCAAATGTACTTTTTTGTTTTAATTTCGTATTTCTTTTTAACTTAATTATTATACCTTTTTATTTCTATGAACATCAATTTTATTATTATAGAAAATTATAATTCTCTTCACAGTTTTTATTTCATTTAACATATAAAAACTATTTCAGTACACATTATTTTTAGAATGGAGTTGCTTAAATTTTTTTGGACATTCTGTATACAACCCTCATTTATCTCTCTTATTTTTCTACAAATGGACTAATAGAATCGTAACCCTAACGTAAACATTGTTATTTCTACCGATATAACTGGCGTAGTTGAGTCCAGACCAAATCCTGAATTCCGACCAGCAGGTAATTCCTGCAAATTCCTAATGCATATTTTGTTTGCTTTACTTAATAGAATCTCTTATTGCCAATTATTTGATATGATACGTATAAACAAAACGAAAAAAAAATGAGTTATAGGTTACTACTTCCATCATCAAAAAGATTATATATATATTTTAGTGATTTCCTGTAGGAGTATTGAGACATACGCCTGCTCAATTCCCCTTGGCCCCTTATCCCATACGCCTGGAGCCATACAAAATTAATATTCTGGAACAGGCGGACCTAACGACTTGCCAATGTTAATTAATTAATTAAAATAGGCGCTCAAAATTTTATTAGGTAACTAAGTTCATGTTCTGTATTGAATTATTTAGGTATTAAAATAAATTTACAATGGGAGATGCATGTGATCATATTGTCAGGAGAATTAAAGTTGTCAACTTGTCATTCGGGGTTTATAATTTATTTATTGTTGTCAATGAGGAATGTTGTTCCTTATTTTATCCTTCAGGTATATTTGTATTCTTAAATAATTAAATATTTTATTATTACTATGTTAAAGTTTTTTAGTATTATTAAAACAAAATGAATGCAAGAGAGAATTTTAACAGTGAAACTAATATAAAATATTTACATTTAAGGCTGGAATAATAAAGAATAATTAGAACAGCGATATCAAATTTAAATTCCACCTGAAAATTAAAGCTATGGTCGATCGACAATATTGATCGACATGTTCCGCTTTCGACTTGTCGACATTACCCTAGTATATGTGAACTATTTGATCGACACATTTTAGGTAAATAGTACATGTTCAGTTTTTATACAATGTTTGGTTTATATTTATATTTGTTTTGTATATAATAATATTCTTATGCCACCACTGGAAGGTTCTTCTATCGAACCAACAGGGTGTGGGTCAGTCAAACGTTCAACACGTGTATATGTTCTTTTTCTGCAAATATAGGTTCAAAATTTTAATAATTGATCATCAGTGAGTCCGTTTATGGTGACACTGTCAACGTTCGGAGTATTAACTAAGAAGGTGACGTCTCAGTACATCTTCTCTGTGCTAAGACAAAGGTGGCTTCTTTGAAAAAAATCAGTATTCCTCATCTTGAGCTCTGCGGAGCACTTATCTTATCAAGGATTTTAAGAAATATTCTTGATTCACTTGACCTCGAGTTTGATAATATATTTCTATGGTCAGTCTCAACTATTGTTTTTGGTTCTATCCAAACATAACCTCATCTTCTTAAAACCTTTATTGGAAATAGAGCTTCTGAAATTCAGACGAATACCAATCCTGATCAATGGAGAGTTATCACATATTGCTTGCGGTTTTACAGTAATTGTTCTACTCCTGATAAAGGATTAAGAAAGTCTGGTCCTCTTATTACTGTCGAGCTTCAAGGTGCAATTACGTGTATTACAAAATTAGTACAGGTGACACATTTCACATCTAAAATGTTTAGTCTTCGTCACCAAAAATCAATTTCATCAAAAAGCAAAATCCTTGCTCTAAATCCCTTTTTGGATGAAGATGGTATAATTCGAGTAGGTGGGAGACTGCATAACTCCAAATTTAGCTAGAATAACAAACATCTTATCTTGTTACCTGCATACCGACTATTACGACTATGTTATTTCGATCCGAACATTTAAATCTTCTGCAAGCTGGTCCGCAGCATTTGTTATTAATCATTCGTGAGCGCTATTGGAAAATCTCTGGCAGATCTACTGCTAAACGAGTGGTGCGAAAATGCATTAGTTGTTTTCGCATAAATCCTACGCAGTCTAATCCAATTAGAGGAGATATTTTTTCCCATAGAGTAAATATTTCGTTTCCTTTCTCGGTGAGTGGCATAGACTATGCCGGTCCCTTCACGCTTCAACAAGGTAGATATAAGGATTATGTTAGTCTTCTCATCTGTCGCTCAACTAAGGAAATGCACCTGGAGTTAGTATCAGTTTTGAGTACTGCCTCTTTTCTCGCTGAGTTAAAACGTTTTATCGCTTGAAGAGGTAAACTTGCTCAAATCATGTCAAATAATGGAATTAACTTTGTTGGTTTATTGGTTGCAGAAACGATCTGAAAGATTTACGCAATTTTTTGCTTTCTCATGAAGGTGAAATTACTGATTACTGCATAAAAAGCGAAATCAATTGGAAATTTATTCCGGCACATTCTTCCCATTTCGGTGGAATATTGGAAGCGGTAATTAAATCGATGAAGACTCATCTCAAAAGAATAGTATCTGATACTAATTTAACTTATGAGGATTTCATGAAAATTCTTGCTCAGGTGGAGGGTATACTAAACTCGCGTCCTTTAAGTCCAAGGTCTTCTGATCTTTCTGGACTATTACCGCTCACTCCTTCTCACTTTTTAATTGGGCTATCTATGAACTCAATACCGGAGCCGGATTTCACTACGGTCAATTCCAGCTGCTTGTCAAAGTTCGAGTATCTTCAGCAGGTGCATCAACATTTCTGGAGGCGTTGGCAATTAGAGAGAACTACAACAGAGACAAAAATGGACAGTCATCAACGACGCCTTTCAACTGGATTTTCGGAAGAGTTTATCAACTTCATCTCGGAACAGATGACATCACAAGCGTAGTCACTATACGAACCTCAAAGGGACTGATTCGAAGAGCAGTGACAAACATTTGTCCTCTTCCGTGTGAATAGTGATACCTTGGTACAGACATTCCTTTTCCTCCGTGTAAAAAGTAACACTTTGGTGCAGACATTTTTTCTTCCCTGTTAATAATGATACTTGGGTGCAATAATTTCTCCTCTCCCTTGTAAATAATGACACTTTAGATCATAGTGAGAGCGATTAATGTTAAGATACAACAAAGTGACTTTATTCATTTTACTTTCCCGACCCACCTCCTAGAAGGGAAAGTATTGTGAACGAGCTAAAAAAAATTCGAGATAAAAACGGAAATATCCATTTTCGGGTCCCCTGAGACGATTAAGGCTATTTCCAGATGGAAGTCTGTTTGTCGGTCTGTGTGTGTGTGTGTGTGTGTCTGTGTGTGTGTATTCTTCCACAATAGCGGCCACACGTTTAATCCGATTAAGCTGAAATTTGGTATAGGGGTTTGGGTTACCCGTCGGAAGAACCCATTAGTTTTTGTAAGACATCTGTCAAACGGAAGTACCACTATCAAAAATGACAGATGCAATTTGTCACGGAATTGGACATGCAATATGTCATTGGAAAGCCCTAGAAAAACTCTATTCAGAACACTCAAAATTATTTCTTCAACAGTCACCTGACAAAAATAAAAAAAACGGAAGTATCACTATCAAAAAATGACAGATGCAATATGTCACGAAATTGGACATGCTATATGTCATTGGAAAGCCCTAGAAAAACTCTATTCAGAACACTCAAAATTATTTCTCCAACTGTCACCTATCAAAAATAAAAAAATGTCAAAATTTGAAATTTCAGCATTAAATATCTGAAGAAGTATTAATCCGATGCGACGACACTTCGGTCGTTGCGGGTCACTTTGGCGCCTTAGTCCAGGTTTCGGATTGCCTCGGGCGCCACCTTCCGTTTAGAGTGTGAAGGCCACTGCACGGGCAGCGTCAGTGGAGAAAGAAATACTCCAGGGGTCGTTATGGTATCGACCAAAATCACTGGTGGCCAGAAGGGCGGGCTTTACTTGCCCTACTAGGTTTAAGTACCTGGGTATAGCTTCTGGGATGTTAAACTCAAAGCAAATATTAATAAATCAAAACTTTTATTTTTACCAATAAAATCCGGCGGAGAAAAGGTGTGTAACGGACGATTGGCTTGGCGGCGTGGTGTAGTCGGACTGACGACTCTGGACTCCGGATATAACTGAAGTTGGCTTCAACTTGACCTGTCTCTAAAGGTCGACGGACTGCACTGCTGTTCCAATTGGGACGGCCACAGCAAGTCTGGCTTCTCGCTGCCTCTGCAGCAGCTGACAACGGTTTGAATTGCCCTACTCGATACGAACTTCGGCATCTAAGAAGCAGAGACGAGAGTGTCTCCATCTGCCTGGCGACGATTCAACTGGTACGACTGGCCTTTTATTCACAATTTTAATTTAATTTTACTCCAGTGCCGTGCGCGATTTAATTTATATATTTTAAATAATACGGAAAAAAGTAACTTTGTTACACCGATTGAGCTGAAATTTGGTATAGGGGTTTGGGTTACCCGTCGGAAGAACCCATTAGTTTTTGTACGAGATCTGCCAAACGGAAGTACCACTATCAAAAAATGACAGGTGCAATATGTCACGGAATTGGACACGCGATATGTCATTTGAAATCCCTAGAAAAGCTCTATTCAGAACAGTCAAAATTATTTCTCCAACTGTCACCTGTCAAATATAAAATATGTCAAAACTTGAAACTTTAACATTAAATATCTGAAAAAGTATTCGTGGATACTCGTCGGGAAAGTTTTGGGGCGACACAACCGATTTTTTATTTATTACAATATGTATACGTCTTTATTTAATTTTTATTTATATTTCTTTTAAAAGCCTACCCATTTAAGGTGGGAGGGCATGTTTAGTTTTTTTACAATGTTTATTTTATGCTACTCCTGGATGGTTCTTCTATCGAACCAACAGGGTGTGGATTGAAATGGCACTCTCTGTCAGTCAGTCAAACGTTCAACACGTGTATATGTTCTTTTTCTGTAAATATAGTTTACAAAATCTAATAATCATTTCAATTCAATATAACAAAAAAAGAAACTAAGCTAGTCCTTACAGTACAAATAGAGTTTTTTTGTTGTAAATTTAAATATGTAGTTTTATTGTTTTAATTTAATTTAACTTTAACACGTTATAATGAGTAATTGAGAAGATGCTGGAAGCTAGTAAAGTTGTCTTCCCCTCTCAAGGAGGTTTTGGGTAAGGCCCAACCTATTCCTGAGCAGAAGAAAGTATCCCAACTAGAAATTATCCCATTTGGACCTCATTGGATCTCAAGGAGGCATGCCCAATAGGGAAACCCCTTTAAAGGCAAAATTAGACCCTAATCAGGAAATCCTAAGCAAAAATAATTATGGTCATGTTTTTCCGACTGGATTTTGAGTGGGGCCTAGGTGTGATATCCCAATGTGAAAATGAGAAATTATAGTTGGGTTTTCCCCATTAGATTTAAAGTGGGGCTTAAGTGTGAAATCTTGAAGTAGCTGATATACGAATAAATGATGTACTTTTTCAAGTATCAGTATAGTACGGAGGAGTCTGTGAAAGGTTTATTGCATGATGGGGTTGTAACAAAATGTCTCTTTTTGTACATCTTTATTGTATTTTATTTTACTATCATAAATCATAAGTTTTGAGTGTTTATAACAAGAGTAATGTTAAAGAGAAATATTTAGAAAATTCTTAATTATTTGAAAACAATATTCCAGTCAAGTCTAAAGTTAATTTCAATAACAAAACAATGTTAGCAATTACATTAAAATTTGCAATTTCACTAATGAACAAAATTCCGGTCTAACTGTTTCGTAATTAAATTATAATGATTTCATCCAAGAATTGTAGTGGTCTGCAAACCTAGGGAGAGGTCAACAACTATAAGATTTAAGTGATCTTGATTTGAGAACCAGCAGATCGCTAATCTTAATTTAGAAGGAATCTGTAGTTGCTATACTAAATTGAATTTGTTCCAATTAAAATTTATATAATAAACAGCGATACTATGATATTTTTTTGTGCAAACTCGCCATTAAAATATTTGCTCATTATTTTATTAAATCATGCGTATTGGTCCTGCAAAAAAACGGCAAAAAGCAAATAAAAATAACAATAAATTGAAAATAAATAGCCGATACAAAATAACGAGGTCCGCTGAATTGTGTTCCGTCAAGTGGAAGTTTGCATCATTTCGAGAAGGCATATTTAAACGAACTGGCCCTTCAAATGCCGTCGAAAGATACAGGATCGGATTCAGCATGATCAGTTAATAAAATAAAGTCTATTTTATATGGGGCGCATCTACATATTATTGTTTAGGTCTTGCCTAATTGTTTATATTGAAATTAAATTGATAATTGAAAATAAAAGCCAATAAAATTTATAAATAAAATTAAGAACAATATTTTAAATATTAAATATATGTTTTATTTTTTCTTTGTATATTTTTTGTTGTACTTAAAAAATCTGATATTGGTTTAATTTTATTTTATTTATCTATTAAAATTTTAAATTTAAAATTAAAATACATCTTGCATCTCAGTTAATTAAAGACGCAATAATGAAGACAAAGAAGAAGGAAAAATTAAAAAAAATTGAACGAAAATATCAGGAAAGATTAAGATGAAGAACCAAAGAAAAAAGAAGAAAATATTTCTGATTCAGATCAATATGAAGAAATTATAGAAAGATAAGATGATAAGAAAGACAATCAAAGAGATGATTAAGAAAGATTTACCAAGTAAAATAAAGACAATAAAGAACACAGATCTGAAGAAAGATAAATTAAGTGAAAAACAGTTTTATAAATTTGGGAGCTCATAATAATAGATAAATGATTTGAATCTAAATAATCAATAATTCAGAAAAAAAACTTGAATAAGATATGGGAATAAAAATAAACTGTAACGAAATAAATAGAAATATTTAAATAATTAGACAAAAATTCAGTTGAATAGAAGAATAAAACACATACATATAGACAAGAAAATTTAAAATTGACACAAACTACATAATAAACAAAGAAATTTAAAACAAAAACGTAATTTATTTAAAATGGAATAAAAATACACTAAACGAAAATAATATTAAAATAAATAACTAAAAAACAAAAAAACATTTGATAATTCAAAGATAATTACACAATTAAAAAAAAAGAAAAAGAGAACAGGAAACAAAATCTGATTATGACCTATTAAAAAAAAACAATTAATATTGACAATCCTTATACTTATTATCTTATGTTATGCGTTTTCTTTCTATAATTTAAGTCTTTTTATTTTGACGTATAGAGGTTAATTTCATTATTCTGTCTCTGGTAATAATAATCCTATAAACTTCATTACGTTTTAAAAAAACTCTTTTTAATCTCCACAATATACACATCAGTGTAAACCTCTTTAACAACACCGCCAAAGGAGCCATCGCGTCTCCACTCTAGATTGTATGTCAAACAGCTGAAACGCTAGGGTCGATCCAGAATCAATACGGACAATGAACGTGAATGTCATCAATGGCGTCATGCATATCAAGCAAGCGCCAGTTCGCTGTCACTGCCTACTTCACCAGTCGAACCAAGTTAAATTGTATACCAATAAATAAGTATAAATTTTGTAGAATATTTGGTAATAAAAGTTTTTATGAATTTGAGAAGAGGAGAGAAAAATAATTGTTTAGAGGGGTGAGAAAATCAAATAACAATGGAAGGTCTGGAAATTACCTAATGAAATAAATAATTCAAGTAGCAATAAACTCAACAAAGATATATTAACGAAGAATAAATAGGAATGAATAATTGTCACATTTATGAATCAAATTAACATTTTCAAGAATCAAATAAGAAGAAAGAAGAAACGAAACAAGAATTAAAAAAGGATATACAAGGAAGTAAAGTAGGGAGACCAAAGGAACAAAGAATAAAGGTAAACAAAAATATAGAAAATTTAAGAGTTGAATGAAGGAGAATTTTCAAGAGTTGAAAAATAAAATAAATGGAAGCAGAAAAATAGACGATGCTGAAAAAGAAAAGAGAAATTAAATACAGAAAGTGCAAGAATAGAAGGAAGCGAAATAAAAATGAAAATATTTAATTTAACCAATTTGCAAAAAAATTTGAACAATTTGGAAATATGGGAATAGTTTATTATTGAAAAAAAACAAATATGGCTTTTTATATCGAAGTTCATTTTGATGTCAATAACTTTATTCCTATTTTAAGCTTATCCAAAAAAATTGAATTAACGAGCTGAGGGACTTCTTATCGCTGTTGAATAAGATTTTATTTAAAATTTATTTTCAACTTTTTAGCTCACATCGCTACAAATACTTGATTTTTAAACAAAAATTTTATTTTTAATTTTTTACTCGTTTTTAGATTTTTTCATAAATTTTAGATAAGAATACTTCAGGCATTTTCAAGGATTTTTCATTCTTGCGTATTGTAGATTTTTTACGGATTTTACCTTTTTAAAGAATTTTCAAATTTTTTTATAGATTTTTTTAGTATTTTTCAAGGAATTTTTATTAAATTTCCAACCATTGTCAAGGATTTTAACGATTTTTCATAGTTTATTATTCCAACTCGTTTATCTCTATTTTTCATGATTTTTAATACGAATTCTTCAACGAATTTTTAAGAAGTGTTTTATGAATTTTGTTTAAGTATTTTTCTTGATTTAATATTCCAACTCTCTTTTACTATTTTTTATGATTTTCAATAAGAATTTTTCAAGGAAGTTTCAAACAGGTTTTAAGACTTTTTAATTCTTCGGCATTTTAAGGCCGTTTTATGGGCTTATCAATAATTTTACCAAGATTTTTCAAACAAATTTTACATTTTTAAAGAATTTTCAAATTTTTCTATAGATTTTTTAAGTAATGTTCAAGGATTTTTTATTTTCAAGCCATTTTCAAGGGCTTTACAAGGATTTTTAATAGTTTATTATTCTAACTATTTTTTCATGATGTTTAATAAGAATTTTCAATGCGTTCTTACAAAGTTTTTTATGGTTTATTATTCATTCCAACTCTCTTTTCCTATTTTTCTATTTTTTTCAATAAAAATTTTTCTGGGAATTTTCAAGAAATTTTTAAGAATTTTTCGTTTTCGAGTTTTTCAATACCATTTTATGGATTTATCAATGATTTTACATAGATTTTTGAACAAATTTTAACTTTTTAATAAATTCTCAAAAAATTAAGGATTTTTAAGTATTTTTTTAATAATTCTCAAGGAAGTTTTAAGGACTTTAACAGAATTGTTCATGGATTGGTATTATTTAATATCGTTTTTACTCTTTGACATAATCGTTAATAAGAATTCTTTATGCAATTTTTAAAGATTTTTCATTCTTCAGTTTTTCAAGGAAGTTTTGTCGATTTTGCAACGATTTTACAAAGATTATCAACAATTTTGGGTTTTTGGGGAATTGTCAAAAAATTTATGGTGTTTTTAAGTATTTTTCAAGTTTGTTTAATAATTTCAAGTAATGTAAAAGGATTTTTCATATTTTATTATTCTAACTCTTTTTTTTACTATTTGTTTATGAATTTCAATAAGAATTTTTCAAGTTCTTAAAAATTTTTAAGAATTTTTCATTCTCGAGTTTTTCAACAAAATTTTGTGGATTTAGAAATGATTTTACCACGATTTTTCAATAGATTTTAACTTTTTAATGAATTTTCAAAAAAAAACTTAAGGATTTTTAGTATTTTTCGATAAAAATTTTCAAGTATTAAGCACTCTATAAGAATTTTCAATTATTTATACTCGTTTTTACACTTTTTTCATTCTACAGTTTTTTAAGGAAGTTTTATGGTTTTTCAACGATTTCACCAGGATTTTGCAACAATTTTGAGTTTTTAAGGAAGTATCAAAAATTTTTTATGGTGTTTTTAAGTATTTTTCGTTTTTTTTTATAATTTCAAGTAATTTTCAAGGAATTTAAAGGATTTTTTCATGACTTATTATTCCAACTGTTTTTTTACTATTTTTCATGATTTTTAATTGGAATTGTTTAAGGAATTTTCAAGGATTTTTTACGAATTTTTCTAGGATTTTTTAATCTTAAGATTTTCAAGGAAGTTCTTTTCAACAGGTTTTTAAACAATTTTTAAGGAATTTTCAAATTTTTTCATGAATTTTTTTCGTGGATATTTTTATCAAAGAGATTTTGTTATTTGATATTATTCCAATTCTTTGTTTACAGTTTTTCATGTTTTTTTTTAGTAAGAACTCTTCAGGCAATGTTTCAAACATTTATCAAACATTTTAAATAATTTGAAAACAAATTACTTTGCAAGGATTTTTCTTCTATATAAAAATCTCATTAAAAAAAATACAATTTTTAAAATGAAATCCAAATTTTTATTACTAAAATACAAATTAAAAAACTTGAGTGTGAAAGAAACGGGGAGACTCAAGTCTTAGCATTTAATTAGACAAATGATTTTTTGTATTTTTTTCTGATTTTTCTGAGTTTATTCTGATTTTTTTTTTTAAAGTGTAATGTCATTATTGGTTCTTAATACGTTTCCAATTACTCAGACGTCTAACCTAGGTCTAAAAATTTATTTTAAAGATTTATATCAAGACAATAAAAGCGTGTTAAACTAGAATTATTTTTGGTATAAAATTTGGTATTCGTTTGTTTCCAAACAATTTGGAATTAAATATATATAAAATTTGGATACTATGAAATATTTGAGACACACTGTAGATCTTATATCTATAAATATAAAACCCGTAAAAATACAAAAAAAAACAATTCTACGATGAAAATTTAAGGTATTCAAATTAAAATATAATTGTTTAACCACGATTATAAAATTAATAAAAATGGTGATCATGATTTTGTTTGTTTTTAAAATAAAGAAAAATTTTGATACATAAATTTGAAAACTGTCATAAAAAGTCCAAAAATTCAATAGAAAATTTCTAGTACGAAGAAAATTAAAATTATTTTTGGTTGCAAATATAAATCACTTTTTGAACTTGAATTTATAAATAAAATATCATAACAATATATAACCAATATTTACTTAAATAATTCTTTCTTATCAACTATGATTTATTTGCGTTTTGAAATACAAATGTCGTATACATTCTAATCCGTCCCTGTTTTGTTCGTCATGTTGTTGTTATGGCCCCCGGAGGATGGTAATGGTCAAGAGGACTACTAGAATGCATATTTAGAAAATATTTCTGCTTACATTTTCTGTTGAGTGGATATTGAAGAGCAATAGACTAAGAAAATATAATGATCTTTTACGAATGGCCAGTAATAAATAAGGACAGGTTATTTTGCTCTTTTTCTGTCCCGTAACCTGAGGGAGATCAAATGCGAAAGGGACATATTCTAATAAAAATAAAACATAGTCTTTTATAGACAGAAGTGAAATTGTAAATTTGGGACTATTTAGGTAATTCCATTGGCTACAAATGCACAAGACTAATATAGTTATCCATTAATTAAGATAAATGAACGGGTACTGAGTGCATTCACATATCTCGGAGTACAGAATTTTTTCAGGCATGTGCGATAGCTCATTTTTCGCAGGGACCCAAGGGGAGTCTATGTAAGATAATCACTCTAGCCCTTTTTGAGATCGCAGACAAACAAAAAACCGAACAAAAGTGTATTAATGTAGTAAGATTTATAAATATACAGCACAAACTATGATCTGAAAAATAATAATAAATTCTGTCCCAATTATTTTTTGATTTACAGTAATATTGTCACGTCGCCGATTGTAGAATAGAGCAAATGTGGAATAAAATATAATCGCTATCTGTATTTCTATGACATCATTATAAACTATTTATATTGTATTTTATCCAAATATATTCAATGCCTGTCTGTATCCTTAACCTCACTTTCAATTAGATCGTCGCGCAGAACGGACGTGTGGTGTTTCTCGTAAAAACAATTTATTCAAGTGCGAATATCAAAAATTAGATTGGCTCGGCTACAAAGTGGGACGTCTCTTCGAGTAAATAAGATTCAAATATTGGACTTGTGACGTCAGTGCCCGCGAACAGACTTTATAGTCAAAAATTGAAGCGGAGGCCCACACAAGTGTGGCCCCCGGAGAGCCCCCGTTTAGCGCTACCAGAGTGACATAGTGCCAGTGAACATTGACGCGCATGTGTCAATACCCCCTACCTATATAAATAAGAGGGTAACTGACTGCAGAGGTCTCATTTCATGGCAGCGTTCTAGCAGTTCTTCCGACAGCGGACAAGGGCAGTCACGGGACATGATTCCTTCTCTTTTACATCTTAAGCAAAAGATCCGGGGCGCCTCTCTACATTGGTTTATCACATGTCGCGTCTGGCCACCACGCCAATACTCTTATTTACCAAAGTGACGGAGGCGGTAGGAAATGTTCGGGGTAGGGGGTAGGAATATTTCTAAACGGGGAAGACTGAGGGGTAGAATTGGTCATATACGGAATTGATGGAGTAGGTGGAAAGGATGTGTACGGAGGTAGTGTAATGATGCGGTGTGGGGTAGGTAAAACGGACGCCTGGGCTAGTTCGACCTCTGATCGGAGTAATTCATATTCTCTAACGGCTTTAGTAAATTCCTTCAAGTCACTGAAGTCGGTTCTGCGGATATGAAGTCGAAACTCTGGATGTAGGTTTCGGTACAGCCAATTCAGTTCTTGATCTGCTGTTATGCCTCCTTGTCGGCGAATAAGCGTCTGCAGGTCGGTGATATAGGAAGTGGCGATTTCTTCCAAATTCTGTGTCCTCCTACTGATGGCGACCTCTAGGTCAATGCGGTAATTGACGGGAAAGAAGAAATTTTGGAAGGCTGTGCAAAAATCTTCCCAAGTGGACCAATATCGTCGGTTATTCCTGAACCACATGGCTGGCATTCCTTACAGTAGGTCGGACATGACCTGCAGGAGTCGGTCGGTGGCGATTGCATAATGCTCTCGAATTTCCTCTAGTTTTTCTAGAAATACGGCGGGATCGTCAGTACCATCGAAAGTGACTTGCCAGTACTCTACCATCAATGGCAGCATTACGGTGCTTCATACGTCTTGCTCGGTCGAGTCTCTAATTCCAACTATCTCTCAACGCACAAAAATGTGTCCAACAGCGGTCATCAGGTAAAAATTTCTGCTTCTGCGTACTCGGAAGTCTCTCAGGCTCGATATAAGTCGGAATTCCTCGCTATATCTCGTTTTAAATCAAAATTACGGCTTTGACCCTTGTATCTTGAGAACGGCTTCTAAGATTGGAAAACGGAAATTTCCAATCGATTCCACGACCTCGGAAATCTATTAAAGGATAGGTCACTCGGTATCCTTTTTCAGATTGTCAAAATGAAAGGACGGATGTTTTCAACGGATTTTGCTGTATTTTGGCCTCTGGACGTATTTGGAAGCGATGCTGGCTCTCTTTGAGCAAAAATGGACAATCTGTCAAAATGACAGGTCAACGGTTTTTGACGGCTTTCGATATATTTCGGCCCTATGGAGTGTTATGCGGTGGTTTCTACCTTCTAGGATGGTCGGTTCAATCTTTAGCCTCAGAATCAGCTATTTCCACAATTTCGATAATTAGCGATCTTGCTACACCATAAAAACGGTCCATGCTCGGGTGCCAAATTTGTACCGCCACTTCGGTCGTTACGTGTCACTTTGGCGCCTTAGTCTAGGTTTGGGATTGCCTAGGGCAAAGAAGAGTGTGAAGGCCACTTACTCGGGCAGCTTCAGTGGGGAAATAAAAACTCCAGGGGTCGTATGGTATCGACAAAACCATTAGCAGTTAGAAGGGTGGTGTTTACTTGTCCTACTGGGTTGAGTTTCCTGGGTATTTGCTGCTAAATAAAACTCATGAAGTAAATAAAAACCATTTATTACTTTACCAAAATCCGGCGACGGTGAAGAAGAAAAGGAAAAGGAAAACACGAGTCTTGATCGGTAGGTACTGGCACGTATTCCGGGCTGACGTGGTTGTCGGATGACGGTTCTGGACTGTTTTCTTCGGTGGAATTGACTTTGCTCCCTTCGGCTTGACCTATCTCTAAAGTTCGAGAGACTGTCACTGGTACTCAGTCTGTATTCGGGCGGCCACAGCAAGTATAACTTCGGGCTGCCACTGAAGCTGCCGACAACGGTTTGAATTGCCCTACCCGATATGAACTCTAAGAAGCACAGGCGCGTGTGTCTCCATCTTTTGGGCGAAATTTCAACTAGTACGACTGGCCTTTTATTCGAAGCTTTTCTCATAATTTTAAGTTGATGCTATTCCAGTGCCGTGCGCGATTTAATTTATATATTTTAAATATTATGAAAATAAGTAACTTTGTTACAATTTATTTTGAACCTCCAGTAATCACCTAGACTGTAAGCATGATTCTTCAAACTAAAACTATTTTCGTTAATGATTAATCCGGTAAAACGAAACCGCGCTTTGTATTACAATGGCGGCATCCCAAGGGCAAATTTCAGTACCCGAGGAGGTTAAGGAAGAAGTAAAGTTTTTAAGTTAAGGGCTGGTTCGTATATTTTATAGTGTATGCAATTTTATGGTTTTCTTCACTTCATTGTTTTTAGGTTAAATAGCAAAGTTCGAAGGACCAGTTGCAGAAGCAAGAAATATTCTAATAAATAGTTACTTAAAATTGAATAAAACTATACTCTACTATAGGTAGCACAATTTTATTAAACTTAAAAGAAATGTTTGATTTAAAAAATGTCTCCCGCTCCAACCCGAACAAATAAATAATGGCACAACAGTTATAAATAATTGAATACATTAGAATTAATCTATATTCAGACATTAGTTAGAATTTTTGTTATGATAGAGTTGGCAACAGCGCGACACCCTTAATGATAGTTTCGCTTACGAATGATTGGAAAAAACTTACAGGTTGCAAGAATACAAAACGGACTTGGGATATTGGCAATCCGACTCGTCTGGCACTTTTCACAAAAAGAGATCCATTGTTATGTCGATACGGGTTATATAAAAACGATTCGCGGTGGTTCGGGACGCGGCGGACACGCCCGATTAAGATTTATTATATAAAATATTTAAATAAATGATTTTTAAATTGGTGGTCGCTAAAGGCGACTTCTATGTAGGAATTTTAGTCTAAATTTCTACAAGGAGGTATTTGACTGCTGCACGCAATTATAGTATACCAATTCCACATTAACCTACCATTTTCTGACTTTCATAAAAGTCACCTTTTCAGTAATTGTTTGTTTTTAAATTTTTTGCTTCATTCAATTATTTGTAAATATGCATCGTAACGTGAACTACCCCTATAACCAAAAATTTAGGAATTATTGTTGTCATTTTTATATTTTTCACAAATTGAAACAAAAGGGTGTTCCATAATCGGTGACTTTACTATTATTCAAAAAATATAAATTTAATCTGCATACAAAGACAAATTGAACGGAAAAGCCTCTTTCCAAGGACTCAGAAAACATCAGAACACCCGCTTTAAACGATGGCAAATTGTAGAAAAGCCGCGTTGGCAACGTTAGCGGTTCGCTAACCACTGTCAAATTAGTTCAATAAGAAGTAGTCCACGCGTCGCAGTCATTATTATCGGTAGATTGGGATTTGCATACTCCGCTGAAGGAGATGTGTCTTCATTTGCTACCGCCACCCCACGCCATGCCGCCGGTAAAAGCTAAGGGCCACTTTACATAGTCGCTCCGGGACGTCAAGATTTCCTGCCTACGGATGATAATTTAGTCTTTTCACGAACTCTAGAATGAAGCTCGTATTTGAATTTGATATGGTCGTCCATTCGTTTGTACGTGAGTTTGTGCGTTCATTTTTTTTTAAATTCATAATCAGATAGTGCCTCAAAAATAAGGTATATATGGGGGATCAGGAATTAGTGAAATTTTATAAAAAATATTTCTGATATTTTAATGCTAATAAAGAATTACTAACTTTGATTTAAATACTGTCAGTAAAGCGCTTGTTTTTTACAACTTTTAATAAGTGATACGTTTATGCTCATTTTACTTCCTTGTTTAGATTATTCACTAAAAATAGAAATAATTTAAGTCAACTTTATGGCATATATAACGTTTCAATTAGGTTCTAAACTGGCGCACAACGTAGGGTGCAGATAATTTGGATCGGTAAGTTTAAAAAATAAAAATCTAAACATGGTGCTCTTGAAAATAGTGTTTTAATTAAGGGAAGAGGTAAAATACATTAGTTGAAACAAAAACTTGTTATGCAATTTTTTTCTAAATTTATCCGTTGCTATGAAACAAATACATAAAATATTTGAAAATAAAATATAATAGTTGTAACGGTCCACTTTTTGTTTTAAGACAACCTTTTTGATAGCCCTTGTATATGGAATTCCGATCTATACGCTTACCTTGTATGTTTATTATAATATTTAGATGATTGAAATAACTAATATAATGTAAGTATTAGCTTTATTACGAGGCGTTTAAGTTGTAATACATCCGAGCTTGTTTCCCGTCGTTTCTGAACTGCCCTTTGAGACAATTCACCTTTTGATGTTGCCAACTCACCCAGTGGGTGCCAACTTATAACATACATGACATTTATAAAGATGATTCTTTATTAGTTTTTATTTCTTTTAAGCATGTGTGGTAAGTGATCCTCAGATATACGTACGCCTAAACTTGTATTTGTTTCGAGTAGTTCTAAAAAGACAAGATGTTCTACTGTTAGTCAAGTAATAGCTTTTGTTTAGACTTTTAATATGTATTCTCGGGAACACCACCTTTTTATTTGTGACGTTTATTCTATTCGCACCGAGATTATACCTGCTAAACTGATTTTCATCTAAATGTGTTCGCTTTTTTTTGTTATTTTCTATCAGAAATTCCATTCTTGACTCATTATATCGCTTTGTTTTAAGTCATCCTAATTTTTCTATTGCTTTCGCACCATTTTCGGATAATTTAGGGACTCTTCATGATAAGAAACAACGTTATTATTCTTTATTATTGTTTACTTTGGTGTAAATAGGGTTATTTTACTGACATTTACTTCTCCTTGTTGTCTGTCATCGTTCCATCATAAGTGGACTTGATATAAGTGAGTTTTTAGTAACATATCTTCTTGGATTAATATTTCGGTTTTGTTGGATTATGATTTATGGTTAACCACTCGCGCTGTCATTTTTATGTGAACGCGTATAATGGCGCATTTCACGGAACGATTTTTGCCATTAGGTTTGTTCCAACCCACGGGAAAACTGCAATATTACGATCAGGCACATGCGCTATATTTACACACTGTTCCAACCGACTAATTGATAGTTCTTGTACCGTTTACTTTTTTATTCCAACCTAAAATTGTACGACCAGTCAAAATTATTGTATTTGTTTTGATCTTGGGGAAGGAAGGCAGTTTGGTTGAGGTTATTTTTTGCTTGTTTTTGTTTATCTTATTAAAAATGAGTGATTTTGAAAGCAATAGTGATTTTTCTTTACCGAGTGAAATGAGTAGTAACGATTCTAACGAGGACGACATGCTATTAATGGAACCTCCAGTTAGAAATGAACAATATTTAGGTACACTAAATTTATACATTGCTTTTAAAATGAAATTAATTCAATATCCATTTTAAAAGTAATTGTACTCCGTTACTCGGATAAAGAATTTTTTAAACATTTTCGTTTATCGAGAGATATTAATAATATTTCCCAAATAAGGAGTATTACAGTCAGATTTTAGTACAAGATCCGTTCCAACCAATTTCGATTATCAAATAATACATTAACTAGAATTGCGCAGTAAACAGTTTCGTTTAGAGTTGAAAATTAGTTTATGTACGGTACAGAAATCGAGATTGGAACAAACCTATTGTTATTGATTTTTCTGTATCATTTATTCGAACGTATCACAGGCCGGATATGACGTCGAATATTGTGTGCGTTGATCCTGTAGTGTAGTTGGCTGTGTTTGATCATGTGATAGTCAGTATTTATTTGATTGGACATGAACATTTTAACAACCGGGTGGCTATTCTGCAATTTCAGTGAATGTGAACATTTGCAGTGAGAGGAATACGTTCACATCACATTCCCTTCTCAAGTAATGTAAAAACGCTATTCTACACTAACAGTGAACCTGCAGTGATGTGATATGATCTTCGCAGAGTTGCCAATCTTTATTCCTATATTTGAACCAATAGAAGAGTCACAAAAGGTAGATAGATCTTAAGTCAACATAAAATATCTAATGTCAATCTAGACGTAACTCTTTAGTTCTAAACAAATCATTTTAGAATAAAGAAAATTATTTTGAATTTGATATCGAATCCAATAAACAGAGCACAAAAAACCTATTAACGCAATATATGCACAAACTGTCACTACTTTTAAGTGGGAAATTAACACAAAAATGATGCCAGTAAAGCATGCATTTACTTTATCCTTAATTGTTATTCCAGACTTTTGTGGTGCTCGCATAAGTGGAGTGAAAGATTAATAACGTATCGAGCAACCCTCAATCTTTTTATAAATGGTAAATTTGATAAATTGAAGGGATTGGTTCTAGGTAACAGTTGTCGCTCTTTTTGATCAGCTTCCTAAAGTTATCTTACTATCTCATTAATAATTAATAGATCGGCAATATTAATTTCTTTACGAGTACAAAATTAAATCTTAAACTAAAAAATACAACCAATTAAATGACAGCGACGATTTGACATGCACAAACTGATCCACTTCTCCTGCAATTTACTAAGAGAAGCAAGTTCCCTAAATTTTCGCGTGAAGTAAGGAGTATAGAAAACAATTTTCGGTAGTATAGTCTTCAATTTTCTTTTCTCCAACACCATTTTACGAGATTGTCGTAAGCTTTTTCATATATTTTTTACGATTTTATTCTAAAATATCTTAAAAGAGACAAAGCCGCAATCTTCTGTCATTATTTACATAATATATCCGTATATGACAACGTTTTACAAATATTTTTTTTGTCAGAATTAGCGCAGTTGGTTCGCGCAAAGGTAATTTGAATGCGGATCGAAACTAGTCTGGGTTCGTGCCCCCCCCCATCCGGGAACCTTCTTTTTTTATTTTTGTAAGTGCCTGTATTTTATAATAATTACATAATTTAATATCAAACATGATTGCCTAATCAGAAGTAGGAAACTTACTAATAATAGAATTGATTGTTACGTTTAAATATTTACAAAATTAACAGGTAAATAATTATTCGATTTTTAAGGGGGCTAGAGTACCGCGGTGTAAACAATAGCGTATATACCACAGGACTAAAGTGTCTTTTAATCCCTCCCTAATTAAATGTTAAAATCCCAAAAAAAGAAATAGAATAGTATATTATATACCAAGGGACTAAAGTGCATCTTTTAATCCCTCGGGAAACAATCTTCACCCTTGGGATTAAAAGATGCACTTCAGTCCCTTGGTATATAATATACTATTCTATTTCTTTTTTTGGGATTTTAACATTTACTTAAATGTTATATATTTTTTTAAGCAGGTAGAATGCCTACGTGACATTAAATTATTTTTCCTACGACCACCTATGAAAACTACAAATAGCACAACTGTTTTGATATTTGGAAAGTGTCTCATATCAACATACACGCATACCAGCCGTGTGTTATAATACCGCGCTGCGTGTTATTATAACGCACGCTTGAATGAACTATCAAAAACAGGACGAAATATGCTACTTATGTACATACATAATAAATTTTACTAACCATTTTAAAACTGATCTAATAGTTGCTTGTTATTTTCCTACGACCACCTAATAACTAAAATGTTTTGAAATATTATTTTAAGGTTATAACTGTCCATATGAATTATGAAACAACTTCAGTTTAAACGAATGTATGCAACACATAAGACGTTTGGGTATTGTGTATTGCATACCCGATTCTTAAATTTATTAATAGTTTGTAATTCAAAATTCATTTTAGGTTTAAAATTGCAAGTTATTAAAGTAAAAAATGTATAAAAATTATTTAAAATGTTTTTTTTTAATTGACTTGGTGCTAAGGTATTTTTTTATAAAAGTGAAATATAATAAAGTAGGCTTATGTCAAAATTTTAAAGAAATTACTGTTTCTGTATTTTGTGAATTCTGAACAGAATAATTAGGTACTTTTATAATAGATATTTTTAAAGTTTAAATTATTCTACTTTATAGCAAATAAACAAAAAATTTAAATTTTGATTTCTTACATAAAAAACGGAAGTTGATAGTGATAGCGAATGTGAATGTACACCACCAGAAATAATCGTGTCATATGAGAAAACCAAATAGACTATTCTTAAAATATTGTTGGTCGTAGGAAAAATAGTGTACAAAACTCGTGGGAAAGTGGATTTCATGCACTCGTTACGTTCCGCGGCTCGTGCTGAACTACCACTCGCGCGAAAAATGCGACTTTCCTCACTCGTTATGTAATATACTATTATATTATTGTTCATATGTAGATTTTATATTTTTGCGCTACAATTATTATTACCTTTTTTGTGTTCATTAGTTGTATGGATTGCTCACCTCCAAATAAATCTTTATGTGTATTGGAATATATTGTCTTTGATTTACCCAGTTTAGCCTTTTTGGAGGTAAATCTAATTTTGAATCAAGAAGACGACTTGGCGCCCGTTCATTTTTAATCAATTTTTAACCCACTCCCATTCCTAGAAACTCATAAGAAATTACTCATCATTTACACATTAAAAAGTGATAGAATTCGTAATGATCGTAATTAATGTAAGAAAACGACGCATAAGAAAAAAAAAATTTATTTTATGTGATAAATGTAAGGACTTGTTAACTTAAATTATAGCATCTTTTTGTTTTACTTTTTCAACTAAAAAATTTAAGACATTTTTCTAAAATAACCTAACCTTTTCCTTGACATCTTATATCCAGTAGTTTTATTTAATATTTTGAAAAAATTGCTTCCAACTTTATATAGTACTTATCTGAGGCTGTAGAACTCGCTTATACACTAATAAAAATTGTCCTCCAACAACTAAAACGACACCATTAGTTCTCTAATTTTCCTATTGTTCTGTCGTCTCCACTTCTCTAATTTTTAACGAAGTAGTCGATTTAGTAGTTGGACAAAGTCTACACATCACGTACGTGATACGCGTATGGTATATCAATTTTAAATCGATTCTGGAATTCCCCAAAATTTGTGAACTAATTCATGGCAGTGACCGCAACTCGAATTTTTGAATGGCATGTCTCATATGACAGACGACCTAATTATCCAAAGTATTTCTGCGCTGGACGACTACATCGATGAAACTCGATGGTATATGTGACATGTAGCTGACCGCAAAGGGTTAATACTTTAAATTTAAACATGTAACTTCACGAAGCTTATAAACCTTCCTGCCACATCACATTTTGTTTAGCTCTCCACCTTCTTAACATGTACATATTTTAAGGATGCCCCAAATTCTTTTTTCATTAAACAGTCTCTTTAACTATTACAGTTTCTGATATAGTAATGTTATCCCTTCGCATATGAAAAATACCTAATAAAATAAACATAATAATTAACCTACAAAATCCCTTTATAATTCTAAAGATCGCTGAAGCACTGCACTTTTTTAATAAAAACTAAAAACATTTTTAATTTATACTTATCATAAATAGGTACTTTTTAAATTGTAATCCTCTTGACATTTTTGGGGAACATGCTACATTTTAAAAGTACTCAAAACAAGAATGTAATTAATAATTTATCAAAAATATTCAAACCCAGAAAAATAACATTATTAAGAAATAACGTAGACAAAAACAATTTCCAATTATATGAATTTTAAACGTGCTAATACCGCACAACGAGAAGTTTTCTGTGAGTAAACCATCTAGTGAGCATTAGCGAAAGATTTTCATATCTAGAAGTTATGTCAACAGTATTCTGTATGACTAAAAGTTAAACGACTTTGCGTACAAAAAAATATAATACATTTAGGTCAACTTAAATTTCAATTTTGTGCAACTTATAAAAGTTTGATAAAAATTATTTTTGATTTTTTCTAAAAATTTCATAAGCATTTTCTGTTTAAAATGTCTTCTTACTATTCCTATTCGCGGACACCCTGTAGAAAACATTTTTTTGAAATCATTTTCTCGTTTAAATAAAGTGTTTTTTGATGTAATTTAATTTCAACACACGCAATTCTAAAAAAAAATCGTCAGTGGTATAATACCGGGTGTTTTAATTATAACTGAGTTATTAAGATAATAGATAAAATCTATATACGAAGTCAGTTGGAACAGCATAAAAACTAAATATCCTCCAACCATCGGTGAATTTTCAAAATTAATTTCATTTTTCATATACCTACATAGATATTTTATTGATTAGTAATATAGAGTAGTGCCCAAAAACACCAGTTTGTCCTGCCATTATAATATAATAAAAAGTTAAGATTCATTATCTGAATTTTCAGAGCTTGAATCTGAATTTGGGATTATAATAATGGGGTCAATGGAAGGTATATATTTATTCTCCTTTTTATGACATTCTCAACATATTTCATCCATTTACCACTATCTGTTACTTAATTAATAACAGTTTCCACTGTCAGTTGGAAATTCTATTTTCTCAGTTTTTTTAAACAGCAGCCCAAATCATCTGGATCGGATTGAATTCGTAATAATAGGGGGGAAACGTAGAATAGTATGACCATGGGCTTAGCATATCTTGTCAGTTACATACTCTTTTTTAAAAATTTCCAATAACACTTTCTTGGTAGTCTTTTTAGGAATTTCCATATTTTTACTTTCCATAAATTTAGGAATGGCTTATTTCTTTGTGTTGCTGTTGAGAATTTTGTTATGTAGATGGGAATGATAAGACGCATTGTCCATAACAATAATAGAATTTGGGGAAACATTTGACGGCAGTTATTCATTAAACCATTTCTTAAATAGACTGGCGGTTATATTTTCATGGTAGTCTGCAGATGATACTTTTATATTTTTAGCTGACAGTACAAGAGCATTAGTAATAAAACTCCTACTTCTACCTGCCTGCCTGTAGAATGATAACCCGAGAACAAGTTCCATTAAGAGAGCACTTATTACCATCATCCACCAAACCATATTTAACAACATCATGTGTGTCGAACCAAGTTTCATTAAGTTACTCTACCTCTCTTTTTGATTGGTGGTATTCCTTAATTTTTCATTAACGCCAGATGACTCCATGACTGACATCTCCTGATCTAATAACTGTATAAATTGTAGTACGAGCAAGTTTTCAAACAAGTGTAAATATTTAAAATAAGTATTTGGGTTTGAGGATGCAAGTCTTATTTAAAAATTCTGACAGATCCACCATAGGATTTTCTTCAACCGAGCTTTCAACATTGTCCGTGTAATTATCAGAATCATCAAGAAAGGGTCTCCACAACACCATCTTGATTAAATAATAACAACAAGAAAAAAATTTAGAAAAACACGACACTAATGCAAGCCACTCGCTTAAAATTCGCAAGAACGCAGAATACACTAATTTTATAAATCCTAACCCAATCCCTCAAGCCGCGCAACTGACAATTCACTCGAACATGCAAACGCAGGTGTTCACAGTGGGCCCGACATTTTTTGACCTTCATATTTGGCTTGTGTGCCCACATTAGATGCTGATAAGAAATTTATGCGAGGGCTAATCATCAATTTATATGGGAGCTTTTATATGATATTAACTATTTAGCTGTTCGGATTGACTTCATATAGACTTTACCTGTAATGTGCTGCTCAATCTCCAAGTAAGGTAAATCCTGTTACCACTCCCCTGGATATGAAATTAACGGTAACATTAGGTTTCTATTATACCGGGTAGCCCATAATCTAATAATAATAATAAAAATAATAATAACCTAAATTAAAAATGATGTATATTGATGACCTTCTTCGTTCCCTGAATAATATTCGTTGTTTTACTGGGCTGGAACGAAATATTTTCTTCCTGAATTATAGACTAAGAAGGGAATGTTAGACTGTCGAGAATTAAGTTTAAAGCCTGATGTTTATTTTATTTATTTTATCTTTTTAGACTTCTAAAAAAAGTCTTATGATACGGCTCTGTCCGTCTGTCTGTCCATCCATCAACGGTATAACTCAGGAACCACAGCAGATAGAGACAAACGGAGAACGGCAATGGACTCAGCATACCTTGAGTATATGCCCAAGTTTCAAGTTTCTGCGACTTCCGGTTTCAAACCTATGGTGTATGATTTTTTAGATTTTGATGATATTTTTTTACGTTTTTTATTATTTGAAAGAAGGTTTTACGATTCTACCGATTTTTTTTCTGTTTTCCATTGACCTTTTAATACAAAATTTCTTATAAATCAACCAGAAGATCTGTAACACGATGATTTTTTTTATGAAGTATACCCAGTGAAGTAATTAAATGTATTACTTTTTTCTTAATACGCATTTTACGAGTTCTAATTGTATTGTAATTTTTATCTACCCCTGTATTCGTTACGAACTCCTGTTAAAGTCCATAGATATATTTACAAAGGTGGTTTGCCTGGTTTGGCTCTTTTACGTGTATATCTCGGTTTGGTTGGTAAAGAAAACAGAAAGTAGCCTCTGGGAATTCCGCAAATGTTTTATGTTCGTCCGTCATTACACGCAGGTCATTTCCTTTTGAGTGCTAGTCCGTTTCTCTGTTTCTTGGTCATAAGCATGCAAAAATATTCTTGGGATTGCATCGGTATCTTGGGTATATCGGATATGTATTTTCTGTTGCAAAATTCTAAATGTATTTTCTTGTACAAGAAGAGTTTTTACTGGCTCAAAATGTTGCTATGAATGATATGACCAATTCTTGCCCTTATGTACAGATATTAAAATGTCAAATTACACATACAGTTAAAAAATAGATAAAATGCTTTTTTTATGACATTATACAGGGTGTTTCATTGGTAAACGGATATTGGTTATGGGTAGATAGAAGTCAATTGGGTGGTCCGAAATAACCCATCTTGAATGGTTCTTAAAATCCTTAATAATTTTGTCTATATATTTAATGAGCCATAAATTACAAACCACCCGGTTATTTTCTTTATAATCGTCACACATTTTAAGTCTCAATTTACAAATCGATTGACATATTAATATTTTGAGAAATTTAAGAAAAATTAACAATTTCTTGTACTCACAAAACAAAATATTTAAAATCCGTTTTAAAATTTAAAAAGGGCTATAAAATATTGTCCTGTATACTTTTTCTGGTTTAGCATTTAATTCTAGTAAAATTTTTAACTAAACGTTAAATTTTTAGTAGTATGACGATATGTGTTGAAAAAAATAAGTTTTTCATAACAAATAAAAAAATTCATTTAATTTAAATTATTGGATCCTCAAAAATTTCCATATTTTGTTATTTTATTGTCATTAGAAGAATAAAAAATTTAATTGCAGAGTTGTATTTAGAACAGAAGTTCTCTACTAAATTATCTGTTCAAAATCCTGTATAGCAAAATTTTAAAATATTTGTCAATCACTCGCCTAATGAATACATATTACGTACTTATTAGAAAAATATTACACGGGGTAAAAACATATGATGTTTTTAGTACTTCGGCCCCAAAAATTCACCTTAACCCGTTTCAATGTTTTGAAAAATGGCGGAGATCAGAATTTTTTGAAATTTCAACCCCTCCAGCTTCCACCCCCTTAAGATAGAATGTCCAAAACAATAGGGTTCCTCTCGTATATACGAGAAAACGATTGGGGAAAGAATTTTTGAAATCGGACGACTGATTCTAGAGTTAAAGTCTCCACATACATCCATCCATAAAGACCCACGGACATGAAAATTTTTTTCACCTTATCGTGTCCTGGGTGGCTCAAACCGTCGAGAAAAGTCAATTTAATCAAAAAGAAATTCAAATTTTTTTCATGATTGTAATACTTCTGGTGCGGACCGGAGTAATAATAAAATGAATGATCAGCTACTAACCCAAATACAAATTTATAAAACTTGCTCCAAATGTTTCAAAATTTTTTCGGCGCATTTTCTTGCTGGTTTAACCTTCAGTCGGGCGCAACTGATCTAACAGGCACAGAAAATTTATTTTATCACCTCGCTCCGCCTTCCAAAGACGTTGACGTATAATCTTTTCAGTAGCTGCCGCTTTTAGGGTGCTCTACCATTTGAACAACCCAAAGCATGTAGAGGACATACTGGATTTGGTATATGATGATGACGAAGATCCGACATTGAATCATTGAATGCCGGTTTTGAAGAGGAAAGTGACATTGCTTCCGAGGATGAGGTAGAAGTACACGACGGATTCCGATTCGGAGCAGGACAGTGAAACCGGTAAAGACGATGATTATAGTGGAATCAACAACATCTCTACAAAGTATTCGTAGGAAATCTACCAATTTGATTGCTCATTTACCTGGAGTCAAGGGAAACGCGATGGCTCTTAAAACAGCTGTTGATAACCTTTTCACTGAAGAAATATTAGTAATGATAGTTGAGTACACCAACCAATACATTGGCTTCATACGAAGTGAATTTTCCAGAGAAAAGAACAAAAAACCCACGGCTTTAACCAATATAAGCGCTTTTATTGGGTTGCCGTACTTGGCAGGAGCATACAAAGGAAATCGACAAAGTCTCGAGGAACTTTAGGTGAAGGAAGGTGACTTCATTGGAAATTCGGCCTAGTGATGAACATTAAACAATTTTAGACTCTGATATTCTGTCTTCGTTTTGATCACCAAAAAACAAGGGAAGATAGAAAAAAAATCGGTCGACTTGCTCCAATTCGTAACATTTTTTTTTAAATTCGCGAAAAAATGTTATGAAAGTTATATTCCTTAGGTGAATGTTATAGTTAAAATGCTTCTAGGTTTTCATGTAAATTGCCCTTTTCATCGAAATCTAACAAGTATGGTATAACATTTTTTGCCCTTGTACTTTTACCATAGAAATATATCCTGGAAAGCAGCCAAAATAGCCTTTCTGTATCAGCAACAAGCGATGTGATATAGTCAACAGAATGGTTCAGCCCTTATTCGGATCTGGACCCAAAATTACGGCAGACAGCTGGTTCTCTGATAGAGATTTCATTGGTAACCTAAAAAAAGTCTTTTAGGTTTCAATGATGGAAAAACACTGGTGTCGTATGTTACATGTCTAAATAAGAACGTAATTTTTGTGTTAACAATATTATGACAAAGCCATCGATCTTAAATCCGAAGAAAAAATAAATTGATAATACTCTTTCATACGCCAAATGTGACTGGTATTAACTCTCAAGTAATTTACCTTGGTAATAATTTAGAACAAATACGTAGAAGACTGACAGTTGAAGAGCTGCGCCGAAGAAATATCAAAACTGTGGGAATATCGAGGAAAAATTCATAGTAGGGCAGATCTCCCTAAAAGAAAATGATGTTTACCCTGCACCAGAGAAACTTCTATATGCTAATCTCATGTTGATATTATTTGCTAATAGCTCATACAATAAATATTTTAACTGGTTTTATATCAAATACATGTCTTTTTTGAAGAAACTATAAAAATGAATTTAATTTCATGTTTTCAATATTTTTTCTAAAGTGTTCGTATGGACCACATGGCGCTGTGGTCGACATATTGCGCCCGAAGGAAGGTTAAAAATGATATTTTTAATATCTTAGCTAACAGCTTCAATTCTTTGAAGAAGTTTTTATCTAGTAGTTTTTCACTTGAATATAATTTAAATTTAAATATCCCCAAATGTGGTAATCGCAGGAATTAGAATCTGGTGACACTGTGAAGTCCACCCCTGCTCATTCACAAATCTCCAATAATATTCGTAATTAAATAACAAAATATGAAAATTTTTTAGAATCCAATAATTTGAATTAACTGAATCTTTTAATTTATTAAGAAAAAAATATTTTTTTTCAAAATGATTATTATGAAACTATACTAAAAATTTAAGTTTTAGTTAAAAATTTTGTAAGTAAAATTAAACGCGGAGCTAGAAAAAGTATATAGATCGACTCAATTGCTTTTTCTATTTTTAAAATTTGAAATGGATTTTAAATATTTTCATATACAGGGTGTTGTTATGTCGTTAAAACAAGTTGGTAATTTTTCGTGAATACGAACCTGAATTTCTCCAAAAATTAATATGTCTAATCGATTTGTCAATAGACCTGTGCCGAAATTAAAAAATATATTGAATGGTTCGTAAGTAATGGCTTATTAAATAAATAGGCAAAATTGATAAAACGCCCTGTATCTTGGTTATTAAATACAGATTATTTAGGAACCCCTCGATAAACCATATATCCACCCTAAACATATATCCGTTTACCAATGAAACACCCTGTATAGATTTCTAAAAGGAATTAATTGTGTTACATATATTCATAGAATAAATACTTAATAATAATTACAGTAAAGGATTTAATAAATTGCGATTTCAAAACTGACACTATTATATAATTTTTAGTATTATTATGACAAACCTGCAAAAACTAGAGCGAATGTGGCCACATTAATAAGCCACGTGAACAATATAATCGCCAAATTTAATTGACATTATTAATTCAATTAACATAAATCATTCGATGCTTTATCACAAAAGGGCATTTGCGGTTGCCGAACACATACAAACCATTAATTTATTTCCATTTCATAAGACAAAATTTCATAATTAAATGTTAAATATACAGGGTTGGATTCAGAGATACAAATAGTTAACTAAAATCATTAACATTTTCTTCAGAGTAGTAGCATTAGTACAGTTGTATTATTAATATAATAATAATAATAATAATATTTATTTACAGCTGCAAATACAACACTACATAAAAAAAAACATATAAATACATAGATGTAAATAAATAGAGAAATTGATAAGCAACTGAACACTTGTTTCAATGACTAAACTATCTACAAAACAATTACAATATAACTATAAATATAATTGAATATAAAATACATATACGTATATATAAAGCAATCAACCATTACTTATTAGTTTCCCGACCCACCTCCTAGAAGGGAAAGTATTGTGAACGAGCTAAAAAAAAATTTCGAGATAAAAACGTAACTTTCCATTTTCGGGTCCCCTGAGACGATTAAGACCATTTCGAGATGGAAGTCTGTCTGTCGGTCTGTGTGTGTGTATTCTTCCACGATAGAGGCCACACGTTTAATCCGATTGTGTAGCATTTAAATTTCCAGAACATATCTTTCTGTTTAATTTAGCACACCGGTTTCTAGTTTGTAGTGTAAACGTTGTTTCTCTGTTATCACTTACGTTCTTTCTCCAAATGATCAAGATACGTTGTCGTCTATTTAGTCACATATTTCTTCTTTTCCTGTGGTCTTAAGTTTCGTAGTAACTGATTTCTGTTGTTATGATTGGCTCTGAGAAATGACGCAGCAGACACGCGTATTTCCTTTTTCCGTTTGGGCTGTCTAAAGGCCACTTGTTGGTGAATGCTCGTTGAGTCTACACGCTACCATTTAAAAGTGGGATTATAAAGTAGATTTTCGCAATACCATACCACAAGTCGTTTTATTTGTTGAGCAAGGCAGAGGATTTCATCTCGCGAGCCTGTAGCAATTTTGGTTGATTATAAAACAGATGTAAATGCCCTTTTTGTAAAAAGGTGAGTAAATTGTCTTTCGTTTTTATGACATATTTTTTATGAACGCATGGCGTAGTTTCTTGAAGCTAATGGATTTTTTCCATTTAGGGTTGTTCCTCTTTGTTCCTCTTTGTACGAACTGGAGTTTTGCAGAATAGAATCTATAACTCGTTCTTAGTCGTTAAAAGGAACTCTTATGGCTATCAAAAGACGGTGAACCACTTTTTCTTTCGTCCGGCATTTTGGATTAGTTTGTATCTTGTCATCATGGATTATAGTTCCCGGCTCTGTGGATTCTAGCAGTTTTCTACTATCCAGTTTCGTTATTAAGATATTTGGGAAATTACTACCCAGCACTAGCAACAATTACCTAGGAAAACTTGTGATCACGACATCCAAGATACATGAAATTTACAAGTTAGACGTTTTCGCCACCATCTTGAAGTCGGTAACTTTTTAAGATTTTTTTTATAATTCACTTTTCCTTTTATTTTTATGTTTATGTATAAATAATCAGATCTTTATGTGACAGACTTACTCTGTTTATTTTAAAGTACATTTAATAATTTGATACAGTTTTACATATGTAAACTTGAATACGTAACGTTACGACATCAGGTAATTGAACATAAGTTCACTCCTTTATTTGGTATGATCTGTAGGTAAACCTTATTACCATCACTTTAATTTAAACAATTACAGATAATGAGATTTAATTATAAACTCTGATTTAAATAGGTGACCTGTTTTAATATAAAATACTATCGCATATGTACTTCATCACTACTTAACCACCCTATTTTATTTTTTATTTACTGTTTTATAATTATTTACAATTTCATATATTTACATATTTCTGTACATAGAATCAATATAAGTATCGATCAAGTTTATTTCGTTTCATTTGTGAGACTGTTGAATTACGAACTTTAATTTAATTAACTATTTCAAAGGTTTTACAAACTTCCTAAGACGAAGATAAATATCTGAAAAGTTTGTATGGCGCCCATTATAACATCTTATAAAGATAAAACTTGTACCAGTTAATAACCCACGGGCTCCCGACTATAAAAGCCAGCCGTTCGCAAGTGTAACATCTACCGATCCTTTAGGAGAAGTTGACGCTACATTTGAGCTGAAATTTGGTACAGAGGTTTGGGTTACCTGTCGGAAGAACCCATTAGTTTTTATACTACATCTGTCAAACGGAAGTACCACTATCAAAAAATGACAGATGCAATATGTCACGGAATTGGACACGCGATATGTCATTTGAAATCCCTAGAAAAGCTCTATTCAGAACAGTCAAAATTATTTCTCCAACTGTCACCTGTCAAATATAAAAATGTCAAAATTTGAAAATTCAGCATTAAATATCTGAAGAAGTATTAATCCGATTAAGCTGAAATTTGGTATATGGGTTTGGGTTATCTGTCGGAAGAAATCATTAGTTTTTGTACAAGATCTGTCAAACGGAAGTATCACTGTCAAAAAATGACAGATGCAATATGTCACGGAATTAGACATGCAATATGTCGTTTGAAAGCCCTTGAAAAACTATTCAGACCAGTCAAAATTATTTCTCCAACTGTCACCTGTCAAAAATAAAAATGTGTCAAAATTTGAAACTTTAACATTAAATATCTGAAAAAGTATTCGTGGATACTCGTCGGGAAAGTTTTGGGGCGACACAACCGATTTTTTTTCCTTAAGTATTGATTTATACACCTTCCATAATGATGTTGACAAAATTTCTTTGTTTTTCCAATATAAATTGTTTAATTTTTTTTTTAGCAAATTTATGTTATAAATGGATTTAAAGGTTGCTGGTAAGGCATTATAAATTTTAACTCCAAGATAATCAAATGATCTTTGAGAGCAACTTTTAACCATTTTTGGTGCAACATATAGATTTTTGTTGCGACTGCAATATTGATGTGATGGTAATTTAGCCTGAGATTTTGTTTTAGAGTGGTATATTGAACAACAGTTTATAAAATATAATTGCCTAATGTCTAAGATTTTGGATTCTGCGAATAATGCATCCGAGCTATACATTCTATCTTTTTTATAAATCAATTTTAGAAACTGTCGTTGAATGATTTCCAGTGGATATATATATGAGTTTTTAGAGCACTGCCCCAGACACATATCCCGTAACGTAGATGACTTTCTACTAGAGCAAAATATAAGATTTTTAGATACTCAACTGGTAGAATGTCTTTCATTATCCTAAATTTGTATAGAATACATCTTAATTTTTTTATTATATCTTGTATATGTAGATCCCACTTTAGGTGGGAATCTATAATGACTCCCAAATACTTGACATTTTTTATTGGTGCAATAGAAAATAATTCCGTACCTATATAAACGTCGACGATATTGTCATATCTCTTATTATTTAAAATTTATAAAAGCGTTAAAACGTCAGATAACTATAATTTTGTACTATTTTTATCTTATTAATATTATTAAAAAATTAAATTAATTAATTAATACATGTCTTCTTTTGGTGACACTAACTCATCGACTATAAAAATTGAATTAAATATTTTAGATTAATCATAAAAAAATATTTTATCGCATACAATAGTAATTTACATAACAAGTCCGGAAAATACCGTTTTCTTGAACGAGTAGGCAACATTATAGGACGAACCGTAAGGGAATTCTGGAAGTCTGCGAGTCCAAAAAAACTGTTTTCGGACGTATTGCATACACTATTTTTTCGGCAACCGTATAGAATAACAAATCAATGAGACACATTTCTTTATTATATTAGTTTAATGCGATAATTGCGACCAAAAACCATGCAAACTTTCAAAAATCAAAATGTCAACTAATTTTATGTCAAATAGCTGTCAGTCATTATTTCGCTGCTATGGTAATAATCAACTGCATTTATCAAAACCATACTTACCAAGATTTTCATATTTACAATAACAACAACGATGTAATTCTTCCCAACCTAGTCCGGGAAGTATGTACTTCCGGGACTAGGCGGGAAAAATGCTACTTTCTCAAAGAAAATGCCGAAAAAAAAATGTTTTGTAGTCTCAAAAAGGCGGAAAATTATGTAAAATGGTTTCGAAGCGTAAAAATAAAAGAGAAAAGAGTATGTAAATAATTTTGCGTGATCTTTTTTATTGAAACAGTATAAGCACAATAAGCAATATTTTAAGCAGCTTCAAGCGCTGTGCTTACACAAAAATGATTATCTCTTGACATTGTCGATTCAATTATTCAAAATAGATTATGAGTTTTCTTGTGATTTATACAGATTTTAAATCTTCATAAGGTGTATACGAATGTCTCGAGTAAGCAATATGGCAACAGAGTTTATTTTTTTAGCAGCAGCCGACGATCAAGAAATCCCTCCAACAATCACATTTAGATTGAAACGAACACGCAAGTATGCCATATTTCTACAAAGCATGTCTTCCCTGCTTATAGTAAACGTCGTTACCGATAAACATGACACTATAGAATAAAGTATTTCCGCGTAAACTGGAGGAAGGCAAATAGCGTAATGATAAGGAAACCTAATCAGGATCCACTCTTTCCATAGATTTATAGACCAATACATTTACCACCAGCAATGAGTAAAACCGCGGGACAGGTCACACTAAGAAAATTAAATGAAGAAACCGAAGAACTAGGAATGCTGCCACAAGAACAATTTGGACAAGATCACGATTGCAAAAGACAACTTATACATATGTATAGGGCTTTAATAGAAATTAATCAACATTATACGACTGATCATGGCATGGAAGACTAATCTACAAAATAAGAAACTGGATACATCAAAGTGATGTCCAAACTGTTATACAGTTACCTGAAAGAAAGAACTTATCAAATTAAAATTGGAAACGTAACACTCAAACATCGGACACAACCAGCTAGTGTACCATATGGTGCAGTACTCTTATCGCAATTGTACAACATCTACATAGCGGATATCCGATAAACTGACATTACAGTGTTAAGATTCAACGCTGATGATAAAGCAATAGCCACCCGTAGTCACCAAACACATTTAATAACAAACAGTCTACAAGAAGCTGCCACGAACATCGAAGAATTGTGCATAAAATGGTAAATTAAAATAAATTCCGATAAAGCACAATTAATCCTTTCAAAAAGAAGAGACATGTCTGAGATCGAATAGGACGAATTAATGCGAGATGGACAAAGCCAAATACTTAGGAGTCATATTAGATAGAGGACTAATATTCACCGCGCACGTAAACGACAGAGTAAACAAAGAAAAATACGTACACTCTCAACTTGCAGGACGGTGAAGCAAACTACTAGTAAAGATAAAATTAAGACTAATAAATTCATTATGCCAACTATGACATACGCATCACCGGACTACAAGATCAATATGAGAAGGATACATGCAAAACAAAATGTCTACATAAGGCAAGCAATAAATGCGCCTTACTACATATCAAACACACAATTATATAGAGAATTAGAACAAACACCAATACTCGAATCGATGAAAATTCGTGCAAGAATGTATATGACAGTTTAACAAGACATCAAGCTAAGGGAACTTACAGAATGGATTATCTACCATTATAGAAGACAAGTAAAACCTAGAAAACAGTTCAAAAATGAAGACGCATAAACCCGAACTAAGGCTTGCAAGCGAAAAAAGTGAAACGAAGTAAAGTTAGAGTAACAAGTGAAAGATATTTCCAAGAAAAGGAAGGCACCCATAACCCCTTAAAGATGTAAGGAGACCAAAAGATGACAGCACAGAATGCCGCAGCATGGTACCAACGATGACAAATATTTGATAAATATATGACAACGAGTACTACAACAGACAACAGATATAGTACTGCCTTCTATATTCTCCGAATTGATTCGTAGTAAGAGCCAATTTGAAGCATCACAAGGTAGATCCTAAAAACACACACATACAAATCTACGATGACGAGAGGACAAAGTGCTTACACAGCTCTCTGTTGCAACTGGACTACTTATACATATAATGAACTAACCCATCAGATAGGATAAGTAAGCAAGTAATGGCGAAATTAGAACCTATTGGAAGTAATAAGGCGAAGTGGTAGGGGAGACTTAGAAAAAAATTATTTTTCTTGACATTTTTGTAGTTTTCTTTAGATTTTTTAAAGAATTTACCTCTATTGTAGACAAATATGAAAAATAACTGACTAAAATTAGACACTTTCTAAGTATTATTTGAATCTATTATTTAGTGAACCAACCTACCCCTCGTTTGAGGTTGGTTGACTCAGACTAAAGGATAGGTTAGCAAAGGATTATACAATAATTAAAAACTATACAGAAACTGTTTTATTAACCCATATTTTAAGAAAAATTTACTTCCAACATTGATTGAAATCTTTAAATGTCCCCTGAAAAGGAAGGTGGTGGTAAGATCATTTTAATGTCATTGCAATGTCCTATATGTCCGTCCTATATAAGGGGAAATATGAAGAATAGTTCTTTCACTTTTATGCAAAAATAAGACCTCCCATTCCTTGTGAACGTCCCATTGGCCAATAATTTTTCCAATAAAAAATATGTTCCTTTTGAGCGGCTATTTTCATTGTGTAGCAATTTTACTAACACAAAATAATCTTTTTTTTTTGGATCTCTCTCCAGTTCTCCAAAATCATCAGGCCCAGTCTACATCATCAGTGTTTCTTCAGTGTAACTAACAAAGTTATTTTTTTCCCTGATAAATAAAATCGCGCACGGCACTGGAGTAGAATTAACTTAAAATTATGGAAATGCGAGATGCTTCGAGTATAAGGCCAGTTGTACCAGTTGTAAACCCCCGCCGAAAGATGGAGTCACTCGCGTATTTGTTTCGCATACCCAACCGACCTTATAGTATACGGCAGCCGGAGTCGATCAGGTTAGCTGTAGTGGCAGCCATAATCCGTTTACTTCAGCGATATTTAGAGATAAGTCAAGCGGAATAAAAGTCCAATTTGACCGGAAGCAGAAGCCATCAGTCCGAGCACCACGCCAGCCAAGCCAGTGGTGTGTGTATCGTCCGTTACACACTTTTCATTCGGATTTTTGGTAAAATTGAACAAAGGATTTTTATTTACTTCATTTCTTTTTTTTTTGTTTTTAGTTTAACATTCCAGCAGCATAAATACCCAGGTAATTCAACCCAGTAGGGCCATTAAAGACCGCCCTTCTGGCCGCTAAGGGTCTTGTCGATACCTGGAGCATTTCTTTATCCACTGAAGCTGCCCGTGCAGTGGCCTTCATACTATAAACAGAAGGTGGCGCCCGAGACAATCCGAAACGTGGACTAAGGCGCCAAGTGACCTGTAACGACTAAAGTGCGTTTCATCACTTTCAATGTTTTCTTTACATTTTTGTTTTATTTTATTTGCCTTTTTTATTTTCTCGCATTGACCGGTTTCTTTTTGATTCTGTCTTCTCTTGTTCCAGCACATCCTTTATATTGGTGTCAGTCAGTGTAGCAGTTGATCTTTTTTTTCTACCTTTATTTGTATTTTTTCTTGGTGCGGCTTTAGTAAAAGGTCTGAGGTTCTCTAAAGTCGACATAACATAGCTGTTAGGCTTTGAAAGTATTTTTTCCCCAAACTGATTAATTGGGAACGGTCGATCAAGAGTCCTTTCTTTGGATTTTGTAGATCAAAATCGTTTTTTTTAGGATCTGACTGGTTAAATGCGCCTTCTTTTGGATCTGTCCCATCAGAAGTACCTTCATTATCAGGTCCATAGATAAATAAAAATAATCCGGTCAGAGGTGCTTTCTTTTGAATCTGGCCGATCAGAACAAGCGCCTCCTTTTGGATCTTTTGGATCTGTTACAGTGCTAGGTAGAATTCAGAAAAATGCTTGAAACTGTGAAACCATTTATAACATTCATCTTCGTAGCTGCTAAAGGAAATGATGTATATAAATTGTCATTGTAGAACCTTCATGATTGCTTATCCAGGAATCACATGCTGTATTAACATATTTTTTTAAAGGATCATATATGCTTCTATCCAGTGGTTGTAATTTGTGGCTGCAATGCTGTGGAAATGACAAAACGCAGACTCCGTTTTCTTTTAAAAAATTTAAAGTATCTGTGGATAAGTGTGAGTCATGGTTGTTTAACAACAATGAAACTGGATATTCTTTTAAGCATCTGACATTTCTAACAAAATGCTGAACAAACTTACAAAATTGATCTTCTTGTATCCATCTAAAGGAATTGGCGGTACCGACACTTCCAGCAGGCGCTCCATTTAAAAAATGATCTTTGAAATGGACTTGTGGAATAACAAAAAACGGAGGAGTCGAGGCACCTATTGCGGAAACACATATTGCCATAGTTACCAGTGTCCCTCCTGGATCAGAGATTCTGCCAATTTGTTTAAAACCTTTCCGAGCATCATCCTTTTTTTGCACTGTAGTAATACCAGTTTCGTCCATGTTCCATATATCGCATGGTTGCAAGTGGTAGTGATCCATTACTTTCTGTAAGTTATCAAAAAAAGCGTTAACATTATGGATGTTAAATGCCGAGGCTCGGGCCAAACTAATGGCTTCAGGAGTTCGAATAGATAAAGTAGAGTTCCTTTTTAGGGTTCCGTACCCCAAAGGGTCGAAACGTAGGCATGAGAAGCCGCTAAAGTCAGCATTTTTTACAAAATTTTGTTCCGAAAGATTTTTTAACTTTCCATTGACCTATGAACTTTGGTGATAATGTTTATTGTTAGGTATATTTTACCAACAAATATATTAATAAATATTATTTTTTCATTACCATTCCCTTATTTTTAGGGTTCCGTACCTTTGTATTTATGCGAATTATGATATTTGATATTTTATTGTTTTTATCTGTGCAGTCGTATTAGTTTTATTAAAAAACGCATTTTTCATTTTATAATTATTTTTCTATCTTTGTCGGTTACGCTGATATTAATAAATTTGTTCGTTTCATTTCAAAATTTGTATATATATCCGAATCGTGATATTCATAATTTTTTTCTTCTTCTTCGAACACACTTGGTTATTTGTTTTTTCACTTCTTTAAATTTTTTACCAAGTATTTTTGACTTATTAGTTCAATTAAAGTCCTTTAAGAATCCTGCCTCTGCACAGCTGGCTTATACTCTACATTTAGTACGGAACCCTGAATGTGCGAAGTCCGACACGCACTTGACCGATTTTTTAAATTATACGTAAGCACTTTCCATTTTACATATCATTTTTTTCCGACTTACATTTATTCTTGTTCCCGATTACAATCGTACTTTTACAAATTATACTCGTCCTTGTTTTAGATTAAAGTTGTAGTTTTAGATTAGACTCAAGTTACTTCCAGATTATACATAAATTTTGTCCAGGTTACAGTCCAAATTGCACTCGTCCTTTTTAAGATTACACACGTGTTTTTACTAATTATACTGGTCTTGTTTTGCATTTTTTCCAGATTTCACTCGAGCTTTATTCACTTTAAACAATTTACACATAATTTTTTCCCTATTATTTTTGAGCTTTTTACAGGTTACACTCCTCCTTTTTCCATATTACACTCGTCGTTTATCCATAATAATCTTTAGATTAGACTCTGGATTCTTCCCGATTATATTTAATCTTTTCCCACTTTTACACTCTATATTTTACAGACTACACTTGTCATTTTTAGGGTTCCATACCCCAAAGGGTTCAAACGGAGCCCTATTGCTCTCACTCACGTATCCGTCATTACCATTCCCTCATTTTTAGGTTTATATTCTACATTTGGCACAGAACCCTAAATGTGCGAAGTCCGACACGCACTTGACCGATTTTTAAAAAAGAGGTGAACCAATCTGGACCAGCCATTTGAACTTCTTTCCAGGAATTAGGTATTTCTTTATTTAAAAATACAACATATTGGTAGGTAAACTTACGCACTTCTTTAGGACAAAGTCCAAAATACATATCCGCAGCTTTTTACTTAATTCTTCCTCTTCAGAGGTTGAAAAAATCTAAAACACAAATTAAAAACTAAAAAATCAAGGTTGCCTTTCTATTTGGTTTGTATCCAATAATATATCAAATTCTGCAACGTCCAGTTTTTCATTGGGAATTTTAGCACAATATCTTGCAAGAGAACTGAACGGAATATTACATTTAGTAGCAGTAGTCCTAATGCTTCTTTTGTCGTCTTTAACCTCCTTAATTGTCCTTAATACAATATCAGGGGGCTCTCGCTGTTTTAAAAAAGGGGTTGGTTGGCTCGCTATGCCAACCTTCACCAAGGCACATGTGCCAACCATCCCCACAGCGTTTCAAAATATTTAATCTGTCATTAATTGATACTTTAGCTAACTTTGATAAAAACCATAAAATGACGAGAAAGCTTATATCCAGCTTACAATGATATATATAAAAAAATTAATAAAATTATTAGGTCTCACACAAAAATCATTTTATTTACTCCAATGTTATTTACTTATGCAACGTCATCCCATAAAAAACTTTCTCCACGACCATTACTGAATGTATGAATTCTGAAATCATTTTTAATAATAGAATGTAAACATTCACACTCTAGAGTCTGAATATTTATTCTAAAACACTTGCTTCTTATGTATTTTGCATGTATTTTCATTCTTTATCAAGATAAAGAATGGATTTCCTGTAATCGAAATAAACAATATGGATTGCCCTGGATTTCAAAAGTGTCACTGTCAGATATAAAATGGCGACGGTAATAATTATTTTCAAACAAGTTTTAATTTAAACAAAATAATGAGTGAAAAATCAAGTGAAGTAGATATAGAATTTAATATCTGAAATTGCAAATTATGAAAAAACACCAATGCACCAGATTTTAATATCGGTAAGTGTACCACAGCACTATAAATATTAATACAATGTAATACAAATATGTCAACAAATAACTTGTGTTCAGATTTAATTTAATTTGAAAAGAATAAATGATTAAGATCTCCTATTGTATTATGACAGTCGCAATTAGGGGAGTCTGTAATGAAAATTTTATACAAATGCGATTGGAAGCGTCCATGGTTGAGTTTTAATCTAGTTATTGGTGTCGAATAAAACCTACTGATAGGATAGCTGTAAATATGTGGTATTTTTGAGGCTATTGGTAGGGTAGGATGTATATCAAAATAAGGATTATTAGAGGTTGTAGCATATTTTTTCCAGATGGATTCCCATTCCCTGTGTACTTGGATCTTGAATATGTTAATAATATCGCTATAAGCAAAAATACTTTCTATTTCTGTCTGATCACATGCCTCTTTTGCTTCCTTATCCACAATCTCGTTGCCATATATTCCAGCATGTCCCTTTGTCCATACGAAATGAATTCTACCATTTTTTTTTTATAATTAAAGATAAGAGATATTTGATCTTAATAATAATACTGTTGTTGTATTGTTTATAAGGACAACTTTCAATTGATTTGAGCACTGATTGAGAGTCTGAAATGATTTTAATATGGTTAATAAAATTTTCAGTGCACCACCTAAGAGCTGTTTCTATTGCCACTGCTTCTGCGGTACAAACTGAGCAGTAATCCGGGATTCGATATTTTTTTTTAAAAGAAAGATGTGGAATGTAAAAGGCACAGCCTACTCGATTTCCAATCTTGGAACCGTCTGTGTAAATTTTTGTCGTATTATGATCAGTGTAGATAAGTGTTATTTTAAACTCACCCCGTAGAAATGTTTAATAAAATATTTCGTTTGAAGGTCACCAGAATTTAAGTTGAAACATCAAAGAAATTACGCCGGGTGTCCTATCTTATTATACCTAATCTTTGGCATGAGTTTAGTTCACCACATCATAGAAAATCAATAACCAGCTGTCATAAATTTCAGAATGACTTGCGGCGTTTATTCTTCACACGACAGATTTCCTATGTAAATTAGCATAATTAGTTTTTTTTAAATAGTTATTTGATTATTTGTACGATATAAGGACATAAATTTTTATGAATGAAGAGAGTTATTATCTATATAAAAATCTTTCATTCTTTAAAAAAAATATTTTAGAAGGTTCATTGTTCAATATTTTTTTATTATAGAATAATTTGTTGTCTTTGTACTATTTTCAACTATTAAATATCTAAAAAAGAACCAAACTAGATTCGAGATCACTTAATTTTGTGCTAAATTGCATCAACTTTTATCTTTTCTTTTGGGTAGAATCTCCTCTATTACTCTCACATCCGAATGTAGTAATCTTAAAAAATCCCCTCTTAAATGCCCTAATCTGATTCAGATTTTCCCCGAATTACCACATGAAAACGTTCACAAAAAGCTAAGACTCAATAAAATAAGACTTTCGATTACTAGATAAACCAATGAAAATCCAGCTTGTAAGCTACTCGTGAAAAAGCAAATTTTTTTATCGAAAATGGCCATTATTAAACCGTTTGTTCAGCAAGAAACGCCAATAGCCGGCGCAAATCTCTTGTTAGGCAACCCGCAAACGATAGGAAGAACTCAAGATGTCACCGAGATAACAAATGAAAGAAACTTCCGGATCGCCGGTGGGCGTGGTTCCGAACTGATTGAATCTAAAAAGGAATTGAACAGATTGGCGTATTTCCATTTTATTGCGGCAGGTTTTTTACGCGATGTTTTGTTCTTTTATTTGGTGGGATATATCGCTTTGATTACATTTATTTTTGCAGAGCTAGGGGTATTATACTGGGTGATTAGTTAAGGAAACTGTTTTATCTAGAAAATGTGAATAAATATTATTACTATAATGGTTCATAAAAAGTTTGTGAAGACATTTAAATAACATAATTACTTTTTTTATTATTTTTTTAGAGAGTATAAAAAATTCACAATATAATTACAAATAAGAAATCATAATATCACTTTAAGGTACGTAATAATTAAATATTTTAAAACTGGTTAAAAAAATTTAAATTTAATAACGAAATAAAAAAATACAGCATTATTCATACAATAAATAATTTTTAATTTGTTTGTTTTAAAAATTTTAATAACTTAATAACTATAGTATTTAATTTTACTGAAGTAAAAGAGGCCACTTCCAAGTATGGTCCTCAATTTGTTTGAAATAGCTATACGAGCTTATTTGAAGTATAGAGATGGGAGACAAAATAAAATAACGGTTGACACTGACCCCGAAAAATATACTGTTACAAATTGACTTAATTATTATGGTGACTTTTCCTTTATTTTAGGTTTTGTCAATACATATATATTTTGAGGTTATGAAGTGTCAATTTTACATCCCACGTTACGCTTTTAATTAAATTAATAAAGTATAACTTATTCTACAGTTAATCAGACTGGTTTTAGCAGTAGTGACGATGAAGGTTCTATGGATGATGGCGAGGTTACTTGGAGTCCTGTAACAGGATTCAATTTGAAGCTTTTTGCAATCAAGGACACTAATTCTAACTTAAATCTTGCTTAGATGGAAATTTAAAATATTTAATAGCATTTAAAATAAGTACAGATCCTTTGACTGCCACAACACATTCTAACCTTCATATCGTATGTCGGAGCTCTTCCCAATTTTTTTTCAATAATTTCTCATAGTTGACTGCTGTTTGCCGGCCTAAAGCCACTTTGATATATCTTATTGACTATGAAGCTTCATACATTTTTAATGGGGTTTAAATCAGTACTTTTTGTTGGCCATGGCAAAACAATTAGGTTATTCAATAAATGAAATGAAACTCCAAGTTATGTACCATACAAATGTATTTTTTTAAGGAGGAAGTTAGTTTCGGCTAAAAAACCATCTTCACACCTAGAAATGATACAATATTCGATATGAGGATTAGGATTTACAAAAGATAATAAGACTTAATAAATATAATCAATTAATAATTAGTAAAATTAATCCAACTGGATGAAATACAGCATAATGTTAGATAGGTTATAATTAGGAAAAGTATAAGGAATTAAAATATGTTTGTGACATGAAAGGAATAAGAATGAATAAAATTATTAACTCTGGAAACGGGAGGATCCACATGACCTGCACATCTAGTAGTATTCTCAGTGAAGTAACCATCAAAGAAACTTGAGCATAAAATTAAATTGTTACACCGTACGACTTGGGTAGTAGATGCCACCATAGAATGGTGCGGTAAAACGTAAGTGATAAGGAAAATTTTATAGAAACTTGTGCGAAACCACATCACCGCATAACATTGGGCGCATTAAAATGGTGGACAGCGACAATTGACATATCAAGGGAATGGAAGTAAAGGAGTGGCATAGTGGAGAAAAGTTTAGGAAAGCGCTAACAATATTGTGTAATAAAACTAATTATATTTAAAATTAAATATGATCTAAAGCAATAGAAATGTGGAGTAATGTGAAGTACAAAAAAAATTATGTCTTAGAAATGCTAGAGGTTAGATTCAGATCCAGGTGTTGCCAAAAAGAAGACTAGTACCGGTGACACATGACAGAATGGCATATAATACATGAAAAGAAGAATCTATTTTCATAGGTTAGGTTAAAATTATAAACCAAGACAAACAGGAATATTTCGAAGGAAAGGTTAAATTCAACAAAAAATTAAGGAGAATTTATAGCAATGAGGTACACGAAGCAAAAATTTATAAGTTAAAGAAATATGATTCTATTTAGGTCTTAGTTTTTCATTGATGAAATTATAATCATCATTCTTTATGTAAGAATGAATCTTAAACATTTGAAGGAGGTTTAGTTTATTACCGTTATGGTAGTTAGGTAGGAGTATGGCATCTGATATAGAAAATTAATGGTTTTGTTCAATATGATTTATTTGCTAACAAAGAAGGACTTTTGGTAACATTTGTGTCTTTATATTTATCTATATATCTAACATGTTCTCCTAGTATCCACTAGACAGATCGATGTAAACTTCATTCCAATCTGGACAGCAAAGTTTATAAACACCCAACAACAAAAAATACATTTGTGTGGTACATGACTTGGAGTTTTATTTCATTTATTGAAAATTAGACCATATTTGAGATATGGATAACCTTTTGAATTTATTTAGATTATTGTTGTTAACCCACTATTCGTACCATATGAACTGGAAAATTATCCTGTAATAAAAATCAATTGTCATTTACCGGTAAAAAACCTGATTTCCGACATTTTGAAAGGTAAAATTCTCAGGAAAATATTCCCTTACTGATAGTACCATCACGTTGTTTAAGATGATTATATAATGCTGGGCTGTTAATTGCCTATCAATTTTACAGCACATTTTATAGGACCATTGATGGTTATTCACGCCAAAACATTGACGTAAAAGTGGATAATTCTCTTCGAATCTTAAATTTCTAGGACGATAAACTGGTAGCCTTCTACGGTTAGAAGATTAGAACGTCTTTTCATCTGACAATGTTTTAAAATTCTTCCCGTAAATTAGAAGTTCATTTGTAAACTGAACTCTGCTGCTCTTATTTTCTGCAAATAAAAAAAAATTGCAGGCAGCAGCACAATTCTTTAAGCCAACTTGATTTAAACCCATTTGAGTGGGGAATAATGTTTCTTCTCGTACTTCTCGGCAAATAATAATAGCGGTCCCTTCCCCGCACAAGCTTTTGGCCTCTAGGGTTCACTCGTAAGGGGGTGAAATATAAGGTGAGTATTATTATTATTATATTATTATTATTTTACAGCAGTTCCAAAAGGATTTTGGCGGATATATTCTACGATTCATTATCATTGGAGACCTTTCCTACACCTTGTCTAAAAGATCTTCGCAATCTTTGTTGTTCAGTTTCTTAACGTAAAAAATGAAACTTTTACTGACATTTAATTCAGCAGCCACTTTTTCTTCTAACTTTGCTATAGCCCTCGAATTTTTTGAAAATGTATTTGGAAAAGAGCTGTCAAATTTGAATGCGACGAACGACTATGATATAAAGACTAAATTACACCATTAAGTTTCTGAAATTTCCGGAAGGTAATTTAAAAAAATTTCATTCTTTCAGATTTTATTTTTTGCTTATCCTTAGTCCATACATTTTCATGTTTTTGTTTTTCTAATATCTTTGAAGTTTTGATAGATATCGATTTTCGGAAAAATAACCCGGAAAGAATCACCAACAAATTTCTGATTATTAAATTTTCAATAGGCTTCGTAACAATATTTCAAGATATCCTTTCTCAAAATTTTAAGTCGTTTGCTCAAAAACTATACGACCTGTAGCATGTTTCCTGTGAAATTTAGGAAAAATGGGATTTTCCATTTTCCGATTTCGTTCATATATTCTATCAAAATGTTGTACCTACTCAGAAACGGTGAAAATTTCGTGACATCGCATAGTAAATAATAATGACAAATAGTGACAAAGTCTATAATCATCCATGGTTGAAGTATATCAGGTTAGACATTGCGCAGGATATGTGACGTCACCTGGTGCCCATCAAAAATTTTTAATGTGTCATTATATGAGATTATTATCTTTTTTGACATATTTTTATTTAATTTCACCTATAAACTGATTAAAAATGTATTGCGCTATGTTTGGTGTAAAAGTAATACTCGCTCTAAAAACAGTACAAAGTTTTTTCGATTTTCGAAGTACCCTTTATTACAAGAACAGTAACTTTTATATGAATAAACATGTTAACATTTTTAGACTTTATTTTAAATAATACAAAAAAAGTTCTTTAAGATGTATTGTGTAATAGTTTTAAGTAAGTTACGTATTCATTTATTAGTTAGCATTTTATTCAATAATGACAATACAGCACTGCACAACTTATGAAAAAGTTTATTTTACATACCAACTTGTATGACTGTAAATCTAAGTTATACACGTATTTACATTTGCCATATTCGTTCTAGAGTGTAAATTAAGCACTAGGTATATGAAAACCTAAGTAACATAAACCTGCAATAACAATGTTCATCAAAAAGTTTCACTGATAATATAAGCTATTTGAAATCACTTTTTTTAAATAATATTTTGATTAAACATTTATAAAATCACTAAAGTTAGTCTAAAGTATTTTATTTGTTACATATTTGACAATTAGTTTAACGATAAAATTAGCCATAACATAATTGGGCATTTTCTGGTTCTTACATCTAGCAATTAAATAGTTTTTATAATACAAAACACATCGGAATCGTAAAAAAAGTTTATACCTTTATTAAAGTAGTTATCACTTTTTAGTGTACAATACTTTACAGTACATTTTTATTAAATATATAGCCGTAATAGATATTTACGATATAAGTGCGGTATGAACATTATTAATATACGCATGTGAAAATTGCCCTACGAGTGCGTCAGCACGAGTTGGGCAATCACATAAGTATATTAATAATGTGTTACCGCACGAATATTGTACAATATTTTATCTACAACTCCGAAAATTCAAAATTATATTGAATAAAATTATGTCGGAATATCGTTAAAATTGACTATTTGAGAATACAAGTAATGTGTGAGTATTTTGTAATAATAGCAACGGAATTAATAATCAACTTCTGTCAAAGTGGCGTCTAAAATCTTAAAAATTCTGACTTAATCAATTATAATGTCTTGAAGTGAAGATGATCTTCCACAAGATATTTACAATGCAGCAACCGGCGTTATAGAAAATTTAGTACCACAGAAATCACGTGAGAGATATCATTTAACTTATGACAAATATGAGAAATGGTGTAATTAATTTGTACGATTGCAAAGATTGTACTATAAATATCTATAACAAATAATTTTTTTATATTGTTTATTATTAATGTTATCTTTGTTCCGTTTTGTTAAATAAATGATAAATTTTGATTAACTATTAGTTCCGAATCATTACCGCACTAGTGCGGTAATAATTTCAGTAACGCACTAGTGCGGTAATATACGTCATTACAAAATTCAAATAAGTGTCAAATCAGTGTCATTACATGACAGTTGTAGATAAAAAAATAAAAACCACCCGAAAGACACAATAACCCTATGCAATCCAATGTTAAATTATTTCGTTTGGACTCCAGCTGACGTCATGCGCAAACTTGGACGAATTTGGGACGTCTGAGTGTCTAACCTGTGTAATTTTTAAATCATGATAATCATCATTCACGTACTATTCGTTTTTTTTTTCATACAGTATATCATTGATAAATAAGGACGGGAATATTGGACAAGATCACTAAATAATCATGATTGGGACTTGGGTTTTTTGACATATTTTGTACAATCACTAAAAATTCTGCTTTTTTGGAGTTATAGTAACGAAAATAATCATAATATAGATACTAAGAGCCACGACGAAAAGAAGAAGTAACGATCTGTAAAAGAAATTTATTTTGATATTTAAAAAACCTACATTACAAAAAGAACTAGATAAATAATTTGTCACTATTCAGTTTGACAGACAACTTAACGTAGTTTTCAAAATTTACAATGGATGTTGAACTGACTGTAGAAGAAATTGCTAATTTCCAACGAGAACAATACCAAAAAGTAAAATGGAGTTACGAGGAAGCCGCTACTATTTTATATAGAAGTCGTTTAGAAAAAATATTTTTTAATTACTCTATACCGTTTTCGGATGCTTTAAAATGGGTTTTAAAAACTTCAATATTTGGACCATTTTTGGAGGATTTAAATCCCGGTCAAAATAGTAAACAATTAAATGAAAATAAATTTAGTGTCGCAGACTATGAAGTGAGAAATATGAATGAGACTCAACGAGAACATTTTAATCGTAAAAATCAAATTTTCAATAATATGTACGGGTGTTTAAAATATATGGTAAATGAAGGATTGGCTATTACTATAGAAAATTTACAGCAGATTTTGAAAATACTAAGAATTTCCAACTGTTACGTAAGTATTTGTATTTAGTAGCAAAATATAGTTATTTAAAAAACTATTAAAGTTTGGTCGCATAACAATTGATACGGTTTGATTTTCTTATTGGTGTTAGTTTTACTTTATTGTGTTTATTGTGTTATAATTTCCAGTTCTCATTGCTTTTGTTATTCAGGGATCCGCACTTTCACTATATGTCTGTTACTGATTGAAATTTACTCTTATTATTCTATTAACCCGCTTCATGAGCAGAGCGTGCATTAAAATGAAGGTTGAACTCGTTGAGAAACACGGTTTCAGTAAGGCCATTCCTGATAAAGGAGGTAAATAGGCTGGTATGGGGTGTGCAAAGTTGGACTTTGTATGGATGTCATACCAGCTTGACGGGTATTCTTTGCGCGCACGACTCTAGGAGCAATGTCGTCCGAACACCTTCCATAAAAGTATGTGTAAAAAAGAGTCAAATCACCTCCACCCTTCTTCGATATTTCAAACATTCAAGATTTCTAGTCAGTTCTGGCTCTCCAATAAGGCGAAATGCTCTGGATAGAAACGAGGACATCTACCATTGTAAAGGTAGATTTTGGAAATTCTCAGTTCTAGGTCAATTTTTGGGATCTGAAAATTCGAATCGATTTTCTCTTTATGTTTTGTTTGGTGGACCTGATTGGGTATAGAAAAGAATGGCCGGTAAATTATCACCGCATGATTAAGCCCCCGGATTAGACCCTACTCGGAGATCCGATCTACAAACCAACAAAAGAAATAGGAGAGTATCTAAAAACAGCAAAAGACCGCAGAGATTCGCTTACATCAGCAGGAGCTATAGAAATCTATGCACTTGGGGTAGAGTGTACGAAGGACAAAGAAAGTGATGCGCTAGGACACGAATAACAGAACACAAACGAAGCTATCGTTTAGGACAAACCGAAAGGTCTGCAGTCACCGAACATATATTATCCGACGGAGAACATATGATCCTTTTCGAAAACACCGACCTAATAGCAACATCAAGACATTATTCGACCAAATTAAACTTAGAAGCAACACAAATATAACAATGCAAAAAAACATTTCAATAGAAAGAAAGAAACAACAATAGTATCTAGGATCCGTCACACAGCACTAACGAGCACTAAATCGCGACAAAAAAGTGCACGCAGACAAGCATACAAATGGCATAGTCGAAGCGAAGGAGGTTTCAGTTTCAGTTGATACATCACGAAGAGTACCGCATACACGCCACTGAAGATGGCTGCCGTAGTTGCAGCGGAAACGTTTGGAAGTAATAACCAAAGAAGACCATAGCATAACAGCGTAGAAATAAACAATTTCATCAGTTTATAAATACTTTTAACATTCAGCTACTACTACTACAATGATAATAATAATTTCAATTCTAACGAATTTAAATTTACTAGTGCTAATTTTTATATAAAAAAACCTACACAGTAGCCTCACTGCTTCTCCATTTCAAATGCAGGTATTTGTTCTTTTAATATGCCTAATATCGTTCTTCTAACGGCAATGTGTTAAAGAAAATTATACTTTTTAATGCTAATGAAAGTTGTAAAATCTTTGTGATAAGCAAATGGAAAAATTGTGCATTATGATAAATGGATAATATTTGATCGGTCTTCGTTTAGTTCATTTATAATATCTCAATGATACTGTGATCCTTCGAGTTTACTACTATTTTATTTATCCTTCACATTCATATAATTTTAAAATAATCACAGAATTCATTCAAGAAAAATAATATAGAATAAAAATAAGATAAAAACGATGGCATAGAGAAGAAAACTGCATAAAGGAACTCAACAGCAGGATGGAGGCAGATAAGCAAGTTAAAAAAACCACTAGAAAATGACCCTGATAAATACAATCTCCAAGAAATAGAAATAGAATACAGTAACAAGTAAAGTGAATCAATCGTCAGAATAACTTTAATGTTGAATGAAGACGACAAGAGACTCCAAAATTCGAACAAGGCATTCACCCTCTCAAGGAACTTAAAAAAAAGCTCCAGAAAAGACTTTTAAAGATCTGTTATGAGTTTTTTAAAAGCGTTCCAAATCACTAGATTATTTAATTCAATATTTGATGCTGATTCCGATTATTTGGTCTAACATTTTGTTAGCTATGTTACAAAAGGGAGGAGCGATGGATAATCCGGAAAACTATAGGGGATTAGCTCTGGTCAACTGTTGTGCTTAAATATTTACTTCTTTTATTCTAAACAGACTTTCACAAATAAGTGATGAATGTTATATCCCGCCAAAATGTCAAGCTGGCTCCCCTTTAGGTCGAGGCTGTCAAGACAATGTGTTTACCTTGAGCAGTGTTATTAATTTACATATAAGGCATAAAAAGGAAAACTGCAATTAATTTTTGTTAACTTTAAAAGAGACTTCGACTATGTTGATTATATGCAACAATTATTTCATTTTGGTGTTACTCCAAAAATTCCCCAGGTAATGCAAATGCTCTACTCACACGCTTCAATACAAATAAAGGGCGCTGATACCTATAAATGACAATGGGCCTTTTACAGGGAGAACCTTTAAGTCCCTTATTATTTGTACTGTTTATAGCTGACTTAGAGCAATTTTTTATGAGAACTGTGCGCCCTAATAAATGTTGACGATCTGGTCATACTAGCACAGTCTGAGATTGATATTATTAAAAAATTAAAAATTTTGGAAAAATATACTCTTGCTAAGAAATTAAGTGTTAATTTAAAGAAAACAAAATTTATGCATTTTGCCAAAGGGGGTTTTAGGAAGTCTACCTTTAATTTTCACTTTAATGTCCAACTTGTTTCTACTACCAATAAATATACATATTTAGAAGTAGTCTTTACTTCTTCAGGTCTTTTTAATGAAATGGCTTACTTGACTGCCAACAAAGGAAAATAAGCTGGAGGTACTCTCCTCCCAATAATGTCGAACGCTAAAATTAATACGAGGTACCCTAGAATCAAATTATTTGAATCACTTGCGCTTAGTGTTATGTTTAATTGTATTTCTATTTGGGGTCTCATACTTAGATATATTGGAAAGAGTCTAGCTGTATTTCCTGAAAATAGTTCTTTTAGTTCCCATTAATACTCCTGATGCTATAATACGTTTAGAGACTGGAAGAGTAAAACTTGCATTTAATACTTTTAAAATGTCCCTTAATATGGATACAAAAAATAATGACAATGGCTAATAATCGTTATCTAAAGCTTTGTTTTAAACAGTTGCGCTTGATCGACTCTACAGAAATGAAATATACCTGGACAGTACAGCTGAAAAAGTTTTTTGCTGAAATTGATTGTTCACATATTGAATAATTTAAACCACCCTTTTTTTGGGTCATACCGGGTGTAAATAGGTCATGGACCACCCATATAACTTTTAAATTGGTTTATACCAAATTTTGGGCGAAAAGATTTGTTTTCCAAAAATTTCATACACTTGCATTATTCGGATGTTAGTATTGCGTCACGTTATTCTTTTATGCATTTATATAATTATTCCCTATCTCCCGTAAAAAAAGTACATACTTGATTTTGAAATTATACTGATACAAGTTATCCTCAATTGCGTATCTCTAACCATTTTAGAATTAAATTTACATTGAATTGTATTGGATATACTATTGATCCTAAGCTAGATTGTGTGTAATTCACATGACAAAGAAACTATTTCACATGCTTTTTGATTATCTGATTTATACTATAATGAAACAAAATATTCCTTGCCTTGAAAATGTAAACTCTTCGCTGTATACCTTACGTAGCTTAACACTTTATAGCTAAATTACTACATACAACTATATATCTGTATCTTCTACTCATTGCTGTAACAGAGTTTCAGAAGCAATACATATTATTATTATTATTATTATTAAAGATCTGTAAAATAATTTATTATCGTTACAATCATCATTTTGTCATCAAGTCAAGGTTTGATTGAAGATGTAAAAGAAACATCGACGAATCCAAAAAATCACATAAGCAGATAATTAGAAGCAAACTTCTTGCCACTCCCAACTGTTCAAGATCGTTTTGATTGTTAACTAAGACAGCTAGTCGGAATTTTATCAAATCTACCATTCCACCGCTCACAAGTACTATTTCAATGACAGCGATTGAAAAAACCAAGTTGCTTGGTCAACTATTTTCAAATTTCAGGGGAAGACACTACCCAATATTCCGGATGTACAATGCCTAAATCTAAATACAAAAAAGGCTTCCGATCTTAATGAAATACCTGTCTAGCCACCCAATATTCAAAAAAGTGCAAAAGGACCTTGCCATAAAAAGGGCAACTGCCGATCAGTTGCATTGTTTTTAGTAATACCAAAAGGTATGAAGAAAACTATCAAACAACACGTTTTAAAATACTTAGAAAGCTTTAACCATCAACGTTTTTTCCAAACAAAAATCGAAAAGAGACCTCCTCATGTATGTCACCCAAAGTGCGCACTTATGGAATGAATGCCAGAAAAACTGCATATGGCTTTTTGGATTTCTTACGAATCATTCCTTGCAAATTCCTTCACTATCAGGGACGGTGTTCTACAGGAATCTAATTTTCCTTCTCTATATCAATGGCTGAAAAAAAAAATTACTGTCTATAGCTTTGGTGACGACAGTATTATACACTTGTGTCCTTTGCCTTCGATTGCCGAACAACAGCTGCCGGTGCACATATTCACCGTAACAAGAATTTTTACATCTCAATAAAGACTTGGAAGAAATTTTGGCTTGTGATGACAATAACCAAGTAGCTAAAAACGTTCAGGCCACCGCTTTGTTTTTCTTAAAAAATTAACGTTGCGGACCCCGATATAATTAGGTTAGGACACTCTATTCTATTGTCTTTATCATTAAATTTACTTGGTATTAATTTGTGGGGAAATATGTTATGGCAAGATCACGTTACAAATATGGCAAAAAAGCTTCCTAAAATGTGGAACACTAATTTACACCAGAAGGCTTTACTCACCCCGACTGCATTTATTACTTTACATGATTCAAATCTGACCATCACTAGAATACTCCTCCCACACATAGAGCTCTGCTCCTAAGCATACCTTGCGGTTGCTCTGTTCTATCCAGAAGAGAGTAATCTGCCTTATTAAAGAGCCAGAACTGACTAGAAATCTTAAAAGTTGGGAACATAGAAGAAAGGTGAGCGATTAGGACTCTGGTTTACAGGTAATCTCTTAGAAGGAATTCGGAGAATATTGCTCCCTTGATTTCCCCTAAAGCCGTGTGTGCAAGAAATACTCACCGATTTGGTATGACGCTGTAACATGAAAATTGACCTATTTTTCTCTCTATGCCTCGACATTATTTTTGTCTACGATTCTTACATCAAACAGGGACACCCCTGGAGTATAATTCATAATTTAGTATAAAAAGCCATTTGTAAATATTTTTCTTTTGTAAGTATTTCGCAACATGATAAACGAATTACCTCATAACCCTAATTAAAAAGTTTTTTTTTTATTTTAAGGTATATCATAACTGAAAACACTTTTTAAGTAGTAAACTGCTTCGGTTACGCTAGACATGCTCTGAATGGTCGTTTATAGTACTTGACTATAGGCAATCCATAAAACACTTAGGGGTTAATCCGGCTGAATAGATATTTAGCTATTTAGTTGTTATTAATTTGTCGATACGCCACCTTGCGGATGTCGTTAATGAGGCCACCATTTTGTTTTAAGACGAGATTAGGTTTTTCGTTTTTTGATCAGTGAAAGCAACGGTCCTTTCGTGTCACTTTGTGAACGAAATTTTGTATTTTACACGTGTTAGTGTATACCGTTTTAATGTATTATCGAGGGCTTCTTTATAATTAAGGATTTGACATGCCCTCCTAAGGCACGCTTATTTTTTGGGTAACTTTCAAGCCATGCCTGCTAGGCATACCTTTTATGGTATTTTTCGTTCGTGAAGAACATTTCTAATTGATCTTCGAGATTCGTCGGTTGTTGAAGAATATTTCTATTCGACCTTCGAGACTTCAGTGATGAAGGATTTCTACTTGAACTACGAGATTTTCGTTTTTTGTTTACTGTGTGATGCAGGTGGTTACAAACCCTTTTTGTAAGTGGGAGGTAGAAGTACTGATGTGGTGTATTTTGGCTTTGCACCACCTGAGGGTATTTTCTCCAGTTTGCTTCCTTGACCTCCGCTGAAGAAAGGACTACACCATCGAATTGGAACTCCTGGCGATTTTGTGTAAGAGAACCAGATCCCAATTCACCGACATCTGATTCAGCGCAAGAAATTTAGTACAAGGTAGATGTAAAAATTCTACATATTTTTTTATTTTTTTCGGCCTATCTTTCAAAATTTAAACGTTAAATTTATTTTTTTGATACATATTTGGTATAATGTTGACAGTAGTATATGAACTACTTTTTTGAGTTATGAATAATTTTTTTTAACCAACTTTTGACACCTATTTTGGGTTAGTTTTTTTAGGCTTTACAAATATCATATTTAAAGGTCATATGATTATCCTGGTTTAATTTCGTTTATCACGTTATTTAAGTATACCTAATTTTGTCAGGTAATTTAACATTATTTTGTTAATATAAACTTTGTGGTAAGTTCTCATTGTGATTTTCTTAGACCACCAAATAATCATTTATGTTCCTAAAAAAAACCAAACACCAACCAGGAATAAATTGATTTTTTGAAATTTGCTTTCTTTAATTTTTTTACTTTCAGGATAAATCATTCTAAATTCAAATATTTAATTTTGTCTATAGTAATATTTTTTTTACTAAATTGTACATCATAAGATACAGTTCTTGTGATTTTTCTTGATTTTTGCTGTTAAAATTAAGTGGCGCCTGGCAACCCTTTAAAAAAGAGTAACTTTGTAAATTCACTCCTTACCAACAACCTAATGCTCACCAGACGAAGAGCTGCCGCGAATGCTGGTTTATCTACAGTGTTGGCATCTTTTTGATTACCCCTGATAAGATCACCAGCATATTTAAGAACTCGTTTATCTGGAAAACGCCATCACTCTGGAATGACCTTCCTAAAATCACGTTTCCTAGGGGGTACAATCTTTAGCGACTCAAATCCTACGTAAACAGTCATTTTCGTGCATACACTGCTCTTAAAGCGGCTTTAAGGTTTACTTATCGTGCGTGTACTGTATCTGACTTGTAGACTTATGAACTTTTTAAATTGTGACATTAGAAAACGAAAACGTCTAGAAGCCATCATGATCGGATTTTGCGAAGTCATCCATTTATTATTATGCATAATGTTTACATTTTTTTATAACAATAATTTTACATATCTGCCATGTCATATTAGCGAAACATTTTAATCTTATTCACCGAATCACAGCAATTTACAAATCATATTATTTTAGTAACTTTAAAAAACCTTATTATGAGGATTACGCGGTAAAAACGTATATTAAAATTTTATTTCTCTTTTACCAGTGAAAAATTTATTTATCTACGGTACAAATGTTTATTGCTGTACATACGTGGTTAGGACAAAAATTATTAATTTAAAAATAATGTTCATACTAACGCCATTTACCAATGGGACACGGTGTCACTTATTACTTGGGAGAAGATTCCAACTATGTAATAAGATCCAGTACTAACTGGACCCGAAAGAAAACCCATCTCCAAAGGGTATTTAAATTCTATGCATCGGTACATTTACTTAAGGAACGAACAGCTGTCCGGTATACGGTCTGATACATAAAAATCAAGTTCTCAGAACTTACAAGTATTTAAATATTAATTTATTCAATAAATTAAAATGAAATTATAATCATGTATCACAAATACATTTTTTGAAAAGTTAGACTGAACCTAGGATTAGCTCAACAGCTATCATCAGGCCTAAAAAGTTTATAACAATGTTCGATAGCAAGACAACGGTAGAATGAAGAAAAACCTACCATATATAGTCCAAATCTGATTGAATATTAACATCTAAACGCATGGAAATGAACATCTACTTCACGAGAAAAGTAATCTTTGATTTTTGAAGAAGTAATGTGACGCCAAAACGGTTATTTAAGCCATATTCGAGCGGTCGACTGGTTGAAACATATTTCAAACATTTTAAACTATAGAAATGTCATCAGTGTCAAACAAAGAGTAGGGCAGACGACGGTTACTTTTTCTATGGACGACGCAAGAAAGTAATAATAAAATTCCTTAATTTGTATAGTTATATATAAAAATACAAAAATGATTCGGGTTCAGCTCGACGATTTAACAGTTTGCGTTGATGAAGAGACTGCAGAACTATTGAATGGTAAGTATAATATTACAGGTTAAATTTAAAATATTTGATTTGAATATTATCATTTCATGTTGCAGTTTGCAGTAAATTTTGTTGAAAATTGTTTTTTTTAGATTCAGATTATGCCGCAAAGTACTTAGCTATTGGTGAGGCATGCAATAGCAGGGCGATCATCTCAGCCTGTAAAAAAAGCGGACTGTCAACAATACGAGCTTACAATATCAGGACGATCGCCTCAGCCTGTTGAACAAGTTAACTCTCAACAGTCCGGAAAATTTCAGACAGCATCTGGAAACTCATCAGAGACGAACTCTTCATGTATATGGAAAAGTTCACATCCAACAGAGAACGATAACAAAGCAACTCTTACATTGCTATCGTTAAGAAAAGCAATGGACTCGCAATTTAATGACAAATAAACCCACAAAAATGAACTGTGGAAAAGAATAGCGGGAAAGATGAATGAAATGGGGTTTTATGTAGGAAGTGGTATTGAAGGTAGAGAAAAGGTGAGACAAAAATTTGCTAATTTACATGCAAAATATATTAAATACTGTGATGCCCGCAAAACTACTGGTCAAGGAAAATTAAAAGTTCCCAATTTGTATGAAGAAATGGAGGAGATTTTGGGCGATAAACACAAAGTAAACCCGATTATTAATATTGATTCGTTAAAAGTCAATAAACCAACCAATAATATGGAATGTAGTACCATGAAAGAAGCAGAAACTCAGTCTCCTTGCACATCTACATCCATTCTTGATGAAAGTGAAACTTCAAACCCAATTAATGTTAATTCTTCAACTGAAACACCATCATCATCAAAACAATTCCAAAAAAATCGATTTACAAAACTTACTTCAAGATCAAGACCAAGAAGCAGTCAACAAACTTGTTTGCAAGAGTTAGTTAATATTCAAAAACAAAACCAAACTAATCGAAAAGAAGAATTCAAAACCATGATGGAATTTTTCCAGTCAACCAACAATATGAGACATGAGCAAATAATGGCTCTTATTAACAGAGGTCAAAAAAGAAAAATGTCTAATGAAAGTGATAGTGAATAGTGGAACTGGCTGTTAATTCTAGAGGTAATTTAATCTTTTTTGTGTACAAAAATACGAGGTTTTGAAAATGTGTCTTAACAATGTAAAAAAAAATCAATCCCAAATTTGTTATTGAGAAAACAACCCCCAAAGCTTACAAATACGTTTTGCGATTAGACAATTATTGTTTTAATATCAGCAGATGATTTAGGGGCAAAATTTATACAAGTGTAGAAATGTTATCTTTATTTGATCTTGCTATTTCAAAAAACTATTTTCTAAGTTGACTCAATCAAGGCCACTAGCTCCCCTTATGCATTTAAGGGACTCATATGAACTTTTTTCCATTTTCATAACTACGAATTTTTATACAATTTTAATGATTTATTTATTGTTGGAAGATTAATATTTAAGTGGTCAAGATGCCCAGAGTTTTGCTGACTATCTTGGCATCATACTAAAATCTTCGATTTTCCAATAATTTTTTTAATACCTGTGTTTTGGCTAAGATTATGGTGTTATATCTTAGCCAAAACACTGGTAAAAACAGATTAACTTAAATTTAATTTTGTTAATGTTCATTTTATTGTTATAAAATGTATTTTTGTTCATAAAAATAAAAAACATGTTTAATTTATTTCTGTTTTATTATCTACACTATCTTGAAATAAAGTCTGTAATTTCTGATCTTTTAATGATGCCCTCATCTTCCATATTACCATCATTGGCAATATATTCTTCTTCATTAACATTTATCAATGATTCGTAGTTTTCCCAAAAGTCTGAGTGTACATAATAAAAATTATGAAGGGTACAGCAGGCAGAAATAATCCTAACTGCTTTTTCAATACTGTTGACATTGATGTATTTTAGAATTTTCCATCTGGATTTTAATATACCAAACGTATGTTCCACCACAATCCTGCATTTACTTAGATATGTATTATACTTGATTTGCTTATCAGTTAACCTCCCAATAGATCTAAAGAAAAAAAAATTAAATTTATAATAAGAAACTTTAAAATATTGGAAACATAATACTTAATCTAGTGTTAAGAATATTTAAAAAAAACTCACTTGTACGGGGTTAACAACCATTTGTGTAACGGGTAAGCCTTATCACCAACTAATTGATAATCTTCATAAAAATACTCAGAATAAAGTCCATCTTGGACATTTAAGTAAATTTGTGAATTTCTGAATACCTTAAATAGCAAAAAAAAACAAATCTAAGAGAATAATTTCTGCTATATAATTTCTGAAAATATATTTACCCTGCTATCATAAGCAGATCCCGGAAATCCAACTGAAATATTTATAAAAATTTTGTTAGTTGTGACTACTCCTTAAAGTTTAATAGAATGTCTTGAATTCTTGTCAATATAACTTGCCTGATGAGCTTCAGGACACTTAAAATTTATATTACATCCATCGATAGCTCCTAGGATTCCTAAAATTTTTAATTTAAATTGAGAGGCTCAAAATTATGCCAAACTACTTAACCTGGAAAATTAGCCTTATGTCTGAAATCTCTTTCAATCTTTTCAGCTTCCACAGCATTAGGCCAACTGATGTACTTATCCATAATATGAATAACGCTATCAAGCATAATATTTGTTAAATCATGTACAGTTGAGTTTGATACATTAAATTTATCAGCAATAGATACGAATGTATCACCTTTACCTAACCACCACAGAGTCATCAATAAAATCTTTTCAATACAAACGGGAATTTCACCGCCGGTAAATACACGATTATCAAGGTTTATAATTCTCAACAATTCTTGAAAAGTTGACTTTGTCATTCTAAATAACTGGTAAAAATCGAATTCTAAATATAACATAATCCATCTTTCATAAAAATCTGGTAATCTTATATGGGCTTCTCTTTGACACAAGGAGGCAAAAAGAATATCTACACAATCATCTTCTTGGTTCATAAACCAATTGTGTACAATAATTTGCTGTAATTCGACCTCTTCGTCGAATATTTCGATTAGTCGATCCATAACTTATTTAAAATTACAAATCACGACAAGCACCTATTTTTCTTTATTTACAACAGAGACAAGAGAGACGTGTAACTTAATAATGAAAATTGTTCGGCAGCCCATATAATTTTGATATATGCTTATCTATTTCTCTTACATTAATGTCAACATAAATTTGTCTCTCTCATAAAAACTAAAGCCAATCGTAGAGGTCGCTAATGTGGGTTTTAAAGCTGTCTTACGATGTTGCCGGATCGTTTAAATTCGATTAAATTATATTTTCTAATTTTGAAAGTGTGTTGTTAAAATGCTAAAAATAGTATATTATAACCATATAATTCAATATAATAACCATTTTTTTTTATAAATAGTATTTTAAAACAAAGGTAAAAATAGAAGAAAAATAAATGTGGCAAGTGGATTACTTCAAGGAATGTAAAGAGAAGTCATTTTGATTTGTCATTCTGATGTTTGGTGTTTGGTTGTTGACGTGATCGAATTTTTCAATTTATTTTCTGCTCAAGTAGTGATTTTTTAGTTTGTTTTGTGTTTATTTAAGACTTTAAATACAGTGTTTTACTTAATTTGTGGCTGCAGTGACACCCAAGTTAAAAAATGCACACCTTTCCTAGAAATAGCGACAAGTGAGTAAACATAATTTACTACACAAATATATAATACCGGATATTCTTGTAAAATAATTAATTAATTAATAATAATTTTAATTGTTTTTAGGTGCAAGTTATGGTGCGAAAATCTAGGTATAAATTACCTTAACTCAAACATGACGAATTACAGAATATGTAGTAATCATTTTAGCAGGAATGATTATGTTGCTGAACAGCCAGTAATTTCAGTAGGAACTGCCATAACTTTATTAGAAGAATTTCTTGAAGTCCATTCAAATGAGCCAAATATATCAAAAAAAATTTAATAAGGCAGGCAATATTAAAGGGGGTATGGAAGAGAGGTATACCTTGGTGGTGCAAACGACAAATAGGGGAAATGAAGGAAAGAAAAAAACTCACGAAAAATAAGAAAGTAAAGAAATTTTTACATGTTTAAGTTTACCTTATATAAATTGATTCTGTATGTTCAACCTATTTTAATTTCTTATGTAACTTATGTTGCTCCCAAAGTCTTTAACACTCTGCCTAGAACATATTTTTTTATTTTTTTTCTGGAATTCAATTCACATATATATACATGTAGCTGTACTGTAAGTGTATAAATGTGTGTAACATTATTAAGATATTTAGCACATACAGGTACTTGGACCTAGGTGCTTAATTTAAGTTGTATTTATTTAAATTATAATATTGTCAAACTGTTATTAAAATATGTTAAATAAATATTTTTTTTTAAATATAATGTAATAAGTGTAAATATAATTAAAGTATTTTTTAAATTAATATTTGTTTTTTTGTGGTATGGTGCTCCTATAAATTTAGTACAAATACAAAATTTATACATTTATATTTTTGAATTTCCCTCCATTCATGACTGCAGCGCCATCTGCAAATGGCTTTTATTACAATCGACCAGATAACTTTTGCCGAACAAAAATAATACATTGAGTTACACGTCTCTCTTGTCTCTGTTTACAATAACCAATCTGACATAGAAAACTGAACTGTCAACTGGTAGTGACATCACAGTATTAAAATCATATATTTGAGCATTTCAAAAATCTATGACGTAATTTTAAAACTGGTTTTAAAAGTTGTTGAAAATTTTTTTAAACCAAAGAGACCGCCCGAATATGGCTTTAAACTCAGGCCAAGACACGTGACTGATCTCAAAATTGACAAATGAGAAATGAAACGTTATAAAACTTTGACTATTTACCACTAAACATGCCTTGTTTAAATTTTTTTGTACAAGTCGATACATCTTGTCTCTTTCTCATGACATTTCCCATCATGCAAGTTATTCAGTGTATGTGGGGAGATGTTTACAATTTAAATAACTTAATAAAACTTTAGAAGATCTTATTAATGGTGGTCTATTTTTTAACACTCGAATATTTACTAGCAACAGTGCTTGTTTACAGTGTTTGCATATAAAAAATGTCGATATTGACTTCAAGAAAAGGATGGAAAATTGATGTTTAGTAGTCAATGGTCTAAGGTATAAGATTTAAACTGACAAGTCAATTAAGTTGACGTTTTTCAACAGATTTTCTGTCAGTAGATAGAACGTCCTTTAACTTTAAAGATTCAATAACTAAAGGCGATGACGTTTAGAATAAAATTTAACAAGTTGATTTCTTGTACAATTGTCACAATCTAAACGTCATTGTCGTTAGTTACAGAACCGTTAAAGTTAAAGGACGTTCTATCTACTGACAAATTGTGACAATTGTATAAGAAGTCAACTTGTTAAATTTTATTCTAAACGTCATCACCTTTAGTTATTGAATCTTTAAAGTTAAAGGACGTTCTATCTACTGACAACATTTGTATTTTTTTATATCTACTCATCTCCATTTATTGTCATTGACCTATCGAAGTGACGTCACACCAATCATATCTTTTTAAAAGCGCCTAATCGGACTAACAAACAGTTTATTAAATCATCCACCCTTCCAAAGTATTTCTGTTTGAAGATATTTGTTATATGTGCTATCATTTTCTTAACATTATAATGTTATTTATGAACACAGTCTAATACAAATTAATTACTTATGTTGTAAAATTGAACAAATAAATACAATTTTAATTTTGATTTCATTTTAGACGAACTCAATCGATAAAGGATTAAAAGATTTCAAAAATCTCCAAATCTTAATTCTATCCGGAAACAATCTAAGAGAAATTAAAGGATCGTACTTACCAGAAAACCTAAAATTTTTAGAACTAAACAACAATTTTTTGTCCGACTTAAAACTATTAGCCAAAAATCCACCGAAATGTTTACTGTATCTCGGATTGGGAAGAAATTGTTTAAAAGATAGTAAGTATTAATTTTTCATTTCCCCTCGTATTCGACATTTAAATAATTACTCGTACCCTCGGGATCGTTGCTTTGAAAAGTGACTGACAAATATAAATTGCTGAAAGTTCGAACAGAGGGCTTATAAGCTAGTTTGTGTTGACACACGTTTAACTATAGGGTCGTTTGAGAAACGGTAAGGGTAGAGGAGGGTCAAGCGGGTTGGTACAAGGTGAACAAAATATTTACCCAAAATTATTTAATTCATCATTATAAGAAACTATAAATTAATTAATAAACCAAAAATATTTAAACCTTCTATAACAATTTCAGGCTGTTTATTATTAACTAGCATTTATTTAGCTACATAAGTTAGAATATTTAGGAGAGGCCTAAAACTAAAAAGTTACTTATATTTGAGTGTGGATAATTTAATTTAATTAAAAAAATATTTTCCCCAAACCGTATTTGACTTTTTCAGTGTTGGATAGTATAGGTATACTTATTAAATTTAATTATCGAAAAGTAAGCATTATACAGGGTGATTCACGACCGACGCCACGGAGTTTTATGGCGAAGTGACATATATTCGTTAAATTTTATTGGGGTGGTATTATGTAAGTCAATAAGGACTACATTTTAAAACTATTTTGGTATATACAGGGGCTTGCCAAAAAAAGTGCCATAACAAAGTTGTTTTTTTTTAATGGAATACCCTATATTTTTTTCCATTTTTAGATTCATTCTGAAAAGCTAATTTCAAAAAAAATACACCTATATTATAAAATGAATAGTTTCGAAGTTATAGACAATTGAAAATCGGATTGTTTTCAACTCAGCATAAGAATAAAATGTAAAGAAGTCGATCAAAATTTGCGTACTTTTGCTCACCCTCTTACGCCACCAAGTAGAACTCCAAAAGTTAAGAAAGGGACGTGTATGCCGTCTTATCCGATTTTATGTCATTTAGCAATAGCAATCACTTTAAGTTGAAAAAAATACGATTTTCAATTGCCTATAACTTCAAAACTATTAATTTTATAACATAAGTGTAACAGTTTTTTGAAATCAGCTCTCAGGACGAGTAAAAATGTAAAAAAATATAGAGTGTTCCACTTAAAAAAAAGATATCCACCTCATATGTTTAACTCTCCTGGAGCACCCTGTTCATTTATAAATAATTTAAAAATGTAGTCCATATTGACTTACATAATAACACTGCAATAAAAGTTTACGAATATATTCCATTTCGCCATAAAACTCCGTGGCGTCAGTCGTGATTCACCCTGTATATTAAAGAAACCTATAGAAATGATAAATATTAATGCTAATTAAAATTTCTTTAATAAAATAATTATAAGGCAGAAAAAGTGAAAATAAAAACAATTTATATTTTATGTTATGAATTTCACGAACGAGACTGAGGATGGGCTCTGATAAAAAACATGATTATATTAATGTATAAAATTATGATCAGGACTGCTTTACGTGGGCAATTACTTTGGCACTGTATTCTGGTAAATAATCCCCTCAGTTTTAGTAAAACAAAGCAGGAGTTTAAATGATAGAGGCTAGATATACTGCTACATTACGAAGGCATCTATTTATTTTTAAACGATAGTAATGAATTGAATGGACGATAATAAAAAACAAAATCAAAAATTAATTTGATCTCATCAATAAATATTAGACAACTTACTATGTAAATTTAGAGTTAAAATTTATAATTTTGTAACACTGAATTTCGCCCCCGCCGTTAAAGTGAGGTATTTTTCGTCACGATCATGCAGTACTGGATCCAAAGTGGTAAATAAGGGGGTAGCGCTCTTTCATGTAGCAGAAGATATTTTTGTTAGTTTATAAACCAATTAACAAGATGTGGGTGCAAAAGTGACCAAATTTTAAATCTTTCATTTTCAAGCGACGGGCAAAGTTTTCGCTTCCTCTTTTTTGCCCTCCCCTTAATCCGTGAACCATTAAGATGCAGCAAATCGCATTTTTGACCACCAGGGACATCCCTCGATCGATCGCACTAAATTTTGAGTCTTTACCACTCTGCTTGTCGGACTCCGTGTTGTAGGGTAATTCATTTTTTTTAATTGCATTTCGTTTGATGCAGCAAGTGCAATTTTTCTGATCCTTGGTATCCATAGGCCCATTTCTATTACTTGCTACATCTTCTTCTCTAACGGGTTTGGCCACTTCCGGTTGTGAGCCATCTACAAAGAGATCCTCATTCACCCCCTGGGTCTCACTGCATTTTGTTTCTTTTTATGGAAGGGTCGAAAAAAATTAAAGGATATTTTCCTCCATTTCCATGCCACTTGGGTGTAGCCTCCCCTCTACCGTTCTATCCGGTTTGCTGCATCTTCTTCTGTTGACGGGTTTTTTTACAGTGGGCTCTCAGTCTATACAATGTAGGAGTCATAAATTATGCGGTTATATATATGATTAAAAAAAACCTTAATGCTCCTTAAGGTGTTTATGTGTTGCCTTTAGTTATGAACCAATTTAGCCAAATCTTGCCAATTTCTTTCCATTGTTGCAGGCTATTTTTAAACGATTGTAATGAATTGAATGGACGATAATAAAAAACAATATCAAAAATTAATTTGATCTCATCAATAAATATTAGACAACTTACTCTGTAAATTTAGAGTTATAATTTATAATTTTGTAACACTGAATTTCGCCCCCGCCGATAAAGTGACGTATTTTTCGTCATGATCATGCGGTACTGGATCCAAATTTGTAGTAGATAAGGGGGTAGCACTCTTTCATGCAGCAAAAGAGATTTTTGTTAGTTTATAACCCAATTAACAAAATGTGGGTACACAAATGACCAAATTTTAAATCTATCATTTTCTAGCGACGGGCAAAGTTTTAAAAATTTTTGCTGCCTTTTTTTGCCTTCCCCTTAACCTGTGCAATTTGGAGTCTTTACCACTCTGCGGATCGAGCGCTATTTTGTAGGGTAAATTTGTAATGTTTTTATTTTTTAAATTGCGTCACGTGTGATGCAGCAAGTGCTATTTTTGTGATCCTTGGTACCCAGAGGCCCATTTCTATTACTTGCTACATCTTCTTCCCTAACAGGTTTGGCCACTTCCGGTTGTGCGCCATCTACAAAGAGATCCTCACCCACCCCTGGGTCTTGCTGCATTGTTTATTTTTGTGCAAGGCTCGAAAAAATTCAAATAATATTTTCCTCCACTTCCATGCCACTTGGGTGTAGGCTCCCCTCTACCGTTTGTAACGAAGTTACTTTTTATTTTTTTTGGGACATCCTGTACTATATTCTTTAAATTATTTTGAATTTATAATTTTGAATTAGTTGGTTAAATTTAATTTTAATAACAAGTTTACACCCCTCTTAATTTATTAACCTGTATACAAATTTACTGGACGTCTATGGATTGTTTTTTTAATTTTGTAAACTGATAAGACAAACAGCATAAATCGATTCGCGCATATTTTGATTTAAGTGGGGCTAAGGAAATTAATAAAAAGGCCGGGAGCCGCTAAAATCACGCTCTTCTATCTGACTTATTGGCCTTCTCCGGAACAAAAGTAATATACCGACCGACCGAAGATTGATTTGTGCTGTGTTGTGCTTTATCAAAGGTAAAAATATTCTTTTCTTTTGTACAAATTTGTTTTTATTATTATAACGATTGAACAATAATAAATATCATTTGACTGCACTGAATTATTAATTGACATAGGATTTCCTGCGTATTTGTGAAAATAAAATATTTCATACTGTTTTTTTTTAAACTAATACAGTTTTAAACAAATAAAATCTAATTTCTGACAGAAAGTCCGTTTAGTTCGAAGATTTTGAAGTAACGTCCCTTGTGTTCGCCGTAGTCCGGGGACACAAAAGGCTGTTTATTCAAAACACTTCGGATTAAGAACGGAAAACTGATTTTTGGGGATTAGACTCAGAAGTTCGGGAATTTCGCCCTAGTGATCTCCGTAGCCCGGGGTCATAGGGGGCCTCTTATTCAGAGAGCACTGAGTCAAATCTAGAAAATCAGGAATTTTCTTTTTTTTTCAAATACCGTTTAAACATTTTATTTAATTAATTAAATCCTTTAATCAAGAAGTGTAATCACACCGTTTTAAAGTTAATTTCATTAATTTTGATTTATTTATTATTTTAACACCGGCATATTTGCGTTGAAGACGCAAATACAACAGAAAACCTATGTCATTTTGCCTTATAACGCTTTCCTGAGTAGATATCATTTTCACCGTCACTGCAAATTATTTTCACACGCTTTTTCCTAGAATTTCACGCTATCACGCATTGCTTTTAATTAATTACTGCTTACCGGTATATAATTTTTTTTAAGAAGTTGATCTGTATTTTTTTTATTGTTGCTTAAAACACCGCAAATTTTAATATAGCTTTCCGTAGTTGACAAGAATTAATAGTTATAAAAATAATTACTTATTTGCAATTTTTCATTATCTTAACAAAAGCAACCGGTAAATTCAGGTTTGGCACTGTGAAACAATTAAAGCCCGTTTTACACCGTGCTTTCCTATTCAGTCTACGACAACAGACCCCTGGAATTACTGTAACCTCCATCTGTTGCTACCCTGGTACTCTTGAGGCTGTAGATCGAGAGTCAGTGGAGTAAACCATTCCAAAAATCTGGCGCCCGAGACAATCTAGTTATACACCGAAACCGAGGGTGTCATAGTGACGATAAGGCTCTTTTAAAGGAAAAGAAAAGGCACGTCACACGTTTTATTCTGTTTTCTGCATCTAGATGTTTTCACGTTTTTTTACAGTGGGCTCTCAGTCTATACAATGTAGGAGTCATAAATTATGCGCTTATATGTTAAAAAAAAACCTTAATGCTCCTTAAGGTGTTTATGTGTTGCCCTTAATTATGAACAAATTTAGCCAAATTTTGCCTATTTCTGGCCAGTGTTGCTGCCTTCTGCCAATTTAGTTCACGTTCAAATGACATATTGCAAGACAAATTTTGTTACATATTGCATCTGTCTTTTAGGTAGATTTCCATATATGGAATCTACCTATTGTAATCGATTCAATGACGGAACTTAGAACCGGGTGTAGGGGCGCTACGCCGTTCATGACCTTCTGAATAAGAATCAGTTAAAAAAAATTTATCGGTATATACCTATACAGTGTGTCCGTCAAGTATGGAACAAATTCATTTTTAGCTTAACAGGCCATTTTAAGAAATAATCTTGAAACACGTCGATTTTTTATTTTAATTTACCGTATTTTAAAATAATAATATAATATAATTACTTTCGAGTAATGAAGTCGCCGTCATTTTTTTTAAATGGAACACCCTATATTTTTTTATATTTTTAGACTCGTCCCGTGAAGCTGATTTCAAAAACTTATTACACTTATATTCTAAAGTAAATAGTTTTGAAGTTATAGACAATTGAAAATCGCATTTTTTCAAATTTAAGTGATTGCTCCGGCCAAACGACATGAAATCGGATAAAACGGCTTACATGTCCCTATCTTAAGTTTTTAAGTTCTAACAGACAGACAGACAGACTTTCATCTGGAAATGGACTTAATCATCCCAGGTGACCTCAAAATGGATATTTCCGTCTTTATCTCGAAATTTTTTTTTAATCGTTCACAATATTTTTCCTTCTCGGAGGTGGGTCAGGAAAGTAAAAAATGTGGCAATTAAGTATATTAATTCTAGTTAAATACAAATAAGGTCTAACTTCTGGGACGTTCCTCTTTGGTTCGGCGGGTTAACTCTGATAGTCAGACGTGGTGATCAGTCTTGTCGTGTTGGTACAATGGAACTTAAATTAGGAGCTAAATAAGATCCAAATCTCAGATTTCCGACACTTACTTTCATTCGAGTCTGAAGCGATTTAACAAGCGCATAAAGACGTATTTACACGGTTGAATTTGGATGATCATCCAAAGTGAATTAGAAATAAACCGTCTACACTAACATTCATCGAAAATGATTATTATGCATGAATATTGAATAAATTTGAGCCGACCACTACTTTCATTCACATTCGGTGATTCATCGCGGATGAATCATCAATAGTGAACCATGTAAACATCAACCTTCATTGGCAGTGACTAGTAACACCTTCATTGGCAGTGACTAGTAAACGGCCAAAAAGCACACGTGTTCGTTGTGTTTTAGTGCAGATAATGCTTCTAGTTTCGCAAAGCCATCTCCTGCTGCAGGATATCTCAGTACAATTTTTCATTTTAGCATGAGATGTAGACTTTCTTTCATAACTTTGTTTTGTTTCTCAATTAGTGGCATCACTTTCACAAGTAGCTGTTCAAATTCCAATGCAGACATTTTTTTTCATCCACGTTTTTTTTTTAGTTTACTAGAAAGATATTTACTAATAACCGCTATTCTCACATATACAATTTGATTCAACGCCATTGTTAATTCACTTCGGTTGATCCATGTAAACTGATTTATATTTTTCGTCAAAATCACTTTGGATGAATTATCCAAATTGAACAGTTTAAATAATCCGTGAAAATCGCGGAATTAATATATTTTTACCATCTTAAAATCGATTACTACTATAAATTACAGACCAGTTACATTCATTTCTAACATATCAAAAATCGTAGAAAAAATTATAAAATCCCGATTAATAAGTTTCTTAAATGTAAATAATACAATCAGTAACAAACAATACGGTTTTAGAGAAGGGAAATCAACAGAAGATGCAATTTTGAAATTAACTTCAGAAATACATAATGCACTAGATAAAAAGAACACTTGCTCTTTGCATATTTATAGACCTTTCTAAAGCGTTTGATACTGTTTGTCACAACAAATTGTTAGAAAAGCTCTATTCGTATGGTGTAAGAGGAAATACTCATAATTTAATAAAGAGTTACCTAACTAGTAGAACTCAAACCGTTTCAATAGACAATATTGTCAGCAAACAAAAAACCGTTGTATATGGTGTTCCTCAAGGAACAGTGTTAGGTTCCATCCTGTTTACTTTATATATTAACAGCCTATTAAAAATGAAAATAAGAGGAAATACCATTAGTTTCGCCGATGATACTGCTATTCTATATAAAGAACAATCATGGCACTTATTAAAAAAAAACCGCAGAGAAAGATATGAATAAAATAAAAAATTGGTTTGCGTACAATCTCCTCACTCCCAACATAGAAAAAACCAAATACCTTTCGTTTTCATAATATGTTTCTGGATTACCAACATTTGGCCCGTTAATAATCGATAAAGATACCGAAATTCCAGAAGCTCACTCCATCAAATATATCGGAATAATTATCGATAGACACCTTAGATGGGACTTACACATAAATAATTTAACGAATAAAATCAGAGGCATTTTATCTCGATTCAAGTTACTAAAAGACTTCTTGGATATAAAACACCTCAAAATTATTTATTTTTCTTTAGCACAAAGTTTGCTTCAATATGGTATATTGGGATGGGGAGGAGTGTTAGATACATATATAAATAAATTACATATTATACAAAGGTGGATATTGAGAATAATTTTTAATAAAACATATTTGTGTTCAAGTAACGACTTATATCAACACAATCAAATATATAATGTACGACAGTTATTTGCGCTAAAAATCCTTCTTAACATACATACTGGAAAACTTATAATACAGCATGCAACATGATTATGAAACACGCAATAAAGAATTTAAACCGCAATTGCCAAAATATGTCAAAACAGTAGGTCAACATAGTTGTAACTACATCAGCTCAAAACTATATAACTATTTTCCAAACGAATTAAAACATATTAAAAATTTTATTAATTACAAAACTATAGTTAAAAAATGGATTCTCGAGACTGATCGATACATATTTATTAAACAATATCGATTGCCATGGACTTCAAAAGTGTCAGTGTCAGATATAAAATGGTGACGGTAATAATTATTTTCAAACAAGTTTTAATTTAAACAAAATAATGAGTGAAAAATCAAGTGAAGTAGATATAGAATTTAATAATATCTGAAATTGCAAATTATGAAAAAACATCAATGCACCAGATTTTAATTTCGGTAAGTGTACAATAACACTATAAATATCAATACAATGTAATACAAATATGTCAACAAATAACTTGTGTTCAGATTTAATTTAATTTTGATTTATACTTTTTGATCGTGGAGAAAATATAGTCTGTTACTCGGTTAGAATGAAAAAAATCGACACTCGTGGTTCCTCACACTCGCTTTCGCTCGCGTTCGGAATTTTCCACTCGTGTCGAATTTTTCATTCTAACCTTGTTACAGAATCTACTATTATAATCTCGAAATTTACTTATTGGCATTCCTGGGAATGTCACAAAATTAATCAATTTAGAGCTCACTCACCGATTAAGACTTATCAAACCTTAATATTATTACCCCATTTTTCTTAATTATAAACGAATTTCATCTTATAGGATATCTTAGTATATAAGTTAATGTACGGAGAAGCAAAAATTAGGTTATATTTCACAGTCAGGATATTATATATTTATAATGATGAATATAATCGGTTATGCTCAATCTTATATATGTTCCATGTTTATTCTACTTACTCAAATATATTTGTATCCTTAAATATTTATTTTTGAATAAACATTATTATTATTATTAATACCTTAAATTAGATTATGAAAAAAAAGATTTTGGGTACCAATATCTCATACACCGGGACCGTTTCAGATCTATTGTGGTTGCAATATCGATTAGAGAACCTTATCTAGACTTGTCCTATTTATTAGACTCATAATCTCGTAAGTAGTTCTCCTGTGTAGCATTCCGCTTTTGGCTTTTCTTCGCCGTATAGTAAAAACTTTAGCCTACATAGCCCTTCAGAGTAACGAAGTATATGTACTACGATTTCCTCTTCTTCTTGACAAAACCTGCAAATGGCTTTCTCTGCTAGTCCTATTGTATTCATATGTTTGTTGAGCCTACGGTGCCCTGTAAGAAGACCTACTATTATTCTAATAGTTTTTCTGTTCTGACTTAGAAGGTACTCTGTGAGTTTTGGTGATGGTCCTATGATGAACTCTTTGGCTTGTCTCTGTCCTACTAGTGTCTTTGCAATGCAGCAGAATGATTCCGGTCAGATTAGAAATTGTGTTGCCCCTTTTCGTGCCAGTTTATCTGCTTCTTCATTGCTCCCGTGCCCCTCAAGGCTAGGTATCCAGCCTACTGTTAATCTGTTTCGACTACCAAGCTCTGTTAGGGCCTCCAAGCAATCCTATAAAAGTTTTCATTTAACTTGCGTGGAGCATACTGCTTTTAATGGTCCATGGCTCTCTGAGTATATGGCTATAGCTTTTGATAAAACTTGTTGCCTAATATCTCTTTTGTACAATATTGTATAGCAATTAATTCTACCTGAAATACTGTTGCGTGGTTGCCTGGAATCAGTGAGACTTTTGTCTTTGTGTTAGCATTGTAGATACTCGCTCCAACTCATTCGTTGGTTTTGGAGCCAACTGTATACCAGACCATTTCTGCTTGGAGGAAGTTTCCAGCTTTCCAAACGCTTCGATCTGTTATGCGTATTTTAAAAGATTTTTCACAGCTGTATTTAGGAAACATTTCATCTGATGACGTTCCTATTACTCGGTTATTTTCTAACTCTATATAATATTTCATAATCAGCACCATGTTGACTAATTATGAGCTGCTGTCCTTTTATTAGTCTACATGTGGCTAACTTGGCTTCTGTCTATATGTAAATATGTAAGGGTGGTAGGATTAGTACGATCTCTAATGTTGTCGTTGGAGTTGTCCTCATCGCTCCTATGATACACATGCACGCTTGCCTTTGTGTTCCGCTGAGCACTTGGACATCATCTTTGGTTGTAGCCCCCAGTTTTTGCCACACATTTTTCTATTTATGTCAAGACGTACTGTGGATTTTTGGGCCAATTTTTGAAGATGATAATTCCATGTAAGCCTATGGTCAAAGATAACTCCTAGGTATTTTATCTATTGATCAAATGGAATTTTAAATCCGTTGAGTATTAGGTTTTTAAGTCCTAGCAGTTTTCTTTTTTTCGTAAAGCTGACAACTGTGGCTTTATGATAGTTCACTTCCCTTTTATCAACAATATCTAGAGCGCTTTGTGAATGTTCTGATATAATCTTAGCGAAGCTTCCTCTGACTACGATTGCTATATCATCAGCGTATCTTAAGCAATAAATACCTTTGGGTTATCTTTAGCAATTAGTCGTCAACTAGGATTTGCCCATAGTAATGGTGATAAGACTTCACCCCTTCCTCCTAATACTCTGTCGTAGTCCGAGTCGTTCTGAGCTTTCTTGTCAGCTAACTCTATTGCTTAGCTAGATCAACGTGAAATAAATTTAATTTATAGTTTGTGTACCGTCTCGATCAGCGGTAATCCTCTCTTTGCGTTTTGGGGCATGCGTGTACGGTATTACGGTTCAACAATATTTATGAAGGATTAATTAAATATTTACAAACGTATTTTATGAATTAATATTGAAAAATAAATATAACGAAAACAGGGATGAGGGAATATTATATTTTTCAACTCAATTCAGATTTTTCCTCGACATTTAATTTGTTATGTTCTAAATCTCTTTCAATAAATGATTTTAATCATTCAGTGGAGAAATTAATATTACTCCTCTATTCTATTTTATTGGGACTGTAATTATAACTTTTTTTCAAAGATTTTTTATCTCGAAAGTTTTCTATATGAAGGATTCTCAATTGGATTGCTTCATGATTTATTTAGTTTTCTACTTGATTTTATCATTTGTCGGGACAATTGAACCTTTACCTATACTATTGTAGACCGTCACGTAGAATTACGATCCTTGCCCGCAAGGATAACTTTTTAAAAAAAGATAAACTACTTGGGACCAAAAACGGAGCCAATAGTTTAAAACGTGTGATTTATTGTTAATAGTTCAAAGTATAAAACATAATTAAATTGACGATAAAAATAACAATCTAATTTCTTGAATATAAATGCAATCCTGCATTTTCCGACGTCATTGGGTTGATATTCTCCCTAATAGGAATACTTGGCTGACGCTGACCGATTCGTTGCATCTTTATATACAAGTTATCCATATCAAAATTCTTAACTCGTAGAGACGACTGCGAATACTTTTAGCAAAGCAAGTTTTTTTTAAATCATTTTGCAATAACAAATTTTAAGAAGTCACTAATCTTTCAAGACCGAATTTCCCGATGCCTTATCTGCTAGATTCGACCTTCCGCGGTGAGATCAAATAATAGACAACGTGATTTTTTTCTATAAAATAGATGCAAAGTAAAAGAATTAAAGGAGGGTATGCTTTTATGGGTACCATGTTCTCGGTTATAACATTTTGCACACTTATGGATCTATAAAAGAGAAATATTTTCACAAAAATGTACCTTCCAAATCATTCAGGAACATCTTCAAAAAAGTTCTTTTACAGCAGAGTTTTTGAAGGAAAAAAATGATAAAAGATACATTTTGGCAACACAGCTTATTTGCGTATACTGGGTATACTGCCAGCATGTTTCATTATTTGCCGCTTTTGCAGTACTTTTTTCTATTGATGTACTCATCGTATCCAAAATACTTTATTGAGACCATTTACAATTAACATATAGATAGAGAAAGTGTTAAAATAAAATGATATGCCAACTAATTAAATCATAAACGAATTAAAAAGAAAACATAGCACACTTTTTTGTTGTCAACAAAAAAGTGTTGAAAATCATTAAGGAATTCCTTATGGTCATAATTTTTATTATTATTGAACATTGAAAGACATTAAAGGATATTAAAGGACAATAAAGAATATTAAAGGATATTATAGGACATGACAGAACATTATAGGACATAACACTATACTAAAGAACATTACATAGCATTAAAGCACATATTTACGATCATTGAAGGATAATGAATAACATTAAAAGATATTACAGACAGAACATTATGTAATTAAAGAACATTATTGAAAATTAATGGACATTAAAAAACATAAAAGGACATTACATAACATTAAAAGACATGTTTAAGATCGATGAAGGATAATAACAGACATTAAAGGACATTAAAGGGCATTACTGGACATAATTGAACATTATAAGTCATTAAAGAACATTAATGGGAATTAAATAATACTAAAGAACATTAAAAAACATTACAGAACATTAAACGACATTTAAGGATGTTATAAAGGATATTATTGTATTGAAATTAATCGTTAATCAGGATTATATAAAATTAAAGGACACTAAAAACATTATAGATATTATATGACATTAAAAGATATCTAATCAGAAATTGAAAATCATTAAGATTAAGATTAAAGGATATTCAAAGACATTAAGGCACATTAAAGGAAATTACAGAACATGACAGAATATTATAGAGCATAAAACTTTTTTAAATAACATTAAAGGATATTACATGGTATTAAAGGACTTATGTAATATTGTTTAAGGATAATAAAGGACATTAAAGGATATTACAGGACATAAGAGAACATTATAAGTCATTAAAGAACATTATCGTAAATTAAAAGAAACTAAAGAAAATTAAAGGGCATTATTGAATATTACAGAACAAGAAAGGATATTTAAGGATGTTCAAGGACATTAATATATTAAAATGAATGTTTAATCAGAAATGGAAATTCGTTAAAAAATTTCATTATGGTCATAATTTTTATTATTATTTTATTTTTTTGAGTATTAATTGGACATTTATTGACATTAAAAGACTTTAAAGGACATTAAAGGTTATAGAATATTAAAGAACATTAGAGAAGATTACATGACAAGACAGAATATTATAGGGCATAAAAGAACATTACAGTGTACTAAAGAACATTAAAGGACAATAAATGATTTACAAAAAACTGTAAAGGACGAGGATAATAAAGGACATTGTAGAAAATTAAAAACACTAAAAAACATAACATAACATTAAAAGGCATATTTAAGGTCGTTCAAGGATCATAAAGGACATTAAAAAACATTACAGATAATCAAAAGACATTTAAGGATATTAAAAAAGGACATTATTCTATTAAAATTAAAGGTTAATCAGAAATTCATTTAACATTAAAATACACCATAAATATTGAAGGATATTATATAACATTAAAGTACATATGTAAGAGCTTTTAAGGATAATAAAGGACATTTCAGAACATTATGAGTCATTAATGAACATTAATGGAACTAGTTCATTAAAACAATTAAAAATATTTATTTCAACTTTGTGTTTTTTAATAATAATTGATAAAAACTTACAATACATAATTTCAGATTAAAAAAATAATTGAAAATGTACTGCTATATTACACATTTCTAAACATTTAAAAGAATTTAAAATTTTTTCAGGAACCGACCAAATTTTCGTATTAAAAACATGTCCTTTCTAAGATGAAAATGTTTATAAAATTTTATATCTACAGGGTGGACAAAATGTGTAATATTTTCTAGATTTAATTTAATTTTGAAAATATGTATAATCTAGTTTAGTAGTAAGCTTAAACAGTTAATGTTCAAGTCATATTTATTTGTTGGTAAACAAAACAAGATTAATGTTTATTTAATTTTAAACAACTATTGTCAGTAGATAGAACGTCCTTTAACTTTAAAGGCAATGACGTTTAGAATAAAACTTTACAAGTTGATTTCTTATACAATTGTCACAATCTAAACGTCATTGTCATTAGTTACAGAACCGTTAAAGTTAATGAACGTTCTATCTACTGACAGTTAGAGAATTAAAAATAATCTTGCGCTTAATACCATTATTAATGACATTCTCCTAAATCTATAATTAGAACAAAAAACTTTAAATAATCCATCATCAATCCGAAGAAGTAGCGACCCCTAAGCTACCCCTATCCGAAGAGAAAATACCCTAAGAAAAGAATAGCTTAGCCTCGTTTAACCACCCCTAAACGAAGTAGATAGCGCCTTCAGACCCCAGATAAGGCCTTTTTGGCCATGAAAAAACCCTAGAGACCGACGACAATGACCAGAAGCGGTAGTTGAAAGCGGTCCCCATGTTCAAAAGTTGTTTTTACCTGTTCGAAAGCTGTTTAAAGCTGTTCGAGAGCTGTTCGACCTGTACTAGACCTGTTCGAAAGCTGTTTTGGACCTGTTCAAAAGCTGTTTTGGATCTGTTTGAAAGCTGTTTTGGACCTGTTCGAAAGCTGTTTTGGACCTGTTCAAAATCTGTTTCAGACCTGTTCGCGTGAGACCTGTGGTCAAAAAGTACCGCCGTCAACTATCGCTTCTGGTCATTGTCGTCGGTCTCGGAGTTGTTTCATGGCCAAAATGCTTTATTCCGGGAAAGAAGAAGAGATCAAGCGATAAGCGATGAGTTTTGCATTACACATGGGGAGTCAAAAGTACCGACTTCAACTACCGCTTCTGGTCATTGTCGTCGGTCTCTAGGGGTTGTTCATGGCCAAAAAGGCCTTATCTTTGGTCTAAAGGCCTTATCTACTTCATTTAGGGGTGGTTAAACGAGGCTAATCTAAGCTATTCTTTTCTTAGGGTATCTTCTCTTCGGATAGGGGTAGCTTAGGGGTGGCTACTTCTTCGGATTGATGATGGAACTGGATGGATGTGGCGCAGAACCGGCATAGCTATACTACTAAGGGCTAGAAACATACTCTAAATAGTCTCAACTTAAGTATAAGGTAATTTTATTTAATAATATGTATACATAATTATTGCTACAATAATATAAACCCCGTTTTGCTATCTTCTTTACTAATTTCAAAAAACTCTCTATTAATCTATATTTTGATGGAACATTCTGTATACTAACCACTAAGCGAAGTACCTAGAACTCCATTCCAGGAGACAAGACTTTGATTAATGGCTGCCTTCTCAAACAAAACTGACCAAAGGACGCGGGGGTACGAAACATGGAGTGAAAACGGCGAGGAGAATATTCATTTACAACGAATTTGTGGCTTTGTTTGTCCGAAGTAATGACAGGGAAAATAAATAACACCCGATGGCAGAAATTATGCTCCTAATTTAAGAAAACAGAATATATTATCAATATTAATTTTGTTTAAGTGTGTCGGGTTGTTAATAATTAGTTATAATATTTTGATAAATAAAACAAAGTTTTTGGATTCAGTTACTAAGCGCTAACCACTTAGAGGTATCCATTATCGGTTATATTTTATTTAATACTTAATAGCAGTTTTTAGTATCCTCATACAATATAGATTTTTTTTAGTTCGGTGGCAATTTTTATTTTAAAACTCTATAGGTATTGTTTAGTTGAACTGTAGTGTTAAAATTTGTAGCGGTTAAATTTATAGACAGCTAAATTAAATATTTATAAAAAACACCATTAATACTTTTTTTAAGCTTTATTTATTTATCTTCCCCGGTAGGTAGTTCATGAGCTTTTCAATAAGCGTATTCGTTCTGACGTTCGAGTTACTTTTGATTTTTTAAATGTGACACGTTACAGCTGGGCCGAAATTAATTGTGGCGTTGAGTGAACCTTTACTTTTACTTTTAGACAACGTCAAGACTTATTTACAAAACCGGTGTTGAAAATTTGAGTTTTGTTATGTATTTAATTTATCAATATGGATTTAAACTGCTATCATTTAAGTTTTATAAATCTTTTAATTATTTGCACATGGCACCAATTTATATGAAACTTTTACAATATTGATTATGTTTAGATAAAGTATTTTTTTCTGCTCCTTTATTAGTAAATTGCTTATTATACACTTTATATTAGATTAGTAAATTCAATATTACAAACACTGTTACGTAATGACTAACATGTAATTTTTTATGTAACAATTATAATTTCGAGTTCGAATCACAGCTGGTATCTGTCAATGTCTTTTATAATTAAAGACTGAAAGAATTCGTCACTCTTCAATAACTCTTTCAATATCTCAAATAGTGCAAGAAGCTAAAACAGCTATAATTAATCATAAACTGAGGTTACAGAAACGGTTTTTATTTAGAACACAATGTATTTTTGTATGTATGACAATTTAAAAAATGATAAAATAAGTGTCGAAGATAAAATATTTTACAATAGTAGTATAATAATGCTGATGGTGGAACACGAACCTTGACCACGACATTGACCATGACATAACTTTAACAAGACCTTGATATGACCTTGACCGTCTCGGCAAATACGAACAAATACGACTGTTCAATTCATTGAGAGAGGGGAGCATGAGGTATATATAGTCGTTTTTCCTTTAGAACACAATTTAATTTAGTATAAATGCTAAAACAATTTAAACACTGAAAAAACAGGTATCGTACAAAAAGTGTAGCACATTACTCGAGTTGTGAGGCAATTACGCAGTCGTTGAATTACGTTACTCTCCGATACAGGCCTCTTACGCAAAATTTCCACTTGTGCGTAATATGCTTCTTACTTTTTACTCTTGTTATGTAATTTGCTATTAAAATGAGCAAAGTCCTAAAGCTTTACTATCGTTCTTCCACTCGGCTCCGCTTTCTAAAAATAAACAATTTTTGTATTCAACATTTTTGATTTGTTTTAAAAAAACTAGTAGGGTTACAAGTGGTTATTTTATTATTTATACATCTCTAATTATTGTTTAATACGAATTTATTGACTTGGTTAAAAACATCATTAATTGACTGTAGGCCAAGCGAGGCACACGTGAAATCTATAAAGCGAGATTGTTAGACAAAGATAATTCCACGTCGTGGGCACAGCGAATTTCTATATTTAGTATAAGAAATTTTGCACCTACCATATTCTGCCGATTAATCCTCAAGTAGTACTCATGATGAAGAAGGTCGTAGCCACTTTTTTCACATATTTTGGGTTATGGTAGTATAATTATTTTCATTAATGAAAACACATAGCAAAAATACTAATTAATTTATTGGTGAGAGATATTTCTATATATGACCCTAAGTTGGTCCAAAACATTAAAGAAATCCTTTAAAACATTAAAAGGAACAATTATTACAAATTATTGAAAACTGAAGTTAATTGATTGATAAAAGTGTAACAGTTACTCAGCGGTTATACATTTATTCCTATCATAAGACTTATACCGAGTTTGTAAAAGTGACCCTAAGCGGACAATCTTAATAGCTAGACGCGTAAGAAAATATTACTTGACTAAACAACCCCATAACCGTAAAACTCGAATTTCGAATTGATAAAACTTACTATGATTATTGATGCTAATATCTGAATCAACGCTTATTGGAAAGAAGAACCGATCTAGAGTGAAGTTGGAAATTAACTACCCTAAATTTGGAAAATAATTTTCAAAGTTACATACAGAATTATTATCAAATATTTAAAGGCTTCCTGATTGGTTCAACCCCCATAAGCTTCCACGTACCACCATTAATCTTACTGGACTCAAACAAATATAATGAGAGTGTTTTACTCAGCGAACTATGAAGGGCGTATCCCCTTTTACTACAATTCTGACTTCCAGTGAGTGCTGCCGTCTAGTAAAATTTGATACAATTTAACTTGAATTTGATTATACAATATATCAATGACTATGTTATTAGAATCCACGCCATATAAATTTAAATATAATCTCTCGAGAACAGGTTTAGGCCCGGTTACAATCATGAACTTTATACTAGGATAGAAAAATCCGCCAAAAAACCATCATCCAAAGCCATGTTATGCCTTCCAATTATTCTTACTAATATAGTTATCTGACTAAACTAAGAACATTGTTTCATATGCTTGGACGACTAATTTAATTTCTTGTTAGAAAATCGTTATTTCTATGTTAATATAGTCATTTGGACTCCTATTCGTAAGTCGTTTTTCAGACGGGCAGTTACTTATCATTTGATTCATATTTCCTGGAAAAGGTTTCAAACTAAGTACTTGAGAGTGATATTTACTATTCGTCGAATTTTGACGAATTAGTCTGAATTCAAAACTGCTTGATTAATTGCTTCCTTTACTTTTAAAAATATCAAATATAATTTACCAAAAATAGATACACAGGTTTCTCCAGCTTAGTTGATTTGGTATATGGTAAGAGAATTTTCTTTCCTACTTTTTTACTGTTCCTCCATCACTCTCAAATCCAGGAATATGTGAAGATGACTCTAGGTACCGTTTTATGATCGTATTAGCTACAAGATTTTTAAAGCTTTTCAAAAAAATATCAAATTCTCATGCAATGACTTATTTAAACATAAATTTGTAAAAAAGTTGGGAACAAAAGAGTAGTGGAAAAGTGAGAAAAAGTGAATAAAGTTTGGAACCTAAAAGAAATATTAAAAATGTAGGAAAAATGGTGGAGGGAAAAGTTTCCCTCACCATCCACTCCGAGCCGAGCGTAGCGAGGTTCGGAGCAATCAAATCAATCAAGTCTAAGAAATCTGTGCTTCTAATTATTATATTCCTTCAAAAAACAGTTTTTTTTCAAACTCTTTTAAAGAAGAGAAAACTAGTGGGGGAAACTAATTGGAAGGTAGTTATAAAAAAATATGTATGTACTTGTTTCTCTAGCTTAATTGATTTTACCGCTCCAGAGTGGATGGTGAGAAAAAACTTTTTTTTTATCCACAAGCCCAAATTGAGGTTTTTTTTTAAATAATTAGGGTACGCCAAAGCCTCGAGAGTTTAATATTACTTCTTATCTACTCACGTCTTCTCTGACCATTAATCCTCTCTGATTTTCTGTATTTATATCGGTTAAATTTGGTAATATTATTTGGCGTTTCCAACCTTACATTTTCCAAAGCTACCTATAGTACCTTCTATAAAGTGAAGATAAGCTAAAAGGGGCTGCCAACTCTTTATGATCTTGACGAAAAATTAAGAAAAAGTTAAACTATATGTTGACCAACTTAATTATAAAATAACGAAGCTTTATATTTTCACGATACCCTCTATAAAGCTGAAAAAGTGTGACCATTTCATCTATAGCGTAAACGACATATCGATGGAATATGTGAAAATTGTTTACTTTGGCGAAAAAATTAGACCCGCACACCACGTAACTTGCGTGATTCCCGCAGCTTCCTATCTATATGGAGCGCCCGTCAAAAAACCATTTCAGACATGATAACATGTGATATTGGTGCCTCTTAAAGCGTTAACTATAGAGTGACCTAATTAATTTTTCGTACGGGAGGAATTTTTTTTTCGTTTGTTATAGTTAGTATATATTTGTGTGAAACCATAAAACGTGGTTTTATTTATCTAAATATCATATTTATCTGTGGATTGTTCTTTAGATGCCCTTTTTCACGTTATTAACATTAAACCACTCCGTGCAATGTATTCCAGGGGACAATTACAGGTATCAATATAATTATTTTCTTTTTTTTTATTGGAATTTTTAAATTGCAAATATTTTTTTAAATCATTAAATGAATTTGTGGATGTCTAACAAAATCCTTTGTTTGAATTCGTTTTAATAAAAAATGGTATTAAAGAAAAATACCATGCACCATCTTTTTGGAAACTAAAATACAAGATATTTTCTTCTACTAAATTTTAATAATCTAAACAATAGTCCTATATGTACTATGATTAACGGTCCACCGTTGCTCCGATTATTAATTATAATGACGTCGTATATGTGTAGAGGGTGTTGATGTGCGTGTATTAAACTTTTATCTCGTTTTGTCAGACAACGGTCCATCGTGATCCCAACAGCCGGACGTGGATGTGACGTAAAATGAAATGTGTGTGCAACGGTTTTTTTAGGAAGGCCACTAATTTTCAACCAGCCCAGCTGACATTTGATATAATAACGGGTGCTTACTTTGGCGAAGGTTGTTCGCGTTTTGCAGTTTTTCGTTTACAAGGTGATACCAAGTATAAAAATTCGTAACTTAACAAACTAAAATCTAAAAAAAGTATAAATTTTAGAATTTAATTAATTTACTATTATTATGTATTTATTATAATTTTTAATCGATAATTTAATGATCCAGCAAACTCAAGTAGCTCAGCTATGAACAGACAGACAGTTGTAGTTTTCTTAAGTCACTAAAAATAGTATGTGACCGAGCTAAGGTGATCAGCTATGGATTGCTGAAAACAGGATTGTAAAATTCTAAAACGTTCTCTAGTTATCTCTGGGACAGACGGAAAGACAGACACACAGGCGCACAGGCAGACGGACAGCCGGACAAAGGGACATTGTAAATGCATCTCGCCCTTTAACGGTAACGTTAGCGCTATTATATAGTTCAGCTTATGGAATAGCGTTAGCGGAGCGGTTGGAATGCAAAATCTCTCTATTGACTTTACAATGTTCGTTCGTCCGGTCGTCGGTCTGCCTGTCTGTTTCACTTTCTGTCTGTCCCAGCGATAACTCGAGAACGGTACCTTCGCTTTGCTTCGCTACTTAATAATTTATGGCATAATTTTGGCATTTCAAAATTTGAACTGTAATAAATTTACTAATGGCACTAACCAAAAAATTACAAAAACTCATGGCTGTTAATAAAATTCTTGTAATTAAAAAAATTAATCGACTTACCATAACCAAACAAAAACAACCCCGTGTTCACCGCTCCTTATCGCATATCACCTCATTCCATTATAGTGCGAGTTACGAAAATCGCCTAAAACCTGGGAATTATATGTGTCTACATATATTTGGGTGGGATGAGTAATAATTATATATTTGGTCAAGCTCAGAAAATTATAATTAATCTTCCTAAAGGTAAGTCGATTATTTTTTTAATTTTCCTTCACTTGTCCTCGATATAATTATGCATTGTAGATGTTCAGAGCAAAAAGGGCGATTTTCTGAATATATGTGATAATATATAACGAAAAACAATAGCTTTACCCATAAATTAATTTTATAATAAAACTTGATAGCTAATATATGGGTAACAATAATTATCTACAATGTGATACTTTTTGGACCACACAGAATAACCTTAAATAATAATATATCCTAGTTCATTAAACTAGTTATAATTTAAATATAGAGGTTAATACGTGAGTTATACGTCACGTGAGATAACTAGGGAACACCGACAGGTTGAACGCCGGTCGTTGCCCATAGGTCAGGATTTGTTTATTGTTGAGTTTGTATACATATATAGTTTGTTATCTCTTTAAGAGAGTTAAGTCAGTCTTGATTCTTGATTCGTTATTCATTCTCGATTCTTGATTCATGATCGATGAGTTATCGATTTATTATATTGTAATAAACATGTACCAGTCAATAAATTTGTTGTTGAAAGTATCTACTATTTACCTTCCCAACATTGAGATATATTATTATTTAAGGTTATTCTGGGTGGCCCAAAAGGCATCACAGCAACAATATCAAAGAGTAGTAATTTAATATTATATTTAATCTTTGACAGTAGTGTGAGCGATTGTGTTATTGGGTTCTGTTAGAAGTTCCTATGATTGCCAAGTTTTCTTTTAAATTCTGCGTTTGCCTTTTTTATTGTACCTTCATTTTTTATTCTGCGAGTTTTTAGCCTGAATAAAAATTCATCCATATTTAACGTTTTTGCGACTGTCTGAAAATCAGTATTTAAATGTGGAAGTATTTTTAATTTTTGGTAAATTAATAAAAAGCCCTTAAGTTCTATTTCGTTTCGGTGTCCCCAAAGGATCATACAAGTAAAAATTACAAAAATAAATATATTTAAGGAATAACGCACATTTTTTCCCTCTACGAACAATAGTTAATACTTATACTGGATCGCACAATCTCATTCCAGTAAGTATTGAGAAGAAATATTTACAAACAACTTCAAATGTTTATATTGTTCTTATAAAAGAAGAAATAATATTAAGGACTAGTTATTGTGTATATGTTTATTTTAAGTGCAGGAAGACGCTTCATCGTAAAAATAATATTTAAATTAAATTTAATTTAGGACCCGAATCTACTGTATTTATTTATTTATTTCATTAACCAATATTCAGAAGGAATAACGCACGTTTTTCCCTCTATGAACAAGAGTTATTGTTTATATTTAGGTATAAACAAGTCAGATGCGCCTGTGCGTTCAACTAAAATCAGAATATCTCATGAACCATAAAATATATCCCAAATCTGTTTTTAAATATCGATTAAGCATGAAATTTCATGTCGGAATGCGATTTTTGAAAGCGGTAGTATCAGTTCCGGTTCTTATTTGTAAAACCAGTTTTGAAACCGGAAGTCACAAAAATCTGAAAGTCTATTTTGGACCTATTCAAGTAGATTTTTACGGTTGACCGTTTGTCTCTATCACTTTTCGTTTATGAGCTATAATGCGGACGGACAGACAGACGAACAGACAGACATAGCCGTATTATAAGACTTCTCTACACTTTGGGGTTTAGAAATCTAAAACAGCCTCAAAAAAAGAGCCTACGTATTGATTTTTTATTAGCACTAGTTGATGCACTACTCTGTATTCTGCATTTAACGTAACTGCCTTATTTAACTTCTTTATGGGACTATTTTTCCCCGATCGGGAGAAAAATGTCCCAGTTTTGGAATTTTAAACTTTACTTTTAAAGTCACTATCACTTTTCAACTGTGACTAAAGAGCACGAAAAAATGTAAAAAGGTGATATGCATAAGGAGCTGTGAATACGAGGTTCTTTTTGATGAGTCTATAAAAAATTCGTGCAATGTTTCATGGAAACTACAATGCATAATTATGTTGAGAATAAGCGAAGGAAAATTATATTGGCAGACCTTTAATTTAGTAAAAAAAAACAAAAGATTATCCATAGCTCAAATGTGGTCAATTATTCGTTCTTTAATTTAGTATTTTTTCATTCTCATATTATATTTTTTTATCAAACAAGTCCTGACAATTTACAGCAGCATGTCAAGGTTATCCCGCGTGAGGTAATTTTCATCGAATTTAAGGCAGATACTGGAACGTATCTCTTACTATTGAAATACTGATCCAGTAGTAAAAAATTCAAACAGAAAGTTTGAAAAATTTTAAGAATTTTGAACAAAATTTTTGAATTTTGGAACAAAATTCTTAAAATTTTTAAATAATTTAATATTTTTTCATTATCCTTGAACTACCATCGTGGGGTCAAATTTGATCCAGACACTTCAAATTTTGTGATCACTTGGTACACCGTTCGACACACGACCTTCTTGTTCCATGTATTCTCCCACTTAAGTACACAGTTTAGCATGCCATTTAGTAGTGCACAATCTGTTTGATAGTTCGCATATGATATTGAGTTTGGGTCGGATTTGACCCCACGATACTAGTTGCGTAATTATTATTTCAGTTATTATATCATAATATCTGATAACGTTTTAAGAATTGGTTGTAGTACGGTGACAAGTGTCAATGGTTTTAACTTTCTCGAATCTTTGGAAGACCCAACTGAGAATAGTGACATTATTAATGACTATAATAACAGTGATACTGAGAATGAAAGTGAATAATCCGGTCACGACACAGATTCACAAATTGGTATAGGTGACTTATCAAGCGATGAATGTGAGCTATAGGACTTCCTCACCGTTCCCCATATTAAATCCCATAAGAAATCGCTAAGGTTAAAAATAGCAAAAATTGGATAAATCAAGGTCATTCGTTACTTCAGGTCTCTCAGATGCGTCAGGTCTGACAGCTTCACCAGAGGGCGCTACCAGAGCAGAGGAGCCTGACAGACCTGAAGTACTACGCAAACGGTCTTCAGGTCTGACAGCACTCTCTGGTGAAGCTGTCAGACCTGACGCATCTGAGAGACTTGAAATAACGAATGACCTTGATTTGGTCAATTTTTGCTATTTTTAGCCTTAGCGGTTTCATATGGGAATTAACATGGGGAATGGTGAGGAAGGATACAGCTCCTTTACTCCAGTCCACTTGAATCCTGGTTAGTTCTTATAACTCCTGACATATTGGCCACTTTTCTAGAGTATACAAATGAAAAAATTACCAAGTTCAGTGTGAACTATGGGGATACCTGTACATTTGTCGTACTACAATAGTAGTTATGTAAGTGTAAATTTATGATGGTAATTCAGTCTTGAAATTTTTGAAGAAAATTTTTGTAATTTTGTATCAAAATTCTTGAAATGTTGGATCAAAATTCTTGTATTTTTTTATCAAAATTCTTGAAATTTTAAAATCTTTGATAGAAACTTTTTTTAATTTTTGAGCAAAATTTTTGAAATTTTTTTATTAAAATTTTGATCAAAATTCTTCAAAACATTTATAGAAATTTTTATCAAAATTATTGAATTTTTTTATAAGAATTTTTGAAAATTTGGATTAAAATATCATGCACTTTTTGAACAAACATTCTTGATGAAAAATATGAAGAATTTTCATCAAAAAATTTGATCAATAAATTAGAAAAATTCATGATAAGTTTTTAAAATTTTGATGAAAAATTATAAAAATTATTATTTAATAATATCAATTTTTTATAATAAAGCTTTTGTTTTAGTATCGTTGAATATCCCTGTACAATAATGGGCTTTACTTTTCGCGCTATTCGAGTCTTTTAATTATTATTTATATTAGCTGATGGTCGATGCAGATTTTTTTCATCCTAATAGAGGACAGTCCCTGTAATCTCGGCTGTCAGGATGCCGAAATGTGTATAGTGATGATATATCACGAACATTTTTGTTGTTTTTATTTAAACAAGTTTTTGGCTTAACAAGGTTCATAATTAGAGATTAATAACGTGACATTTTAAGCTATTAGTAAAATTACGCTTGGTGTTTTTTTAAACAGGATTTTTTTTTATAAACTAGGGAGAAATTTTTAAATTAACTAATTAGAGTAATAATAAACGTTTTCTCTTAAATTTCAATTATTTAATATACAAGAACAATGTGGGAAGTTATTATGCATTTCTTAAATATTTCCGGTTAATAAAATAATTAAAAATCTACATCCTAATGAATTATGGAAGTAATTTGTCATAGTGTAATGTGCATTTTTAAATATCGTACGTGATATTTACTAAATACTTACAGTTGTTAATGTGTGGGAATGAAAAATTTTACTTCGAAACTAAACACCAAGAATATATTTTTCGCGCAAATATATAAATAAATAATAGACCTACTGCCGCAAAACTCTATAAACTCTCTGATCTATAAATATTACAGTAATACTAGCAATATTTCTTCGTTATCAATTTTATTATTTTAATTTTATAGTCCTCGTTGAAAGTTAAGCAACTAGATATCACAACAACAAAAAAAAATTAAAATTCCGTCCGAATGATTTGATGTGTTTCTATTCTTTTTCTAAAAAAAAACCTGAACAAAAAGCCCTTTTTGCCGTTATTAATCCATTCGACGTCCATTCCATTACAAAATTTACGACAAGTTTTACGAGTTGGGCACCCGTGAGCCGGAGTTCTAGCCATGCCTTCCAAATTACGAATACGTGTTACATCCGCAGAGATATGGCAATAACTAATTAAGCTAATTGAGAAATGATGAATAATGACGAAGGAAATATATCAGGGATGTTTTGAAATGGAATCCCTGTTTTGTGATGACCAATGGCGTACGTTGATAAAAAGTTTTAGGGTACCATTTTTTTACGAATATCGCTTCTGTGTTTTTCAATTTTCATATCCAGTTTCATAAAGTCTTCTTTTTCATTCTTCTTTATTTCAACTAGAAATATTGGTAGTAGATTTTTATTTTCCTATCTGCTTCAGATTTGTGTCTTGCGAGTCCTTTTTTTATGATACCGGTGGTCCATGAAGCTCGTACACTATCTACGTCATCGTCTTTTTCACTAGATAATACAGCTCGTGCATCAATTGCAATGTTCATATTTTCGATTATATTGGTAGTCATCGTTCGCTCCTTTCTCTTCCTTCTGTTTTTAAGGCCATTTTGAAACTTTTTCTTACGGTGTTGGTTTTGTTACTATTATCTTTGTAAAAAACATGTCCATTGCACCATTATTCACATCGGCTATGAATTTTAAACTTAGGCACGGTAATGTGGAAAGGTTCATGTAGGCGCAGACGGAACGATGGTTCTAGCCTGGTAAATGTTAAAATGTTAATATTGAAGTTATAGAAATATGTATCCAAAATATTTTGATGATAATAAGAATGTGTTTCAACCAGAGGAAGGGATCAAAGGTTCGAAGAAATTAAAGAGATCGATCGCCTCCAGTATAGTGCCTGCTAGCTATTACGCCGCAGTTTGTATGGACATATTCACGGTATTTCCTTGAATGGTGGTTGTTACCCATACAACTACTAACCGCATTCAGACCTACTGAGCTCTGAAATCGAAATGCAAAAATATTTTATTAGCAATTTACAGGTTTATGTGTTACCATTAAAGACGGAAATTAGTAAACGTCAACATTTGTAGATAAACACAAATTAGCTTCGGTAAGTGCCGAAAACGACAGGTCTTAACAGGTTTTTCCCGTTGTTCAGCACCAGTATGAGATGCGTCCGTGTCCTACGGAAGATTTGATAGTATGCGCGCGCTCGCCAATTTAAAATTTTTATTAGATATTCATCTAGTGCAGTGAACCCTGAAGATAACTAGAAAATACTTTTGAAGTAATATCTGCTAAAATTAAGTCCAGCGCACCATTGGGTTATAGACATTAAATGTTTTGACGTTTTAACAGGTAGTGATGAAAAAGTTAATTATTCCAGTTAAGACCTTTAAAAAACAAGCAAGCGCAAGAAGTAGAATACCTAACCTAACATTCTTAATATTTTCTTAACATTTGATGCTCCAGCTAAATTGCATTCAGATAATTTAGTCATATTTTAACTCTGCGCTATCTGGAAGGATGTTCTACAGAAAGCCTTGCGTTACAGTCAAATACAGTACGAATTGAAACGGCCAAAATATGTTAATTGCGTGGATGCATGATAATGATTAAACACAATGATTAGAAGGTTTACCGTTTGTCAATTTGCGAAAAACATAACTTTTCACGAAAGAGACATGGCATTATCATCTCTGCCTGGCGAGCAAATTGCAAATATTGAAACCGAAGAATAATTTGATTGGTTTTTAATTTAACATCGCCCTATTTCTAGTACTAGAGCTTATTACCGACGCCGCTGAGCACGTTTCATCCTAACCAGCAGTTTTGCCCAACCCTCTGGTATTCCAACCAGAGCAAAGGATCTTTAACTAGACCAACATCCATGCACTCGGGACCTCCAGTTTTACGTTTCATCCGAAAGACGGCATATCCTCACTATTCCTCGTGCTCAGTGATATAGTGCCTGATATGCTGTTTGACGCAGTTATTGAGCATATTTATGGTATTTCCCTGGGGGTCAAACATTCAAGTACTAAACGCGCTCAAGCCTACTTAGCTCTGTTATCGATACACCGAGGTGCAACCAGTTAAGTTAGGCCTGATACCCAAAGAATAGCTTAAAGCATCGAATGAAATTAGGCTAGTGACTATAATGGTAAATATTTTTTAGATGAAAGCAACATTTGTTTTTTGTCGGTTGGAAACGCACCAGGTTCTTCCCTCCCTGGTAGTGTGAGACTTCACAAAAGGGTATACTCAGTAAATCACTAAAACCATCAATGCTCCGTATGCCATGCACGGGACCGTCTTCAAGACATAGCGTCAGACTATAGGCGCCGATTTTTCTACCTTATCCTCCTCTCTTATTGTGTTTCTGTATCATCTATTTCGCCAAAGTAATTACACTCTGCCGTTTCGGCCTTTCTAATTCTATGCTGTACGATTTGTAACTACCGTGTTCTGACAACGCCTGGGTAATGTAGAATCCAGTAATTCTATGTTTACACGCAACCAATTTTCTCACGTCGGGTATAAGTCCCTTAGTCCACTGCGCTACAGTTGACTCTTGATCCCATCTTACCTGCCACCTCTCCATAGTAGCCTCCCTAGCGTCTTTTTTAAGAGCATCCGTGATCCTTCCTTGCGATGCTAGTCTGCACTTTTCTACTAATGTCTCTTTCAGGGGTGGTATCCCCGTGATCACCGCTACTGCCTCCGCAGACACCGTTCTGTAGGCGCTGGCAACTCTTATTAACATTCGTCTCTGCATTAATATAAGCATTTGCTTGTACTTCTTGATCGTCAGCACCTGTCCCCACACTGGTTATAGCCTTACCAAGACCACCACGCCATACAAAACCCTCCTTCTGTGGTACCCAAGCCATCTTACGTTCGATAAAATTCTAGCCAGTGCAGCCACCTGTCTACTAGCCTTTGGGAACGTCATCTTCACATGCTCGGTGAATAGCAACTTGTCCCTAGATATATTATCTCCGATCTATCTAAAGTGAAAACTATGCCTTCCCTATTCCTGGGCCCTTTGGCGATAAAGGCTTACATCTTTTCGGTTGCAATCTGTAGGCCTTTGCTTACTAACCAATTTCGCACCTTCCAGAGTGCCACGTCAACTTGGAACATGAGTTCCTCTTTATCCTCTGCATGGACGACTATCGCAAGATCGTCCTCGTAAGCTAACTGACTACAACTGACCCCTAGGTTTAGGCCTAAAACTCTGTTATAAAGTATATTCCACAATTGCTGCCCAAGTACAGAGCCTTGAGGAATAAACTGAGACACCGACATCTTCTCTTTCCCCATAGAGATCTTTCTGCTGCCAAAGTAGCTTTTCACCATGTTGATCAGGTACTCGCTCACACTGTTGAAAGCATTCCTTACATCTGCAAGCACTAATTACGCTCCACCTCCACTCGTTTCTTTTTACCAGCTGGATCACCTTTCTTATAGCATCCGTAGCGGACCTGCCTTCCTAAAACCAAACTGGTTCTCGGAGATCAGGTCCCTCTCCTCAAACTCATTCTCAAGTCTCTGCTTAATGACGTGCTCAATAAGTTTCGCCACTGCGTTAATAAGGCGGAATTTGCCTAATACTGGGTCACCCTTTGGGGATTAGACAAACTTTCGCTCTTTTTCATATGATGATCCGTAACCTAGCAAATCTTCATCGTAAGCACTGATTAAGCAATACGAGCTAATTGCTATAAACAGAGAAGTCGCAAAAGAAAATATTCTACTAAAAAAAAAAGTTACGAACCTCAAAACATGCTCAAATTGGTGATACCATAAGAATTCAAGTAACTGATGTTCAACCATGGCTGCACATACCCCGAAATGTGTTAGCAATTATTGTTGGAATAGAAAATTAAGAGTTTTTAGGATCAGTCTCGCTTATATAGAAAAAAAGATTTTAAATTCATACAATAGTGCAAGCCTCATCATCTTTTTATCTAAAAGCAGTTCATTTCTGCAACTATGATTACTGCTTTTAGAGAATAGAGGGTATATTTGTTTCGCTTATTATTAGTATGCTTTCTCATTAGTTTGATCAATTTCGTTTTTTCTGGGATTATTTTAATCAAGATGGAGGACCAGTCTTCTATTAATATGTGTTTTGCTCACTATTTGTACACACAAATGTCGACTGTATATAGCGCTGCCTCTGTCACATCATACATGAAAAAATCATGCGTCATGATGGAGTAGAGATGAGGAAATATTCCTGATCCCTAGGATACATCTACATCTGCATTTTATGCTCCGGGTATTAAGCGGTTTATTTTAACTTAAAATTTTTTCTATTTCAAGTAGGAATATATTATTTTTACATTACTCAAGAGATAGTTTTCCTGTCAAAGATGATTTTATCAACCACCCAGGTCAGGATGTTAAGTAGGGAGATAAGCTAGTAGCTCTCCGTGTTTTTTTCCAGTCTTAAGTATTGAGATGTTGTCTATTTTCAAACAATAAATTATTATTTGTGTGCTTTTAAGATAACTTTTCATCCGGAGCTGGGGTTTTGTTATTAGGTAACCCACTGCAATTTCTATTACTTCTCTTGTTGTCATGAGCTTGTCTCAAGCTGTTCTATTTATTTCTTTGTGAGCATTCATTAGTCCGTTGATTTGTTTCATTTGTACTGTTCTCACCAACAATTTTTCTCCTTGGTCGTCCTCTTCTTTTCCTTCCTCTCCTCCTTGTCAGTACTTATCGACTCATGGACATCCTTGTCACGTATCCTAGCCATCACAACCTATTAGCATTATAATTTGTTTCTTGTAGATACTGTTAATTTCGTCATTTGGTCTTCTCCTCCAATCATTTTGTTCTTCTTTAACTCTTCCCCAGCCCTTTGCGTTACCAGATGTTTCGTTTTTATTCATATTTTTTGTCAAAACTCAACTTCCACTCCTGTGGATCACCGGACGATATAATCTTAGCTTTGCTCCCCATGAAATATTTTTGGATTTTAATAAATTGGACATCGCTCCTACACCTTTACTTCCTGTGGTTGTCCTCTTTTCGATGTCTCTTATTTCGTCGCTTTTATTGGTTACTGTCGCCTCTAAATAATCATTTTCAAATCTAGTATCCTTCCGAGTAGATTCCTGTGATCTTTGATGAGTTTGCAAATTTTCCCATTTACTATCAGCATATTTTTTATTATTTTGTCTTAGTCTTTAATAGACATTTTTATTACTTTATTACTTTTTAGACTCTTCTGAAATGTACAAAAATAATTAAAAGGGTAACTACATTTTAAATATTAGGCGTATGCCATTGAAGTTGATGTAGGTCATATTGAACTTGAGCGGAATTAGACATAAAAAGGCCATTAGTCTATTGTTTTATACTTCAAGATCTACAGTGTTGCCAATCATACTCAAATTTATAGTATTTTTATGATAATTTCAATTTGATTATTGGGATTTAAATCTATTTTTGTCACAGAAAATTATTACCTTTCATTTTTTTTTAAGTTTTCTGTTCAATATTTTAATTTTTGGTTTTCTATGTGCGCGCTAGACAATAAAATGGAATACTTCATTGGGAAGTCTTTAAGAACTTTTTCAGGCTTAATTTCAATACTTCAGTCTGAACTCCTTGTTGGCTATGCGTCCTACCTGTCCATTTAAACAATTACTTTAGTGTACTAAAATTTATTGTTGTCGATCTCTTTCTAGTATTTTATTTCCGAGAAAAATGTACTAAACTTTATGATGAACTGGCATATACTATCCAAAATATTTGGTTAACCTTCAATGTTGTTAAGCGTAGAATAATGTTCGGAAAAGGGGTAAATTGACACATACTTAAATTTTAGCCCTCTTTTTACTTTAAATATATTTCATAAAATAATGAAGAAAATTGATATACCTATGTAATAATTGTTTATTTATCATTTTGATTCGAACTACGCCTATGGTAGGAAAACGGACCCCATTTTACGAATAAGACACAGGAGGTGGTAGCGGGATAGGGGGGACGAGAGTTCGAACGGTAATTGAGTTTCTATGTTTTTATAGTAATGGGTAGTAATTGGTGGGGACCAAACTCTGTGAGTGATATATTTGTTGGCGGAGTATTGACGGATTTGGGTAATTATTTGCACGTTTTATTCTATATTCACGTTATTCAAAATATTCAACTAATAAGAACTTAATAATTCTACCACTTTTGACCCGATTTTATTTTATACTTTTGATTGTCGTGAGAAGTGATAAAAAGTGGAGGTGATAAACTTTTTTCTTCCTCACGAAAGTGCTGTATGGTCTCGATAATTCATTCAATTTGTACAAATTCCACAATCTAAAATATGAATCTTATGAAACACAAATTTCTATTAATAAAAAAATTCTACATATTATAAACATATTCAGGTGTATTAGATAATTACCCCATTGTCACTTAAAACAATAAATCAGAAATGATTAAGCATCAAGTTCAATTATATTAATTTTGATCAGAGAACCCTGTGATGAGAGCAAGTGACAGATGACTGTGATCTCGCATTAGTCGATCGTCGTTTATCACTGAATACATTTCGAACTCAATAAGGTGGCTTTGACGCGTCTGATTACTACTTGCACTTCGTGTATTTGATATTACATTGAAGGGATAATTATTTACCATCCAACGCATCCAAAGTGACGTTAAGGATAATTATTGAGATAAATACAAACTTAGTATAGTTTAATTAAATCAGTTAATTCAAATTGATTTATTATCTGTTAGGAAATTAAAAAAATTACTAGAAATATCGTTTACGTATTTTTACGTATTTTCAGTTGCTGTAAGATTTATGAATTTAGGTCTGAAATTAAAAACACACTCTGGTCAAAACATGAGAGTAATATTTTTATTTGTTTTAATACAGTGTGAACTGGCGGGTATCTGGCTGTTTGGCAATCTGGCTATCTGATAGTCTGGCTGCCTGACCGTCTGAACATCTAGCTGTATGGCAGTGTGACTGTCTGGCCGTCTGGCTGTCTGGCTGTCTGGCCGTCTGGCTGTCTGGCTGTCTGGCTATCTGTATATCTCGATATCTGGCTGTCTGGTTGTCTGGCTATCTGGCTACTTGGCAATCTGGTTGCCTGGCTGCCTTTCTGTCTAGATGTCTGGCTGGGTGTCTGGCTGACCATCTGTTTGTGCTTATTAAGAAAAAAAACTTATAGGATCTGAAGTATTAAAGTTTGGAAAATTTTTACATTTAAAGTTCTTCTTGGCAATGCTAGCTTGCGAATTCTCAACTTGTTTTCTCTTTGACCCTGAATGAAAGAGGAATGTTTTTTCGATAAAGTAAGCCAAAAGATATTGAAACGTTGTACTTTCCCAGATTAAAAAAAATATGTTTTTTTTTTATTAAAAAATATTACACGGTGTAAAAACGTATCATGTTTTTAGTACTTCGGCCCGAACTTTAACAATAAACACAAGAACTATTCGCAACACGAAATTTATGGACATTATGCTATGAAGACGTAATCAGAATGACATTTTTATTAGCTACTGAAAAAGTATTGTGAAGTATACCAAAAGTTACCTGCAAAAAATTAAAAAAGAAATATAACATATCATCTAATTTTTGTGCATGGATCAGTAAAGTAATGTAAGTATAGTCGTTAGAAGCGATATTTGAGACTTATTCATCTTTTGCGAGGGTTTACGAGGGTTTTACTGTTTTATTGACAACTATTATATATCTTTTAAAGAAATGGTACCTCTTTTAAAATGTAAATATGGACCGTACTTCAGTATAATTTGTTTCATTAATTAGTGTTAATTTTTATTAAAATAAAACACAGATAGACGCAAACACGTGTATTAAAGTTTTGTATAAAAACACAACAATTTGTAAACTACATAACAGAATACAAATGAAGAATTTGTAGTTTTATACATAATTATAATTTAAATAAAGTTATAATGTAGTAAAATATCTCAATTTTGTCAATTATTTCAATTTTGTCAATTATTTCTTTTTGTTTTTTATAATTATTTATATTTAAAATATGATATTGTAAATAAATAACATGCCTCCTTTATTTGAGAGAAACAAAACAATTGTTTTGTACATCATTTTAATGCTAAAAAAACTATAGTTGCTAAAAAGTAATTCGTTTTAATTGCTTTACAATCGAGTCTATGTAATGTTCTAGAAAATTTAAAATTACAGTTTTTTGTTGTAAAATAATAGATACTTTAATAGTTAATATAATATGATTTAAGCATATGTCAATACCTATTATTTTAAAAACAAAATTTGTAATACGGTCTAGAAAGCTGTCGAAGCTTTGGACCGAGGTTGAATTTATGACCGTACTCATAAACCATTTTTAAATGTGGTTAAGGGTAGGTAGTTTATGACAGTCGACCTTTATAATGAGTCAAAAATATAGCTTCTAACGACTATAACCGTAATTATTTAAACAGTTCTATGGCTGCGAGGATCTGTTTATGACAAAAAGTTTCGCTTCCGTCAGTCGAATTCAAATTTTAAGAAAAAATTGATTTTTTTATTGAAATTAAATTTTTTAGTGTTTTTCTTCCTATTTTTGTTTAACCTTTCCCATCTTTCCCCATTTTTTTCGTCTTTTCTTTTGTTTTTTCCAACTTTTTCAGATGTGTGATGAATTTTTCAATTTTATTTTATTTTTTTTTTATTTTTTTTTCGATTTTTTCTAATTTACTCGCGATTTTCGATCTTTCCCAATCTTATCCCTTTTTCCATTTGTTTCAGATTTTTTGATTTTTTTTTCGGTTTTTACGATTTTTCACGATTTTCACGATTGTTGTGGTTTGTGGATCAGCATGAAAATTAATGCAATAAATCGAAAAATATCCCAAAAAAATCTCAAAACAATCGCAAAAAGAACACAACAAGATCACAAAAAAATGAGAGAAAAATCGCAAATTATCGCAAAAAATCAATGAAATAAAAAAAATGAGAAAAATTAGAAAAGAAAAAAAGGATAGAAAAATAGAACAATGAGAAAACAATTAGGAAAGATTAGAAAGTATTGAAAAAATTAAAAAAAAAAAAAACAGAAAAAAAATGGAAAAAACGAAAAAAAATCATAAAAATGAAAAAAAAATCCAGAAAAAATTGAAAGAATCGAAAAAAACCGGAAACATTAAAAAAACAAGAAATTTTGCAAAAAGAAAAAAAATTGAGAGATAAATTAGAAAATATTGGGAAAAAATGAAGTATAAAATTGTAAAATACGAAAAAAACGCAAGAAATCGAAAAATATCTCAAAAATTGTAAAACAATCGCAAAAAAACCGCAAAAAAATCGCAACAAAATCACAAAAAAAATGACAAAAAATCGCAAATTGTCATAAAAAATCAAAGGAATAAGAAAAAACCGAAGAACAGCCTAAAAGCCGGAATCAACTGTAACCATAAAAACATGAAAAATGGAAAAATGGGAACAAAATTAAAATATAAACGAAAAAAATAGAAAAAGAAAAACAGAATAATGATGAAGAATTAGAAAAAATCGAAAAAAAAAAACAGAAAAAAAATGGAAAAAACGAAAAAAACAAAAAAAAAACAAAAACAGAAAATGAGAAAAACTAGAAAACATAAATAAGAAAAAATAATTTAAAATTGTACCTGCAGCAAATATTTTTTTACACAATCTTACCGTTTTCCATATAAAGACCAATGCGACGCGTTTATGGTGTTCCGCCCTGTATATTTACAGGATTTTGAATAGAGATTAACAAAATATAATTATTTTATAACATTTTTTTAATTTTGGTTGGTGTATTTACACCAGTCATAGCAGAAATTTATACTTGACAACAGTAGATAAGCTAAGTGCATTCTGGCCCACTTATTGATCTCAACAAGGCATTTGATTTAAATAGGACTTATGGCATTGTATTATAAATGTGTAAAGACTAAAGGGCCCTAAGGTCAAACTTCGTTATTATTTTTCCAAATTTAGCGCGGAAAAAGGCGGTATATAATATTTTTGCAAAAAAAAATATTGAAAATAGCTTCCCGAATTTTGAACTTTAAAATCTGGCCACCTAATTAAAATTAGAAAAAATTGAAAAATTGGGAAAGTAATTTTAAAACAAAATTTTAATTTTATTTTTTGGATATTTACATTTTAACCATTTTTGGAGAGTAGTTCTGAAATAATCTATTCCTGATAAAATTTTTGTAACTAACAAATAATTTCGACAAAAGTAAAGACTTGGTATTGAAAAAAAATCATAATATAAATCAAACCAATGTTATTTATTTGAAGAAAAAAATGAAAAAAAAATTGTTTACTACACAAATCAGGCATAGATTTGGATAAAAATATTGAAAAAAAAAATATTAAAAGATACCTAACATTCACAGGCCAGTTTATGTATCGGATTATATATAGGTCAGTAGTTTTTGGCCAGGCGAGTTTAATGGGGTCATAAAAATCTTCTATTTAAGTATCTGATGTTACTAAAATCGCCATCTATTGAACATTTAGTTAATTATTAGTTTTTGTAATGAAAATCATGGGGTGCTAATTCCGTCTTAAGATTATTAGTTCGAATTCTATATACCAAGATACTAATAATAGGGCTGCGACGCTCACATGTATGAGGTTATGTATTATGGATCAATGGTCAACTCACGTAAAATTTAATAAAATTGGAAGTAGATGGATCTCTTTTTAGTCACGCTTACATATGTAATTCATACTTTTCCAAAAACAAAATTGACGGAACACGTTCTCGTTTATTATTTCAGCGATCGAGCAAGAAAAGAGTAAAATGAGTGTGTAGCACGACATGGCATGGCTTTTGGCAAATGGGGAATGTTAAACTTTTACCGGGAGTAATTTTTCCCTATGGTACACACACAGTTCCCGTCGTCTCCCCGACGTTATTTAATAATGTAAACGTCCAGTAAGGCCCGACTTGATGGTTTCTACAAAATGAACTTCTCAATTTTTATGTAGTTGATTTTAATAATTTAGTACGACCGGACTGTTTGTAGGGCGTACGGGAATTTATTTTGACTTTTTTAAGGGAAACGATTTCAATTTTATTAGTAGTATAATACCTTTGGATAAAAATTACTTTTTTTATTTTACTTTTTTCGGTAACTATGAAAGAAAAATTACTTTTTTTGTTAGGGTCAGAATACAATACAATAGTCTGAAACCACGAACATTGTACTACTGTTAGGAAATATATAATTCCGTTTAGATGCTGGCGGCACCAAAATTCATATTTAGTTCTTATTATATGAGTTTAAAAGTTTTTTTTCTGCGCCTTTTTTGAGCAAATTTATCGCTTACACTACAATTAAGATAAATGCAGACCTGTGTTTTGCAAAAATTATAAATGCTGCAAGTAGATTAGATTAGAAAAGAAGGGACTTTGGGTACAAATTATTCTTCCACCGCGACCTTTTCAGATCTATTGTGGTTATCATCTCGATTAGAGAACTTTATCTAAACTTGTCCTAGTTATTAGACCCCTTAATCTAGTAAGTAGTTCTCCTATGTGGCATTCCGCTTTAGGATTTTCTTCGCCGTATAGGAGAAACTTTAGCCTACATAGCCCTTCACAGTAACAAAGTATATGTACTGCTGTTTCATGTTTGTTGACCCTACAGTGATCTGTAAGAAGGTCTAGTATTATTCTAGTAGTTCTTCTGTTCTGACTTAGTAGGTACTCTATTGGTGATGGTCCTATGATGAACTCTTCATCTTATCTCTGCCTTTGTAAGTTCTTCCACCACTCTTGAAACATATTTAGCTTCCATTGGTTGTTGAACGCCCTGACTATTGTATTTGCAATGTCACAGAATGGTTCCGATCCGATTAGAGATTGTGTTGCCCCTTTTCGTGACAGTTTATCTGCTTTTTCATTGCCACGGTGTCCCTCATGTAAAGGTATCCAGCCAATTGTTAGTCTGTTTTGACTACCAAGGTCTGTTTGGGCCTCCAAGCAGTTCCGTACAAGTTTTGATTAAACTTACGTGGAGCATAATGCTTGTAATGCTGCTTGGCTGTCTGAGTAAATGGCTATAGCTTTTGATATATCTTTTTGCCTTAATATTTCTTCTGTACAAAATTATATAGTAATTAATACTGAATCCCAAAGGTTATCCATATCTTAAATGTGATCCAAAGTTTAAAGTAATAAAGATACAAACGTCCATACTTAGATATAAAAATTGTAATAACATACAAAACCAAAACTTACCACTATTAAGTACTAACAGGGGAACAAATTGATCACATAAGTGATAGTCACATTAAGGGTAGAGATGAAATTATGAAATAAATTGTGAGGGTACTTGAAAAATAACAAAAAAATTATAAAAATTAAACTTTGAAATTTTTTTTAAAAAATTTACCAGCCAGTCAATTAATGAAAAAGTAAGCGGGTTGCTCCCAATGAGGGTAACATTGACACCCACCCACAGGGGTGGTCTACATGTCGGAAATAAGAAAAAAGAAGTAGCCAAACTACGTGGGGGCTGAAACAAATCGACCGCACACTGGTCATCAGTTTGTAAAGTTAAACAATAATCGCTGGAAGAATGAAAATTTATAAAATATTCTACGTGCCAGAACCCCTTTCACCGGCAAAGAGAAAGTGACATATGGCAAGTGAGAGTCTAAGGAAAGTAGAAAGTACCAACCCACAAGTTCAAATGTAGAGGGTAAAAATAAAATGTTAAAATATAATTTAGTACTAATAATGGCTGAAAGGTTCCAAACCAAAGTTAACATAAGTAAACACAGAAATTAAAAATCAAATTTAGAAAAAAATATGAAATTAAAACATGTAAACGCTTGATTGAGATTAGTTACAGGCCAGGCAAAAAAAACAAGAATAAATATGAACTGCAAGTGTAAAATATGAAGACGTTGTGTGAAAAAGAAGAATATGATTCTCTTTAGGACGTAACAGTTAAAATAAGGATTGTGGAGATATGAGCTGATTTCAAACATTTCAAGGAGGTTTAATCTATTCCCTATTTGGCAGTCGTGTAGAAGTTTAACATCTTCAATGGAGAAAGGATGTTTAAAGGAAAGAATGTTATTAGCATCTGAAGAAGGAGTGCTGGTAATATCTGAATCTCTGTATTTATAAATTGTTCTAAAGTGTTTTTTGATTCTAGTTGAAAGTCTTCTACCGGACTGTCCGATGTAGACTGAATTACAGTCAGCACAATAGATTTTATATACCCCTGAACGGCCAAGAAACGGAATTTTGTATTTAATTCTGCCGGAAACAGTGTTGCGTGGTTGCCTAGACGAAACGGCGGAGCATATTATATGCTCATTTTCTGCCCTGGAGATGAATAGGCTGCGTACATTTCATTTCGTACAGCTGGAGCCTACCGAATTCAAGTAAGCTTCACCTAATCAACCATAGACTTCATAAGAAGGTGTGGATTGTATGGTGAATTATAGCCCATAGGGGCAAGCCAAAACAAGCCTCTGCTGGCCGCAGTGGAGGGGCGAGCAACCGCTCCACTCACATTTAACCTAACCATCACTGTTACAAATGTTGATGTACGCTTATCTAACGGTCATATAAGAAGCAAGAAGTCTATAGAGAAAAGTATAGAGCCGCAACTCTTTTGTTCCACTGAAAAACGAACTTAAGAGACTTAAGTTGCTCTTCGAAAATGGGCCAATGTGTTTTTATATCTCCCGAACAAGTCCAACCTTTTCCAAAAGCAGGTCCTAGAATTGTAAAAAGAGAAATAGGAAACCTGGAGCAACGCGGATTGTAACTAAATAGATCGGAAAGAGACAAAACTAAAACTCTTAAAAAGAATGAGTAAGAATTAGAACTATATAATTATAACGAATGAGAAGGGTGTTAAAGGAAAATTTAAAGATAGCTACTAGGAAAGTTTCGAGAGTTATTCTAATGATGATGAAGATATCGACGTTTCCATGTTTTAACAAAGTTGAAGCTAGTGATGGTTCTTTAAGATATTTTTTGGATCAAGAGGAAACAAATATTTTTATAAAGGAGAAGATACCACAAGATGTCCTAATCTTTAGGAAAAATTCACGAAACTTCCTATATTTAGTTCTTTTACAATCAAATCTGTAGTATTACCGCGAGATTCACATTATTATGCATTTTATTTGCCAACTAAAAATCTAATTTCTTATCAGTTTCTAGGAATGTAACAGATAAAGCGATGTTGACAGTTATTTTGCCGTTACATTTTATTTAAAATTATTTAAATTTTTTTCATAACAGGTAACCTTAGAAAAATAATTAGGGCCCTATTTTCGAGGCAACCATTCATATATCATATAAACACATTTTTCATAACTTAAATTATATACGTTGGATAAGTAGAAATAAATAAAATATTTATTGACGAATTGTGGGTATTAGTCAAGATCCAGTTGTGCTTTTCCCATAGAAAATCACCTGCGAAGGTCCTTCATTATGTTTTTATTTTAGTTTACGGCAACTCCGTTATTAACCGCGCTGAAAGAGGCGAAAATAAAATATTCATTTGGTTCGTGTCAGTTCTAGTCTATTGTTGCTTTGTTTACAATGTTTGATCCCTGATTCCTTTATATTAGAAAAAAAAATCAGTAAATTATTATTTTTCGAAAAGGTACAATAATAATTCCGTTATTAGAGACTATTACAGTACGATATCTTTAATTAAATTCTATAGTTTTGAAAATAGTCAGGATTCATTAAATACCACGAAAAATCCGATAATTAACAATAAATAATTCTTAAGCTTTTGTACTAAATTATTTAGTCTTTTTACAATTCTTTCTTTTCTTAACCATCTCATCCTTTTTACTCTTCTTATTCTTTCTAAGTTTCTTACACTTATTAGGATTCGTACGCCTCTTACGCTTCTTATACATCTTCGCTTCTTACGTTTCATACACGTACTACGTTTCACATATGCTTCATACGCTTCATACGCTTCAAACGCTTCTTACTCTTTTCCCCTCTTACGACCCTTCTTACCATCAATCGTACTACCTTATTATTAATATCCTTCTTACAACCATTTTTACTACCCTTTTTAATATCCTTCTTATTACTCTTCTTACGACCCTCCTTACCATTATTCTTACTACCCTTATTAATATCCTTCTTACTCTACTTACCCCTTTTATTACCTTTCATACTGCCCTTATTAATGATTTTACTCTTCTTATCATTACCCTTTGTGACTTTTTAGAGATATCAAATTTTAAAATTTGTGATTTTATTCTAATTTGTGTAACATTCAAAATTCTGATTTGTGAGTTGAATTTAGCATAAAAAAATAAAGAAAAAACTGTAATACGAAAAGTTTGTGAAATTTTACTTTCCCGACTCACCTCTGAGAAGGAAAAGTATTGTGAACGAACTAAAAAAAATTTTCGAGATAAAGATGGAAATTTCCATTTTAAGGTCGCCTGAGATGATTAAGACCGTTTCCAGATGGAAGTCTGTCTGTCTATCAGTGTGTATTTTTCCACGATAAAAGCCACACGCTTAATCCGGTTAAGCTGAAATTTGGTATATGGGTTTCGTTTATCCGTCGGAAGAACCCATTAGTTTTTGTACGACACCTGTGAAACAGAAGTCTCACTGGCAAAAAATGACAGAAGCAATATGTCATTTGAAAGCCCTTGAAAAGCTCTATTCAGAGCAGTCAACATTATTTCTTCAACTGTCACCTGTCAAAAATATCAAAATTTGAAACTTTAACATTAAATATGCGAAAAAGTATTCGTCTTTGAATACTCGTCGGGAAAGTTTTGGGGCGACACAACCGATTTTGTTAAACTTTTGCGGGGACGCATCTTTGTAATTTTTTTTTTCTTTCCCGATCCACCTCCCAGTAGGGAAAATATTATGAAAGAGCTAAGAAAATTGCAGAAATGTGTATAAATCAGCAAAAATCAATAAAAATGAGCTGAAAGTCATATCAACAGACATTAGTTAATTCAGCAGAAATCAGTAAAAATCAGCAGAAAGTCAAATTAGCAGAAATTAGTCAAATCAGCAGAAAATGAGTAAAATCAGCATAAATTGGTTAAATTAGCAGAACTGAGAAAGAATCAGCAGAAATCAGTAAAAATCAGCAGAAAGTCAAATCAGCATAAATTAGTCAAATCAGCAAAAATTAGTCAAATCAGCAGAAATTACTAAAAATCAGAATTAATTAGTCATATAAGCAGAAACTAGTCAAATCAGCAGATATTTGTAAAAATCAGGATAAATAAGTCAAATAAGCAGAAATTAGTCAAATCAGCAAAAATGAGTAAAAACCAGCATAAATTTGTTAAATTAGCAGAATTGAGTAAAACTCAGCAGAAATCAGTAAAAATTAGCAGAAAGTCAAATCAGCAGAAATTAGTCAAATCAACAGTCAAATCAGCAGAAATGAGTAAAAATCAGCATTGATTAGTCAAATAAGCAGATATTAGTCAAATCAGCAAAATTGAGTAAAAATCAGAGAAAAACAGGTGAAAGTCAAATTAGCAGAAATCAGTCAAATCTAATGGAATTAGAGAAAAAACAGCATAAATTATTCTACTGAGGCAGCACCAACTCAAAGCCAATCTCAAAAATCAAGAAATTTAATCTATTTATTTGACATAAATAGGTCCACGCTCTCGAGGTAATTTTTGGAATATACAGTTAGTATATATTATACTTTTCCAGCGACTCATCTTCATAATTTTTTTTTACTTTCCCAACCCACTCCCGACAAGGGAAAGTATTGTGAACGAGCTAAAAAAAATTTCGAGATAAAGATGGAAATATCCATTTGGGGTGATGATTAAGACCATTTACAGATGGAAGTCTGTCTCTCTGCCTGTGTGTATTCTTCCACGATAGAGGCCACACGTTTAATCCGATTGAGCAGCAATTTGGTGTATGGGTTTGGGTTATCCGTCGGAAGAACCCGTTAGTTTTTGTACGATATCTGTCAAACGGAAGTGTGACTGTCAAAATTGACAGAAGTAATATGTCATGTAATTTGACTTGTAATATGTCATTTGAAAGTCCTCGAAAATCTATTCAGAACAGTCAAAATTATTTCTCTAACTGTCACCTGTCAAAAATAAAAAATGTCAAATTTTGAAACTTATATCTGAAATATCTGAAAAAGTATTCGCCTCTGGATACTTGTCGGGCATGTTTTGGGGCGACTCAACCGATTTTTTTCCATGTATTACTTTGCCGACCCACCACCGATAAGGGAAAGTATTGTAAAAGAGCTAAAAAAAATTTTCGAGATAAAGATGGAAATTTCCATTTTAAGGTCGCCTGAGATGATTAAGACCGTTTCCAAATGAAAGTCTGTATGTCTGTCTATGTGTGTGTATCTGTATTCTTCCACATTTAATCCGATTGAGCTGAAATTTGGTATGTAGGTTTCGAATATCCATCGGAAGAATCGATTAGTTTTGAATGACAGAAGCAATATGTCATGGAATTTGATTTGCAATATGTCACTTAAAAACCTTTAAAAACTTCAGAAAATTATTTATCCAACTGTCACCTGTCAAAAATAAAGAAAATGTCAAAATTTGAAAATTTAACATTAAATATAAGTATTCGTCAACCGATTTTGTGTAAAATTTATAAAATACGTTTAAACATTATTAACAACATTTATATATAGAAAATATGTCTTGACAATGGTAACTTGTGCATCCTTAACTCATTTTAAATTAAAATAGAAAATAAAGCATTTTTTTTAAACTAATATTATTTTGCTTTCAGTAATTTTAATATTTTTCAATTAAATTTACTGCAAATTCGGTATTAACCAAAAAAGTTGACCCGACAAAATCGAATTTTCATAAAAAAATAAATTAATTATTTTATATAATTCCATGCATTTTAATAATTTCCTTGTATCCATTAAACGTGGAATGCGGTAAATTGAAATAAAAAGAGACGGAAAAACGCGTACGTACTAATTGATAGCTAGTCAAAACAGTTGATGTTGGAAACATTAGCGGGCATATAATAAATGAGGGAAGAACACGCAGCTTATAGTTGCACAGTATGGCTTCATTAACCGGTTATTTATGGGTTATTTATTTAATGACTCTCCTGTATTATTGGAAACTGATTTATTGCGATTATAATTCTACCAAATGACGGTTTAACCAGCTCGCATTGTTTTTAGTCGGTGGTGTTTTGCGATGTACATATTCAAATACCACTCCAAGGATTTATATTTATATTATTTACAATATCCAACAAAATTAAGCCTTAATTACAGGATTATGATAGTAGCAGTTATTTGTAACAAACGAAGTTTATTAATTTTAATAACTAATTTCGTAAAATATAGAAACTCTGTAGTTAAGCTAATATGTGAAAACTTAGTAAGATGAATAGCGACACAACTGAAAAATTTGTTATTTTTAATTATATATTCAGAAAGGGAATGTATGTGGGGTTGCTATAGGCGCCAGTCTATTTTTCTTCTAAAAAACGTTAAATCTACAAGGGATGGGATAAGCGATACAAGAAGAAAACGGGAGTCCTAACAGTAGTCCTATTTAGAGCCCTAACAGGAGTCCTAATAGGAGTTCTAATACGAGTTCTAATAGGAGTCCTTAACAGGAGTCTTAAAAGGAATTTTAACAGTGCATCGCCGACTGAAACAATGGTCAGTATGGTAGCAAAACTTAGGTGAATAATAATATAGCTTTAGCTTGAACTTGTGGTGCCTTTTGGGCTACACAGATTAACCGTTTAAATATAAAATATTGTAGTTCATTAAACTAGTAATTTAAACAATATAAAGGTTAAAACGCGATGTTATTATTTCATGCGGTAACGTGATATCGCAAGGTAACAACCGACAGTTCGAGTTCGACGTTATGTCAGTTCAAGTAAATGTTTATTGGTGGATTTCCATAAATAGGTTTTTGTCTCCTTGTGACGGGCTCATTACAATTAGGTTAAGTTCCATTGAATTAAGAGATTAAGAGTACTGAGTTCGTGCCGCTAATGTTGGCATTATAACAGTACCTTATTCAGGGGGGTCTTAGTAATTTATATTCCACATAAATGAAGTAAAAAATTGTCAAACACTTCAGAAAAATAAGTCTATTTCGTTTAAAATCCAATACATTGTAATAATTCACTTTAGAAATATTTACCAGCATATATAATCAATAGGACAAAGGCTGTCTTTCTCAGAAGGGCCTGCAAAGGAAAAAGCCAACGGGCTCGCAACATATGTAGTACATAAAACCTTCTGACATGAAATTAAATTTACTCCTTCAAAAATATAAAAATATAAAACAACGTATTTAGTTTAGTCAAATTATGTTATTAGATAAGAGATTGGAAGACTGTACATGGCTATGGATGATGGTTTTTTGGCGGGTTTTTCCATCCCTGTAAAGTCCAAAGTTCATGATTTGTAACCCGACCTTTATCTGTCTCGAGAGATCAGACTTAATATTATATGGCGCGGATTCTAATTACATAGCAAGTCGCTGATATATCGCATAATTAAATTCAAGTAAACTCTTTCAAATTTGCCCAGAGGGCAGCACTTACTGGAAGTCAAATTTGTAATAAAAGGGATACGCCCTTCTTAGTTTGCTTAGTAAAATGCTCTTATTTCTGATTTGGCTAAATTCCAGTAAGATTAAGAGTGGTACCGGGAAACTTACGGGGGTCGAACCAATGCTGAAGTCTTTCGCTGTATGACACTAATTTTTGTAACTTTGAAAAATATTTCCAAATTTGAGTAAGTTAATTTCCAACTTCGCTCGAGATCGGTTCTTCTTCCAATAAGCAGTTGTTTTAGATATTCATATTCAGAGTAAGTTTCTCAACTGAAATTCGAGTTTCACGGTTATGGGGTTGTTTAAGCAAATATCATTTTCTTACGCGCCTAGCTATTAATGAGAGTATGCTTGATAGGGAACTAGGTAGCTCTTTAACTATTAATTAACGTCATTTTTCAATAACTTGTAAACTAATTCTCATAATTGTTTCTTTAGTAATTTGGACCAACTTATGGTCATTCATATAAACATCTCTCGCCAATGAAATTAATTAGTAGTTATCTCGTGTTTCAATCAACAAAATAATTATGCTCCCGTAACCTAAAATGTGTGAAAAATAGTGGCTACGAGCTCCTTCATCATGACTACGAGGTTAAGGATTGTTTGTCAGAAAAAGGTAGGTGCATTTATCTGTTATATTAGATATAGAAATTCTCTGTGCTCGCGACGTTGAATTACTTCTGTCTCGCGATCTCATCTTACAGAGTCCACGTATGCATCGCTCGGCCTATAGTCAATTAGTGGTGTAATCAATAACCAATAGCAGAATAATAAATACAAACACCCGACATATGACAGCATGAGAACTCAAAAGATATCTTAATATTATATTAAAACATTAACCACTGAGTAAATAATTAGTTGTTGATAGTGTCTTATGTGTATCTATCTTCCCAGTACACAGAGGAAACCTTTAGACACGATACAAACTATTTGCTTGAAGCATATTATATTTTTTTAAGCTAAAACTTAAGCTGGATGAATAAATTAAAGCAAATACTGCAACTGTCAAGCAATAACCATTTTTATATTTTTATGTTCACAAATGTCAAGATTGCTAAAATTGTTGGAAACCAGTCGAATGGTACAGTACCAAACTAGTTTGTAACGGATATACAGTAAAATGGCTCAGTTTATGAATATTAGAAAAAGAAAATATTATTTACAGCGAAGTAAGTAGCCCGATAATGAGTACTACAAGCTGTACAGGTGTTTTAGAGTTAATTTGGCACATTTTCTGGAAAATAGTGTAGGAACTAGAGGAAGAGTATTAAGTACAAGGCAATAAGTTTCTTTGCTTCTTAAACAATCCTGGGTTTCAAATTGCAGTTGGAAAGGATGAAGGTGTACATCACGTAACAGTTAGTAAAACGGTAAAACATGTACTCACTAAAATCATGGAAAAGTCCTATATTTGGATACAATTTCATGTAAACAATAATATGCATAAAGCACAGCAGCAATCGAATTACAAATACCAATATCCGTGTGCAATTGACGATATTGATTGTACCCACATAATAATTACAAAACTAACCGAGCATTGGGATGAATACTGCAACAGAAAAGGCTATTGCAGCTTAAATATACAAGCAACATGTAATTCAGAAGAATAATTTACTTCTCTAGACGCTCAGTGGCCGGGGTCTATTCCCAAAACTTCATATTATTAGCTAATTAGGATTACGGAAGTATCGTGGTTAATGATACCGTATAGAAATCCCCAAACGTTTAAAAAAATAGCATTTAACACATTTTTTATAAGAGAACGGGTCAGCTAAAGGGAAGGTTTCCTGTTCTACAGCATACAGTTAGAATACAAGAGTTACTGCCGTCATTATTCCTTATCCTAACATTTAAATGATGTTATTTCTGACCAAGAAGTGGATAAACACATCAATGCTGATCAACAAGAGGTTTTTGAAGAGTAAAACGATTAGATGCAGCTTTACGTAGACGGGGACTACAAAGGAAAGAAGAAATAGCAAATGTCATTAACCAACTACAACTTTAATATTTATCATATATTTATTGTCAATTAATATTCAACTACATGTCAGCGTACTCCTTGCCACAATTAACATCTACATCTACAACATAATTGGACCTGTTTAACATAATTTGTTCTCGTTTGTTTTGTTTTTGTGGGGGCAGTATAGGACGAGGTGCTGATATTGGTGGCAGAGATGGAACGTATCTGTTGTCATCAGGTTGATGTCTATACTTACAGCTCCAGCTATTTTGTTTAAGAATAATTTTTTTATTCCCTGTTGCTTTCTTATCCGTCTTTTTCGTTAATTCATTTTTCATGTTTTGAATTTTCTTTTTTCTTGTTTTAATGTAATACTTTGCATGCATTTTCTTTCACTTTTTTAATTGCTGGCAATATCGACTTATTGATTAAGACTTTATGATTCGCTAAAGTCTCCACAAACCGGAAATTTGTACTTTGTTTACTAATGGACTTATCCAGTAGGAACGAATTTATTGGTTTTATATGAATGAATGAATAGCTTAAAGAACCTATTGACTTATGTTGATTTTCATTCTTCTTATAATATTCATGAATTAATAAAAATCAATAAAAAGTAATGAATATATTTTGAAAGTGGCGCTTCTTCTTAACCAATAATTAACGTTTTACTTTCTACAGCATTGTAACAATTCTAGATTTGTTCGTTTGTAGACAAATTTGAGATACTTCTTTCAAGCATAACAAATGAGAACGAGAGTTGCCAGTTTTATGGATATGACAACATAGCCAAATATAATTTGTTTCAATTTGGCCACGTCACAAGCCACTATAGCCCCAATTTTAAAATTTTAAGAATTAATTATAGCCGCAGGATCGGTGTCAGAAGTGCTGGACCCGGTGCAATGTGTTATGGTAGGACAAAATTATAAAATAAAAATATAAAAAAAATTCACTAGATGAGTCCATTTCAGATTCACTACATTCGCTATTAAAACTCATTTCAACATCTTAATGTATACAGGGTGATCAAAAGTACCCAAATTGTCTGTAAACATTTTATTCTTATGCCATTAAGTAGAACTCAAAAAGTTAAGACAATGACATGTAACCCGATTTTATATCGTTTGGTCGGAGCAATAACTTAAAGTTAAAAAAATGCGATTTTCAATTGTCTATAACTTCAAAACCTTTTAGTTTATAATATAAGTGTAATAAGTTTTTAAAATCAGCTTCTCAGGACGAATCATCCAAATATGTAAAAAAATATAGGGTGTTCGATTTAAAAATATATAACTTTGTTATGCCAAATTTTTTTGAAGCACCATGTATAATTATAAATATTTTTAAAATTTAACTCTTATTGAGATACATATACCGGGTGTAAATGGGTCATGGGCCACCCCTATAACTTTTAAACGGGTAAATAGATTTATACAAAATTGGGGTCGATTATAAAATATTTTTTTAAATAAAAATCCAATATGGCCGAATCCTGTTTGACCGGAAATGACATGAAAATTGAAAATTCAAAGAGAACACCCGATACAATTCTACATATTTGGTTTCTATGACTTCAAACACATACACATCGACTGTCAAATGTCACTTAAGACGTCATTTTTTTTATTTTTGAATTTTTTTAATTTTTTTTTAATTCAGCTGTAACGCGCTTTCTTTCTGCAAAGGGATTTCTTACTGAAAGACGTTGCAATTAACACCCGAAACAGTTTCGGAGTTGTCTCGAGCGCCAACCCTCTCTTAACGTGGAGGAGGATACACGTACGTTACTTAAGTAAATAACGTACCTAGGTAGCCACAGTGAAGAAAAAGAATAACCAGGGGTCGATATTGAAAGTACCCTAAAAGATGGTAGTAATGGTGTATAGTGGGCTTTAAGCACTACACGCCATTTATTCTGGTATTCGGTGGCGACTTTATTTATTAAAATATTTATGATTTTAATAAACGTTCTTTATTTTCTATAGCTTATTTTATTTTTGTATAACGGTATTTTACTGAAATAATTTTCTGTCTAAGAATATTTTCTCTTAAATTCTAAATGAATCACTCTGTATTTGAGTCAATTTAATTTATTAGGAAGTTTACAAGGAAATAAAAAGAGTTAATTTAATTTAAATAAAATATAGACGTATATTGTCAGAATATAAATATAATAAGATTTTTAATTTAATAAAAATATCTCAATACCCACCCTCGTGAAAACAAACAGAAAAATAAAATGTATCGAAAAAAAAGTAAAAGTTTCGGTGTTCAGTAAACGGTATGCCTTGTTTTGATCGCTTTTTGTCTTTAATACTTTGTTTATTAAAATGTCGATTCTTTTATTAATAATTAAATATTTATGTGGGTAAAACTAGTGCAACATTCGTATTAAAGATTCGTATATTAAATTTTAGAAAAGTCAACGACAATATAACTAATTATATAAAAAAAATTAAATAACAACGGAATTTCGGTTATATCTTGGAAAGTAAAAGTCTGTCATAAAGCGTATTCACTACTACTGGGGACAACCTTTTAATTTTCCTTAAGAAAGACCACTTACACTGTTCCTTTTAATTTTTCTATTAGATATAAGATTCGATTTACGCGACTTTAATTTAGAAAATCAATCAATTACTTAAATTTAACGCAAATTGTCGTTTGGGTTTCTTTATATTTACCAAGTGCTCACTTTTAAAACTGTCGGAATCAAAATTAAACGGTGATAAAAACGGTGATAATTAATTCAGATTTAGATTCGGAGGTACTAGCGGTGTTTCAATTATCAGCTATCGGTAGGAGTCTCTGTAGAGAAGTGATTTTAACTTTACAAATTCTGTCTAAGGTAAAGATATTCTCATCCTCCAATCTATTAAAACAAGAGTGGGATATATGCGCGGCCTTTTGAGCACAAGCAAAGCAACAGCAATGCATGACCTGTTTACTGAAATAAATCGCGAAAATTTGAATTATTATAATAAAATATTAAATTGAATAATAAAATTCATTTTGATCAACCCAGACAACTCCAATTATAATTTATGTTGAATAAATTATGAAAAGATTACTAAAAAATCTGATGTGGCCAACACATGACCTCTCGCCATTTTTGAATCAAAAATTTACAGGTTGACACAAAAAAGTATGAAAAAAAATAATTTTTTTGTAAATCTGGCAACAATGGCAAAAGTTTCAAAAATTTTAATGAGATGAAAATAAACTATAGGGTATACAAAATATATGTGTTAAACTTTATTGCCGTTTTGTATAATAATGGCGCCATCACCCATAGCAACTGCCACTTCCGGTTGTCCGATTGGCACCAAAATCTAATCAGATCTAATCTAGGGTATCAGAATCCTGTATGAAAAATTTCAAATTTTTTCATTCAGTAGTTTTTGAGTTATCATTACTACAACATCCATCCAACCACGCACACACACTAACACACACACACACACACATACACGCTTAATAATAATTGTGGAGACCGTGCATGGAGCGTAATTGTGGTGTCAACTAAAATATTGAAAGATGTAAATAGATATTTGAAAAATAAAAATTTGAATTTGATTCATTTAGTTTTACCCTCCAAAATAAAAAAGATATTAAAATTTTTTTATTGTGGCTACCGTCGTCATAAATATAGAAATTCCTTTCTTTTACACTCGATTACCAGTATTATTATTTTACCGACCATTTACCCACGTACTCCATTATTATTACTGCATAATATTTTACACACGTATGCCATTAATATTAAATTATAGTATTTTACACATGTATGCCATTATTATTAATGTATAAATACTTTACCCATGTATGCCTGTATTATCAATTTTTAAATATTTTACACAGTTATGTTTTATTATTATTATTGTATATTTACATATAGTTATTTCTCAGAATATCAGTCAGATTTGATTTTAAATATATATATTTTTAATTGTTTAAAATTATTTTTTTCTTTGAAACTTGAGAGTCAATTAAATTTACTGGCTAAGTTTGATTAATTTTATATGCGGTTAATGCGACTTTCAATGTAATTTAATCAATATCAATATATAAAAATTTTACACACTTAAGAGTTTTTCAATAAGTACTAATAGGAAATTACGGAAATAAAACACAAATTCATTCATTATTAAATTTTAAAGTTGCGGTTAATTAAACAGTTACATGATCGCTGATTTTAAGAGAAAAAAATGTAAAATATTCACCAAAAATTACAACTTATACATTTTGAAAATATTTGGTTTTTAAGCAGTATATTCTATTAAAGGTCACAGGAAACGATTTTCCAAATTTCAAGAGTGCACATTTTATAAATAAAATGGCCGATTTCCGGTTCTTCCAAAAATTCTACTAAATTTCATTTTTTAATGGGCAACCCTGTATATTTTGTTTTTTGAATCTCCGGTTCAAATTAAACATGACAACTTGTAGCTATGGACACTTCTACGATGGTGTGACTATTATGAAAGTGGGCTGTGCGAACAAATAAATGGCATAGCGTGGGGTTTGTGAACAAGTTAATGGATCCATCACTTCTTTTGTAAAAAATGTCTTTTGGTCAATTTTTCTTAAATGTTATTATTTTGTCCATCTGAACGTTATGATTAAATGTCTCCATGGACTCAACTCAATCCTGCTACCAGTTTAAGAGATATTGGTGGTCAAAGTTGGATAATTGTGTATATAGGTCATTTTGTTTTAATTTCAATTTCTTGAATTAAAAAAAAAAATTATCAGAGTATATTGAATTTGTTTTGTCATAAAATTGGTATTTAAAATAGTAAGTTAATTGTATACAGGGTGTTGAAAATTTCAATGTACACTATTGGAATTTCGTTAACCGTTAGATACAAAGTTGGTTAAATAGGATAAAAGTTGCACAGTATCAAGGCAAATTGACTGGATTTTGAAAAATTTTAGTATCAGGTTCGGTTTCCGAGATATTTGCTTAAAATGAAAATTGACGATTTTCGTTTTATTTAATTATCACGTCTATTTTGTATCCAACCATACCAAAATCCAATCAAAACCGTTTAAGAACAAATTGCTTTTCACCGAAAGTAAAATAAACGGCACACTGCTTTTTTTTTAAAGATATGCATTATACTTCCAATATTAATACGACTAAGTACTAATTTTACTAATTTTAAGTAAAACAAAACGCTTTTGTAAACCGTCTCTGATTTTATTAATTTTAAAACGTCACGAAAGTCTTAAAAATATGCGACTTTTGTCTCATTTAAACGACCTCGTACCTATCTCTTTGTTGTAATTATAGATTTGTGTAGGTATACATTTTTGTGATTAAATTGTGCTTTTTCCTAGATGCCAACTTTAAAAAAAAGCTAAGTTATTCAAGACGGCTTAAAAATATTCTAGAATAAAATGAACAGGACCGTACTTACAAAATTTCCCAAAGTACAGTCCATTGCCGAAATTTAATAAAAAAAAATTAAGTGTAATACATGGTTGGGTAGAGAAAAAAATGGATATTTCAATAAAATAAAAAGGACAGGTCCGTATTTAAAAAAAAATTAAAAGGTATTTGGTCTTCAACAAAAAAGATTCATAAAGTTTTCTTTCAAATTTAAAAATAAGGGTGATAAATAAATAAAACTAAAATCTTCAATTTTGGATTTTATCTAATATCTCGGAAACCGGACCTGATATTAAAATTTTTCAAAATCCAGTAAATTTGTTTTGGTAATATGCAACTTTTTTTCCCATTTAACCAACTTTGTATCTATAACGGTTAACGAAATCCCAATAGTGTATTTCTATAGCCTGAGTTTTGATAAATTCCTAATAACCTTAAAACAAACGTCCAGATTTATTAAAAAAAAGTATACCGGGTCATTCAGAAGGTCGGGCCAAGTTCATATCTTCAGAGCAAATAAACGGATTATTTTAAAGTTTTGGTTGGTCAGTTTAGATTTAATTTAGAATTAAGTGACATAAAAATCCAAAATGGCGGACTTCCGGATTCTTTGAAATTGGCGTAAAACTGAATTTTTACATATTTGGATTCTACAAGTCGACTTACGTAATATTCATATTGAATTGGAAATTTGGAACGTTCGGTTTTCAACAATGTTGAATAATATCGATACCACTAACCAAAACTAGTTGATCAACTCCTGATGATGCTAACATAGTTAGCGAAACGTACGTAGAGTGTTTTAAAAATATTTGAAACACCCTGTAGACATATAAAAAATAATGCTTCTCAGACACAATATCTTTTACATCAAATTATAATAGTCAATGCGTTACTATTTTTAATTACAAGTTTGTTACAACTACTGTTAAAGCATCGTATTTTAGGCGATTTTGAACAAAAAATAGATTTGGAAAGCCAGTTTTCGGTCTGTCGGTAAGTTTTTAAAATTAACTTAATGCAGTTTTTCTTTGAATAATGACCTGTAAAGCATATAATTTTTTTATAAAATCTGACGGAGAATATAAACTCAGCACTAAATCATTTTATGACATGTAATCTGAGAACCATTTGAAACAGGGATTAATAATCCGACATGTAAACTGAGAACCAAATAAAAACAGGTAAAAATTACGAAATTTCCCAAAATTAGAAATTTCTTGAAATTATTATAACATTTTAATATTATAAAGGGTTTTTAGGCTTACCTTATGTTTGCAAACATAATGAATTTAGTATATTACGAAAAATTACGAAATTTCCCAATACTTCAAATTTCTTGAAATTATTTTATGTCAATGGGTATAAACAGAGTATTTAGAATATAAAATGAGTGAATTTGAGATTATAACAAGTTAGCTCGGCTGCAAATTATTACTTTTAAATTGGTATACATATTCAAAAAAAAAAGTTATGAAAAGTGATGAAACATTTTTTACTTGCACAAATAGTAAATGCAGTGCGAAGATTTTAGAAGCACTACCTATACATTTTTTATCATTGTACACGAAATATTTTTTCTTGAATTTTATTATTTTTTAAATAACTCTGTATAAGTAATATGCTGTGGTGATAAAAATGAAAAAATAAATAAATGGTCAGTCTTTTTCTTAAATAAATCTGAATTTTGGTCCTCATAATTAATATATATTTTTAAATATCTAATTTATGACTAAATTCTTCCATAAATAAATTCAATATACTATACGACGAAGACGAAACTAAATTTTTAGTTTTACACTGACTTAAAGGCAAAAGGTTCAAACCAAAGACAAAGAGTGAATCAGTTTCCTAGGGATGAAGCGATGTTGCCGCCTTTAAATTAAAATAAATAGTACAAAAGCTATATGTAATATATGCAGTTTTTCTCACTCGCAATTAATGTACTTTCTTGTAATACTTATTTCAGACACATATTTTTTATTTATTATGGTTTATTTATTTAATAAAGAAAATTTTTGTAATATTTTAAATACCTAAGGTCAGACCGACTCTAGGTATCTTCAATTCAATCGTTTACAGGGCTGCAGCATATGACAACACTGCTTAAATTATCATTTTAAAACCGAGCAATGGGATTTTTAAGTCGAAATGTTTAATTTACCTGCTCCTTTGGGCTTATGGTCAGTCTTTTTCTTAAATAAAACCAGACTTTAAAAAATATATTTTTTTTGCTATAAAACCTTAGATATTTTTAATCACAGGAATAAAAATTTAATATAAGAGAAAATAAATAAAAAAATATGTGACAATCTGTAATTCTATATGCTGTTAATTTTTTTTATCTATAATAAGTTAATTATTCACACAATATGTTGTAATATTCGACCGATAACCCTCTTTAGTTAAGAGTTTTCTTAAGAGGCGCCAATACCAAAGGTTCTTTAGAGCGCGTCTGTGGCAGTTTTTTTAGAATAATTTTAGTAAAAGTGATACGACTATCAACTTTTTTCTCTAGACAAATTTAAAAAATGTAGCACAGACGCGCTCTTCTCATAAATATTTTAAATATCATGAAAAACCGCATATATTTAGTTGCTATATTAGGCGAGTTCTCGTCCAAATATGAATAATTATGTTTTATGGCGCTCTACCCTGTTCTGCGCAGAAAAAGTTGGACTAGAAGGTAGGATTATTTAACATTAACCGGAAAAACCAAAAAAAAATTTGACATCCAATTTATTAGAATACAAGTACATTTTCCTTGGGTAAATTTCTAACCGGCAAATACAAAAGTCACGTAGTGAGTGGGCCTCTTAAATCTATAAAAGTTAATATAGGAACATGAGGCTTACTTTAAAAGGACGCACACCACGTGACTTTTGTGGTTGCCGGTTAGATAATTACCTAAGAAAAATGTGCTTGTATTGTAATAAATTGGGTGTTACAATAACTTTTTTTAGTATTTTCCGGTTAATGTTAAGTAATCCTACCCTCTAGCCCAATTTCTTCTACCCAGAACAGGGTAGAGCGGCACAAAACGTAATTATTCGTTTTTGGAATAGTTCTCGCCTAATATAGCAACTAAAAATATGCGGGTTTTTCTCATGATATTTAAAATGTTTATTAGAAGAGCGCACCTGTGCTACTTTTTTAAATTTATTTAGAGAAAAAAGTTGATAGTCGTATCACTTTTCCTAAAAAAAAAAATTAAAAAAGCCACATACGCGCTCTTAACAATTAAATACAGAAATTATTAGTGAAAACCGCAGCTTCCTATCTATAATATTAAGGGACTGCTCGTCCAAAAACCATTACAGGCAAGATAACATTTTATATTGGCGTCTCTTAAGAGAGAAAAAACAACTTTATGAATTATTTTAAGTTGGGTGGATAATTAATTTTTTAAAAGGTAGCATTTTGGCAAAAAGAAAGTTATGAAAACTTCATAAAGGTGCATGCCATTAGAGATGGTACCGACAACATTTACCACTCTAATTTTTTTGACCCATAAAAAAATTAATGGAAGTGCCAAAATGAATGATTGTTTTCTTAACCATTCGTTAAATTAACTAAAATTTATTTATGGTAACGCTTTTAGTTTAAATCAGAAAACAGTGCAAATATTTAAATAAAATAGTACAATGATTGAAAAACGTCTGAAAATTAATTTTTATCTAATGTAAAAAGTTTAAGAATCTAAGTTTTTAAAAATAAATATGCGCGTTATATGGGGATAAAACATTTGTTTAAAAACTTAGTAGCTCTAGCAATAGAACAGATGTGTACTTAATTTATTTCAATAAATTAAATAAAGAAATAATTGTATTTGACTTATTACAATGGTTAATGTTGGTATTCAAAAATAGTACACCATCCAAAAAAAAATTAAAAATTAAAATACAACAAATCACTATGAAGCTCATTTCCCATTAAATTTATTATTTGTAAGATATTTTTTTCGAAAGAGAAACTAATTTTAATTGATTTTCCAACATTAAAATATTTTTTTAAATTTTGAATCTGTAGCGAACTATAATTTCAAATCCCATAAATTATTTTTAATTATTAATTTTGTTTTGCTAAAATATTTCTCCAGATAATTTCCAATTAATTGCACTTTATTGAGAAAAAAGGTTAAGAAAACAAGCAGATAATTTGAATCTAAACAAATTAAAAAAATTTGTAGACTTGTTCAAAGGCAATATCTTCTAACTTGGCTATTAAAGGTATACTTGTTAATATGGTTGGAGAAACAATAATAATAATAATACTCGCCCTACTTTTCACCCCCTTGCGAGTGAACCCCAGAGCCAATGGATTGGACGGGGAAGGGACGGCTAGTATTATTATTTGTCGTGGGGCTCCGGAGCGACTTACTGAGGATTGATGGCGCCATTTAACTATAGGTGTAGGAAAACCCGGAAAACCTCACCACCATCATCGGCACAGTGACACAGGGGGAAAGAAAATCTACGCTCCGCATTAGACATTAATTAAATTAATATTCAATGCGGTTTACATATTCGAGCAAAGTAGCTTAAAATTTCATTATCAGATACGAGGCACGAACCCACTTTGGCTCTAGCAGATAAACAGCCATAATATAACCGAAAGCCAACGATCTGTGTTACCGACACTTTTAAAAAAGGTACCGCACGACATACATTTCCATTAAAAAAATCATCGGTAACGTTATGACGCTTACGTATAAAAAATATCTCACAAATCGCGTGTTTAAATATAAAAATCAACGTGTTTCAGGATTATCCTCCACAGTTATCGATTCACAAAATAAAAAATCTGACATACTGTGATATGCCAATCTAATATTTTTATATAAATTGTTCACATTGTTACCATAATTATTAGTTGTGACACCCTGTAACTATTTATTAACAAGTAATGGGACGCCTCCGTGGGACATGCGAACGTGGGCTTTGCGAAAATAACCTGTTACGTGGGGCTTGCGAACACGCGTACCTGCTTTAATCTAAGGGCTGACCATCGGTGGAACTTGTAAACAAGACCAAAATTATAACTATAAAACTATTATTATATGATATTTCTAAATTATTATTTGAAAATGTTAAAAGACCAAATGATAAATATTAATAATTGATTGAATGGCTAAAATGGCAATAAATAAAATGATTTTTTATTTACCTAAATGATTCACAAACTTTACAACAAATGTGATTGAAATAAAATTTTTGCAATCTTAACAGCTGTACCCTATAAATATAATTTATCATTGAAATAATAAGAACATAATCAAATTCAAAGAAAGATTAAAATTTCTTCATTATGTTTACATATAAGAAAATAGAAAATAAATGAATATATTCAAATTAATTAATACATGACAGTTAATCTTTGAAATTGTTGCTGCTTTAATAAAATATTAAAATAAAGCGCACATAAACTTATTAAAAAAAAATTACTTGCAGTGTTCTAAACCCCATGGTTCCATAAATTAACCGATGGTATATCAGGTACATGTTAAAACCTTAACTTAACCTCTGAAAAGGTCACCTAGCTCCGCATTTTTCCTCTTTTCCTTTTTTCCGATATTTCCCTATTTTTCCCTAGTTTTCCTTACTTTTTCCATTTTTTATAGTTTTTCCTGTTTTTTCTCAATTTTCCCTATTTTGTGATTTATTGTTAGGCCTGGTTTAGCTTTCATGACGCATACTCAAGTTAACAGAGGTATTGTATAAGGAGCATAAATCATTGTTTAAAAGCAATAAATAGGTCATAATATCTAATAGTACATAATAATAATTTAGTTTTGACTTAAATATAACATCAAATTTAAAATGATCTGTTTAATTTTTGCAACGATATCAACTTGGTCCATACAAATGCATCCCAATCCGATAATAATAAAACAGCTTTACCTGAAACCACATACCTCCTACGACAAAAGTATTTCATACAGCTACGCTGACGACCGAAAACATCCGAAAAATAATAATGTTACCACAGTTACTAACATTCCAGAAAATTTACACAGTTTACCACAAATATTAAGCGCTGAAAATTATACACACATTGTAGAGGGCGCTCAACGCAGCAAAAGTGTAAGTAACCACAAATATACATTTAGAGGTAACATGCTAAAAACAATATTTATGGAGCCTTACACACCAAAAAGTAAAAGTAGGTACCATTCGAATCAGCTCGAAGTGAAGATAACGAAAAACTATGAAAGAAGTTGTGGTATACGTGTGTATGTATGCCACAATTCGTAAGCTATCCACAATTACTGTCTGTGCACACACAAGTATCCACAAATATGTACGCTCCTACACACACCTATACGTGGCGCGGGGGTCTTGAGAGGTCTTTGCTCCCTGAGGTATGGTACGAGGTCCATCTTCAAAAATAATGTTAGAGAGAAATAAATCTTCAAACACTCCATCTTTTACCTATTTATTGTCGAATAACCTAATACACACTGTAAACACTCGAAAAAAAATTTTTCCATCAGTACCCCGCTGGTGTTGTGAGGTATCCACATTATTGCATAGCTCCGAGGTCCAATCCAATTTCACGAGGACATGTGAGGTCCTATGACGTAATAAAATGTGTTACATTTTTAAATAATGTTGTGAGGTTTTATCACTGAAACAAGCGATGGCGTTCCTCTGTGTAGATCTAAAAATCTCTCCTAAACCGTTAATTTTGTCGACTTTAAATAGGAGTACGTTTTTGTTAGTAAATCAATTAGAAAACGAGATATTCCCGAACCGATTCATTTTAAATGTCAAATTTGACGTTTAAAATTTTGGTAGTAGACTGCTCTGAAGCTACGCATAGTGACTATTTTAGATGAATATTTCCCAATAGGGCAATAATCGATTTTATTCAAGATCCGATTTAAATCCAGCTCTGCTTGCTCTTAAATTAATAAATTGAAAAAAACAGTCAAAATAATTAATACACGATGTCTTTTCAAAAATTAGTGAGAAATACGTCAATGACGTCATAATTCCGTCTCATCCATTTCATGATGGAGAGATATAGATGGATAATGTATGACGCAACGGCAAAGGATGGTTAAACACACTCTACCCATATTCGATAAAAAGCAAAAAGATTCTCCCAAGGTTAATTTAAAAGACAGAGAAAAACCTCTCAAAATGTTTTAATGGTGGACAAGTGTGTGTCAAAATGTTAGATGACTACATATTTTTTATGTATTGCATTGCGTTTTAAAACTCGGTTTATCTCAAACTCAGGACCGGTTCTAGGGTTTTTGGCGTCCTAACCGAAAACAAATTGAAGGGTACGAACTTCGGGAAAACGTTTTTTTTTTTAATAAATAATTGTTATTACGAATACCAAATAATTCCTCTGTACTAAACTTTTATTTGGTTTATATTTTTAAATCCTATAATTAAATAAATAAAGAGGGGTAATCCCACCTAACTTTCCGAACATTCCTAGTAAAGTAATTGATAATCAATTATTCTTCTGATAAAGGAACTTTTTTAATTTTGCCTGTTTCATTATTAAAATGATATTTTCAATTTTCTCTAAAAAAGAAATGGGAGCGAAAGTCTATATATTTTTTTTTCACAATTACGCGGAATTATAAAAAATGTTAAAGACAAAATTTGTAGGAAATTTTATGTTCTACAATTTTTATTTACTGTAATTTTTCATACAAATGCATATTCTTGGCACAAAATCTAAAAATAATGTTATATTTTTAAATTAGTATTTACTATAAAAAAATTAAAAACACTTTTTTGAATAATTTTAAAATCAATAAATAATTAATATTTCATTTCATTTTATGCAAAATGAGAAACAGACCTTTTTCCAGGTTTTCTGGATCAAGATGAATTAATAAAGTTAGTTAAAAATATATCAATTTTTTCATTAAAAATAGAAAAATAGTGAAAAATTAGGAAAAATGGAAAAAAAAGGCCAAAACAGAGAAAAATAGGGAAATTGGAGAAAAATTGTGAAAAGTAGATCTTTTTTTTTAGTTTTTCTCTGCAACAAAATAAAGTTCGACTAAAAAATCTAATTTTCGGTCAAAAATTAATCACAGCTTTTGAACTTATCTAACTTTTTTCATTTTTCGCTATAACTTCTACAAATATTATTTTAAAATTATGAAATAATTCGCACATGTAGTACTTTTTGATCTCTTTCGGATAATCTATTAACTTTGTTCATTTCTTTTATACTCTTTGATAAAACGAAAATATAAAAATAAAAATATCAATTTTTTTGAACAATTTTTTAAAAATTCCAATTTTTGTCATAAAAATTAGAAAAAATTTATAATTTTAAAGTTTTTCATTACAAATTTAATGATATTTTTTTAAATTTGTAAAAATAAAATTTAGCTGAGATAAAAATCATTAAAAAATTTAAATGCACACTAGCGGAATTAGAAAAAAAAAATCCTGTCGGTAGGGTCGACAGGTGAAGGTAGATTTCTGTTGTCTAAATTTGAGACTTTTTTATCCTTCACCCCCTCCAGTTCCACCCCCGTGGGTTGGACGAAAAAAAGTTTCAGACAAATTAATTTTATAAGAATTAGAACATAAAAAAAGCTTAATGACATGTTTCAATATTTTTCAAAATGGCGGAGATATGAATTTTTTGAAATTTCAACCCCTTTCAGTTCCACCCCCGTGGGTCGGATGAAAAAAATTTTGTATAAATTAATTTTATAATAATTAGAACATAAAAAAGCTTAATGACATGTTTCAATATTTTTCAAAATGGCGGATATGAATTTTTTTCAAATTTCAACCCCCTCCAATTCCACCCCCGTGTGTCGGATGAAAAAAAGTTTCAGACAAATTAATTTTATAAAAATTGGGACATAAAAAAAGCTTGATGACATGTTTCAATATTTTTCAAAATGGCGGAGATATGATTTTTTTCAAATTTCAACCCCCTCCAGTTTTCACTACCTTAGAGGTAGAATGCCCATTTGCAATACGCAATGAATTACTCCCCCAAAGAATTTTTTTACCAAATTTGGTGTCGATTGGAAAAAAATTGCGACCTCTATCGTGCCGGAACGGAATATCTACACATACATATATATAGGTATATACCGGTAATTTTTTTTTCTTTGCTGATTCTTGTTCTCCAGGTCATAAACGGCGTAGCGCCCCTATTCCCGAGTCTAGGTCCCGCAGTTGAATCAATTACAATAGGTAGATTCCATATATGGAAATCTACCTAAAATGAAGACAAAATTTGTAGGAAATTTTATGTTCTACAACTTTAGTATCCATTAATTTTTCATTAAAATGCATAATTTGGACTCAAAATCTAAAGAAAGGTACAAAAGTCTATACATAATTTTTTCACCACTTCTAGCAAAAAAAGAGTTACAATAAAATATGCAAAAAATTTTGTTTTACAAGTTTGTTAATCTGTAATTTTTCTTTAAAACACGTAATTTTAGCAATTTAAAAAAATTTGAAAAAAATTACTTCTTGATAAATCTGGCAACAATGGCAAAAGTTTAAAAAGTTGTGAAATTAAACTAAATTCTATACAAAATATATGTGTAAAACTTTATTGCCATCTTGTTTAGTAATGACGTCATCACTTATAGCAACTGTCACTTTCAGTGGCTTATTCCCATTTCGTACCGTGTCATGTCGTACCGCTACCTTTAAATTTGCCACTTCGTACCGCATCCCAAATGTATACCTGTGGCTAGTTTCATTTCGTACCGCGTATTATTATTATTTCAAATACCTCTAGGTACATATATTTTTTGTCGAAAATTTATGTATTGATTTTATAAAGAATACATCATTTTGTAAGAAATATGCTTATTACAATAAAAAAACAATCTTAAGAGTAATTAATAAATGTATTTACATAAATATACGGGGTGGTCACGAGTCAATGTTAGCCCCAAATATTTTGGTTGTTTTTGAATTTAAAAATTAGATTTTCTTCACACATCAATTAGACAATAATGGGCTAGTTTTAGACTAACAGGAATAAAAATATCATTTCCGGTTGAACCGGAAGTGACATCAACTTTATTTCTTAAATGGAATGATTATACCTAATTTTTTGATGGTTTCTCATTAAGCATACATTTCTAAGTGCAACAGTTTTCTTAGATTTAAAAAATTCCGAAAAATAAGTGAGATACAAACAAATTTTTTATTTATGGCCGCGTCAGATAAATGCGTTGTAAGAAAATTACTAACTAGACTATGGAAATTATTAGTAAGGTTGTAGACTCGTCTGTATAGAGAATAAAATAGTTCTTTGAATTACTGATAGGTTATTTTTTCAAAATACGGAATTTAATTTTCATTTTCATTTCCGTAGGGGTAGTATCGATTTTTTTAATGGAACTGTGCTATTCTTTTTATACAGACAATAACCTAATCTTACTAATAATTTCCATAGCCCATTTAGTAATTTTCTTACATCGAGTTTATCTGCGGACATTTTAAATAAATAAAAAAATTGTTTGTGTCTCGCTTATTTTTCGGAATTTTTTAAATCTGAGAAAACTGTTGCACTTAGAAATTTATACTTAATAAGAGAAACTATAAAAAATATAGTAATTCCATTTAACAAAAAAAGTTGATGTCACTTCCTGTATAATCGGAAGTTACATTTTTATTCTTGTTAAGCTAAAAGTAGCTCATTATTGTCTAATTATTGTGTAAAAAAACCTAATTTTTAAATGCAAAAATAACCAAACTATTGGAGGCGTACGTTGACTCGTGGCCACCCGGTATACCTACAGAAATACGTATAAATTTTAATCAAATTTTACAAAATACTGTAATTTTTCCAAGCACGCTCCAACAGATTTTCTTCCTTCTACAAAATCACTGACAGTTTCCACTATTGCGCAGTCAAAATTCTTGTACCACTAATAAATCCGTTAGAAAAGAAGATGAGTACCTCTTTCATGCGATACTACCAGTCACCGTAAACTTGATAATACATTTAAAGAATAATAAAACCCCTTAAAAGTATTAATACAAATATATAATTCCCTATTTACAACCCCCTCGTAATTATGAACTAAATAAAAAACAGTCTTTTTTGTTTATTCAGCTCGTGCCTGCTACATACAAGGCCGATTAACGAACAGAATAAACATAATTAGAACCTTACTGATATAAACGACCAATAGGACCGTTCAAATACGATCGAATGTAATAAAACTATAGATAATATTGGATTTATTGTACATCTTTCTTCTTTTTGAAGGAGTCAAATGCAAATCAGCCCGTTGTTTAAGAAAACCGGCATGTATGGAATTTTCTCTCAATGACTGGACAAATTCCAGTAAATTAGGATTATATTTGCCAATTGCTCTGTTCAATTTACTATGCCATGCTTCTAAACTGTTGGTGGTTCGGTGGTTTTCTCTAAGGAATGGAATTAGATTCCAAATTAAATTTACATATCTCTATTTTGCCAACTTATATTTTGTATTTTTATCATATGGGATTATCCAAAATATGGATTACATTTGGAAAATCCCAAAAAATCTTTGGCAGGTATAAGGAAGGGTAATGCGGTACCAAATGCAACCGTTCATATTTATTTTATAAGCCACGGTACCAGTTGAAACTAAAACAGGTAAAATTTTTGGACAGTACGAAATGGGACAGTACGAAATGACACGACACCCTTTCAGTTGTCCGATTAATACCAAAATATATACTTTGCTACCCTAAATATGCATATAAAATTTCATTTGTTTTAGACCACTTTTTGCAAATGTATAGTAAAAAAAGACAATTTGACCGTCGATTTTTTGTTAGACCCAGTATTTTTTTTAAATTAGCATTTTTTCGCTAAGTTCTACCTCTTATATCTTTCTGTATACACTGTTTTTGGAAATGGTATTTTGCAGTTGTTCTTTAGGTATCACAAAATACGGGGTATATTAAAAAAGTTCGACAACCATCGATCCAACTTTTTGACTTACCCTGTATAAACGCATTTTTTATTTTTTTTTAATACTCCTTAACCAACACATTACAATCATAAAGTTTCTTTTCGATTCTTATTAATAAAACTATACAATATTTTACACCGTTCAAATTGTCTCTTTTATTTTCAACACAACTCACCCTGTACAGTAGCAATTTAAAATTCTTGTTTATATATTTTCAAACTCTCATATACGTACTCTAAACAAAATTTGTTGGTAATTGATTATTAATTCAAACATATGCGAGTTATTGCAATTTATTAAAATCTTAAAATTATGAAAAATCGATTTTTCAACATCCTGTATCTCAGAAACTTATCATTATTTTTTGTTAGTGCATGGAAGCTTTTACTTAAGACATCGAGATCTTTAACATATGCAAAATTCAGCAAAGACGGAATGTCATTTGCCATTTAAAGGGGTGCTCTATACACAGTACTCCGTAGTTCCGAGATCGTAAGAGGGCCTTTAAATACACATTGTATTAGTAGGGCACTTTCAGGAGACTCTCCGAGGTCTTGGTGTGTATAACAGCAGACCTCATAAAAATATTTAATGTTGGAGTACGTGTGGTTCCTACGCCCCCAGTCGTAAATACCGTGAACTAGAAAAAAACCACAGAGGGTGGTTATGGGGTAATTTTAAAATACAGTTGTTGTAGGTATAGAAATAATCACCGCATTACGTAGAATACTGCTGTAAGGTTCGTTTCTTGTGAGGTCCAAATTTTGGACCTCGTAACAAAAAAAGACCTCACAGCTTCGATGAGTAGTGGACGATTTACCTCGCAAGATACCCAAGACCCACACACACACACTCACACACACACATACACGCTTAATAATAATTGTGGAGACCGTGCATGGAACGTAATTGTGGTGTCAACTAAAATATTGAAAGATGTAAATAGATATTTGAAAAACAAAAATTTGAATTTGATTCATGTAGTTTTACACTCCAAAATAAAAAAGATATTAAAATTTTTTTATTGTGGCTACCGTCGTCATAAATATAGAAATTCCTTTCTTTTACACTCGATTACCAGTATTATTATTTTACCGACCATTTACCCATGTACTCCATTATTATTGATGTATAATATTTTACACACGTATGCCATTAATATTAAATTATAGTATTTTACACATGTACGCCATTATTATTAATGTATAAACACGTTACCCATGTATGCCTGTATTATCAATTTTTAAATATTTTACACAGTTATGTTATTATTATTATTGTATATTTACATATAGTTATTACTCAGAATAACAGTCAGATTTGATTTAAAATATGTATATTTTTAATTGTGTAAAATTATTTTTTTCTTTTTTTCTTTGAAACTTGAAAGTCAATTAAATTTACTGGCTAAGTTTGATTAATTTGATATGCGGTTAATGCGACTTTCAACGTAATTTAATCAATATCAATATCAATATATAAAAAATTTACACACTAAGAATTTTTTAATACTAATAGGACATTACTGAAATAAAATAAAATCTATAAATAAACCAACAAATTCATTCATTATTAATGATGACCTTAAATTTTAATGTTGCGGTTAATTAAAGAGTTACATGATCGCTGATTTTAAGAGAAAAAAATGTAAAATATTCACCAAAAATTACAACTTATACATTTTAAAAATATTTAGTTTTTAAGCAGTATATTCTATTAAAGGTCACAGGAAACGATTTTCCAAGTTTCAAGAGTGCACATTTTATAAATAAAATGGCCGATTTCCGGTTCTACCAAAAATTCTACTAAATTTCATTTTTTAATGGGCCACCCTGTATATTTTGTTTTTTGAATCTCCGGTTCAAATTACACATGACAACTAGTAGCTATGGACACTTCTACGATGGCGTGAGTATTATGAAAGTGGGCTGTGCGAACATATAAATGGCATAGCGTGGGGTTTGTGAACAAGTTAATGGATCCATCACTTCTTTTGTAAAAAATGTCTTTTGGTCAATTTTTTTAAATTTTACTATTTTGTCCATCTTAACGCTATGATTAAATGTCTCCATGGACTCAACTCAATCCTGCTACCAGTTTAAGAGATATTGGTGGCCAAAGTTGGATAATTGTTTATATAGGTCATTTTGTTTTAATTTCAATTTCTTGAATTTTAAAGAAAATTTATCAGAGTATATTGAATTTGTTTTGTCATAAAATTGGTATTTAAAAAATTATTTTAATTGTATACAGGGTGTTGAAAATTTCAATGTATACTATTAGGATTTGGTTAACCGTTATAGATACAAAGTTGGTTAAATAGGATAAAAGTTGCACATTATCAAGGAAAATTTACTGGAATTTGAAAACTTTTAGTATCTGGTCCGGTTTCCGAGATATTTGCTTAAAGTCAAAATTGACGATTTTCGTTTTATTTAATTATCACGTTTATTTTGTATCCAACCATACCAAAATAAAATCAAAACCGTTTAAGAACAAAGTGCTTTTCACCGAAAGTAAAATAAACGGCACACTGCTTTTTTTAAAGATATGGATTATACTTCCAATATTAATACAACTAAGTACTAATTTTACTAATTTTAAGTAAAACAAAACGCTTTTGGAAACCGTCTCTGATTTTATTAATTTTAAAACGTCACTAAAGTCTTAAAAATATGCAACTTTTGTCTCATTTAAACGTCCTCGTACCTATCTCTTTGTTGTTGTAATTATAGATTTGTGTAGGTATGCATTTTTGTGATTAAATTGTGCTTTTTCCTAGAGGCTAACTTTAAAAAAAAGCTAAGTTATTCAAGACGGCTTAAAAATATTCTGGAATAAAATGAACATTACCGTACTTAACAAAATTTCCCAAAGTACAGTCCATTGCCGAAATTTAATAAAAAAAAATTAAGTGTAATACATGGTTGGGTAGAGAACAAAATGGATATTTCAATAAAATAAAAAGGACAGGTCCGTATTTAAAAAAAAATTAAACGGTATTTGGTCTTCAACAAAAAAGATTCATAAAGTTTTCTTTCAAATTTAAAAATAAAGGTGATAATTAAATAAAACTAAAATCGTCAATTTTGGATTTTATCTAATATCTCGAAAACCGGACCTGATATTAAAATTTTTCAAAATCCAGTAAATTTGTTTTGGTAATATGCAACTTTTTTTCCCATTTAACCAACTTTGTATCTATAACGGTTAGCGAAATCCCAATAGTGTATTTCTATAGCCTGAGTTTTGATAAATTCCTAATAACCTTAAAACAAACGGCCAGATTTATTAAAAAAAAGTATACCGGGTCATTCAGTAGGTCGGGCCAAGTTCATATCTTCAGAGTAAATAAACGAATTATTTTAAAATTTTGGTTGGTCAGTTTAGATTTAATTTAGAATTAAGTGACATAAAAATCCAAAATGGCGGACTTCCGGATTTTTTGAAATTGGCGTAAAACTGAATTTTTACATATTTGGATTCTACAAGTCGACTTACGTATTATTCATATTGAATTGGAAATTTGGAACGTTTGGTTTTCAACAATGTTGAATAATATCGATACCACTAACCAAAACTAGTTGATCAACTCCTGATGATGCTAACATAGTTAGCGAAACGTACGTAGAGTGTTTTAAAAAATGAAGTTTTGGTAAGTGGTGACGATATCCTTCAACATTGTTGAAAAGTGAAAAATATTTTTGGCTGTCAAAAGTAAAAATTATTTTTAACCGAGGAGGTTGCGACTTAGTCTCAATCTCTTAAAAGGTAACCGCAGATGTTACTAAAAAATATTATTTTTGCATACATTTAAATATTTTTTATTTTCTTATTGTTTTAATTACTTCACAGCCTTTTTTGATGAAAAACTCAATTTTTTAAATGGTAAACACGTTGGGCCATTTGGTCATTATATTGGCGGTTTAAATATAAATCAAATGATATGAATAATGTCGGAATTGTTTTTAAAAAACATTGTGAAATTAAAAACTAAATAAAAATTTCAAACATAAATGGATAAACGACTGAATGTAACTATTTTTATTCAAGTCTTACCAGATCAGGCCATGAATATTGTGTTATTTTATTTTATTCTGACAGTTTTCTCACTAGAAAAATGACATTACAATTTAATTACAATATTATGAATAAAATGCATACAAAAAAATAAAAATTATAACAAGGTCCTCTCAAACAATTTAACTCTACGTACATTGTAGTACCTCCCTTAAATCATTTCTAGGAATTCTGCGTATCGCTTCTAATACTCTATCTCTTAAATCATGCAAAGTTGTAGGAGGTCGTGAATATACTTGATTTTTAATGTGGCCCCCACAAATAAAAATCAATAAAGAATCAAATTGGGAGACCAGTTGTACCTATCCAATTTGGCCCAAATTTATTTTGTAAAAAAATTGTGACAATAGCTGCATTGTGTGGTCCTGCTCCATCTTGTTGGAAAAACATATCTATTTTATTTTCAGCAGGTAAATGGCTGATCTAATCTTGAATCTCATTCTCTAAAAAATGTGAATATCGCTGACCTCTTAAAGACCCATCAAACAAAATCGGTCCTATTATTTCGGTTCCTAAAATCCCCACCCAAACATTAAAACCTAAACGTTCTTGAAAAGCTCCTTGTCGAAGTAGATGCGAATTTTATCTTGCTCAATATTTTAAATTATTGCCGTTGAATATTTCGTTATTGGTAAACCTGGACTCGTCAGAGAATAGAACTTTGTTAACAAAATTATTGTTTAATTGTTGTTGGGTTAAAAACCAATTGCAGTACTATAATCTGCGGTGCTAATCATTTTCATATAAGTGTTGGTGTAGTTTGTACTTAAATGAACGTATTTGTGTTTATGCAGAATTCGCCTGGCGCTTTCCTTATCTACATTTACTTGACTTCGAATTTCCCTGAGAGATTAAATGCTACGCATGCCAATATATTAATATCTGTTTCCTCGCTTATAATTAATTCCTTTCCATTTTTTTCAAGATCTTTGCGAAATTTTAGCTCTATTTTTCTAAAATAAGTTGAAAATTATTGTCACTGATGATGATGGTTATTTCAGGATTAAACGTCGTTTAAATGACAAGTATGATATATCACTAAATTTCGATTTGAACGGTTTATTAATATTTGTAATAAAATATACTCTATTAAAAAAATTTAAGGTGGCCGTTAGGACACGAAACGTCGAGTCCAAGATTTATTAGCACAGTATAATTTACATACAATAAAACGTTCCTTTTCCATTTTTTGAAAATAAAATAAAAATTTTATGCAGAAGAAAACAAAAATGGAATTTTTTGTTTTCCCTGTAAAATATGAGAAAAGTGAGAGACACTGTAGATTTTTTGAATCAGTGTAATCATCTCCAAAATATAAAATATTTTGTCTATTCTTCGTATCTCTTATGGTTTGGAAAATAGCAATGTCAAGACATGATAAAAGAAACGGACCGTAAATCCCGCGGGTATCTAATATTTGAAACACCCTGTAGACATATAAAAAATATTGCTTCTCAGACACAATATCTTTTACATCAAATTATAATAGTCAATGCGTTACTATTTTTAATTACAAGTTTGTTACAACTACTGTTAAAGCATCGTATTTTAGGCGATTTTGAACAAAAAATAGATTTGGAAAGCCAGTTTTCGGTCTGTCGGTAAGTTTTTAAAACTAACTTAATGCAGTTTTTCTTTGAATAATGACCTGTAAAGCATATAATTTTTTTATAAAATCTGACGGAGAATATAAACTCAGCACTAAATCATTTTATGACATGTAATCTGAGAACCATTTGAAACAGGGATTAATAATCCGACATTTGAACTGAGAACCAAATAAAAACAGGTAAAAATTACGAAATTTCCCAATATTAGAAATTTCTTGAAATTATTATAACATTTTAATAGTATAAAGGGTTTTTAGGCTTACCTTATGTTTGCAAACATAATGAATTTAGTATATTACGAAAAATTACGAAATTTCCCAATATTTCAAATTTCTTGAAATTATTTTATGTCAATGGGTATAAACAGAGTATTTAGAATATAAAATGAGTGAATTTGAGATTATAACAAGTTAGCTCGGCTGCAAATTATTACTTTTAAATTGGTATACATATTCAAAAAAAAAGTTATGAAAAGTGATGAAACATTTTTTACTTGCACAAATAGTAAATGCAGTGCGAAGATTTTAGAAGCACTACCTATACATTTTTTATCATTGTACACGAAATATTTTTTCTTGAATTTTATTATTTTTTAAATAACCCTGTATAAGTAATATGCTGTGGTGATAAAAATGAAAAAATAAATAAATGGTCAGTCTTTTTCTTAAATAAATCTGAATTTTGGTCCTCAGATTACATGCACCCAAATCTGACCGTTTGTTTTACAGTTATTCGGAATTTATCAAAACTCAGGTTTAATGGTTATATATATAAATTAACTCCACTGACTTTTTGTTAAACCCTGCATAATTAATATATATTTTTAAATATCTAATTTATGACTAAATTCTTCCATAAATAAATTCAATATACTATACGACGAAGACGAAACTAAATTTTTAGTTTTACACTGACTTAAAGGCAAAAGGTTCAAACCAAAGACAAAGAGCGAATCAGTTTCCTAGGGATGAAGCGATGTTGCCGCCTTTAAATTAAAATAAATAGTACAAAAGCTATATGTAATATATGCAGTTTTTCTCACTCGCAATTAATGTACTTTCTTGTAATACTTATTTCAGACACATATTTTTTATTTATTATGGTTTATTTATTTAATAAAGAAAATTTTTGTAATATTTTAAATACCTAAGGTCAGACCGACTCTAGGTATCTTCAATTCAATCGTTTACAGGGCTGCAGCATATGACAACACTGCTTAAATTATCATTTTAAAACCGAGCAATGGGATTTTTAAGTCGAAATGTTTAACTTACCTGCTCCTTTGGGCTTATGGTCAGTCTTTTTCTTAAATAAAAAACGAAGCAACCAGACTTTCAAAAATATATTTTTTTTGCTATAAAACCTTAGATATTTTTAATCACAGGAATAAAAATTTAATATATGAGAAAATAAATAAAAAAATATGTGACAATCTGTAATTCTATATGTTGTTAATTTTTTTTATCTATAATAAGTTAATTATTCACACAATATGTTGTAATATTCGACCGATAACCCTCTTTAGTTAAGAGTTTTCTTAAGAGGCGCCAATACCATAGGTTATCTTGCCAGAAATCGTTTTTGGACGAGCGCTCCGTTAATATTAAAGATAGGAAGCTGCGGTTTTCACCAATCGATTCTGTAGTTAATTCTTTAGAGCGCGTCTCTGGCAGTTTTTTAGAATAATTTTAGTAAAAGTGATACGACTTTTTTCTCTAGACAAATTTAAAAAATGTAGCACAGACGCGCTCTTCTCATAAATATTTTAAATATCATGAAAAACCGCATATTTTTAGTTGCTATATTAGGCGAGTTCTCGTCCAAATATGAATAATTATGTTTTATGGCGCTCTACCCTGTTCTGCGCAGAAAAAGTTGGACTAGAAGGTAGGATTATTTAACATTAACCGGAAAAACCAAAAAAAATTTGACATCCAATTTATTAGAATACAAGTACATTTTCCTTGGGTAAATTTCTAACCGGCAAATACAAAAGTCACGTAGTGAGTGGGCCTCTTAAATCTATAAAAGTTAATATAGGAACATGAGGCTTACTTTAAGAGGACGCACACCACGTGACTTTTGTGGTTGCCGGTTAGATAATTAACTAAGAAAAATGTGCTTGTATTGTAATAAATTGGGTGTTACAATAACTTTTTTTAGTATTTTCCGGTTAATGTTAAGTAATCATACCCTCTAGCCCAATTTCTTCTACCCAGAACAGGGTAGAGCGGCACAAAACGTAATTATTCGTTTTTGGAATAGTTCTCGCCTAATATAGCAACTAAAAATATGCGGGTTTTTCTCATGATATTTAAAATGTTTATTAGAAGAGCGCACCTGTGCTACTTTTTTAAATTTATTTAGAGAAAAAAGTTGATAGTCGTATCACTTTTCCTAAAAAAAAAATTAAAAAAGCCACATACGCGCTCTTAACAATTAAATACAGAAATTATTAGTGAAAACCGCAGCTTCCTATCTATAATATTAAGGGGCTGCTCGTCCAAAAACCACTACAGGCAAGATAACATTTGATATTGGCGTCTCTTAAGAGAGAAAAAACAACTTTATGAATTATTTTAAGTTGGGTGGATAATTAATTTTTTAAAAGGTAGCATTTTGGCAAAAAGAAAGTTATGAAAACTTCATAAAGGTGCATGCCATTAGAGATGGTACCGACAACATTTACCACTCTAATTTTTTTGACCCATAAAAAAATTAATGGAAGTGCCAAAATGAATGATTTTGCAATTAAATGATTGTTTTCTTAAATATTCGTTAAATTAATTAAAATTTATTTATGGTAACGCTTTTAGTTTAAATCAGAAAACAGTGCAAATATTTAAATAAAATAGTATATGGGGATACAACATATATACTCTCTAAAACATTTGTATAAAAACTTGGCAGCTCTAGCAATAGAACAGATGTGTACTTAATTTATTTCAATAAATTAAATAAAGAAATAATTGTATTTGACTTATTACAATGGTTAATGTTGGTATTCAAAAATAGTACACCAACCAAAAAAAATAAAAAATTAAAATACAACAAATCACTATGAAGCTCATTTCCCATTAAATTTATTATTTGTAAGATATTTTTATCGAAAGAGAAACTAATTTTAATTGATTTTCCAACATTAAAATATTTTTTAAATTTTGAATCTGTAGCGAACTATAATTTCAAATCCCATAAATTATTTTTAATTATTAATTTTGTTTTGCTAAAATATTTCTCCAGATAATTTCCAATTAATTGCACTTTATTGAGAAAAAAGGTTAAGAAAACAAGCAGATAATTTGAATCTAAACAAATTAAAAAAATTTGTATACTTGTTCAAAGGCAATATCTTCTAACTTGGCTATTAAAGGTATACTTGTTAATATGGTTGGAGAAACAATAATAATAATAATACTCGCCCTATTTTTCACCCCCTTGCGAGTGAACCCCAGAGCCAATGGCTTGGACGGGGAAGGGACGGCTAGTATTATTATTTGTCGTGGGGCTCCGGAGCGACTTACTGAGGATTGATGGCGCCATTTGACTGTAGGTGTAGGAAAACCCGGAAAACCTCACCACCATCATCGGCACAGTGACACAGGGGGTAAGAAAATCTACGCTCCGCATTAGACATTAATTAAATTAATATTCAATGCGGTTTACATATTCGAGCAAAGTAGCTAACACTGTAACTTTTTAAATTAAAATTTCATTATCAGATACGAGGCACGAACCCACTTTGGCTCTAGCAGATAAACAGCCATAATATAACCGAAAGCCAACGATCTGTGTTACCGACACTTTTAAAAAAGGTACCGCACAACATACATTTCCATTAAAAAAATCATCGGTAACGTTATGACGCTTACGTATAAAAAATATCTCACAAATCGCGTGTTTAAATATAAAAATCAACGTGTTTCAGGATTATCCTCCACAGTTATCGATTCACAAAATAAAAAATCTGACATACTTTGATATGCCTATCTAATATTTTTATATAATTTGTTCACATTGTTACCATAATTATTAGTTGTGACACCCTGTAACTATTTATTAACAAGCAATGGGACGCCTATGTGGGACATGCGAACGTGGGCTTTGCGAAAATAACCTGTTACGTGGGGCTTGCGAACACGCGTACCTGCTTTAATCTAAGGGCTGACCATCGGTGGAACTTGTAAACAAGACCAAAATTATAACTATAAAACTATTATTATATGATATTTCTAAATTATTATTTGAAAATGTTAAAAGACCAAATGATAAATATTAATAATTGATTGAATGGCTAAAATGGCAATAAATAAAATGATTTTTTATTTACCTAAATGATTCACAAACTTTACAACAAATGTGATTGAAATAAAATTTTTGCAATCTTAACAGCTGTACCCTATAAATATAATTTATCATTGAAATAATAAGAACATAATCAAATTCAAAGAAAGATTAAAATTTCTTCATTATGTTTACATATAAGAAAATAGAAAATAAATGAATATATTCAAATTAATTAATACATGACAGTTAATCTTTGAAATTGTTGCTGCTTTAATAAAATATTAAAATAAAGCGCACATAAACTTATTAAAAAAAAATTACTTGCAGTGTTCTAAACCCCATGGTTCCATAAATTAACCGATGGTATATCAGGTACATGTTAAAACCTTAACTTAACCTCTGAAAAGGTCACCTAGCTCCGCATTTTTCCTCTTTTCCTTTTTTCCGATATTTCCCTATTTTGCCCTAGTTTTCCTTACTTTTTCTGTTTTTTAGAGTTTTTCCTGTTTTTTCTCACTTTTCCCTATTTTGTGATTTATTGTTAGGCCTGGTTTAGCTTTCATGACGCATACTCAAGTTAACAGAGGTATTGTATAAGGAGCATAAATCATTGTTTAAAAGCAATAAATAGGTCATAATATCTAATAGTACCTACATAATAAGAATTTAGTTTTGACTTAAATATAACATCAAATTTAAAATGATCTGTTTAATTTTTGCAACGATATCAACTTGGTCCATACAAAAGCATCCCAATCCGATAATAATAAAACAGCTTTACCTGAAACCACATACCTCCTACGAAAAAAGTATTTCATACAGCTAAGCTGACGACCGAAAACATCCGAAAAATAATAATGTTACCACAGTTACTAACATCCAGAAAATTTACACAGTTTACCACAAATATTAAGCGCTGAAAATTATACACACATTGTAGATGGCGCTCAACGCAGCAAAAGTGTAAGTAACCACAAATATACATTTAGAGGTAACATGCTAAAAACAATATTTATGGAGCCTTACACACCAAAAAGTAAAAGTAGGTACCATTCGAATCAGCTCGAAGTGAAGATAACGAAAAACTATGAAAGAAATTGTGGTATACGTGTGTATGTATGCCACAATTCGTAAGCTATCCACAATTACTGTCTGTGCACACACAAGTATCCACAAATATGTACGCTCCTACACACTAACACACACACACACTAACACACACACACACACTAACACACACACACACAGACATCATTGTGAAAATATTAAAATCGTATTCTAGGGACCCTAAAACGTGTTTATTCATTGAAAACTCACTACCCAATTTTTAGCATGATTCCTATACCTCTCTTATCTGAAGGGCGAGAGGTAAAAAATGAAATGCAATAATAAATCAAATTACATCTGGAGCTGTATATAAAAAACTTCATTACACAGCAAATCCAGTTTTTTAACTAAAACTCAATTTTTTTAAATGAAACATAGATGGACCAACCGGTATTAGAAATTGTTCATTGAATTACCATTGAAATGATGTACATAACAATTTTTTCTCTCAAATAAAGGAGAAATGTTATTTTTTTAAATTTCGATATAAAATTCTACCGAAGACATCCCTGTTAAAAAAAAATAAAGGATATTTACAATATCATATTTTATATATAAATAATTATGATGAAACAAAAATAAATAATTAACAAAATTTAGAACTTTTAGATAATTTTAGTTGGATTATAATGAATTTACACCAAAACATTGGCACCTAGGATGGATAAAAAAATTCAAAAATAAAACAAAAAATGGCATCTTAAATGACATTTTACAATCGATGTGTACGTGTTTGAAGTCATAGAAACCAAATATGTAGAAATATACCTGGTGGTCCATTTGAATTTCCAATTTTCATGTCATTTATGGTCAAACCGAATGTCGGCCATATTGGATTTTTATTTAAAAAAATCCAAAAATAGCTCTATTCTAATCGCCCAAAATTTGGTATAAATCTATTAACCTGTTTAAAAGTTATTGGGGTGGCCCATAACTCATTTATACCGGGTATGAAGATAAAAAGATTTTTTTTAATTATTATGGTTTAGGCATTAAATTTCGTGCCGTATGTATTACCCCACCCTGTATATCGCACTTGTCACCACGATCACGGCCGCAATTATGAACCGATTGTCTCCAACTTATACCAAAAATCAGAAGAGTAAAAAGGAAGGCTAAGTTCGTTAATGGACAGGGTAGGACCAGGGCGGGCGGTGGGTGCATTTTTCTAAAACCAAAAAAATCGCTATAACAATGGTTATTCGTAGCAATATGGGCCCTCTAAGAACAATACACTTTTTTGTCTGACAAACTTTTTTCTCTGAATTACAAAACCAACATGGCGGCGAAAAACTGAATTAAAAAGAAATTCCTAGTGCTCGCCATACGAACCTCTCACGTACAGGGTAATTTAGCCCTATTTAGTACCTTTCCAGAGCAGAACGCTAATTTTCCCGAACATAAATAATCTAAGAGCAAAAAAATAATGTTTCGTGAAAAATGAATTTGACATGTTCTAGCTCATTCCAGAGACAAAATACCAAAAAATTTCATAAGAACTTTTTGATCATCGAATTTTTTCTACAAATTTTGTCTGACAAGTTTTTGACTAGTTCAAACTTTTTTCATCCCTCAGAACTTGGAAAATCTTCGATTTGTTTATGTTGACTACGTAAATATTATGAGAAGGGTAATGTCAGTTGTAACCAGATATCACAGTGTTAATCGATCTACTCATATGTACAATATTATAGATACAACAAACCGACCTGTCGCTTTAAACTTGCACCTAAAAAGCGGGTACGGATTTTGCAAGACAGCCATGCTTGTCAAATGATATCAAAATAATCAAATCATACGGATTGCTGTCAAATTAAAGAGATAAGTCCGTTTTAAGATCCGTCTTAATTTTCTTACTTCTCCCGATATTTAACTTTTTACCTCTCGCCCTTCAGATAAGAGAGGTATAGTAATCATGCTAAATATTGGGTAGTGAGTTTTCAATGGATAAACACGTCTTAGGGTGTGTGTGTTAGTGTGTGTGTGTGTATTAGTGTGTGTGTTAGGATGGATGTTGTAGTAAAAATAACTCAAAAACTACTTAATAAAAAAATTTGAAATTTTGCAGACAAGATTGTGAGAGCCTAGATTAGATCTGATTAGATTTTGGTGCCAATCGGACAACCCGAAGTGGCAGTTGCTAAGAGTGATGACGCCATTATTATACAAAACGGTAATAAAGTTTTACACATAAATTTTGTATACACTATAGATTATTTTCATATCATTAAAATTTTCGAAACATTTGCCATTGTTGCCAGATTTAGAAAACAATAATTTTTTGTCATACTTTTTTGTGTTAACCTGTAAATTTTTGATTCAAAAATGGCCACATCAGATTTTTAACTTAATAAAAGCTTTATAATTTAATGAAGCATAGTGAACATTAGAAATCTACCTCAACGATCCGGACGGACTATTTTAATTTAAAAAATATTTAATTTAAGAGAAGCAGTGTGTGAAAACAAATGAATGAGATTATTCAATAGAGTAAATTGATATTTCCTTATGTCAATTGCACTGAATTTAAAAAAATCGTTTCAGTTGGCCATTAGCAGTATTAAATTGATTTTAGACATCTAAAAAAAGTCTTATGATACTACTCTGTCCGTCTGTCTGTCCGCGCTATAACTCAGGAACCACAACAGATAGAGACAAACGGACAGCGGCTGCGACTTCCGGTTTCCGATTTCTTACAAGTCTCATTTGCCTGCTTACCAGCGGGCGTCGCTCACATATTTATTCTTTATAATAGTTGTTGCATAAATAAAACTAATCAGTATCAAAATATTTATTACATACCCTCAAATTATTTCAAACAAAAATATATCATAATAAATTACTTACTTCTACGTTTTATTTAGTAGTTGAAAATTTACTTGAAATCCAAAAGAAAGTGCTTATTTGCTGTCAAATGTTTTATAAAAATTCTTAAAAAAAAAACTCTTATGACAAATGCAATGAACGTTGCGTCTGCTACTAGTAAATAATGAAAAATTATCTACTAGAAGGAGAAAAATTTACCTTCCCGACTTGAAAACAGCATAAATAATTACATCTTCTAATACTGGTGGTGCACAAAACAATTACATACTGTGGTCAATTAATAAATAAGAAATAAACTATTTTAATATTTTAGAGTTATAGAATAATTATAGTAATTATATTCCGGAACGGAGTTTCCAGTAATATACAGTGTGTCCACTTAAATTCGCACTATATGAGAAATTAATTTTTTATTATTAATTTTACCAAAAAAAGTTATTCTCCATTGTCTAAAACCTAATACACAACCATCAAATACTAAATTTTTTGACACCTCTAAATCTGAAATCACCGACTAGTATCTCAAAACAATATTTTTTCTAATTATTTTCTTGTAGCAAAGTTCGAAGTGAATTGATACATACAAAATTAGTTTCTACACATTATTTTAAACCCATTTATTAGTTATTAATTGAAATAATAGAATTAAGCTAGTTTAATATGCCATTACAGGGTGAAATACTAATTTTGCATGAAGAAAACACGTAGTTGTATATCTTTTTAAAGTCTATGTAGAAATGAGCATATTACACTAGATTAAATATATTATTGTAACTAACAACCAATAAATATTCTTAAAATAATTTGTGGAAACTAATTTTATGTCTCAGTTCACTTCGAACTTTGCTACAAGAGAAACATTTGAAAAAATATTGTTTAAAGATGATTTTATATTTGGAGGTAAATATTATTTGTAAAGAAGTTTTATGTGAGCAAATATTTTTTTTTCGTAAAACTAATAATAAAAAAGTTTCCCATATGTTGCGAACTTAAGTGGACATACTGTATAATTTTCCTATTATTATCAAATAGATCAACATTTACTTATTAATTTTTTTTTGTTTATAAAAATGTGCCTGTACGTTACACAACTGGTTTTATATTAAATAAAAGTATTATTTAACATTTCCAATTAGACAAATAGAACGAATAAAATTTCACATATTTGATGCCTTTTGTTTGGTATTAACTGTTACCGCGTTATTGGAAAAAACGAATTCAAATACCTGTACACATTATTTATTTAACGTTATTAAATTTTTGCTAATTAAGTCACCCAATAAAAAAAATGTCCAACAAAATATATGGTAACGCGCTAACTGGACAAACCATAGGTTACATCTTAAATAAACCATTATAATTTAAGGTGAATTCACGCAAGCATAAATTAAAACCTAAATTAATTTAAAACTGAAACTACGATTATAAAACCATGTGACGTAATGGGGCTATTCATACAAAAAACTAAGAAATTAAAATTAAAACTAAGAAAGATGGCCAACATACAACTAAGAAATTAATTTCTTCCATATCTCAAAACAGCGCATGCTTCAAACTGTCAATTATCAGTTTGCCGCCCAAAAGAATCATAATATTCAAAAGATACATAGCTGATTTCTTTTTATCGGTTAGGGGTTACTTTTTGTTTTATATTTTTTCTCCTTTTTATAATATATATTTTCCGTTTTTCTTCAACAATTTCAAAAATCAAAGTGGATACTGATGGTCAGCTAATTGAACTTATAGAACAATTCAAATATGCTAAAGAAAATGCCTGGCAAACGATGTCAGAGATCATGCATGATAGTGGTAAGTATAATATTTTGGGATTCGTTAGGATATACAATATGTCTGAAAAAGTTGGCAACAAATAGGACACTCAAATATTTAAATACAGAACAAAAAGTATCTTATTTGTTGCCAACCTTTTCAGACATATACTGTATAAATATCATCATTGCTCCATGTGTACAAGGTAATGAAAATCAAATTTTTTGTTTTCAATTGAAAGTGTATGTGCCAGGTGGGTTATCCTAAGAAATCCTTAGGTTACATAGATGTGAAAGAAAAAACAAAACCTTCAAGATTTGGAGCATATCTTACATGGCATCTTTTTAAAAAAATGCAATTCTTGGATGAATTCTATAATCCAAGAAGGTAATAATCTTGAATATTTACTTTGTGAGGGACTAAATGTTTTCTTTTACGTACCCTGGGAAATGTCGCTGCCCTTATGCATCCTGCTCCGATTTAACAATATGTGGAGAATCATCCCAACAGACTTCTCTCTGGAGTGAGGAGCTATATATTGAAGCAGACGACATCATGGAAGTTCTTCAAGTTCACAAACAGGAGACTCATTCTCTGTTCCGGACATACCCAAGTCAACTAATGTACCTCATATACCTGTTACAGTTCTTCAAGATCGTAGAGAAAACATTAGAACATTAAGAGGAAAAAATAGTCAACCAAACAAGTCATTTGAAGATACTGTAACTAAAGCGTTCAGTCAAAGAGGTACATACCTGTAATCAACTGAAGACAAAGAAGATGAGGATGAATTATTTGCAAGGTCTATTGGTAAAACGTTACAGACAACAAAAACAAAAAACTCAAAGCAAGAGGTTTTACAAATATTGGAGAAATATATTGAAGACTAATTTTATTCTTATATTTTTATTATATTTGTTTCTAGATAAGTGTACTTTTGTTTTGTTATTCAGAATTTTGATTTTGTAATATTTTTTAATTTTTTTCTTATTTTGTTAATATATTTATTTCTATATTAGTATATTTTTGTTTTTCAGAATGTTTTAAGAATTATTATTTTGATTTTGAGAACTGTTATTCTGTTATTTTTCCTTACTGTCGTATAATATGTGAACATATTCCTTCGAGGATTATTGATAATGCAACTTGTATATAAACTGTAATTATTACCTGAATGATTTCTTGAATGAGAAATAATCTCAGCTTGTTTTGTATGGTGTAAAGCACCAATAGAATTTGGAATATTCCATTTTTGAAAGTAGCCCTCTGAAATGTTATTGAACACTTTTCTAGTGGGAGGAAGCAAAAATATTGGTGATAACTCTTTTCATATTGCCTCACATGTTTCTCGAATTATGTAATGGGCAGTTGAATTTCCAATTAAATAATTCCTTGTTATTTCTCGTATTGATATACTATCAGCAAGAAAACTAAAATATATTGTTATAGAAATTCCACTTTCCGTTTATAGTTTTAAGGCCACTGCACGGGCAGCTCCAGTGGAAAAAGAAATACTCCAGGAGTCGTTATGGTATCGACCAAAATCACTGGCAGCCAGAAGGGTCTTTACTTACCGTCTGAGTTGAGTTACCTGTCTATTAGTTACTGGAATTGTAAGACTTAAAACAAATAAAATTCAATAAATAAATCTTTTATTTTTACCAAAAAACCCGAATGAAAGGTGTGTAACGGACAGAACAGGCACGACTGGCTTGGCTGGCGTGGTGTGGTCGGAGTGACGGCTCCAGGTTTCGGCCAAATTGGACTTGTCTTTCGCTTGACCTATCTCTAAAGGTCGCTGAAGTGAACGGACTGTGGCTGCCACTGCCGCTCACTAGATCGTCTTCGACTGCCGTATACTATAAAGTCAGCTGGGTATGCGAAACAAGTACGCGAGCGACTCCATCTTTCGGCGGGGGTTTACAACTGGTACGATTAGACATACTCGAAGCATCTCACATTTCCATAATTTTAAGTTAATTCTACTCCAGTATATTTTAATTATTACGAAAACTTTGTTGCACACTTTTTCAAATCAGTAGACACCGTGTTTGGAAGGTACTGAAATATCTTGGGCGTCATCCTAGTATATGCAAAGAATTCTTCTTCGTCATTAGAATTCATATACTGAAAAAGTTTTTCAAATTGTCCATATTTACTTCGCAATCTCAGAATAGGTTTAACGCCATATCTTCCAGTTCTCCGATATTTGGATACTCAACAGACTCCCATCACTAATGCAGTTAGCAGCCTCAGTACGCTTTTTCGTCCTGGTAATATTTTTTATATTTCTTTCATAAATAAAAGAACTACAATTTTAAGTTTGGGTTTAGCCACGTAGGTTGTGTTTTTTAATTACAGATTGACAGTTTTGACATACAATCGAAAGTAATGCGCATGTCTCTAATTTCTTAATTTCGTTTAATTATTGCTGCATGAATACCAGAATATTATACAGTAGAGTGTGTGAATCGGAAAATAGACCGAAAAATGGAATCATTTTCAGCCGGAACAAGAGTCCCTCCTACCCCTGCTTACGAGGATGCTGAACACTATGGCGGAGTTAAAATTTCTCTTTCGGGTTGCGCAACCCCTCAAAACGGCCAAATACTACCACCTAGAGGGGTTAAACGCGGTTCAAGAGGTTTCCCTGCAGAGAAACACAATTTCCCCCATTTTCGATGATGCTGAGTACGGTGGTGGTGTTGAATATCGGTTCCCACCCCTTCTCCTAAATATCAGCTGGAAACATTTCCTCCCCGTTTTCAAGGATGCTGAGCACGGTGGTAGTGTTGGATATCGCGTCCGACCCCTCCACCGACCAATACTCGCCCCCAAGAGGGTGACTTTTTTATATAACCGCGGCAAATGCATATCCCCCTCCCCGTTTTCGAGGATTCTGAACACGGTGAGGGTGGATAATTTTTTTTAAACCCGCCCACTCCCTGTAATTCCCATCAATCACTTCATCTCCTTTTTTTACAGACCCCTGCACATTTAAATTTACGCGCGTCGACAGTGAAGCGTGTACAGCTTCCCGCGGAGCCACCATTAATCTGTGGGCTTCGAGAAGTGGAGTACCGGCAACCGCTCCTCTACTGTCACTGTAGCTTCTCCACGTGCATCAGTACTAGGAGAGTCTAACCTCCATAATCCATACTGACGTGCGTTCCTACACTACCTCCAGTAGGTTGCGGACTTAGAAAGGCTTTTGCGGGAGCTTACAATGTAACTTTTATTCACCCCTTTCGGGGGCAAACATTGGCCGGTAGAGGGGTTGAAAGCGGTCGCAACCGATATTCAATACCACCACCGTTCTCGGCATCCTCGAAAACGGGAGAAAATAGTGTTTCTCTGCAGGGAAACCTTTTGAACCGCGTTTAACCTCTCTAGGTGGTGGTTTTTGGCCATTTTGAGGGGTTGCGCAACTCTAAACAGAAATTCTAACATAGCCATCGTGTTAAGCATCCTCGAAAACGGGGTGGGGGGAGTAATCATGTTCCGCCTGAAAATATTTCGATGTTTGTCCGACTCACACACGGTACTAATAAATTTAAAGTTCATTTAAATTGATTTTAGTTTAGTTGATGTTTCATGAATCCACCTATAATTAGTCCTGGAGTTACTTATTTACTTATCAGATATTATTTTAAAATTACTGAGGTTGCTGTAAATTTCTTAATGAATAAATAAGGGTTAAGAAATAAGTCTTTTTTTAAATTTTGAAATATTTAAAATTAAAAAATAAGTGATTTTTAGTGATATTTGATAAATTTTTAACAAAAAAACCTAGATTTGTTTAAAATTTTTAAATATATTTGGCTATGAAACATTAAGATTACGCCTTTATAGATTATTCATTCTTAACAGTGTTGATTTGAAGTGCTATTTACATCTTTATTTGTGGACTGTAATTTTTATGTAGGTTCTAAATAGGGGACAATATGAGTACAAATTTCAAAAATTTTGATCAAAATCTTTCATGAAAAATTTTCAAAGTTTCAGTCAAAAATTTCAAAAATTTTGATTAAAAATTTCAAGAATTTCAATCAAAAAGTTTCGTGAGTTGTGAATTTTTATAATTTTCTTAAAATATTTAAAAAATTTGATTCAAAAATTTAAAAATTGTTGATAAAAAATTTCTACAATTTCAAGAATTTAGAGAAAAATTTCAATAATTTCAAAAATTTTAATTTACTATACGTTTGTTACAAATACTATAAATTGTAGTATGATTGGCAATTCAGATCGAGTTCAACATGACTTACGTCAACTTAAGTGCCGTACGCCTGGTTTAACCTTTTTATGATATAATTACAACTATTTTTTAAATAATATTTTAGCACACTCTAGGAGAGCATAATGATTAATCAGTTTTAATATACAGTGTATCTACGTAAGTTGGCTACACTATCAGTTTTATCAAAAAAAATTATTATTCATAAAAAGTTCTGCATGGTCTAAAACAAAGAATACAACCATCAGATATAAATTTTTGTAGTCGTATATAAGGTGTGTCGAAAAATGTGGTTTTTTTACAATAGTAAAGTAAGTACGTTTATTTTTGACACTATCAAAAACTATTCTTTAGAACTGAATACTGGGTATTAAAAAAAAAGCCACGTCTAAGTAACATGTGATCATCAAATCTCACTCTAACATAATATCAAAAAGTAATTATGTTATTGTAAAGTTTCAAAAAAATAAAAAAATCTTATTTTGTAATGCAAATTGATATGATTGCTTAACTGTACGTAGTTTTTAATTCTAATTAACTTTTCCTTATAACAATTTTCGATATTGACAAAAATAAATGTAGTTAACTTGAACATTTCAAATTCATAAATTACATTTTTTGACAAACCTCGTATATGAATAATACAATTTAATATCAGATCGTTGAATTTTGGGTTTCAGACCAGTCAGAACTTTTTATAAAGAATACATTTTTTTGATAAAACTAATAATAATTTTTTCCATGCTTAGACACACTGTACACATGTATTTCAATAACCTGATGTTGTGAAAAGTATTAATTATTTTAATATTAAAAAAATACGGCACAGATAACATATTGATATTGAGTCTGGTATTGAGATTAAATTAGAATTGGTTTGTGCAGATTGTACATTCTAAAATAAAATATCTAGTTGAGAGATAAAAAAAATCCCTATATGGCGTTGTACCTTGTAATAAAATAATATGCAGTAACGGACTATTCAATTAGATTAATTAATAATTAAAAATAATAATTGGTTCTGAATCAATGGAAAACAATGTGAAACTTGGTAATGGCCTAGTATAAATTTTTAATGATCATTTTTTAATTAATCAAACAAAACATTGCATTTTAATTGAAATTTTAGCTTTGGGCCTGTCGAATTTGCGTAAAATATTAAAGAGTTTTTTTTCGAAATTGCTATAGAAAAATCGAGAGGATCACCGGTAAAACGTACCTAGGAATGTTTGTAATGACTGGGATTCTCCCATGTTGATTGAAAAAAGGTTCTTCACATAGGAAATATATTTCAATATGTTATTTACATCCGAAATAAAATCTTTTATAAATAAAATTAGTATACACATCTTTACAGGTTAGGACAAAATGAGTTGTAGCTAATATATCCGTGTAGGTATAGAAAAAATAAATTTAATATTAAAATAAATTATATCACGCCGCACATGCTTTACAAAAAATTCGCCGAAGGTCTGTAGATATTAAGTTTCTATGCCGTTCTAACTGACTTCGGGTAGACTATATGTCGAACTGTAAAAGGGGCGACGAAGACGCTTTACTATTTTGTCTAATAAAAAACAATTTTCGGATATTTATGTGTAGTATTTAATTTTTAACTCCAATGTAAAATTATTTTTATAAATCTTAAGAAATAGGGTAACTGCACCAGTGAATGAACATTTAAGAAATCGTTCAGGTATATATTGTATTTAAAAAAATATATGTGAATTAAAGGAATAAATGGTTCAATATACTTCATTTGTCAAAATTAAATGAACATAAATAAAACTGAAATTATTATTTTTTTATTTAACGTCAAATAGAAAATATAAAAAATACCAGTCAATGAACACTACATTCTAGTAATTGAACATTGATGGTCCAATGAATGAAAAAAAATACTAAACAATATTTTCCAATTTATTTAACTCTATAGTAAAAAAAAATCCCGCAGAATTAATTTTCTTTGGCTCCGTTTTCTTTGTTAAAACATCTCTTGTACCAAACCGTATCTGGAATCTCTGCCCATTTTCATACCTTTCCTTGTTCACTTTCTACGATTGTTGTGTAACAAAGTTACTTGTTTCCGTCATAATTAAAATGTATTAATTAAATCGCGCACGGCACTGGAGCAGAATTAACTTAAAATTATGCAAGGAGCTTCGAATAAAAGGCCAGTGGTACCAGTTGAACCTCCGCCCGACAGGTGGAGACACTCTCGCCTGCGCTTCTTAGACGCCGAAGTTCATATCGAGTAGGGCAATTCAAACCGTTGTCGGCAGCTGCAGTGGCAGTCCGAAGTCAGACTTGCTGTGGCCGTCAACATTGGAGCAGCAGTGCAGTCCGTCGACCTTTAGAGGTCAAGCTGAAAGGAGCGAGGGAGCGTGCCAATTCCTATTGTACCGGAGTCAGAACCGTCATCCAAGTACACCACGCCAGCCCTGAATACGTGCCTGTACCGTCCGAGAAAGAACCATATTACACACTTTTCTCTCTTCCTGATTTTGGTAATTTAATAAAAGGTAATTTTGTTCTTTATGATTTTTATTTGTGATACCAGCAGCAACTAATACCCAGGTACTTAACCCAGTAGGGTAAGTAAAGATCACCCTTCTGGCCGCTAAGGGTTTTGTCGATACCATATGACCCCTGAAGTATTTTATTTCTCCAATGACGCTGCCCGTGTAGTGGTCTTCACACTTTAAACGTGACCCGTCATGACCGAAGTGCCGTCACAGTTATCACTTCATACTCTTCGCCTTCTTCATCGATTATTTTGCCAGGAAAGTATTTCTTGTCGTATCCCACAATAACGAAATCATTTACTTCATATTGGATTTGATTTTCCGGATTCTGGATTTTTTGTCTTCCTGAGTTTTGTAATCTCTGCTGTCAGATTTTTCAGAATTAATTCCGTTAGAACTAGAATTAGGACTAATATTATAGGAAATATTCTCATTCTCTGTTTCTTTTTCGGTAATGTCACCCGTGCGTTCTTTCTCCTTCCGCTTTTCTTTTTCTGCATTGTTTTCTTTCCTGTTTTAATATAATCTGCTCAGTCTTTTTTTTTTCTCTTTTTCGTTGTGATATTCTTTTCATTCTCCAAAAACCAAATCAAAAGGCATTAAGTTTTTAACTTTTTTGCTATTTTTTTCTCTTCAATCTCTGGCCAATGCAAGTGTTTCTTCCAAATATCTTCAACAGCTTGACAGTTGCTTGGACCAGGTGTCAATCTGACAAAATGCTTATTTTCACTTCTCTTCCTCCAGAGTCTTATAAAATATCACTTTTGAGGGTCAATAATACTGCTACTATTCTTAATATTGTTCGGAACAGTATCAGTCAGTTTTTAAAAATCTATCTGGTAGTGTATTGCTGTTATAGGGATGGCTATCTGATACTGGAACTGATCCTTTGGAACAGGTTCGGTAACTTGGACTAAATTAAATTAAATTTCGTGTTATATAATCGAGTTCGAGTATCGTTCGACCCTAACAACAGCGACTTGGACTAGGAACTGGAACTGATCCTTTGGACTAAGTATTACGTTGGACCGGACTAGCTTGGAACTGATTCATGAAAAATGTTGGCTCAGCCATCCCTAATTGCTGTCATCGTCAGTCTTAACATTACACTATCTTTAAATTGTCCAGGGGAACTTTTTTATTTCTCCAAGTCAATGTCTTGGTTAATTAGGACTTCTTTATCTATGTCTGTGGTTTCAAAGGGAGTGTTGTCTACCATTTTAGAACAATTTCCATCTGATAGTGTATCTTTTTTCAAATTGTCATCCATCTTTGATTTAGGTGTATTAATTTATGTAATATTTGTGACAATTGTAGACGTACTGTTTTTAGTCTCGAGATCATCTTTTTGTTCAATTGAATCTTGCGTTATGCTAATGAGCAGGCTCTTTATGTCTTCCAAATTGAAAATATCGTTACGTTCTGTATCTTGCAAATTGCCATCATCCTGAATTTTCACGTTAAGAGTATTATTTTCTTTGAATCTCTCAGTTTCTCTCTTCAATTTGTTGTTTTCTTCGGTCCATCTGTGTATTGCCCAATGGGGAATTGTTGAAGTAATCCCTATTTTCTGGAAACAAGATCAAATCATCAAATTCAATTGGCATTCCATGTATAATTGAATTCGTTAATGGTTCAGAGTCTTCCTCTCCATTTTCATTATGATTTTCATCACCAGTTACAGTCAGGTTTTTATCTTTGCATCTTTGGTAAATTCGGTAAATATTAGAGTTTTTGTTAATGACTTGATTCTTTCATTAATAATTTAGAACTTTTAACGTGATGTAGGTTTTTCATGTTGTTGTTGCTCTATAAATATTTCATTTCGAAAGGACATCGTTTTATTGAGGAGCAAAAGTAGATTTCGTTATGTATTTGTTGGTTGTTTGTTTATGATTTTGAACTACCAGGTTCCACGCAGTTTTAAGAGGTTTGATAGTGACGTCGCATGGTTGGATGGTGTGAGTCGCATTGGACGGTAAACAGTAAAGCGATATGGTTTTTTCAATAGAAAAGTCAAACAATTCCACATTAATATGTGATTTATGACCGTCAAAAAACAGGAGAACTGGAAATTTTATGTTTTTTTTCCAATAACCAAAAAAGTTTGAGTCCGGTATGGAAAACGCCACATCTCGAAGCAATCTTTTGTAAGGCAGAATTATCATCGGAGTCACTGGCATACTAGCTGCCGCAAAAATGGATAGGACTGTCATGCTTTTCTTTTCAGGGCCACTACTTACAACATAGAAGTTTTTGTAATTTTTCGATCCTAACAGTTTACCAGTCTTAGGACAAAACTGCATGCCAGTCTCGTCAACATTGAATATTCTAGTCGGGTCAGAAGCAATCTTTTCGAGATCTTCTTTGCGAAGATATTCTCTCAAATTCTTCTAAATATTTCGGCGTCTACCCATTTTTACATTCTGATCGTAAACGACAAATTCTTCACTTCGTTGGATTTATTTTATCTTCGTAAAAATAAATCAGAATAAGTATTATCACATTTTAATTCGCCAACTTCTTATAGTCCCTGAGCCAAAGGTTAAATACGTATCCACGGAAACAGCTGATAAAATTTCCATCTTTCGTTGTCCACGAGGGGGTGACGTTTATACCATCCCTAAATAACAACTTTTATCATATATTTTTCTAAAATGTTACGCAGGGGCGTACTGTGTCAATCGCATTATATATTTCTACATTATGGTTCAACGAGTATTCAGCCTGAAATATGGGTTACATCGCTGGTACTGATCTGGCCGTAACTCAATAGGGTTGTCCTTACAAACAATATAATAATAAAATGAGGTTTTTCTTATACCCCAAAAGAGCAATAATTGCCAATAATGCAAAGAGAGACAGTGCACACCTGATGACATTTACGGTATTTAAAGTTATTAAGAACTTTTTATACATAAATATCCCAGTAGTGAGTATCCATTGGTTGGAGATTTATAAGCTCCAAAATGGCTATTTACAATTTATTTATTGTCAACACAATTGGTTCATGTATAATTAAACATTCATTATGATGGCGTTTAGGTTTTCTGGTTGTCCGGTTTTCCCTATAACTTTTATGCCAAATGGCACCATCATTCTTCAGTAAATTTTCTTAATAAATAAATAATTTGTTGAGATTTTTGTGTTTTGATTTATGTTCACTTGTCACCAAACTTTAAAAGAATTTCTGAGGTTATTACAATTAATAATAATAATGCTATTATTATTACTACGATTATTAAACACACCGTGGGTCCTAACTTAATAATACTAGACGATCAGGTATATTTTGTGATAAATTTGAGTACGAAAGCTTCTTACCGAAATGGCCATCGGTTTGTTACTTTTTACTCGCCTTTTTCATGAGATAAACAGGCCAGGGGGCGTGAGGTTACACTACGTAAAAGGACTCTACGAGACGTGTCGTTTAACTTTTATTTATTTATTCAGAATACTGTTGACATAACTTCTAGATCCGAAAATATTTCGCTAATGCTCTCTAGATGGTGCGCTTAAAAAAAAACTCTCGTTATGCGGAATTGCCAGGTTTAACATTCATATAATTAGAAATTGTTTTGTTTGCATTACTACCTAATAACATTATATAAAGAGTAATTTATACAATGCTAATAGTGTTGTTTTTATTGTTTACAACCTCAAAAGTAAGTACCTATTTAAAAACTTATAAATTAAAAAAGTTTTTAGTTTTTAATAAAAAAATCGGAGTGCTGCTACAATCTTTAGAGGTATAAAGGAGTTTATAGGTTAATTATTATTTTTATTTTATTAGGTTTTTGTCATATACGAAGACATAACCTTACTATTAGTACAGTCAAATAAACCAAAATAAGGGACCAACATCGGAATGGGAGCGAATAGGTTGTAAATTTGCATAAGCCTTTTTTTGTGTTCTAATGACAAACTAAAAAATCTCATATCATATCGTGCCTGCCTTACAAACTATTCAAGGTCAAATGTCGCGAAAATAGGGTTTTCGCAATTATTTTGTTTCATATACGAAATACGTCAATTGAGGTCATTATGAATTTTACATCTGCAATTTTAATTTTAAGCATTTTTTTGATATCAGCAACCATTCTCTAGATATAGCGCAGAGAGTGGCGATCCGCATGTGTAATACCTATAGAACGGCATGGTCAGGTCAATAGTTGACGATATAAAATTATTAATAAAATAAAAATACAATTATTGCAATTATTATTATTATTATTATTTATAAACTTCATATGTTGTTGTTGATTACAGTAAAAACATAAAAGCGATGCAGCAATTTAGGAGAAATGGTGCGCTTTCAACATCTTACGAAGTACATTTCGATTATTAAACAATGATTGGTTGTCCCGACCAGCCAATAAAATAAAAAAATGTCATTGAAATGCTTATTGAGCAATTGAAAATTATTAATATTGCTATAAACAAACTAGAAATGATGCTGATGTTCTGATCATCGAAATAGCTATTGCAATATCTGAACAACAATAAACTGCTGTCATCGTTGGAGAAGATATTGATCTGTTGATAATTTTAATTGGACGAAATTTGATTTAAAAAAATGGCAAAAGAAATTTAAAGAGAAGAATGTGTCCATCAAAATGCTTCGACAGATATCCTCGCGTAAAGAACATACTTTATTTTTTCATGTATTTACTGGATGTGACACAATATCATCTCTTCTATTTAAAACAGGAAAACTGCAAATCATTGAAATTGGAAAAACATCCTAATAAGAAAACTGCGCTCCAAACATATTATGTGATAATGAAATACGTGTTGTTTTAGCAATCTATCCAACAACAAAACATAATATTGAGAATTATAGATATATGCAATTTATTAAATCAACAAGCGTTAACAGACCGGTGCAGTTATCATGCTTTCCACCTACAAGTGCAAAAGCTCAACAGCATATTTATCGAGTCTGCTTCCAAATTCAAACTAGGTTAGATTTGCCACCTGAGGAATGGGGGTAGTTTTTGGAAAACAAAATATTACTACCTATTACAACATTATTGCCACCAGCACTAGAAGAACTATTAAGCATAATCATATGAAATTTCAAGAAAGATTAAAGTGCGAACCGTGTCTCAACGCTGCATCAGCATCAAATGATTTTGATGAAGTATGTTCCAGAAATACTTGAGATCCTGAATGATATATTTTAACAGTAATATGCAAAAAAAGATGAATATACAAATATAGTCTTTTGTATTTTAGTATAATAAACTAATAAAAAATAATTCACTATTAGGTGATGAGTGGAAAGAGTACGTCAGTGTGTAAAATTTAAGCATTTATTAAAAAATTGGCTGAGCGCTTTCGACATACACAGCCATCATCAAAGCCTTCGTAAGTAAGATATCACCACCAGCAATCCTAACAAAAGCTCATCTGATGCCTAGAGGGGCATCCTCGAGGAGATATCGGAGCTCGTCCGGAAGATCCTTCGCTTCGTTCAGAATCCTAAGAATCGGTTATGGAAATTTCTTCTTGGGTTTCTTGCAGAAGGCTATTGTATTCCTGCCATCTTTTTTTTCTTTTTTTGTGAAGGGGAAAGCCCATGGCATCGAACACTGGATCATTAGCGAAAGCCGCTGTCGTACACCTACTCCAATTAGCAGTGTTGACGTTCTTTATATCGATGAAAATTACTGCACCCCAGCTCCACCTCGGGTCTGTTGCCTCCTTGACGACGTACTCGATTCCCTGGACCGTGGATCTTCCTTCACGGAACCCAAACTGTCTGTCAGATAAGCCATCCCTCGCTACGATCTCGTTGGATAATCTTGCCTTAATCAGTTGTTCTAAAAGTTTGCCCATGCAGTCGATTAGGCATATAGGCCTATATTTTTTAACTTCGGCATCCATATCACCCTTGGGAATTAGCGCTACCTTTGCTTTCTTCCACCTGGTAGGAAGTTCCTGGGTTTCCAGTATGTTGTTCATCATACGCAGTACTTTCGAGGGTAACTCTTTAGCCGAATATATCCTTTCATGTGTCCACTTTGTTCGTAGGGTGGCCTGGGTATGTGTGTTGGAGCTGTCCAGTCTACTCCTGACGTGTTTTCACTGCAGCGTTTTTAAACTGGAAACAATTTTTGGTGTTAGTGTGGTTAAAGATTAGGTCTGACGGGAATCGTCAGGGGAGGTAGAAGCATGTCCTGAGGATCCTCCTCTCGGTTGCTGTGACGGCGCGTAAGATAGGAGGGGGAAGGATGGAAAAGTTGAGGGCTCTGTTGGCGATTATGGGACGGATGTAGGTCTTGTATGTATATAGCAACGTTCGAGGAGATCGGTTCGCTTCCTTACTCTTCCCAGAGTTCTTTGGACTTCAGTCGCCCAATTGAGGGTGCGCGTGAAGCACACTCCCAGGTAGGTGACCTTGTCCGGGAAACGAGACTCTCCCCAGAGCCTGATGTTAATCTCATTGAGGGCTTGAATAGCTTTTTGGGAGTAACTAGTACGTTTGATCAGTTTGATTTTTGTGGGTTAAGTGTAACTTTTGAGTTGCTACACCATTAGAAGATATGGTTAATGAGTTTCTGAGTTTTAGTGTTCAGGGCTCTCATGGAAGCAGCAGCGGCGGATATTTGGGTGGTATCAGCGTAAGGCTGGAGGTCTTGGGTAGGAGAGGGATGGTGAGGGATGTCGTGCATCTAGATGACGTACAGCACGGGGGCCAGCACTGAAACTTGGGGAACTTGTGCGAAAGGAGTGAAGGGATCTGATAGGGAGTTTCCGACTTTGACCCGGATGGAGCGGTTTCTGAGGTAGGAGTGGATGAGTTTTATGGGAGGGATAGGGAGTCCGACGTTAGAAAGCTTCGAGTCATGCCAGACCTGGTCGAAAGCCTCCTGGTCATCAAACAATACTGCTGACGCACAGTTACCAAAGTTGAAGAATTTGATGGCTAGGGGGGGGGTAGTCTCACAAGTGCATCTTGGGTGGACCGGTCAGGTCTAAATCTATTGAGGGATCGTTCCCCTTTCGTCCATAAAGTTCCAGATACAATCTTTGAGTAATGTTTCAAAGAGCTACTAAGTAATCGTTGTCACCTTTTAATAAAACCCTTTTCTTTCCTCTATATAGGTCTGTATATTCCAAAATAGTACAAAAATTACGCTGCCTACATAAAAATTTAATAAAATTCTTTAAATTCGAGATATTTCGAAAGAAAAATTTGAAATTTGGTAACTTCAACACCTTGTATGTCCATAACTAGCCATAGGATTTAATTGTGCCCATAGACACTTTTTGCCAGAAGGCCATGTAATATAATAATTTCCCAAAAAAAAATCGCTCGGGGTCCATTTTCCATAAAGGGTGACTTTTAACCAGTATCACCCGGTATAACAAAAACTAATATACCTATTACAATACCTAGAGCCAGTCCTGGAACAAATACTTTATCCATAATTACAAAAATAACTAAACATTTTTATTTACCAATTTAGCAGTAACTAATTAATTAAAAGCATATGCTAATAAACTAGGAATAATAATAATTAATTTTATTTCAGATAGTTCCCTGCAATTACTAAAAAATATGAAAAAATTAAGTAACTTAGATTTGTCTGACAACTACATCTGTGGTTTAGATACGACACTGCAAGTAATTTCTTCTCTTCGTTATTTGAGTTCTCTTCATTTAAACGGTAATCCTTGTTCGGTGAGTATAATAGTTGTTTTTTCTTCTAGATGGCACAGCAATCTAACTAAGCGCCATTTTTAATCCATATATTATTTTGTGCCGAATAATTTTTATATTTACTTCACATTACATTTTTATTTTTGTTATATATATTTCATTTCATTTCTATGGATTTAATTTATTTAAAACATATATTTTACACTTATATAGGTAATTTTTTTATCTATAAGTACTTTAACTAGATGGCGAAACGTGTCCATTTTAAGTATATCATGATTATATTTTGTCCCATTATATTTATAATTTTTTTTGTTTTTTATTATCCATTTAAAATTAAATTGATATAGGATGCTTCCACGTCCAAACTAAAAATTCAATAAATTTTTGAATTATAATCCTGCTTCTTACAGCTGGATGGCAAAAGGAAGTTATAAGCACCATGTTTTATCCATATTTTTAAAATAAAATTCCTATGTCATACCCAAGGGCGTAGATAACTTTTTTCCTGAGGGATAATCAAACTTTTAGATTAATCTGTTTATCTGTTTCTACATTTCATATACTTATCTTATTTTCGTGCTTTTTTTCGGTATCCTGGGGGGTAATTACCCCCTTTACCCCGCATATCAACGCAATAGCTCTAGCCCTTGGCGGATATTTTCTTTTAAATGCCACAGGCAGTCAATTTGGATTTTTGTAAACAAGATAAATTTGCGAATTTATGCTAACCAGGGGCGTACTATCCCTATTACGAACCAGTAAAATATACGTGTAAACGTAAAACAAAATTATTTAAATTGATTTTTTTTTAGCTTGACCCGTTCTATATTAACCGAGTTTGTGCCAATTTTGAAAAGTTAGACTATTTGGATAACACACAAATTTTACAAGAAGACAAAGACAAGACATTAGTTTTAGATGAATCTGTCAAACCTCAACTGATCTTTCAATGTTACAGAGTTATGGGATTACCTAAACCACCAACACTTAAAAATGTAAAAAATAGAGCAATAACTAAAGTATAAGTTTTGTTTGGTACTTTATTCTTTTATTTTAGACAAAATTTAAGCAAACGATACATATAGAGGTGACTTTACCACTATTGGAAGTTCCCAAATTACCAAAACCTGATATTAAAATTCCTAGTGTCTGCAGTCATGCCTACAAAGTATCAAGCAAACTAAAAATGAGTACAACTAAATCAAAACAATCAGGAATTAACGTAAGCAGGTCAGTAAATAGGGTGATTTAGAAACTGATGAAATGAAATCATAAGAACTTTAGAACATATCAATGTTATTATTTCTGCTTATGCAGAATCCCAATTAGAAACAATTTACCTGATATGTGTTTTCACATCAGACCAGTACTCTTGACAATGTCAAGAATAGTTCTGATGTTAGCTTTCGCTTTCTCTTCGAGTTCAGGATACTGTACCACAAAGTCCCATTCCCTTTCCCTGTTCAGGTCCCGGCAATAGCATAATAATTGAAGAGGAGTTTCGTCCTCTTCCTCGCATTTCCTTCATAGGGAATCTTCCGATACTCCTATGAGGTTCAGGTGTCTCCTGAGCGCGCAATGTCCTGTCAGTACACTTAGTTCTAGCTAGTGCAGTTTTAATCTCCCACCTATTTAGACATAACAGCAAATTGTCAATACTCTTGGGTGGACCTTCAATAAGTGCTTTAGACTGAGCCCGCAGGGTCCTATCAGGGCACCTAGTGCAGTTTTGAGATCCCGTCTTTTTAGGCGTAGCAGCAGATTGTCTCTGCTCTTGGATGGACCATCTATAAGAGCTTTGGACTGCCTTAGTCCCGGATGTTCCATCCAGTATTCCCTGTGTTTGTCCCTTAATTGTTGTTCCAGGATACCCTTTACATGTTGGTAAGGTTTTTTGATTTCTTTACCAGCCAGGTTGTCTACCTCTTCAGTTCCTTCTATGCCCTCATGTCCAAGCAGCCATTCAAGAGTTATTTTGTTGTGTTCTGCCAGGGCATTTAGGTTATTATGGTAGTCTTATACTAGTTTGGACCGTATTTTTACACTTTGTATTGCTTTAAGTATACGGATTCGTTTATTTCTAAGATCATCGCACACCATCACATTTATACAAACATTTATCGCAGTCATTTCTGCTTAAAAGACCGTTGCCATATGATCACCTGTGCTGTCTTCTGTTTTGGACCCGTCTCTATACCAGACTGATTGATGTTTCTGAGTCCTGACCTCACTATTTCTGTCCTTCTCAGGTATGTTCACCCTGAAAGGTTTCACAAAGTTGTGACTGACAGGCATTCTATCAGATGGCATAGTTAGCACCTGAGTTTCCGTATTTTTTCTTAGTTTTTCCACGATCATGGAATGATATCCTTTTCTTGAAAGTTCTTATTCCATGCCCTTTATACCCAGAGTATACATTGCTACCAGTGCCTCTTTTTCCACTACTAGATGTAGCGGAGGAAGCCCCAGCAGATTCTCCATAGCCGCAGTTGGCGTTGTTCTAAACGCCCCCTGTAGTCAGAAGATGTGCTACTCTTTGTAGCTTACCCAGCTGCCTAGCTACGTTCGCGCTTTATGCCACCATATTACGGAGGCGTAAGCCACGGCATGTCTCACAATCCTGGTATAGGGCCAATGCACCGTTCCCGGGTTGAGACCCCACTTAGACCCCCATAGAGAACGTTAATTTGTTTTCTAGGATGACTCCCAAAAATTTAACCTCGCCTCCGCATAGCTCCCACCATGGATTTGTATGAAGCCCAATCGAAGGCTGCTTCTATGTCAAGAAATATGCTATCCGATCCAGATGTCTTGTAGGGCTGAAAACTTCTCAGAGCCCGTGCAAGTTTGGTTCTGTTTACAACTTTGTTTGCCAAGGTAAAGTCCTGCTTTGTGGCCCTGGCTACTTGGGCCACCACAGTACCGTTTGGTTAAGTAAACAACCCGGGAAGTGTGAGTTTAGTAACAAGTCTAAAGTCTCCTCCCCAGTGCTGGCATACTTTCCATTTTCATTTTTCGAAGACCCAATACATCCTTGTTTTTCCCTTTGCAGTACTTTACTGATTCTGGAGCACTTAGGAATAATTTCCATGTTCTCACAGATTTTGTTCCAGGAATTAAGTTTTGTATTCCTTTCTGGATGCCTTATAGGTTTCCCAGTTCTATTGGACAGGTTAAAAAGTCTGCGGACTTCTGCTTTTCTCTTGGAAAGGTCCATATTCCATCATTCGGTGTCTTGGTTTTCTTTCTTAAACGGGCAGTTTTTTTCATAAGCTTTCATTAGTGTGTGTCAGAAATTCCGCCACCATTTCAACTTCACAAGAGTTTTTCGGTTTCGAGGGACATGTGCACAGTGATTCCGCTTCTATACTAAAGCGGCCATAAATGCGTAACTCTGAATTAACAATTCTTTTTTTTATTTTAAACGTCAAAATAGAATAATATAAGTATAAATTATACAGCTTGTTAGATTTTTCTGTTAAGAATATTTTTTATGGCTGTATTTAGGTAAAAATATCTTAATTTAAATTATTTTATATAGACTTTTACCGAAAAATTGAAATAAATAATGGTTGTTTGTATTAAAATTAACCTTAAGAGCGGAGGTACACTTTCTGTAGCATATGCCTTTCCAATGTAATCGTAGAAACAAAATCCCAGAAAAACGGGACAATATTTTTGAAAAATTCAAACGGTCAGTTAAAATTTAGGTCACTACGGATGCAGGAAAGTTATTAAGAATCCTGAAAATATTTAGTTTTTGAAAATATTAGCATATGAAAATTAATGAAAATTGATAGTTCGTAAAAAACACCCAACAGAATATTTTTATACAATCTCAGGGACTTTCCGAGCTTAAGAACAGGTTAAGAAATCATTTAAAAAAAATTTGATTCTAAAATATGCAGTAGATTTTTCAGGATTTTGATTATAAAAATGGTATTTTTGAAGCGCTAACAGCTATCCTATAAGATTTGCTTTCTTACTCGCACAATATAGCCGTCGACGTCGTTTAAAATAAACAGTTTGTACGGACTCAGGACCAATTTGTGCCCATTATAGTTTTCTAATGGAGCTTATCTTGTTATTAATATAAACATAATAAATCAGATTAGATTTTAAACGAAGTGGCTTTTTGTTTACATATTATTTTGGATCTTTTTAACTCCTTTGGCTTGCATAAGAAATATAAACATGAATAAATAAATGACGGAAGAAAATAAATAAAAAAAATTACTAATATTATATTGTAACATTTAATGGAACTCCCAAATTTATGTACACAAAAGATATTAAATATTTGTATTTTCTCTGTTTACATAAGTGCATAAAATAGATTTTTTAAATTTTAAGAGGGGTTTAACCCTAATGTGATTGTAAGTAAAACACTGTACCGCAAAAATCAAACTACTCGGATTGTGGTTAAAAAATTCAAAATGTTTTTTTACTTTTGGATTAAGAAAGGTTGGATATAGGCATCTCTCGAAGTACTTTTTTTAATTTTTGAGAAAAAATTGAAGAAAAAAATTTGACAAAATGGGCCAGATTCATTATTTTTTATCTCACAAAAAAAAAGTTTATTTCAAAAAAGTACTCTGAGAGATGCCTCAATTATACATTTGCCTTTGTTGATAAAAAAAATTGTTAAGATCAATCGAAAATTAGACCCTCAAAAGTGATTTTTGCCGAACCCCTGCAAGGTGAATTTTGGAGCATTTTCCATCACTGATCCAATCGCCCTCGCACAAATTTGCACTTTTATATGAATACTATGAATTGCTGAATGAATCGCAATTTCATTCATAAACATAACAATAGCACAGGAGATAAAATTAATAGAAGTGTTCAAATAAAAATACTAAAAATAGCACAGGAGATGAAATCAATAAAAGTTGCAAATGGGTTGATTGCCTTTTCGAATACCTATGACATATTATTAAGTTATATGTATATATGATGAGCATAATCATTGTCTTAAATGCGTTAATTGGAAAACAATCCAATATTTAAAAAAAAAATCTTATTTTTGACATTTTCAAACTTTCAATTTTTAAGTTGCGTATACCTGAGTTACGACTTTATTATGGATAGTGAATTCATTTGTGAAATTGAAAATGAAACACCGATATCCAATAAAAAAGATTTAGCTATTATTATTAGAAAAACCGCTGTTATCGTTTTCTAGTCAGCGTGGACTGTGAAGTGATTGAAAGGGATTTTTGCACCTAGAACAAGTGCATTATTTTGATGGCGATTCTTTGTTCGGCATTTTCTTTGACACGATATTAATAAAAAACATTTTTTGCTAATGCGGCGGTGGGCGGTCAGTACAAAAGGAAAGAAATTATGAAATAAAAGAAGAATTAATAAAAATAAATTGAGGCTATTACAGAAACGGAATAAATATTGAAACATTATTGTTATGTATGATTAAAATTATTACAAAATTGTGTTAGTAATCAAGAGTTACCATTTTTCATTACTATCCTACTTGTTATACCATATACCGGGTGTAAATGGGTCTTGGGCCACCCCTATAACGTTTACAAGGGTTAATAGATTTATACCAAATTTTGGTGGATTATAATAGAGCTATTTTTGGATTTTTTTAAATAAAAATCCAATTTGGCCGACATCCGGTTTGACCGGAAATGACATGAAAATTAGAAATTAAAATGAAACACCCGGTATATTTCTAGATATTTGGATTCTACGACTTCAAACACGTACAGGTCAAATGTGTCGTAAGACGCCATTTTTTATTCTATTTTTGAATTTTTTTTATCCATCCTATATGGTCATGAGTTAGTCTAAATTGCTTATAATCAAACTAAAATTAACTAAAAGTCTCAATTTTTTCAATTATTTATTGTTTATTCTTAATAATTATTTATATTTGAAATATGATGTTGTAAATATCCTTTTTTGAACAGGGATGTCTTCAGAAGAATTTTGTATCGAAATTAAAAAAAAATAACATTTCTTCTTTATTTGAGAAAAAAAAGTTGTTATGTACATCATTTTAATGGTAATTGAATAAACAATTTTTAATACTGGGTGGCCCATCTGTTTCATTTAAAAAAATTGAGTTTTAGTTAAAAAAACTGGATTTGCTGATTTAAATGTTTAATAAAAGTAACAAAAATAAATAATTGACAAAATTGAGAGTTTTCAACTAATTCTAGTTTAATTATAAGTAATTTACACCAAATCATGACCACCTACGATTGATAAAAAAAAATTAAAAATAAAATAAAAATGGCGTCTTAAGTGGCATTTGATATTCGACGTGTACGTATTTGAAGTCGTAGAATCCAAATATGTAGAAATGTAGCGGGTCTTCCATTTGAATTTACAATTTATATGTGATTTCCAGTCGAACCAGATATCGGTCATATTGGATTTCTATGTAAAAAAATCTAAAAATAGCTCTAATCAACCCAAATTTGATATAAATCTGTTTACTCGTTAAAGTGTTATAGGGGTGGCCAATGACCCATTTGCACCCGGTATACTGTAATCGATTATGTATGTAATTCTTTAGAGCGCGTCTTTGTACTTTTTTTTTTAATTATTTTTAATAATAGTGATTCTATTAGCAACTGTTTTTACTTTCCGAACAACAGAGTTGTATAGAAGGAAAGTATTGCGATCATGATATTTTGACCATACCCAGATTTTAACGAATCTTTACGTTTTGAGGTCACCTGAATCCATTTATACCATTTTTAGCATGATGTCTGTCTGTGTGTGTGTGTGTGTGTCTGTGTGTGTGTCTGTGTGTGTGTCTGTGTGTGTGTCTGTGTGTGTGTGTGTGAACACGATAGCGTCTAAACGGCTGAACCGATTTAGATGAAATTTTATATACATATTTAGGGTAGCAAGGAGACGACCTGTATAGATTTTGGAGTTAATCGGACAACCGGAAGTGACAATTGCTATAAGTGATGACGTCATTACCATACAAAATGGCAATAAAGTTTTACACATATATTTTCTATACGTTATAGTTTAATTTCGAATGATTAAAATTTTTAAAAACTTATCCCATTGTTGCCAGATTTATCAAAAAGTATTTTTTTTTCATATTTTTCTTAAATAACCAAAATAATGCATTTTTATGAAAAATTACAAGATACGAAAGATGTAGAACACATTTTGTCATTACCGGTTTTTTGAATTCCTCATAGTTTCGCCGCTAGAGGGAGTGAAAAAAATTTATATAGACATTTTTGTGACTTTTTTAGATTTTAAGACAAAATTATGGATTTTTATGAAAAATTACATGATATCAAAATTGTAGAACATAAAATTTTCTATAAATTTTGTCTTGACTATTTTTTCAAGTTGCGCATAGTTTCGCCGCTAGTTTTTATTTTAATTTTTATCTTTATTAAATTATTATTTTTTAGTTAAATTTTTATATTAAAAATTTAAAAAAAATATCTTTAAATTTGTAATAATTAATTTTATTATTACAATTTTTTTCAAAATTTTATTACAAAAATTTTGGAATTTTTAAAAAATTGGCTAAGAAATTTAAGATTATATTACGATTTTAAACTAAATTGAATAATTTCTAAAATATTAAAGTTATTGAAATGAGATTTTCACCATTCAAAAGATAATATAAAACTCTAAATTTTAAATGTATTTTAGTTTCTTAAAATTTAGACTTGTAATTATTGTAGCCAAAATTAAGAATTTTTTTAATTTTTTTTGTAATTTCGTTTTATCAATAAGTATAAAATAAATGAAAAAAGTAGATAGCATATCCAAAAAGGATCCAAAAGTTCTATGTGTGTAAATTATTTCATAATTTTAACATAGTATTTGTAAAAGTTATAGCAAAAAATGAAAAAAGTTAAAACAATTCAATGGATATACCCATGAATTTTTGAAAAAAAATTTGATTTTGATTCAAAAACTTAAAAAAAAGGTCTGTTTCCCATTTTGAATAAAATTGAATGAGATATTAATTATTTATTGATTTTAAAATTGTTCAAAAATAGGTTTTATTTGTTTTAAGGTTCAAATTAACAATAAAAATTTTAAAAAAATTACCCTTAAATTTGTAGTAAAAAACTCTATAATTGTGATTTTTTCAGAATTTTATTCAAAAAACTGTAGAATTCATAATTTTTTTTTGAAATTTAATAAAAGTTTAAAAAAATTGAATAACTTTAAAAATATTAAAGATATTAAAATGTGATTTATACCATTCGATATGTAATATAATTAATGTATTTTAATGCAGTAAAACTAAAATAATCGATTAAACAATTACTTTACTAGGAGTGTTCGGAAAGTTGGGTGGGATTACCCCCTCATTTTTTCTAGATAAATTTGAAAAAAGTAACACAGACATGCTCGTATAATAAAAATTACAAATATCATATTTGCAGTTACTATATTTTTAGTTACTATTAGTTGCACTATATTTTAGGGTAATTTTGTTAATAATATTTAATCTGATGAAGTTATACAACGTAACATGTAACATAATTAAACAACTTTTGTTATATTTGTTGTGAAAATTATAAAAGGTTGTTTTATTGAACTAAATAAGATCTATATTGGAGTATATTTTAATATTTTAGGTATTTTTTAATGAACCAATTATAAATATTTCGAATATTTAAATACTATTATTATTCAAAAACTTTGTTATCATAATATTTCCTATTTACCTATTCTTGTTATAAGTAATAAACATTGTAACATCCAACAGGGTAAAAAAAATTGGTTGTGTCGCCCCAAAACTTTCCCAACGAGTATTCAGAGATGCACACTTTTTCAGATATTTTATGTTTCAAACTTTGACATTTTTTTATTTTTGATACGAGACAGTTGGACTGGTTTTGACTATTCTGAACAGAGTTTCAAAGGCTTTCAAATGACGTATTACAAGGGAAATTCTGTGACATATTGCTTCTGTTATTTTTTGACAGTTACAGTTCCGTTTAACAGATGTCGAATAAAAACTGATGGGTTCTTCCCATGGATAACCGAAACCCATATACCAAATTTGAGCTTAATCGGATTAAGCGTGTTTCTTATATCGTGGAAGAATACACACCATCTGGAAATGGCCATAATCGTCTCAGAGGACCTCAAAATGGATATTTCCGTATTTATCTCGAAGATTTTCTTAAATTTTGAGAAACAATTGAAGAAAAAAAATTGACAAAATGGACCAGATTCATTATTTTTTATCTCAAAAAAAAAAGTTTATTTCAAAAAAGTACTCTGAGAGATGCCTCACTTATACATTTGCCTTTATTGATAAAAAAAATTGTTAAGATCTATCTAAAATTAGACCCTCAAAAATGATTTTTGGAACCACTGCAAGCGAATTTTGGAGCATTTTTCATTACTGATTCAAGCGCTTCTATCGTGGAAGAATACACACAGACAAACACAGAAAGACAGACACAGAGACACACAGACAAACAGACACACACACACACACAGACAGACAAAAATTTTTAGCTCGTTCACAATACTTTCCCTTCTCGGGTGGTGGGTCGAGAGAGTAAAAATCTCATGTAAACTCTACCCTGATGTAAATGATTAAAAATTAAAGAAAAGCTACGGAGCCAAGTAAAATGTAAAATATAAGAAACCGAACTAAAATACCATATCTTTGTCAGCCGGAGCAATAGGCGGTCACTTACAAAGGAATACTCGAACTCGAAATGTGTTATGATTTTATTTCGCTCAGACGATCAGATGTTTACGATAATTTTACGCAAAGCCGCATGACAGAGACACTAAATATATATTTCTTTATCATCAGGCCCCGCCTTTATAGCTCTGTATTTTTACCTCGTCTTTCACCCCGCAAATATACTCTGATCTTTTATAAAAGGTTAACCCCCTCTTAACTACAAACAGTACACTTTAGTACAAAATGTTGTAGTACAAAGTTTTAGAGCATAAAATTCTCTACAACTTTTCTCTTAAACTTTTTCCATAATTTCCAGTAGTTGCGTCACTAGAGGTCGCGTAAAAAATGTGCATGTAGGTTTCCCCCGGTTTTTCTTGATTTTGAGTACAAGCAATGAATTTTAGTGCAAAATGTTCTGGTGCAAAGTTGTAAAGCATCAAATTTTCTTTAACTTTTGTATTTAACTTTTTTTCGAATTCCTCATAGTTTCGCCGCTAGAAGGCGAAAAAATACACATTTAGGATTTTCACCTTTTTTTTTAATTTTGAAGATAAATTATGCACTTTGGTGCAAAATGTTTCAGTGCAAAGTTGTAGGGCATAAAATTCTTTACAAGTTTTTTATCATAATTTTTCCATAATTCCTAATAGATTTCACACATTATTTTAAGAGATCATAATTGTAGCAGTATGTTATATAAAATGTGGGCAAGCGGATTTTTTTTTTGAAAACTTATAGGAAATCAAAATTGTAGAATTCAAAATTTCCTACAAAATTTGTTCTCGCCTTGTTTTGGAATTCCGCATGGTTTAGCCGATATTTTTTATTTTAATTCTAAATATTTTTTATCTTATTAAATTAATTGGTTTAGATAAATTTTAATATTACAAATTTTAAAAAAGATACGATTAAATTTGTATTAAAAAACTTTATAATTGCGATTTTTTTTCAAAATTTTATTAAAAAAAATGATGAATTTTTAAAATAATGGATCAAAAAAATTACGATTTTTAAACTAAATTGAATAACTTTTAAAATATTAAAGATATGACAATGGGATTTTTACCATTCGAAAGATGATATAAAACTCTAAATTCACAATGTATTTTACTATCTTCGAATTTAGAATTGTAATTATTATAGCCAAAATAAAGAATTTTTTTAAATTTTTTGTAATTTTGTGTTATCAAAAAGTATAAAATAAATGAAAAAGTAAATAGTACGTCTAAAAAGAATCGAAAAGTACTATATGTGTAAATTATTTCATAATTTTAAAATAATATTTGTAAAAGTTATGATCAAAAATGTAAAAAAAAGAAGATTTTTTTAACTTTTTTAAATTAACTTTATTAATATATTTTGATCCAAAAACCTAAAAAAAGGTCTGTTACCCAATTTGAATAAAATTATTTATTGATTTTAAAATTATTCAAAAAAGGTTTTATTTTTTAAGGTTAATATTAAATATTAAAATTTTGGAAAAAAAACGCCATTAAATTTGTAGTAAAAATTCGATAATATTGATTTTTTTCAAAATTTTATTAAAAAAATTGTAGAATTCGTAAAAAAATTTCGAAAAACTTTTGAATTTTAATATAAATTTAAAGAGAAATTGAATAACTTTAAAAATATTAAAGTTATTAAAATAGTATTTGTACCATTCGAAAGGTAATACAAAGCTCTAAATTAAGTATATATTTTAGCTTCTTCGAATTTAAAATTGTTATCCAAATTTTTTTTAATTTTTTTTGTCCTTTTGTTAAATCGAAAATGATACAACAAATGAAAAAAATTAACAATACATTCGAAAAAGTACACTATGTATGAAATATTTTATAATCTTAAAATAATATTGTAGAAGTTATAGCCAAAATTATAGAAAGTTAAAAAAAGTTTTGACAAAAATTTTACTTTTTTAATTTTTTAAAACTAACTTTATTATTGTATTTTGATGTTGCAGAAAAACTAATTACTTAACTAGGTGTGTTCGGAAATTGAAATTTATGATCAGAAGTCACATGAAAATGATTTAAAAAAAAATTATTTCCTATTGTTTACAAAATTGTTATAAGATAATTTAAATTTTTGTTGAAACATAATCTTTAATGCAAAGTATGAATTAAAAAAAATCATTCCTAGAAAAATTTTTTTGTTGCTTAAAAACGTATTTTTTAATTAAAAATTTTTTTCTACCCCCTGTAATTACTATTAAGGAATCACTTTTTTAATCATAATTTATCTTGCCCTTTGATAACTAAAAAAAAAATTGTTTTTATTTATATTTTCATTGTTTATTTAATAAACAATTTGTTTTAAATAATTAAATTTTTTCTATATATTTTTATTTCTACATAATGAAACAAAAACAACCATGTGTTATTTTTTGAGAAAAATAATTTATTTATATGGTGGAATAAAATTGTTAATTAACAAATATGTTTTTAAGGAATAAAAAAATTTTTGAAGGAACGATTTTTTTAGAAAAAATCAAAATTTGCATCAAAGATTATGTTTCTGATCATAAAAAAACAGATCAATAGTAATATGAAAAAAATTTTTTTTTCAATTATTAATCAAGCTTTTTAATTTTTAACCCAAGTAAATAACGAAGTGAAAAATAACAATTTTTTAATTTTTCCAACGGGAATCTTTTCTGAGACCTTTCAAAAATAGGTCCAAAAAAGGAAACAATCTCAGATTTGTTATTTAACAATTGTCGCACTTACAATGTCCAAGTTCAAGTATAGGAAAAATTTGTTAATTAATGCATAATTAATAGAAAAATCGCGTTTAAAATTTTTTGACCGCGTATTATTGTTCATAAATCTATTCAGTAGATGCCTGAATTTTTTCAATTTATTATTTTCATATTTAATGAGTTTAAATAATATTTATTCATTAAAGGTCCAAAGTGACTTACGCAAGCCAGAGTCCCCGTTTTCGGCCGTATTTTTAACCGTCTGAGAAAACTATAAATATTGGTGCTACAGTTCCGGGAGGTATAATTTTTTTTGTGAAATTTCCTCCTCTTTTTGAATCTTTTTTCCAATTTGAAAAATGTCAAATACTTTTTGAGATAAGTATTTTCAAAAAAAAACAAACCCCATTTTTCTCAGATAATTGTTTATAACTTTTGCAATTTTTGCAAGCGGCTCTTGAATTTTTTCAAAAATCATCTACAGGCAAAAAGTACCTGCTGACTATATTAACAGTTAAAAATAAAATACGAAATATATTTTTTTCAAAGAATGTGTGTATGCTGATTGAATTTCTCACACAGTCTAAACGTAAACATAATACTAGAGCACGTTGGGTATATAAAAAGGTTCTACAAGTTACATCAGTCTGCATTTAGAATGAAGTATTGCCATTAACAATCTTCTAATATCCGATAAAATGTCTTGAGACAAAAAAATTAGCTTGATATGCGTGCACATGCAAACGCGAACCACTAAATGCAAGAATAACATTCTGCGTAAATCAAGCGCGCAACTCTATAATGGCTGAATCTCAAAAACTGTATTTAGGATTTCCATATGTAATCCACACAAAATTAAGACAATTAAATTCTGCAGTTTTTGGTGTAAAACAAAGTGTAGGTTAATATATCAAATAAGGGAGATTGTACGGTGTGTACAATTGAAAAATTGAACTAAATTGTGTACCTCTCAAGTTTTTTGGTTCTTTTAAATTTTTTGAGAACATCTTAGAGTTACTAAAATCATAGAGAAGTTAAGAGAACGCTTCTACTGGGAAACCGCCAGCCAGATATCAAGGATCGGTACCAGAAATGTACAGATTATACAGACAGTAATGGTGCTCAGAGGCGATCACAAAATCGTATGAAGGTTGTTGATGCCTTTGTCAAGGAATAGATCAATCATTTTGGTGTGCAGTTGGAGTAACATTCAGAAAAAATTCAAGTATCGCCTATTTGAAGATTACTCATGATATAACATGGATTACATGGAATGGTGGAACGAATGAATAGGACCATTAACAGACCTTTGTCTAAAGTAGTCTCTGATGGTAAAAGAGACTCGTACCAGTATCTTCACCTATTACTGATGGCATATCGTGCACAAGTCAATAGGTCAAACCCCTGCCAGCATTATTATGGAACGAGAACTGCGACTACTATGTGATATGAAGGAGAAGAGACCACAGGCAATATCTGTCAGTGAGACCGGTTAAATATCAAAAATGCCAGTGCCCGGATGAAGGAAGTCAAAGCCGAAGACAGAGAATTCCAATTGGGTGATCTTTTTGATTGCATAACGTGCGAAGTTGTCGTGGATAATATTCATCCTAGTTACAGGGATTTGGGACAACATTTTACAGATCAACGATGTCATTTACGTCCTTGAGAAAAACTGTCAAGATTAGATACCTTTTGAGATTTTTTATCGTATCCCCCTTTTATTTTTAAGAGCTTAGATCAGTCAACATAATATTTTTTTTGCATTAAATTTAAATTTGGAAATTTCCGAATCTTTGCCTCCATTTTGGCTGGAAAAACATCTTGTGGTAAGTACTAACCTAACCTAACCAAACATTTAGTGCTTTTATTGATGAGTTTGGCTCAACTAGTTTTTGTGATTGTTCAAATAACATTTACCGTCAAATGTTGAAATTATACAAGATTTGCTACTAGCCTTTAATTATTGACATTTAACACGTTGTGATTTTGAAGCATTAAATATGCCAAACAATTGTTAAATACCGAAAAAATTGATAATAGTTAACGATTTTAATTTGCAAATAGTAAAAACATAGTTTAAAATATTTATTTTCTTATTTGAAAATCAGTTAAACAAGAATCTATTGAGTTATTACTTAATTTTATTTGAGACTCTTAAGGGGTGGTTTCACGCCTTATTATTGTTTGTCGTTATAATTAGGGTTTGTGGAGGATATATCAAAAACAAGGGTGAAACATGATCACCAATTTGTTCTTGAAAATAATTAGAGTCCCAATGAATAAACAACTTGTTTCTGAAAAATTTAGGATTAAGAAAAAAAATAAATTTGATATATGTACTACTACTATCAATAATACAGGGTGTAATTGAAATACATATAAAAATTAAAACTTACAATTTAAGGTGGATGTGACGTATTTGGTGGTGGGTTTCTAAATTCCAATAATGAATTAATTTAAATTAAATTAATTAAAATTTTAGGGACACTTTTTTTAGAATGTTTAATTAAATTAAATCCAATTAGATTAAAACTTAGATAAAATTATTTAATAAAAAAATCTGATGTGGCCAGCACATGACCTCTCGCCATTTTTGAATCAAAAATTTACAGGTTGACACAAAAAAGTATGAAAAAAAATTATTTTTTTGTAAATCTGGCAACAATGGCAAAAGTTTCGAAAATTTTAATGAGATGAAAATAAACTATAGGGTATACAAAATATATGTGTAAAACTTTATTGCCGTTTTGTATAATAATGGCGTCATCACCCATAGCAACTGCCACTTCCGGTTGTGCGATTGGCACCAAAATCTAATCAGATCTAATCTAGGGTATCCGAATCCTGTATGCAAAATTTCAAATTTTTTTATTCAGTAGTTTTTGAGTTATCGTTACTACAACATCCATCCAAACACACACACACACACACACACTAACACACACACACACAGACATCATCGCGAAAATATTAAAATCGTATTCTAGGGACCCCAAAACGTGTTTATCAATTGAAAACTCACTACCCAATTTTTAGCATGATTCCTATACCTCTCTTATCTGAAGGGCGAGAGGTAAAAACCGGTAAAAATTAATAAAAACATGTTTTAAATGTTTCTAATTATAGAGTAACAACTATTTACACTACAGGGTGGGCCACTTTAAAGTTCCACCCCGCTTAACTTCGTTATTAGGTGAAATAGTGGATGTTTTTATTTAAAAGCTTGGAACAAATATTTATTAGAATGGATTCAATTATTTGTGAAGTCACTGCTTACTTCCAGTTATTTGATAATTAACAGTAAATTATCATTTATTTTTTATTATTTATTTTTAAATGGAAACTCCCATTTTTTATTGAAAATTTTAATATCTGGGATATTTTTGTATTAAAATTCCACCCGCAAAAACTAAAAATAAACAGTAACCATTTCATTTTCTAAATCACAATTTAATAAATAAAATTCTTGTCCTCTAGAGTATCTAGCAAACACCAGAAATCCTCAAAATCTGTAAAATCGAAAATCGACAAACCGTTAAGTATTTACGAACAAACTGATGAGTACAACTTCAAATTGGAAGCAAAAAATTTTTCTTTTAAAACTGCCCGAATGCCATGGAACCAAATTATTGAATATCCCAAAATAACGATTCAAATTCCTTCACATGATCCATTTCTTCTACGAGACACTCTTCGATCTGCTGTTAAAGTGGACATTATTTATTTATTGGTGAGTATTTTGATTATTGTCGAAAAATAATTTAATGGAGAACAAGTATTTCAATTGAATATCTATAATCAATTTTTAAATTTAGAAAAATCAATATATCTAATTTACGAATAACAATTTTCATATATAATACCATAAGTGTACTCATAGTTATCGATAATCCCATATATTAACACGAGACATGTTCTCAAAAATTAATTCCTAGATCCGAAGAAGAGTGGAATTATTTGACAACATGTCAGCTATATGCGTAATTAATAATTAATTACGCGTACACGAATGTGACAATACAAAGAATAAAACTAACTATATGAAAATCATCATTATAGAAAGAGAAATTCATTTAAATTATTTGCCGTCCAAAAATACCTACAACTATTTAGAGACCACTATTGACATTTCTGCATGACTTTCTGATAAATACTATCAAATTTTAATATTCCATGTCATTATTTGACGGTTGCTAAGGAAAAAATGTAAACTGATTATTGCCTATTAATCTGCTGCATAGCAACGTGATTTCCGCTTATTAAACAAGTCCAAGTATAGGACATAAATACATTACGAGTTGTATTATCTGTACAAGAAACAAATTTAATCTGTTTAGTGTCTAGAATACAGATCACATCCTGATTATCAAAAATCTGAGGTTCTACCTCATAAAGGTTCTGATTAAGGGCCATTTTAATATAATTATCACTTAATGAGTATTTGAGTGTTTATATTGTCAAAGTTCCATTTTTCTCATCGTGTATGTTTAGTTTATTTCTAATATATTATACATTATGAACCTGGTTATTTCTGTTCGCAAATAGCAATATGGTTACAGACAAGATATTGCTACCACAGCAAGATTTGAGAAAGAACCCCGCACAAACCTTATGGGAATTGGCTCCCTGTCAAATTGCCTGAAATTTTTATATGTTGTTCGTTTCGGCATCTTGAACAAAAGTCTCAATAGGCACAAAGCTCAATTTTGCTTATTTTGGCTCCTACGGAGCTCCAAAGCTCCACTTACTCACCATAATTTACTACTTAAATGGGTAATCTCTTCAAAAGTTTAGTGTTTGTTTTTGAGGTTGCTGAGTTCAAAACTGATTTTAAAAAGTTGACAGTTGACAGCTGTCAACTAACTGTCAAACAACATGTGATCATCAAAATTGATAAAATCCACATGTGAATGTATGTTTTTGAGGTTGCTGAGTTCAAAAGTGATGTTAAAAAACCGATGTTGACAGTTTGCAGCTGTCAGATAACTGTCAAACAATAAGCAATAATCACAATTCATAAAATCCACATGTAAATAAATGTTTTGAGGTAGCCGAGTTCAAAAGTGATGTTAAAAAATCGATATTGACCGTTAACAGCTGTCAAATAACTGTCAAACAGTATGTAACACTCGAAATTGATACAATTGACATGTAAGCATATGTCTTCAAGGGTTCCTAATTCTAATCTGATGCCAAAAAAACGATATTGACAGTTGAGTACTATCGTTAATTAAATATTTGACTGTGCATGGTAATGTGTCAAGAGATTATTGCTTGTTATTTGACAGTTAATTGGCAGCTATCAACTATCAATATCGTCTTTTTGACATCAGTTTTGAACTCAGCAACCTGAAAAACATATATTTACATGTAGATTTTATCAATTTTAATTATTGCTTGTTATTTGACAGCTAGTTGACAGCAGTCAACTGTCAATATTATTATATTGGCATTGGATTTGATCATTCTGATCATTGAATTTTGGAAAAATATTCTCTCAATATTTAATATATCTTGTTATTTCATCTTGCTTCCTCTATATCATTTTAGTAGTGAAATAGTGAATCCATTGTTTTTTCACTATCATTTCTTGCAAGAGTAAGAAAATATAGAAAATAGGTAGATATCTATAAATATCCATATACTTCATATTTGAAATCAATACCTACTTGAATGTTTTATTTGTAGACCAGTTATGGCACTTCAATTTCGGGAAATTAGGGATACCAGCAATCCCTTCAAATTGGCAAACGAAAAGTTCATCAAGCTATTCGGCCTAAATAATCTAGCGACTTTGAGTTTGATAGAATTGGTTGATGAACCAACCAGAAGGGATTTAATTACTTTCCCCTTACAAGTAGGTATGCTATATATTAAAACGACTATATGATATATTGGCTTTCAAGTGGTTGCATTATTTAAGGTCTTTTTAAGTCTCATTTTTTTCAGTAGTGATAGCTATCAGATAGTAATTGGCGACAACTTGAATATTGGAATGAGTCAGAGTAATAAATAAAATAAGTACTCTCATATCAATATATTTGTTAAATATAAAATTCTCTACAAGCGAACAGGATATAAAAACTGCTAAGGAAGGCGAGATTAATAGTATATAGGTGATTAAAGTATACAATTCCAATTATTTCAGATTTATAATTGGCAATTTAGATTACTTCCATGCAATAGGTGCCATAGATTATACCCATGTTGCAATAGTTCCCCAAAAACTGATAACCACATTCATCTAGCTGTTGCATACATGAACAAAAAAGGATTTCATAGCATAAGTGTTCAAGCTGTGATTGTAGTTTGTAACGCACGGGTCACTCTGGCGCCTTAGACCAGTTTTCGGATTGCCTAAAGCGCCAACTTCCGTTTTTAGTGTGAATGCCACTGCACAGGCAGCGTCAGTGGAGAAAGAAAATACTCTAGGGGTAGTTATGGTATCGACCAAAATCACTGGCGGCCAGAAGGGCGGTCTTTACGTGCCCTACTGGGTTGAGTACCTGGGTATTAGCTGCTGGGATGTTAAAACTAAGATGTCTAAAAATCCTGCTGTATCTACTGATTCGATTTTATTTAAAACTTCACGGGAGTACAATCAGTTGCGTTCAATAGAACTTACCAAAATTCTGTAAGATTGCGCTGAATTTGTCACATTTTGTGTGGACAGTGTAAAACTGCAGATTCGAGCATTCGTCTGTATTCAGTACCAGGTTATAAATACTCCCTGTGTGATCTGTTATTATAGTTTACTAGGACCGATATATGTGCCATCTGGAATTTCTAATGTAAACTCTACTAAAAGAGGTTGCTAAACCCGGTGAAAGTAACAAACCTTTTCACCTGATAACAAAGATATAATTGGTAAAACACAATAAGTCTTAAGGGCCAAACATCAGTCAGTAACATCGATCAAATCAATCAATCAATCAATCATCAATCTGTGTCAAAAGTTATGATGGAAGTTGCTGCTAAACTAATAGAAATATAATAGAAGCGAAAGAAAGGTACCAAATAAAATATACTTTTCCATGTGCAATGGGTGTGATCTATTGCCCTCCCATAAAAATTCAAAAAAACACCTAATCATGGTAATGCATATATTAATGGCAAGGGATATCATAGCATTAAAGTATAAGCCACATGCAATTCAGATGAGTGGTTCACTAGCGCAGACGCAGCATTGCCAGGATCTATCCGCAATTCACGGATTTGGAGTAACTCAAAAATTTATAACATTGCAAGTAATGATTTTAGGTGGTTGAATGCATTACTTTTAGCAGTTGAAGGATATGGCTAGCACCGTAGCTAATGGAAGTTTGGAAATAAAATGACGAGTATCTACTTTTATGTATAAGAGCATGTACTGCTCAAATTTAAATCTTTTTTATTCATATAAATTAGAGCACAAACTACCACTTGATGTCCATGCTTATGAGTACTTACTCGGAGTTTAATCTCGGGTATTATTCATATCAGCCATTATTGAATTAAAACCGAGTATAAATAATTTTAATAAACAGACCATAGGAAATTAAATTTAAGTCACTTTCAATGATTAGACAATTTTTTTTTAATAGCTTCAGCTGGCTTGGACTAGTCATTTCACTGACTACCTGAGTCATTTGCTTTGTACTTTTGCTGTACAGTTCAGCAGATTTTTTCAGCTTAGAACTAGAGATGATTATATTTTTTTCCTTAGTTTCAATTTTACTGCCGCTCCTTTGGCCAATTTTTCTTTGAATGGTGATACATTCAATATGATTTCAATGTTTTCCGTATCATAAAAATTAGTTTCTTTTAAGTCATGGGTCACAAATTCGAGAGAAGGTTCTGTTATTTCAACATCTGTATCTACTTCTTCAAATTCCTCAGGACATCCAATGATATGAACCCATTAAAGAACTGTTTTCAATATCGTTCAAGTCTTTACATATATATCCATCACAACCTGTCTGGAAAATTGCCTTGATATTTTGACGTGCCTTTGTTCCTTGTTTTGGATTTCCATTCACAAAGAAACTGAAAATAAAATATCAAAATTAAACAACATGAAATAGAACTGGCATTGATATGAACACAATTTCATTTTTAAAGTAGAATAGTTACTTACAGTTTTCCACTGTTTCTTTGATTTTCTGGCACCATTTAAAAATTTTTTCAATAGGTCAGTATTTTGTATATATTTTACCTGGATTTAATGGAAGAGTTTTGTTGTGCGTTCTTATGGTAGTAGAAAACACCAACTCCAAATTGTTAGGTTAATCGTTAATAACTCCCACTTTTCTTTCTCAAAATAATCGTACAGTACATAATAAACGTCCAAAACAGTGTTGTCAGATAAAAAATTCACTGTTTTGACAATAATATTATTATCTCAGAATTGAAAACCCATCTGACTATAAACGTCCGAACTGAATACAGGATTGTATAGTCATATTGTTAAATTTTATAACTATAAGAATATAGTTCATTCATCAATGTTATAACAATGTGCAAACATAATCGACCCGATTATCTATTATTTTATATAATTATATTTGACATTTTTAAAACATAAATAATATGGTAAATAGTTTGGGCTATGTAGATATGTACATTTTTTTTAAATATTTAAAATACTATTATAGGTAGCTCCTATTGGAAGTACAGCACAAAAACCTGACTCTTCACGAAAAGGAGTTCGACTTGATATTGCTAAAGAAGAATATAACGAAAAAGAAACTGGTGAAACTGAAGATATTTTAACTAAAATCACTGTGGGTAGTTTCTATTGTCATCTAGAACCGTGGAATTGGAGTGATGAATATTTGGATTTTTATTGGACTAATGATCCCAGTATTGGTAATAAGGCTGTTAAAGTAGAAGGATGTCTTAAAGTAAGCATTAGGTTTCAGAATTATAAAATTAACTCTTAATGTGTTTTTATTAGTTGTAAACAAATAAAAGATAACAATTTGTACGAAGTAAGTGTATTTAGTTGTGTACATATAAAAAAATTCTCTTTATAACCAAAAGTTGCAATACAAAAGTGTTATCTGCCAAGAAAATAATTATTTTTAAAAGTGTCCAGTTAAAACCAGACATTAGTATCTCGAATACTTTTTAAAATAGACACATTTAAAATGGATTCAAATAAACTTGGCCATCCAGTATTATTTTGGCCGCTAATTATCCTTTAATTTTTGTCGTTCAATTCAGAAACATCCCCTGTATAGACCGAGAGCCTACTATAAAAAATATCTGTAAGCAAAAGAAGATACACCAAGCCGGATAGAACGGTAGAGTGGAGCATATAGTAGAATCTGGCATCAAGATGCCTATATCCAAGTTTAATTCATGTGGGGTAAAATGTCATTTGATTCTTTTTCGGTCCTTCCATGAAAAGAAGAATCTTCCGTGTAGAGTGTGAAGGCCACTTCCACAGGGCAGCGTCAGTGGGGAAAAAGAATAAATACTCCATGAGACGTCGCGGGTTGAGTACCTGGGTATTTCGCTGCTTAGTCAAAACTCCAAATAATTAAATAAAAACGAAAAGTAAAAACGACAGTCTTTATTTAATACTACCAAATACTAAGAAGAAAGGTTCGTAAATTTCCGATTTATTACTAGATTATCGTCGGTGTCGGTCGGACAATACTCGTTATGCTCGATCATTGGCTCGTTGGGATACCTGGACATGAACGGGATCCGAATACGGTCCTACTTTACTGGTCAAGACTCACTGTCTGATGTACGGGTTGGCTTCGCTCCCTTCAGCTTGACCTATCTCTAAAGGTGGCGGGATCCTGGTTCTCGATTCGAGCTTGAACTCGAACTGGGATTACAACTGGATCTGACTACATCGATTCCGGCCTCGGTATACCATATGGTTGGCTGAGGATGCAACTCCATCTTTTACTCTTTCACTGGGGGTTAGAATTGTTACGACTGACCTTATATTCGAAGGAAGGTCGTCTTCACCATAATTTTAAGTCTATTCCAGTCTCGTTTACTGCATAAAATAGCGTTTTATAGTAATTTTTCCAAAATTTGGATCGAATACTGCATGATCATGACGAAAAATACGTCACTTTGGGAGAGCGGGTAAAGTGGCGTTAGATGAGGCAGACGGCGTTCTTTCATGCAGAAAATGAGATTTTTGTTAGTTTATAACCCAATTAACAAGATGTGGCTATAAATGGCCATTTTAAATCCTTCATTTTCTAGCGTCCCCTACACCATATATAATGGTATTTGGGGATTTGATAATATATATATATATATATATATATTTTCTAGCGTGCAGCAAATTGTATTTTGACCACCAGGGGCTACCCTCGATCAATCGCACCAAAGTTGGAGTCATTACGACTCCACAGGTTGGGCGTCTTGTTGTGATGCGAATTTTAAATTTATTTTTTCAAGTGCATCACGTGCGATGCAGCACGTGACATTTTTGTACTCCTGTGACCCAGAGAACCCATTTCTATTATTTTCTGCATCTTTGATAAAGCAACTACGTATATAGGCCCTTTAAGGCATCCTTAACTACTCTCCGGGGATTTGCTGCATTGCATCTTTCCATGAAAGGCCCGTAATAAATTCAAATGACATTTTCGCCCATTTCCATTCCACTTGGGTATAGGAATCTTGATGCCAGATTCTATTATATGCTCCTCTCTACAGTTCTATCCGGGTTGCTGTATCGTGTTTTGCTTTCGGGTTTTCTTCTCAGTGTGCTCTTGGTCTAGTACAACACGAAAATTATCTTAGAGTACTATTATCAATTACAATTTTACTTTGTTGATCTTTATTTTTTAGTCTTATTGATTACAATGTTATTTGTATGTTTCAGGATTTTAATTTGTGTGTTTCAGGATATGAATTACAGCGATAAGGGAAAAAAATCGGATGAAATCGATAATCTGTCTCAAACAATTCCAAAAAACTTGAGTTGCCACGTTGGATTTGCCATACCAAGAGATTTGTTTTGCGCACCACGTCTCGCTAGTCTAATTCCAACCAGTACAGGCAAAACTCATAGAGGCACACACATATCTCAATTTACACCATCTAATTATAATATACAATAATGAAGAAAAAAAATAAATATTTTGCATTGTCATTCTAGATAATTTAGATTATGTCAACAAAGTCACGTCCTTTTTGACCAATGACCCATCTTTTATCATTATTAATTCAGACCACTATTTCCTTTCATCGCAATTTAAAATCTCTTTTAAAAAACTTTACTCAGACCGTCACGCTCGTTAATCACTCTATTACTTCTCTTTGTAGTTAAATTTTGCAATTCTCCAGCTTCCAGATTATCTTCCTTTCTGAATTCAGTTCTTAGAGATACTACTGGTTTTATTAATGAATTTTCTATCAAAAATTCTATCTAACTTTCTAAGAAATTATCCAATATCATTATTCCTCCGAATTCTCAATTACTTTCTCTAGATGTTTAGTCTTATGGTAATTAAACGTAACTTTAATTTACAAACAGACATAAAAAAGTTAATACGCGCGCTCATGTGTATTACGTCATCACGGTTAGCAGGAAACATATATGTTAATGATCCCCCAAACCAACGCGAAAGTTTCGCATTCGCACTTCGCAGTCGCGGCGAATTTTTCGCGGCGATTAAGTTTCGCTTCATCTGCGATGGCGAAATTCGCGTGGGTACCCAAACCAACGCGTCTAGCATTAGTAAATTCAATACGAAAATGGATTTCTCGTCTGACGAAGAAGAAGCAATACTATTTCTGGCATTAGAGGACGAGGAAAATGCAAGGTTTGTGTTTGTAATCCTTTAAATTTTATAAATAATTTTTTTCTTTTTGTAGGAGGAAAAGAAGAAAATGGGTACATGAAATTAACATGAAGCGTAAAGAGGTTGGAGAGTTTCACACCCTGATGCCTCAACTTCGACAAGATAAGAAACGATTTTTCCTTTATTTTAGAATGTCTAGCTAAAATTTTGATGAAATTTTAAGTCTTATAAAAGAAGAAATTACAAAATTGGAGACAAATTATCGTGAGGCTATATCAGCAGAAGAACGACTTGCAATAACACTAAGGTAAGTAACTAATTTTTTTTATTTCTCACTAATTTAATGTTTGTAGTAAACTAAAAAATATGAACATAACTTCTTTTTATAAATGTGTGATTGTTTTACTCTATATCGATTGATTCACGTCTCTCATAAAACATTTAAAATAATTTGAAGAATTTTCATCTGATGTATTATTTACTGGCTGTAAAGTATTCTGTTCTACAGAATCCCCAAAGTACTCCTGGTTTGGTGATGAAGTATAAGTAATAGATGTAGCTGTGGCAGAATTTGCTGACCTGGGTCGATAATAAGATCTATCTTGGTTGCGTTCTTGTTCTTCAATATCTAAAAGTTGCTAATCCATAATAATTTTGGCGATATTCATTTTTACTATGGCTTGATTTTTGATAGAATGTTTTGTAATACTACGTGCAAGAGCAAGGAACAACATTTCAGTTTCGTCCATTTCAGGTTTTTTTTTCTGAAAATAGTTAATTAAACTATTTACGGAAGAAGGGGGTTCATCGTTAAGTTTTCTTTTTTTTGTCACTGCTGATCTAGGAATAGATAAGTTAGTAGCTGAAGCTGGATTTGCTTCTGCATTCCCAGGAACATCTGACCCTGCGTTTAATGTATTGTCATGTATGTTCTTCAGAAATTGGGATTGACTGTGGTCTTCACTGAGAGGATTTCCAGAATCATTGGTGTCTATTTCTTAAATTTCCGTAATTTCAGTAACATTTGAAACTGTTTTAGCGAACGATAAGAAAGGAAGGAACGCTTCCATCTGCTCTGCCCATTGCCATTTTTTGCCACATTTTGCAGCTTGGCCAGTTTTGGTTTTATTGATTCTTATGTGTCGCATACACGTATCTCAGAGATTCTTTCATTTCTTTTTGATTCCGTCACCTAAAAAAATTGACATTTGCAATTTTCTTTTTCAGATTTCTTGCCACCGGAAATAGCTTTTCCACAATTGGCCACAGTTTCTGGGTTGGGTTTGAAACGGTTAGTGACATAGTAATTCAAGTTTGGAAAATGGAAAGTATTTATTTGCCTGAACCCACAACAGAAATTTGGGAAGAATCGGCAAAAGGATTTGAAGATATATGGCAATTTCCTAATTGTATCGGAAGTATAGATGGGAAGCATGTCACCATCCAATGCCCAAACAAAACCGGATCCCAACATTTTTGTTATTTGAATAAATTTTCAATAGTTCTTATGGTTATTGTTGGTCCAGATTATAGATTTATTTGTGTGGACATCGGGGGATATGGTAAAAACAGCGACATGGGAATTTTTGAGGCGGCTCATATGGGTCAAAGATTTGAAGCAGGTTTGATGAATGTTCCAGGAGATAAACCTTTACCAGGACAAAGTGAACTATGCAGTCACGTTCTCATTGGTGATGAGGCATTTGCACTGAAGCCTTATCTTATGCGGCCCCTCCCTTATCGACAATCAAAATTTGATATTCGTAAAGAAAATTATAACACACGGTTGTGCAAAGCACGAAGAGTTGTAGGAAACGCTTTTGGAATTTTAGTTCAAAAATGGAGAATATTCTTGAGACCAATTGCAACTAAAGTTGAAACTACAATTCTAATTATTAAAACAACTTGCATCTTACACAATTTTTTACGTATCAAACAGAGTGGAAATGAAAATTTCGATTCTTCAGACCCATCTGATCAACCTGATCAACAAAATATCCTAAGACAAATTGAAACTGATCCAAAACGGGCAACAAATTTAGCTATCAGCATTCGAGAAAAATTTGTAAATTTTTTCAATGCAAATTGAATTATTAACTTAATATATTAATAATATACATACCAGTATCGTTTAATTCAGTACCAATTTCTTCCCACACCTTGTCTTTTTTCCTCACTTTTTTATAATCTTCATGTGATAGATCATATAAAATAGAATATTTTTTTACTAATTCAATGAGATTTTCAGTAGGAGCCATATTTTTACCACTAAAAACACGTGGCGAATCTATGGCGACTGCGACAAAAACCGTGCAAGCTGCGTTTTGAATTTAATCGCTGCAATTTCGCATATGTCGTCGCGATACTTTCGTTGCAGTGTAGGCATTGGGGGATCCTTAATACTCCTATATCGCCAACGTCCTATCTTAGCCTGTAGAAACAAAGCGTTCCGACAGAAGGAGATGCAAGATTGGAATCGGGTGCCAACGCACATGCGTCAAGTACATTATGAGTATATAGCTACATTGTGATTGCATTGGCTTCGTGTCTCGTGGGGAAAAAGGAACGTAGAGTAAAAAGAAAGTTAAGCAAACATGGGCAATTTTTATTTTTGAAAATTATTCTACAAATGATAAATGCATATATCATAACATTGTTTATTTATACGTTTTTATTACAATATATCTTCTGCTGGATATATAAAAATAACAATAAAAAAAATCCGTACAGCTGTGACGCCTATGACTTATCCGAGGCTGCGTGAGAGAGAAACGATCGTCCACACTTTACTATCGGCGACACACTTCTCTCTCAAGCTGGCCATATAGGAGTATTACATATATGGCAGGAAACCGAACTACCCTCGCCCCGCGAGAGGAGAGACGAGATTACAGTCCATATTCCATATCATTTAACCATCTGCATGGTTTCATTGAAGTTCACAATTGAAACCCTCTGACCCAGACTTATACACAAGTTGTCACTAACCTTTTCCCCAGTATACCTTCCTCAGAAAACATTTCGTTAGTCAGAAATTTACTTTTTATAATATACAATCGCACATTGTCCCAGATATTTGTTCTTTATTAGGCATTGCTTTGGATCAAAATTTTTTTTAAATTTAATAACAAATTTTATAAACAGTCCGGTCTAGCGATGGGCTCTAATTTATCACCCCTTTTAGCCGATATTTTCATGAATAATTTTGAAAAATTTTTTCTTCTTCACCCTAATTTTAAAGATAAAGTCATTTTTTACTTTAGATATGTCGATGACTGCATTTTACTTTTCCAAGAGTCCCGAGAGAATATTATGCTTTTTCTAGAATATATAAATTCTATTCACCCCAGGATCAAATTTCGAAACCGATTTAAAACTTGCCTTTTTAAGTTTGTTAGTTCACAAAAATCTTTCTACCAATCATTTTGACTTCGACATATACCGTAAACCCACTACTACTGATTCATTAATTGACTTTCATTCTAATCACCCTTTAAGCCATAAAATAGCTTCTTTTAACTCCTTCTTTCACAGAGCTTTTTCTATCCCCTTATCTGATTCAGCATTTAATCAAGAAATCAATATAATCAAACAATTAGCGGTCACCAATAATTTTTTATTAACTTAACAAATTAACTTATAACGTTACTATAACCACTTCATCTATTTCTACGACTCCTTTCTTGGGCTCTATTCCTTATTTAGGTAACATTTCCTATTGTATCTCAAAAATCTTCCGGAAACATGATATTAAGATGACGCTCAAACCCACTTTCTCCTTATCAACTTCCTTGGTTTATTCAAAAGATCTAGTTCCCTTCTTACACAAATCAGGTGTTTATCGTATTTCTTGTTCCGATTGCAATGCTATTTATATCTGCGAAACTGGTCATATTTTAGATACGAGACACTCCCGTACCAATTATACTGTTTATTTACTTCATAATTGCAATAAAAGTTTCAAATTTAAATCTTCTTGAAATGTTAGAAATTAAAAAAGCCATTTCTGATTCCAATTTCGCTTGTTTAAATGAACAATTAGAAATGTCTGATGGTTATTTATTTTTAAAGTTACAATTTTGACCTACTAATTTAATATTTTCAGTCATTCGTTAGATAGGTTATATTACTCTTCTTTCTTTTACCTGATCTCTTATGGTCTTTTACCTACTTTTATTGCCTGTTTATGATATCTAGTCTTTGTTTTTTCTCAAGTCCTTTACTATGTAGTCCACATCTAAATTTAAATTTCAATTGTCATTCTTGGTTTTCACTTTGTAGTCAACCATTAGTGCATGGTAACTATCACGGAGTACTTATAATTTGTTAATTAACTCTATTTCAAGTGCTTGACTGCCTTTTGCCGTTAAAATGGTATTTTTAAATAACACATGGAGTTATTTAAATTTCTTTTAATTTAATTTTAAGTTTATGTTTTTAAGTTAAAATTTCCACAATGTAACATACCATAATAATTTATAACCGTTTTTCAACGCTTTGGATCCAATTTATAAGTTGTAATATTATAATTTAAATGTTGTTAATGTCTCTTCACATTGTTATTTTTTTTTAGGCTTGATGATGGTCGTGTAGACCGAAACATGTCGCCTTTTTAGACGTTTCGTCATTATTGTGGTATGACTTCGAGTGGTTTTATTCTTTATTGATTTTACATTAGGCCTACTCTGAAGATGTATAAAGAAGAAATTTTTGCCCTTAATCTCAAGCTGGCTCAAACATCTGAGTTAGTCTCTGGACTAGATACTATTAATGTATTTTATATATCAGTAAAAAATACAATTACGAATATCCATGTACAAATATAGAGGAAAAATAACAAAAGATGAAATATGAAAGACGAAAATTTATTTCATGTTGAAAATTTATCCCAAAATGAAAATTTATCCTAAAATGGAAATATATCAAAAAATGAAAATGTATCCCAAGAAGACAATTTGCGTATATATGTGTATGAAGAAATAAAAAAATAATTAAAATAATTAGGAAAAAACTTTTTTTTTCAATTAAATATATTTAAAAATGTTTTAAGCTGAATTTTAAGTAAAAAGGAATAGAATGTTAAGTTAAATTTCAATATTATAAAAGGTTACCGACGTCAGTTTACTATTCGCCATTTGTAAATATCCAATAAAAAACATTTATAAAATTTAAGTAACGAAAATCTTTTATAACCAGAAATGAATATTATTAAATAAAGCAACTTAAATAGAAATATTAAGATACAAAAGAAGTTACTTGTTATTCACAGTTTTTGCAAGTGTACACTTAAAAAACAATAATTAACAATAAACAAATTATTGTGTTCAATGTCACATCAAAAAAAAACTGACGTATTAAATTCAGATTAGTACAAATCTTTGTACACTAAACCAGAATCTGACGAGGAAGAGATCTAAACCATGTGTGAAACTAGGTTATTGGTACATAGGTGGTGCCCAGCGTACTACATCTTATTACAATAACTAGACATCGACTATGTAGTTATTTTGTTACGTTCAAATTTTGTTTTACGAAACTAAATAAGTGCTTACCTCAGTGGGGTAAAAAAAAAAACAGTATCCTCCAATTAAATAAACATCTTGAAAACAAAACATCAATAGAAATAATACACCCATCCTTGCTTTTGTTTGTGATGGGAAACAGTTAAGAAATTTCTTCTTTTATTCCGAGTTACACGGCCTTTGACAATTGTCAGGTGGCCGATTGACTAACGCCTATATGCACCGTATACAATTAATCTCGATAAAGCTCTAATCGCGATGAAATGACATTTTCGTTATGCACCATCGCGATTAAGCTTAAAAATCTGGCTTAACTCTAATCGTTCAAGTTTATATGGTTAATCGCTAAATTCTAACCTCATTTATTTATATTTGTCAAATTTTCCACAATGTGTGAGTATCTGCAAAGAATACCTGTCGTTATCTACTCTTTGGTATCTGTCTAATTTTTGTTATATAGGTAACCTTACCTGGCCCTACCTAGTATGGGAATAAATCGTCCTGGAAAAAATTGGGTATAAAAACAGAATTTTTTCCTATTTTTCTACAGTCTAGCTCAGGCTTATGAATGACAGGAAAGGTCAATTTCTAGACCCAGTTAGAGTTGGTAATATATTATGTTACTGCTCTTTTTAGCATTTTGATAATTTTTAGGAATAACTCAGTTTCCCCTATGAACCAACTTCTGGCAACACTGAGATTTTATGCCTGTGGGACATGCAATTGGTGATTACATGGGAATGCATCAAAGTACTGCATCAAGAGTTATTAAACGTGTGTCCTTCACCTTAGCTAGACTACGTCCAGTTCAAATAATAATGCCTTAGGACAATGCAATCATTAGAACGCAACAAGAGTTTTACCAAATAGCTCATTTTCCATCCGTACTTGGATATATTGATGGGACACACATCAAGATAAAGTCACCAGGTAAGTTTACAATATTTACAAAACATGTACCAGGATTTTCAAACATTAAATTCAATAAACTTCAAAATTTTAAATGTTCCTTTTTATCATTTTTTTAAAAGGCTACATTTTTTAGGAGGAGAATATGCAGAAATTTACAGAAACAGAAAAAATTATTTTTCAATTAATACACAAATTATTTGTGATGCTAATTTACACATCAGAAACATAGTTGCAAGATGGCCTGGATCGGCCCATGACATGACAATTTTTAATCATAGTAACATAAAAGCAAGGATAGAAAGAGGTGATTTTGCTAATAGTGTTTTTTTGGGTAAGTAGAAATCTTGTTAATAGGATACCATTCAATATTTTCTTTAAACTGTCAATTTCTTGGCAACATACTGCTTCATCTTTAGGAGAATGACGTACAAGTGCTAACTACTTAAAAATGCAAATTTGTCATTTTTTATCTGGAGAAGCATTTGAGCATGTGATTTACTTGGGACAGTATGATTGACATTTCAAAAGGTTTTTTTTAAGATATAAAGTATATGTCAATTATTTTAATTGCATTATTTTAAATATTTTTAGGGGATAGTGGTTATGGAGTGCGGCCATATCTTTTAACACCCCTGGGAAATCCAGGAAACCATGCTGAAAATAGATACAATGAATCACAAATTAGAACACGAAATACTGTGGAAAGGACAATAGGCGTGTGGAAAACTATATTTTTGGCTTTGTTATATGGCCTGCGTTGCAAAATGGAAACTACCAAGGCCATTATTGTTGCAACTGCAGTCCTACATAATATAGCAAGAAAAATGAATGAGCCTGAGCCCCCAATACCTGATGAATTAAATCAGGAAGAACTAGACTACCTCGTAGCATTGGGGTACATTCCAGTAGTTGCTGAAGTAGACAATATTCATAATTTTCCTATTCACCGTCGAAATCTAATTAACAATTTTTTTGCCAATTTGTAGACATTTTTTGTAAATTAAAACTCCAGTCGTGTTATGTTTAAGTTTTAGTCATAGTTTTAAGAAATAGCCATAAGGAATCTAATGACAACTATAACTAAAATAACATGAACTCAGTGTAAAAAACAAGCCTTTTATTTGGTAAATAGAACCCTATTTTTTTTATTTAAATAAAAAAATAGGTAATAAAGTAAAAAATACTTTGTAGGCAAAACAACAAAATGGTAAGCAAAAAAATAAAAGAAAAAGTTACATCCAAGTATTGTTATTCTAGTTTTGATTATTATCTGGCTTTTAAATTTCAGGGGTAAAAAAATGACACCTAAGACTTAAAAAAACCTTTAATATACAGAAGTTATTAGTTAGTAAATTTAAGTAGCAAAACGTTTTCCTCAAAATACTATTTTTGTAACTCATTTACAAATATAGTAACAAACAAAAAAATCAAAACGTTTTTTAAAAGTAACTAATACTGTTGAAATGGCATTCCCCTAATATCTACATTATAAAAATAATACTGCATTAACATGATCTAAGAAAAAACAAGCCACATGACATAAGACAATACATTACAATGTGTAGGTACTGCATCATGTCATGGAACATTTATCATTATGTTCTTATTATCTAAAAAACAATAAAAAGTTAAACATTCCAATCATTATTACGTTGTTTTTTTAATAGGGTTTTCTTGTACTGGATTTGTAGCTTTAAAGCTTCTAATTGAAGCTCCTCTTGACATTTTTTACATTTCGTACTTCTTTCTAAATCTGAAATTTGTAATTCAACTAATACAAGTCTTTTAAGGCTCTGGTCGTCAAAATAGGTCGCCGTCTTGAAGAACCCATTTTCGGAGTAGCAGATGAAGTAACAGGCCACTTGCTGCAACCAGCTTTTGCCTTTTCTTTTTCCGAATATCTTGTTTTTCCTTGTACTTCTTTGGTACCTTCATCCAAGCGCTCATTTATGTTTGTGGCAGTCTTTAATTTCTTCTTCTGTAAAAAAGCTTATTAATGAAGGTGTCTAAAACTAGAGCACAATAGTGTAAATAAGTTGTAAGTATGGACAATTTTTGCCCCGCGTTTACCCAATCAATGAGGACCTTTATGTCAATATCTAAAAAACTGTTATAAAGTTAAAAGAGAAAACTAACAGCACCTAGGATGGAGCAAACTAGGTATATTAAAAAGTACATTACGGGTCCATGTTTCAAACACTCAAGGTTAAAAGAAATCCCTTACCAAAGAGGTTTTGTTAATGATAGGTCAGGAGGGGTACTTACTGCAGTTTCTTCCATCTCATCATCCAAATTAGACAGAGTATTGTGTGCAAACTCATAGTTTACCGAAGTGCTCGGTAAAAACTCAAAGTTGTAGTTTCCTGAGCCGTTTCCAAGGTTTGGATTTTGAAGAGGATCATTATCATCGTCAAATTCAGAGTTATCTCCTACAAGGCCTATTTCATTTAGAATTGTCATCAGTGTTTTGTCAACTTCGTCTAAATGAATATTAATCATTTCTGACAATCCTCCTCCTGTTTTTTGTACCTCTTCTTTTTCTTTTGCCAGTTTTCTACGTAATTCTTTCTTTTTAGTTTCATAAAGCCTTTAAAGGGACTCTGCACTTCGGAAACACAATACTGGACCCGAAGCATTAAACTCTGCTTCAATCCTTTTCCAGAATATCATGAATAGGTGTACGGTTCGTTTTTTTATCCTCCAGCACACCAAAAAAACTTTTTGGCGATTAAATTTACCAAAAATAGTTTTTCTACTCCACTAAAATTGGGAACTCTTTTGTCCGTCGCCGTTGGAACTACGAAGGTAGACATGTTTTTTTGCACATAAAAACCACAATCCACACACAAAAATTAAAAATAATAAAATAATCGGTGAACTAAAAAAATGCCCTAACCTGAAAAAAAATAAAACCATGTTGCGTCGGCGCACAAAAGTTTCTCATCACTTTTTAACATTGTTGCCAATTGTCCTAAGAAGATAAACGATCTTTAGCGCCGGTTATTCGGTGCATAGCAAACTCGGCTTAACCTGGGGATTAAAACTAATCGAGATTTACTAAACTTCTAATCGGTGCATATGGGGGTAACCGTATCACAGAATTGCCCTGGCTTAGAAGAGGAATGATTTGGTGGGAAATAGAGAGCTGTCATATAAGGTGGCTCCTCGAAAAAAAGTTTGTGCATCGCCGCATGGAAGTTTACTGACTGAGGAATATTTTGGAAATTGGTTGATTTGTTTTCCTTCCCAATTTGCCGGGATTAATTAGTAACACTTCCCAATGAATGAACTAGTGACTTGGTAGTTTGATTAACCTAGTTTTATCTCTATTTGAGGATTTAAACGGCGTTTCGCATATGGTAATTGGAGAATTCAGGCTGTTGAGCGTACGAAATCTATTCTTTCGGTGTTGGTTTTTAACCCCATATTTTATTGGGGTTTTAGCAACCAGTTTTAGAATCCAGTTTTTGGATTTAGTATTGATATTATGTAGAGGCTTGGAGTTCGGCCTAAGGATCATACGAACGATTTCTTTTATGGATGACGATCCAGATAACACATGGACATCCATTGGACATCCAGTTTGTAGATGTACAACGGACATCTGAATTTGCACATCCATTGGATGTCCATTTTGTGTCCACCAGACAGAGGGATGTTCATGGACTTCCATTGGACTTCTATTTTGTAGGTGAACAATGGACATCTGAATTTGTATATCCATTAGAAATCCATTTTAAGATGGTACAATGGACATCCGATGCTTCTGAAAAAAACATCGACATACACTGGTAGGAAATCCGTGGAAGGGAGATGCTATAAAAAATTTCTAAGGAGGGCAAAAGAAAGAAGTGCATATGAAAACGAAGCATCAGCTATCCATATCTGAAATTACTTTTTTTATTTTTAAAATTGCAAGAAGATATAGTTTTTTTAGTAGGCAAACCATTTATTTTTATTTTATTGTAATATCCTGTTAATCTCTAAAATAGTTAAAAAAAAATTATGTTCATTTATAATAAATATGCAAAATTTACATCTATATTATTTGTTTATCCTACCTGATTAAAAGAAATTTCCACATATCCAATGGATTTCTTTTGGACATTAATTGGACCACAATTTTAAATCTATTAGATGACTATAGGACATATAATGGACGTCCAATGGATGTCTATAAATTCACATTAGCAGACTAAAGGACATATATTGGACATTCATTGGATGTACATTGAAGTGTGATATACATCCAACGGATGTCCATGGTGTCCAGACCTATAATTCGTATTTCAGAGCTCTGACATCGATACGCAGGTAAATAAGACTGAACCCTCTAATATTCGGTGAGGGAATACTAGTGTTAAGGTCAACTGTTATCTATAGATAATTCTGTCTACCTCGAGACAGCAGAACTGCAAAATATTAAGTTTTAAACGAATGAAATAATCCATGTCAATTTAAATATGTTACAGTAAAATTGGTCAATAGGTGACTCCAGTGTTTTATTTTGTGTGTGCTTGTTGTACGTTAACCAAGTTCAGGTAATTGTAGGTGGATTATCTATATTTTGAATATTTTGTCTTAGAGGGGACGGTTTCTCGAGGACTGAAACGTAGAGTGCTCTATAAGGGGGTAAACTGTCTGGCGCCCGGTACACTATATAAATTATTGGATTTGTACATCAAAAGATCCTTACGCACCCCATCTTCACTGAGCTACGAAGGCATAGGATACTCGAAAAATTTTATAATACTTGCACACCTTAAATTGAATAAGATAATAGCAATTTGTATTTCAGTAGGCACAGGACTCAGGATTTTTAGAAATAAACAAAAATTACGAGAGTTCTCGTCCATATAACTGAAAAGGTGCATTGTAATTATTTTTTTAATATTTTTGTGTATTATTATTATTATTATTCTTATTATGTCGATATAAATTTAGATTTTAATCAATTTTAATACGCTGTCCCCTTAATACTTCACTTGAACTTGATTGTTCGACTCAAAGAAGTGACAACGTCCGTGCATTAAATAAAAATAATATCACAAATGAGATGTTATTGTCTAAATTACTGTATCAAGTAATGGTCCTTTTATTTTTGAATTAGTTCGACTGTGATCATCAAATACCGTAGTAACTTCAGTGGTAAAATGCAATAGAAGCAAGGCTTTTTAATATTTTAGGTAAGTTTATTTAATAAAAAATGTTGCTAATTTTTTTAAAATACAGTGTGTCATAAAAAGTTAAGCACAAATCGGAAAAGCGTTTATCCTTTATTTCGTAAAAACGGTTCCTACTACAAAATTCTGTACTCGTAGGACAAGTTTGAGCACGTTCGGGCACTTGTTGAAAATGTATACTAATTTCAAATGGGAAATAATCATGTTTACTTTAAAGTGAAAATAGTGAATTTCAGTTTTTTCCAAATATCTCGGATATTTTAATTTTAAAATAAAACAATCGATTCGTATTAAAAATACACCTCCTTTACACTTTTAACCAACTTTGTGTATAATGGTTTACGAAATCCCAATACTGTTGAGTTAAATTTCGCCACTTGTATATATTGTTGAGGGGATTTAGTTATTTAAAACAATATTTTTCGAAAATTTAACATTTAGCTCCAGGGTCCTCTACCGCATGAAGTGAAATGTAAGAAATTATTTGTATTATCACTATGTGAACATTGGCTTTGATCTAATAAAACACGAGGAAGAAATTTTTGATTAGAAAAATAAGTTAAATACCTTAAAATGTATAAAAATATTAAATGTTATTATACAGAAAATGTGATATACCTACGAATTTTCATATAAGTGATTTTTTGTATATTTGTAGATAAGGATGTTAAATTCCATATCATGGTTTTCATTATTTTTTTGTTTTAATTAAGGTTACCAATTTGTAATTTAAGTAATTTCTAATTGGTCTGTTCTATTCTATTCTCTTTTAGCTGAATCTGACGTAAAGCACTAGACCTATTGTGCCCCGCCAGTTTTCATATCAGACGAGTACTCTTGATAAAGTCCAGAATAGTTCTGATCTTAGATTTCGTTTGGGTTCATAATACGGTAGGTACCTCACAGTGCCATTAGTCTTCCCTGTTCAGGTCCCGGCAATTGCATAATATATGAAGAGGAGTTTCGTCCTCTTCGTCACATTTTCTTCATAGGGAATCTTCCGATACCCTTATGAAATTCGGATCTCTTCTGAGCCCGCTGTGTCCTTTCAGGACACCCAGTGTAGTTTTAAGTCCCGTCTACTTAGGCATAACAGCAGATTTTTCTCTGATCTTGGGTGGAACTTCTGTGAGTGCTTTGGACTGTCTTAGTCCCGGAAGTTCCATCCAGTATTCCCTGTGTTTGTCCTTTAATTGTTTTATCAGAATACAGGTTGATAGGAAATACCACAAGTAGGTTGTAGTCCAATTAAAAGTTTTTCAGCTCCTTTACCAGCTAGGTAATCTGACTCTTAATTTCTTTCTATACCCTCATGTCCAGGCAACGGATTAATAAAAATACATAATAATAGTATATTATTTAACGAGCGCAAATGTAGGTTATGTCCATTACTTCAAGTTAAATACTATACTTTATCTACGACTATAACAATAAATGCGAACATGCAAATATAGAGAAAGAACATTGATCACAAAATATTAAGTTACATTACAGAACCACCTTGGTATTCGGTTCGTAAATAGTGTACAGTAAATTTCAAGAATATTTTACGTATTGTAGACCGCCAATTTGATAATTTTAAAATCTTTTAATTATATATACTTTTCCAATTGGTATAAAATCTTTGTAAAATTTCTACGCCAATTGAACGTATTTATCAACTTTAACGCTCCAGTAGTCGTACCCAAAAAATTTACACTAGTAGTCGCACTGTATCTACCAGATCACTTCATACCCTATGGGATGTTTATAGATATTTAATTGGATTGATTTATAAGGCTTTATTTTACTTTCCCGACCCACCTCGTAGAAGGGAAAGGTTTGTGAACGAGCTAAAAAAAAATTCGAGATAAAAACGGAAATATCCGTTTTCGGGTCCCCTGAGACGATTAAGACCATTTCCAGATGGATGTCGGTCTGTCTGTTTGTCTGTCTGTCTGTCTGTCTGTATGTGTATATTCTTCCACGATAGAAGCCACAAGTGTTTAATCCGATTGAAATTTGGTATAGGAGTTTGGGTTACCCGTCGGAAGAACCCATTAATTTTTGTACGACATCTGTCTAAAGGAAGTATCACTATCAAAAAATGACAGATGCAATATGTCACAGAATTCGACGTGCAATATGTTATTTGAAAGCCATTAAAAGACTCTTTTCAAAATAGTCAAAATTATTTATCCAACTGTCACCTGTCCAAAATAAAAAAAACGTCAAAATTTTAAACTTTAGCATTAAGGGCCATTTGCACCGACTAAATTTAAATCCAGCTTTAGAGTAAGCCTAGCTTTAAGTAAAAATTCATTTGTGCAGCCAGACAAACTTGGTTTAAAGTTTTCTAAGCAAAGTTTAAGTTAAACCGTCAGAATTGAGGGTTTTAATTTACAAAGCCTTATTTCATAACCAAACTTTTATGGTTTCCAGCCATTTGATCCAAATAACAAATTTTCTAAAGTGTTGTTACTTCTTGATGTTTGTGTGACATTGTTATAATCTTTAGTACTTTTTTTATACTACATCTTTTGTATTAAAAATTCCAAATAAATTTCGATGATATTTTTGAAGACGATTTGGATGTTCTTGAAATAATTAATTTCGGTTTTCCAAGACAAATTTATATCCGAAATAATCCTTACGAAGAGCTAACTAACTTTCCATATTTGGTTATTATATTTAACATAGTTGTTTTCTCTTCATTTGAAAAATTAGTGCTTCGCTGACGTTTTTCAATCATTTTGAAACATGCAGATTACAGAAATAAGGCATGCGACATAAAATATATTATATTTTCACAGCCACTACACCGTTTTTGAATTTTTGTCAGGTTAGAATTTTTGTTATGAAGTTAGTCACAAAATTGGTCACAACTATAAATAAACAAAATAACCATCAATAGTTCGCTTGTACTCGCTTAAGAAAGCTCGCTTTAAAAAGGTGCGGTGCAATGATTTGGAAAATAAACTTCACTTAAATATTTAAGCGAGTTTTAAAAAACCAAGTTTAGATGTCGATCGGTGCAAATGGCTCTAAATATCTGAAAAAGTATTAATCCGATTGGTCTTAAATTTGATACAGAGGCTTGGGTTAATCGTCGGAAGAACTCATTAGTTTTTGTATAACATGTGTCAATGTCAAACGGAAGTGTTACTATCAAAAAATGACAGATGCAATATGTCACGGAATTTGACTTGCAATATGTCATTTGAAAGCCCTTGAAAAATTCTATACAGAACAGCCAAAATTATTTCTCCGACTGTCACCTGTCAAAAATAAAAAAATGTTAAAAGTTGAAACTTTAACATTAAATATCTGAAAAAGTATTCGTGGATACTCGTCGGGAAAGTTTTGGGGCGACATAACCGATTTTTTTGTAAAATATAGTGTTTAAAAATATAACGAAAACTAAAATCAAAAGAAGAAACAAAACAAATCATATTTGGCATTTTATCACAGGTAGGAAATAGACAAAAAAAATAGAAAATGTTTAGACTTTTAACGAAAAACATTAAAAACTAAAATGTCAAAATATTGTTGGTATTCTGTAAAAGAAGTATAAAAATAAATGTACTTTCAAACCTAAACAAAAAATTATCAATCATTTAAGCATCGCTTACAAATTATTACCGAATATTCTATACACACATACATATACATTTTTAACACAAGCGGTACACTTTGACATGTTTCCTGACCTTTCAGGTACGACCTTTTGTTCCTCAATGTTAGCTACTTGATCCCTAGGATGGTCCTCAATAAGCAGAAAAGCTAGTTTTTCAAAAAAAATTTGACTTATCACCAATTAATAAGACTGTACATTTCGCTCATAAATAACTTGATTCCTGCTACGTTGAGCATAATGTAAAATCTACCATTGGTCTGCATCTTGTGTTTCTGCGCAATTATAACTGGAGCATAACTTGTCTACCACATCGACTCTGCCTTTTGTTCTATTAAAAAAGTCACAATTTTCGGCTTATTTTGATCAACAGGACGAGAGTCTATTCTTCCATCAAGATGCGTACTAGAAACAAAAAGCACAAATTTTCCTTTTTAAGGAATGTATGACACGATTGTGCAGAAAGGATGAAAACCAAATATTCTTGACAACGGAGGAGGTCGACTTTTTCCACTCCGACTTTTTTATAGAGTGAGATGGTTATTTAGCGTACCAAAAACCAAGTACATATTGGTAAACCAATTATCTATTGATATGTTTCAAGCAGTTCCAAATATGGTGGAACAAAGTCATTTATTATTGCAAGCCCAGTGTTCGGCTGTCTGTAAGACCCTTCTGGTTACAAGCCAACATATACTTCTAATGTTTCCATGTAAAACATCTTAGCGTGAGCAGGAGCAAAAATTTTGACCCCATACTTTCTAGGGTTAGAGGGAACGTATTGCTTATAGCCATGTTACAAATCGGGAGTTTCTATTTTATTCGCTATTTGTTATGTAGTATATATTATTAATTCTAGAGTGATTTGGTAAAAACACCGCTAATTGTAGACCGAGCGAGGCACACGTGGATTATGTAGAGAGATCGCGAGACAGAAGTTATTCAACGTCGCGAGCACAGAGAATTTCTATAGCTAGTATAAAAGATCTTGCACCTACCTTTTTCTGACGAATATTTTTCAACTCGTAGTCACGGTGAAGGAGGTCGTAGCCACTGTTTTCACACATTTTAAGTTACCGGAGTAATAATTATTTTGATTGATTGAAACACGAGATAAATACTAATTAATTTTTTTGGCAATATATGTCAGTATGCATGACCATAAGTTGGTCCAAATTACTAACAAACCAATTAAGAGACAATTAGTTTACAAGGTATTGAAAAATGACGTTAATTAATCGTTAAAGAGCAGCGGACTCTCATTAATAGCAAGGGGCATAAGAAAATATTATTTGCCTAAACAACCCTGTAACCGTGAAACCTGATATTCAATTGAGAAACTTACTCTGAATATTAAATGGAAGAAGAACCATCAAGAGCGAAGTTCTAAATTAACTAACTCAAATTTGGAAATAATTTTCAAGTTACAAACGAAATTATTGTCACAGAGCAAAAGGCTTCCAGATTAGTTCGACCCCCGTAAGCTTCACGGTACCACCCTTAATCTTACTGGAGTCTAGCAAATCATAAATGAGAGCATTTTACTAAGAGATCTAAGAAGGGCGTATCCCTTTTTATTCCAAATTTGACTTCCACTAAGGGCAAATTTGAAAGAGTTTAGTTGAATTTAAATATGCGATCTATCAGCGACTAGCCATGATTTAAAAATTACACAGGTTAGACACTCAGCTGGAGTCCAAACGAAATAATTTAACATTGGATTGCATAATATTTTTGTGCCTTTCGGGTGGTTTTTATTTTTTTACGGCTATATATTTAATAAAAATGTATTGTAAAGTATTGTACACTAAAAATTGAAAACTACTTTAATAAAGGTATAAACTTTTTTTTACGATTCCGATGTGCTTTATATTATAAAAACTATTTAATTGCTAGATGTAAAAACCAGAAAATGTTCAATTATGTTATGGCTAATTTTATCGTTATACTAATTGTCGCATATGTACCAAATAAAATAATTTAGATTAACTTTAGAGTGATTTTATAAATGTTTAATCAAAAAAAAATATTTTTATGAAAAAGTGATTTGTAATAGCTTATTAGTGGAACATTTGAATGCATATTGTTATTGCAGGTTTATGTTACTTAGGCTTTTATATACCTAGTGCTTAATTTACACTCAAAGAACGAATATGGCAAATGTAAATACGAGTATAACTTAGATTTACAATCATACAAGTTGGTATGTAAAATAAATGTTATAAAATTTTTCATAAGTTGTGCAGTGCTTTATTGTTATTATTGAAAAAAAATGCTAACTAATAAATGAATACGTAACTACTTAAAGCTATTACACAATACATCTTACAGAACTTTTTTTGTATTATTTAAAATAAAGTCTAAAAATATTAAAACATGTTTATTCATATAATAACCTACTGTTTTTGTTATAGGTGAAATTAAATAAAAATATGGCAAAAAAGACAATAACCTCATATAATAACACATTAAAAAATTTTGATGGGCACCAGGTGACGTCACATATCCTGCGCAATGTCTAACCTGATATACTTCAACCATGGCGACTATAGCTATGTAATTAGAATCCGTGTCATAAAACATAAACTGTCAGTAGATAGAACGTCCTTTAACTTTAAAGGCTCAATAAGTAAAGGCAATGACGTTTAGAATAAAACTTTACAAGTTGATTTCTTATACAATTGTCACAATCTAAACGTCATTCTGTCAGTAGATACAACGTTCTTTAACTTTAACGGTTCTATAACTAATGACAATGACGTTTAGATTGTGACAATTGTATAATAAATCAACTTGTAAAGTTTTATTCTAAACGTCATTGCCTTTACTTATTGAGTCTTTAACGTTAAAGGACGTTCTATCTACTGACAGCAAGTCATTAGTTATAGAACCGTTAAAGTTAAAGAACGTTCTATCTACTGACACTAAGTCTGATCTTTCGAGACAGGTAAAGGTCGGGTTACAAATCATGAACTTTGAACTTTACAGGGATGGAAAAACCCGCCAAAAAACCATCATCAAAAGCCATGTCCTGTCTTTCAATTTCTTATCTAATAACATAATTATTTGACTAAACTAAGTACGTTATTTTATATTTTTGAACAAGTAATTTAATTTCTTGTTAGAAATACGTTTTATGTACTATATGTGTCAGCCCGTTGGCATTTTCTTTGCAGGTCCTTCTGAGAAGGACAGCCTTTGTCCTATTAATTTATATATCCTGGTAATAGTTCTAAAGTGAATATTTACAATGTATTGAATTCTAACGAAATAGCGTATTTTACTGAAGTGCTTGACAATTTATTACTTCCATTATGTCGAATACAATTTATCCTAAATCCCCCTAAATAAGGTACTGTTACAGCCACAACGCCCCTGAACGCCTCCAGCTTTTCGTCTATTGTTTCATATTCGGAAATTGAGTAATATTAATTGCAATTTCTGTTAAAAATATTAAAAATTTCTTGTATCGGTTCTAGTCTGTCGATTGCTACTTGTTCTTTTCTAGTGCTTTATTCATCAAAGAAGATCTATCTCAACAAAAACCTGAAAGGTTGGAGAGACACAGTCAGCATGAATATTTCAATCATTGTGCCGCGAGATTTCACAAATTTTCGGTATTTTTTCGTCCGCTTTTATTTTCACCTGCTAGGTACAATAAAGCAATAAGTGCTTTTATTTAATTTTTATTTGTTTGTTTGCACCCTTTTCGCTTGAAACTGAATCTGTCCGGGCCACGATAACTTTGTTGGTATTTTCTACTATTAGACGGTGAATATTGTCAGTGATTATACACTTTGGGGTAGTTTTTCTTTTTGATTTACGTGTTTTTCCAGGCAGATGCGTAACAATATTTCGAGCCCGTGTCCTTACCTGTTCAGAAGGTTCTTATTTTTGCCATTTTATGTGTCCACCCTTACCGAGAAAATATGGTAGAGCGATAACTATTTCCTGAGATTCCTGATTAGACAAATCCTCTTCAGACAACAACCTCTTGATTTTCATTTTCTTCCTTTTCATTCTATTGCAAACATTCATCGTCAGTATTGTCCAGCGGCTCTTCCTCCGAGACTTCATCCATACATTCAGAATACATTTCTAAAAAAAAAAAACAGTAATAATTAGGAAAATAAAATATCGCACTGTATATCTTAGATTACCAAACATAAAAATCAGTAGTCACAGTGTATCTCACAAATCACATGTAAAATTACTTTCGTTCCGCGACAAATACTAACGAGCAGTGTTGCCGCGCTGAATTTCTGAAATGTACACAATAGAAGTAATAAAATGTACTAGATTGTATTAAACTTTACCATTTCTCATCAAATGTACTCATTTTTTTTTGAACTGATGAAATCATATAATTATGTATTGCCAACCATTTTTTTCTATCGTAAAATAGGTGTCATATTGTAATTAAAATATTTTATAGATCCAAATATGAAGAAAACAGAAAAAAATATTTCAGAAAAATTAACCAAGCAATATGAAGATTTACCACCCAGACCAAAATGGAATAATAAAACTGAATACCTCTTATCCTGTTTAGGATACGCCATTGGAATTGGTAATGTTTGGAGATTTCCATATATGTGTTACAGAAATGGAGGAGGTAATAAATAAAAATTGTAACTTTTAATTATTTATATTGTTTAATTTTAGGAGCATTTTTGGTGCCATACTTATTGATGTTATTTTTTTGCGGTATTCCCTTATTTTTCTTGGAAACTTCGTTAGGTCAGTTTGCCAGTGTAGGATGCATTTCTTTATTTAAAATCAGTCCTTTATTTAAAGGTAAGTTTTCATTAAAAACATACCAAATTTACACATATAATAAGTTTGAGAGCGCAGGAGTATTTAGATAATATTTCATAATTATTTATATTTACCCTGTATATAACATTATTTTTATATTTTTAATAACATACACCAAAGTTGAGAATACTATATGACCAAATCGCAAGGCAAAAATGTAGAAAAATAAAAATCTCAATATCGTAATTTTTCGCCTATCCCTTCGTATAATTCTGATACAGGGATAACGTAATAAAGTTTAACTTAAGTAATAAATCAACGAAATACGAGAATGATTTGTTGTCATAGGAAACAGATCAAGTCCACCAAACTTACTGAGTCCTTTAAGTCTTATCGTATATATTGGGAAACTACTCTAAATTGCGTAAATGTTGCAGACGCTTCGAATAAATTTTATCAAGCATTATACCACATACAACATTCAACGATACTAAATATTGTAGTTCATAAAATGCTGCTCCCTTTTTTCAATTTTATTACTTTAAAAATTCGCAAAGTCAAGAAGAAATCTTCAACAAACGTTTTTATAAATATTATTCGTTCTTAGGTACAACACAAAATTTACTCATCTTATTTGTTCAAATAAACAGCGGATTAAATTGGAGTATTTATCGAGAATTTGCCAACTGTTTTGATTTGAATTGTTTGAGATGTCTTAAGATAAACCTCCTGATATTTTTTCTGCAGTTTTATTTTTCACGTCTTTACCAATTTTATTCTTAAAAAATTTAAAACACCGATTATTAAAATTCTGTGCAAAATCTTTATGCAAATATGACAGCCATTTTCAAAAAAAGCCACGAATTATAGATAATGTTAATTCTCAATATTATCAAAAATCTTAGAATTTATTAAAATTGATAATTTATGATTAATTTAACAAGGATTTGTAAGAGGATTTGTTTAAAGCAAGCTAAATGAATGGACACAGGTACGCATTCTATAATTTCCTTTAACAAGACTATGTACGATCAGTCTCCGTGAAAATATGCAACGCGTTGTTGCCTCTTTGTGTATCATAAGATTAATAATAGAAAGAAAAACTGGACACATAGAAGCATTCGGGTCTATGAGTTTTATAAAGGTACCCCAAGGCGAATTTCTGAATTTGTATTCAAAGATTTTTTTTCTTTTTATATCACCCAGTCAACTAGTCACAAAAGTTTGACCAACGAGCTTTATTCTGATAATAACCTTAAAACTAATGTTTGTTGAGTTTTCCCAAGTGGTATTCCTCAATTTTCTTTAGCCGGTTAAGATTCAGCACTTGACACGCACATTGCTCTGCTTTTAAACCTAACTATTTACAGTAACTCAAATGGTTTGATTCTTTTGAGTCGTCTTACTATTCCATGCTGATCCAGAAGCTGAATAGCATCGATGTTCACAAGGTTTATTTTCATGCTTCTTTGCAAATATTTTGATCACATCTGCAACCATTTCGACACCCAGATCTTTGTGTAGGTCGCTACTTCTCATGTACCAGGGAGCATTTACAATGCCCCTTAGTACTTTATTCTGAAAATTTTGACTCATTTTCATGTTTTTCAACCAAAGCATATCATAAAAAAGAACAATTTGAAAATGTCTTCAATGCACTAGGTAATCGGTTCGTTGCTGGAGGAAACTATAACTGAAAGTATACCCATTGGGGGTCGCGATTAACTACACCCAAATGTAGACAACTGTATTTGGCCATACAAAATTGTAACCTAAAAGCATACTCCACTGGTGAACCAACTTACTGGTCTACAGATCCAAAAATACTACCAGATTTAGTAGACTTCTGCGTCACGAAAGGTATTCCAAACAACTGATTACACTCAAATCATGTCTGGACTTGTAGTCTGACCACTCGCCCATTTTACTCCTACTGAGCACTGAAGCGATAGCAAAACCTAAACCCTTATACATAGGCAACAAGCATACTAAATGGGAAAAATTTCCGAATGATATTGGATAATAAAACTGATCTGAATATGGCTTTAAAAACAAAAAAAGATATTGATGAAGCAGTTGAAAAATTTACAATAGCTATACAAGATAGCATTTGGAAAGCTACCCCTAAGAAACAGAAAAAAACAGCAATGAGGAATTACCTATTATATTAAAAGAAAAACTAGCCATAAAACGTAGATACAGGAAAATCTAAAAAAACACACGAGGTTCTCGAGATAAAACGAATCTCAATAGATCACAACAAGAGCTAAAAAGAATGCTAAGTGAACACAAAAATGCTGGGATACAAAGATACATGACGGCAACGAAAACCACAGATTACTCATTATGGAAGGAAACTAAAAAAATAACCTAAAGCAAAACTCTATAATCCCCACTTCGGACAGAAGAAGGTAAATGGGATAAGACTAGTAGCGAGAAAGCTGCACTGTTTGGAAAACACTTGGAGACAGTTTTTCAGCCGATTCTAATGTATCCCGTTGAAAACAATGATGCTGAAATTATTGAATTTTTACAATCCCCTTTTTAGCTAGAACTTCCGCTTGAAAAATTTACAATAAGGCAAGTTACTAATTCTATCAGGCCAAAGCTAAATCCTCGTAAAGCCTCAATGTATGATCTTATATCAGCTAGAATATTGCAAGAATTGAGTTCTTAAGCTATTAACCTATCTATAATGCTAAGGGCAGCACATTTCCCATCACAGTGGAAAGTGGGACAAATTATACCAATTCCTAAACCGGGTAAGCCACTAGAAGATGTGAAGTCATATAGACCTATAAGTCTGCTTCCTATAATGGGAAAGTTGTTAGAAAAACTACTTGTTGAAAAAACGCAACCAATCATTGACCAAAGAAATTTACTACCAAATCATCAATTTGGATTTAGACGTGAGCACGCAACAATCAAACAAGTTCATTGTGTAACTAAAAAATCAACGAAGATCTAGAAAATAGAAGATATTGTGCTGCATCGTTCCTAGACATCACGCAGACATTTGACAAGGTTTGGCATGATGGCCTTTTATTTAAAATCAGAAAATCCATACATATCAATTATTACCAAATGATTCAGTCCTAACTCAAAGATCGCTGTTTCCTAGTTAAATACCATGATGAGCAAACACCACTGTTCAAAATAAACTCCGGAGTTCCTCAAGGCAGTGTTCTGGGGCCGCTACTTCACCTCCTCTTCACGGCTGATCTACCAAAATGGCAGTGACGTATTAGTAGCCACATTCACAGACGACACCGCCATACTAGCATCACACAATAATCCTATTGTAGCATCAAGTACACTACAGCTTCACTTCAATAAGGTAGAAAACTGAAATTGAAGTCTGCTCAGGTAACTTATACTGGCTGATAGGTAGAAAATCTCAATTATCTATAAAAATAAGGTACTGATCTACAAAGCAATCATCAAGCCCATTTGGACCTACGGTATCCCACTGTGGGGATCAACAGCCAATTCCAATATTGAAATTCTGGAGCGATTCCAATCGAAAGTGCTAAGAATTGCTGTAGATGCACCATGGTTTGTGCCAAATTTTGTTATAGCCCGTGATCTTCAAGTGGAATCGGTCAAATCGGAAATAAAAAACTTATCCATAAGCTATAAAAATAGATTAAGGTATCACCCAAATAGACTGACATCTAACCTCATGGTACAACCAGCAACCCATCGTAAACTTAAACGTTATGATCCTTACGACCTATTTAATAGATTTTAACGAGTGTTAGTGTATCCCCAGTAGACAAAACAAATTAATCTCGTTATTAATTATAGATGTAAGGGATAGAAATCACTGGATTCCTGTCGAGCATGTCAACTGAATTGTATTATCACACAATTTGCTTATTATAATAATTATTATACGCTGCAAATAAATAGGGAAATTTAAAAAAAATGTTACTTGCACTGGCGCATCCCCAAAGTTTTCCGCCATATGTCCATACTAGCATCAGAACTTGCTTATATATCATAAACTTATTATGTATAGATATCTCGGTTTGTGTTATCTCTTGTTTTCTCTCTGTGTCTGACATCATTTTCTTTTCTTTTCAGTACTACGGTCGCAAGCGTCTGCACAGCCTGCCATGCCTTAAGGATTTCCAATATTTTATCGACTGTGGTGTCTAGACGGATTTCACCGGTTATCCCCACCATTTCTTCTCCATCCATTTACTAATATTCGGTATGAGTCTTTTTGTCCATGCACCAGTACCTGTGTCTTCTTGCCATCTTTGGATTATTCTTACGTCTGCCATTCTCTTACCAAGTTCTTCCTTTTCCTCCCCGTAGATTACGAAGTTTATCGGAGGAATCCTTACAAAGGCTAAAACTTCTGTTGTGTTTATTCTATAGGCACCAATTCCTATGGTTGCCTTTTTCTGGACGTTAATAATCTTGTACATTAATATAAAGTGCACCAGAGAGGATAATATCCGCCTATTTCCTTCTTTGAGTACTCCTATATTGGGCAGTATTCGACTTAGGTTGCCTAATGCTTTATTCGCCTTTTTGGTTATTTCATTTATTTGCCATCCTCGTATTTCTGTCCAAATAAATTCCCAGATATTTTAAACTTTTCTTGGCTTCTTATTTGTTTTTCATCGATCTCTCTTAATTTTCCATCCGTTACAAGGAGTACGGCTTCCGTTTTCTGGGGAGCTAATCTCAGCTGCTTGGAATCCATCCATTCACTTACCATTCGTAAAGGTCTGGTGGCATTAATCATCAGTGCATCCTGATTCGTATTTCTATTTTAACTGCGTCTATAAACATCTCTGGTCGTTTTCCATCTTCTTTGAACTAGCGTTACTGAAACAAAATGAAAAAAAATAACTAACTAAAATTAATTTTGTCTATCGATGTCGCCATATTTAAAACGTAATTTGTCAATAACTCTTAAGAAACAATAGCTCTGACTAATGATACGATGCCGTACGCAAGGGCTTGGCCTCAGCGTACGGTAACCACAAGGAACTAACTACGCTGCGTTTTTGCCTTGTACGATTTGGTTTCGGGGCGCCTATATTTGTGTTCAGTATACCTTCTGAAAACAGGGCAAATCATCTGGTTGCGGAATCACTCTTCGTTTTCTTTCTATATGTTATATTGTTGTAGGAGCTGGTTACGCTGTAATAGTAGTAAATTTAATAGTTTGTACGTATTTTAATATGGTCATATCCTATCCTGTATTATTTTTGACGTATTGTTTCCAAGATAAAATGCCCTGGTCTACTTGTAATAATCCATGGAACACCAAAAATTGTGCAGAGGTATGTACATTTTTTATTATTTTGCATCATGTATTTTTGTACCTCCATTTAATTTTTTTCCAAGTTCATTTCACAATTTTTGTGCTACTGATCACAAGCAATTGGTTTATAAAATAATTGCAATTATTTGTTTACAAATGATTTTGTTGTAAATCCTACAGGTAGTAATACTGTAAAATATTAAATATTAATAATAGCTATTTATGTATCAAGGGCGTAAACTAAGCGTTTATGGACCGAAACGTGTAACTAAGATCCCGAGCCGCTAGGCGAGGACTATTAAAGGTACAAACACAGTGAAGCGACTAGCGACGATACTAAATTTGTTAACACATTTTATATGGCACTGCATATAGTAAAGAGATATCGAGATATCTAGAGCGACGAGATTCGATATAAATTCAGGATGTATTTACACCCGATAGAGTGTTGTAATTTGTGAGGTTAAAATAATAAAATAAAACATAAAAGGGCGAACAAGAATGCAGAAAATAACCCTCAAGATGACCAAAAACTTTTTGATAGTCTTTACCACACGTGAGGAAAATTGGTAATTATAGGATCCTACAATTTAAAAATAACATACAGAATATGGTACAAAAATATGCATATATATGGCCAACCTAACAGATCATCTATCATTTTTATAATACTCACAGCTCATTTTATTTCCGTTTGCTGAATAAAGTTTCTTGGTTCAAATACTTAAACCTAAAATTCATCATCTTAGAAATTCAAATTATTGGGAGTATTAAATATTTTATTTAACACAATTTAATAAACTATTAACTTTAATTAAACAAGTTTTATAGTGACTAGTGACAGATTTTAATAGTTTTGTGTTACAAGCATGGCTTAAAAATTTTATTTGAAATACTTCTCATAGAATGGGGACTCGGGAAATTCCTGACCGCTTTAGAGGTAAGTTTTACAAATTAATCATACGATATTCTGTAATTATTTTTATCTGGGATATACAGGGTGATTCACGACCGACGCCACGGAGATTTATGGCTTAATGGCATATATTCGTCAACTTCTATTGCGGTGGTATTATATAAGTCAATAAGGACTACATTTTAAAAATATTTTGAAATATACAGGGTACTCCACAAAAAAGTAACGTATCGAAGTTATGATTTTTTAAATGGCACACCCCGTATATTATTACATTTTCGAATTGTACATAAAAAATAAGCTATACTTTCATAAAGGTTCCCTATACCTACATACAGAGTGTTCTAAGTTATGTCCATTTTAATTAAAATGTAAGGTTTTAGAAAAAAACTAATATCTGCGGATACAACCAATTACAATAAATTTACTCTTAGATTTAATTAAAAGACTGTTTCCTTAGTCTATGTATTGATTCACCGATACATTTTTCTTTACAGGGTGTTTATATTTTAAGTACAATTAGTAGAACATTCGCACTGTAATATTCGGCTTATTTTAAATAGAACACCCTGTATTTTATAAGCCTATCGTAAAGCTAATTTAATTACCTTTCAACTTTCATAAGGGTTTCCGATATTTAAATCGTCAAGTTTTCAACTTATTTAGATATTTTTGAAATTTGGTTTTTCTTTATAACAAATGTACAAGTAAATATCCTCCCAAAGTGTCTAATTAATGCCTTTTTGCTAATTGATGTAGTAATAGACTTTGGCGATAAGTAGATATTTCAGATTTAATCTTTTGTGTAGCTTTTAGAATTACAGATATTTGTAATTTACAGATTAACATGTATTAATATGTGGTGGTACTAATCATAATCCAAAAGAAATTAGGTGTGCTTTGAAATTGACGTTGCTGTCAAAATGTTATGAGCTAAAATATTTTCAACGTTACCATGGTTTATTCACAACAAGAAAGAATTGACATGGTTTTAATTATCGGTGAATGTTACGAAAATTGTTTACTTGCTTCAAGAGTGTACGCAGAAAAGTACCCCGACCGCGACCACCCAAATAAAAAAGTTTTTGAAAGGTTGATTCGAACATTTCGTGATACAGGCAGTGTAGCTAATCCGAAACAAATGAAAGTAAAGCCTGTTACAAATGATGATGATAACGAGTATTTGGTATTAGGTTCCGTTATTGACAATTCAAATACCAGTACAAGAGTCATCGCAAGACAAACAGGAATTAGTCAGCCTAGTGTATGTAGGATCTAACTAAAACATAAGTTCTATCCCTATCATATACAAATGCATCAAAATTTATACGGCACAAACTTCCAAAACCGTATTGATTATTCCTTATGGGCACTTGATCAAGTTAGTGAAGATGATTTTTTTTTGAACATGTATTATTTACGGATGAGTCAACATTCCACAATAACGGTTTAGTGAATCGGCACAATTTTCATTATTACGACACCGAAAATAAGCATTCATTCAGTACTACTGATCGTCAAAATCGATGGAGTATTAATGTGTATGGTGGAATTATTGCCGATCAAGTTATTGGTCCTTATTTTTTCAATGGCAATTTAGATGGCCCGAAATCTTGAGATTTTTAAAGAGACATTTTTGGATACTTTTAGAAAACATTCCTTTGACAATTCGGTGAAAGATGTGGTTGCAATTAGATGGAGCTCCTGCAAATTTTGCACTTGATGTTAGAAATTACCTAGATAGAAAGTTTCCTGAGAAGTGGATCGGGAGAGGTGGATCCATTAACTGGCCCCCTAGATCTCCCGACCTAACCCCCATGGACTTTTTCTTATGGGGATATATTAAAAATTTGGTTTATACCGCACCCCCCATCGCTGCAAATGATATGAAAATACGAATTAAAAATGCTTTCAAAACGGTCACTCCTAATATGTTACAAAATGTAAGACATTCATTAGAAAAAAGGTTAATAATGTGCATTCAAGAAGATGCATCATGTAGAACAGTTATTATAGTATTTTTTTAATTTGCCTCAATTATTATTTTATATTTCAGTTTTCATTATTTATAAAATTTCATATAAATGTTTTGATTAAAGTTACTACGGTCTTAATTTTAAAATGTGTCTACTGTATTTTAGTCATTTTGTCATACGCATTTATTAAAATACTTTTGAGGGGAAGGGGTTGGTTGGATTCATTCTAGTCGATTAGCCATAGATTATTACATTACTTATATTGGTAAAAGACAATAATTAGACATTTTGGGAGGATATTTACTTGTACAAATGTTATAGGAAAACCCAAATTTCAAAAATATCTAAATAAGTTGAAAACTTGACCATTTAAGTATCGGAAACCCTTATGAAAGTTGAAAGATAATTAAATTAGCTTTACGATAGGCTTATAAATTACAGGGTGTTCTATTTAAAATAAGCCGAATATTACAGTGCGAATGTTCTACTAATTGAACTTAAAATTATAAACACCCTGTAAAGAAAAATGTATCAGTGAATCAATAAATAGACTAAGGAAACAGTCTTTTAATTAAATCTAAGAGTAAATTTATTGTAATTGGTTGTATCCGCAGATATTAAATTTTTTCTAAAACCTTACATTTTAATTAAAATGGACATAACTTAGAACACTCTGTATGTAGGTATAGGGAACCTTTATAAAAGTATAGCTTATTTTTTATGTACAGTTCGAAAATGTAATAATATAGGGGGTGTGCCATTTAAAAAATCATAACTTTGATACGTTACTTTTTTGTGGAGCACCCTGTATATTTCAAAATATTTTTAAAATGTAGTCCTTATTGACTTACATAATACCACCGCAATAGAAGTTGACGAATATATGCCATTAAGCCATAAAACTCCGTGGCGTCGGTCGTGAATCACCCTGTATAATATAGGTACCTTAAATGTTAAAGTTACAATGATCTAATTTGTCTGAACAAAGCACAAATCGCAAAATAAGGATGTATTAAATCTACGTAAAGCCACGATGTTGATAAAGAACGACCATGGAAAAAAAGTATCCATTCTGATATATTCAAAAAAATGCATATTTTTTCTATTTTAAGAATAGGGTATAATAGTATTCACGCTGACAGCGTATTCTCTATTAATGTTTCGTGAAAGTAACAAACGTTATGTAGGGCTATCTAAAACAACTTCGTCCTAACTGTAGGGAAACATATTTTCAACTATTTATGCTACGAAGACTACGAAGTCTCTAAACAAAACTACCATTTCACTATGTGTTTGCGTCTCCTATCTCGTCACGTCACTTGCTACTTCTCGCTTGTCGCGTCACTCTACTATACTTGTACCTTAACACGTAAGGTCCATAAACGCTGTTTACGCTAGAAATACATACAACGTTTAATGTACTACCGTTTTAATGATCATTTATTAATAAATATACAAATTTTATGCACAACGGTTTTATTGATTGTTTACTAATAAATATTTGTTATTTTTTTTTCACCTTTTGTGAGTAAGTTATTTTAAACATTGTTTCAAGTTGCACTAATTTTATACCTCGATATTATTATAACTCACACTAATCTACCAAGAAAATCGCTAAAAAATTGTCCATGTTGATATAACTTCTACTATCGGGGTAGTTGACATGGCGCCTGTAATGGCCACACAAACTGAAGTCCAGATAATAGAATGGATCCTCTTCGTCCATCAGGCGCCATATGTGACCATTGGTTTTATCACCGTTTGATAAATCCAGTAAATCTGCTTAGGGTTCATTCCCACGACGTACCGCACACCCTTCTAATATTCCATTTTTCTATCTAGGATAATCCCCAGATATTTTACCTCCTCCGCAAACGGAATAATTGAGCTTTCCAAAATTGGATGACGTAGCTTTATAAAGCTTCCTATTTATTGTAAAAGGAACTACTACCGTTTTGTGGAGTTTCATAGACATCTGTTCCTTCTTACACCACCTGAATACGATGTTAAGGGCTTCCTGAAGGATATTAGATATAATCTCTTCAAACAAACCTCTAACCATTATTAATAGGTTATCGACACAGCATTTAAAATCCATTCCCAGCTGGAAGAGTATGTTCAGAAGGGGGTCAACGAAGACCGACCAAATAAGTCAAAACAGCACCCCACCTTGAGGACACCCCTTAGCCGCCCTAAATCTAACAGTCTCTTCTTGCAGTGATGATGTCACAATACCGTTTTTAAGTAGATTAGACTGCTTATTCCCTTCCGGTACAGCAGTACAGCGAAAAGGGATTGAGACAGGACGTTGTTGAACGCTCTTCAATGTCAAAGAAAGCTGTCAGCGCAATCTCTTTATGCTGTAAAGAGTAGCCTATCTTTTCTACGAGGTTATTTAGAGTCAAATCTGTGCATTTGCCATCCTGGTAGGCATATTATCTGGGCTTGAGAGGAATTTTCCTTCAGTTCCCGTCCCTAATATGCCTATCTAGAATTCTCTTTAGCGTTTTTAGTACGAACGAGGTAAGGATGATCGGTCTAAAGGATTTGGAGAGGGAATTGTTTAACTTCCATGCTTTCCATGTATATACGACCCTAGCAATCGACCAGCCCTATGGTATATAGCTGCACACCAAGGTCGCATAAAATAGTTTCAGGAGAAGAGCCAATACCTCTTCTGTTCCGTTTTGTAACAGGGAAAAAATACCATCTTCCCCTGGTGATTTATATGGGGAGAAAGACTTCAACGCCCATAAGATTGAGTGTGGAGTGATCACCTGTGATGCAAACCTCTAGTCTTCCTTAACTGGTTGTCTGTACCGGGCCAGGTGAAAGTTGAAAGTGTTGCGGGTGATCCTCCAGAGGCAGGCTACCCGGAAACTGATTCCGCATGAGGATCTCTAACGTTTGCCTTTTGGAGTCCGTAAAAGAGCGGTCCGGTCGTTTTATCGACCCTACCTTTGAATTCGGATCTCTAGAGAGAATCTTGTGGAGTCTTGTTCCAGCAGGTAGATCTATTATACTCTAGCAGAACCTCCTCCAAGGGCAATGAGAAAGCCGACTCTCTTGCGAGAAAAGTTACAGAATCCGAGTTCATTGGACCAGAATCCCTCTTTGGCATAGCCAAATACAATGCCAAAGATACTATATGAACATGGGCCGAGATGAAAATTCTCCAGCACGGGAAAGATATTTGCCGGTTTTCTCACTCTATCGCCAATCCTAGAATGGAGAAAAAGTGATTTACGCATCCTAATTGGACTGCTTACAGAGCACTGTTATCTGCGGTACCATCTGAAGAAGCTATGTCTGAGTCAAGCTTCGGACTGTCACTTTTGTAGTACGGAAGACGAAACGGTGCATATTCTATGCTCCTGCTCTGCCCTGGAAATTAATAGGCTTCGTACGTTTGAGTTCGTACAGCTGGAGCCTACCGACTTCAACGAAACTTCACCTAAATCAACCATAGACTTCGTGAGAAGGTGTGGATTGTACGGTAAATTATAGCCCGTAGGTGTGAGCCACAATAGGCATCTGCGAAGAAACGAGCTAATGCTTCACTAACATTGAACCTAATCTAACCTATACTTCTACCAGTCGCACAGCTGAATTTGCAAATTTATATATTGTAATGCCATACGTTATTTTAACCTATAAAATTGAAAAAATAATAAACATTACAAATTATGTACAAAAAAAATTAGTATCCTGCTATTTCATTTTCCTCTTCTGTCTCCTGTACCAATTTCACTTCTTTATCTTGATCGATCTGCTTGATCTGCTATTTCTTAATACCTCCTCTTAACTTGATCTACTGGTTTCCACTATCTGACTTCTATTATTTCTATACTCTTCTTTAATTGTCCTTATTTCTTCCAATACAAATTACCTTCTTATAACTTGATTATTTTAAATTTTTGTAAAATTTTAAGTTTATATTTTTTTAAATTATGTACTTAATTTACTGGTATATACATTTATTCTTCCTTTCATATGTTCATATCCACGCCCTTATGTAAAACTTTTCTTAATTAATATTTGTATATATTTGATATTCATAAAATTTCTTTCTAATTGATTTCTTGTTATTATTTTTCATCTGTTTTTTTTTACTTTTTTTACAATATTTAAAAATTTTTAATCGCTTTTGCTATCTCCTGTATAAAATTTACATTTCCAAAATTATACTATAACTTCACAACAAAAAATTCATACAGAATATTTCATTACAATCTATGTATACCGATTCTTTTGAGCATATACACCTTCCAGTACTAACTTAAATCAAACGGAGTTAGAGGAAGTGCGTAGAAACTTACAACAGAGTCAGGTAGCAAATCCTAAAATTTCTATACATATTTGTTCAAATTATGTAATTAATATAAAATTATAAGTGTAAGAAACTTATATTTAGGTTGTTAAAGTTATAATTTCTTTAATTAATATTTTATTACATGTATTACCAAATATTTCCATGATAATAAATAAAGTTCGTATTACTAAAAAATACTTTACCGCCTGCAGCCCGCCGGCACTAAAGAAGTCCACACGGGCGGTAAAGCGGCACTTTACATATAATCCGGAATCGTTATCATTTATATTTTATTTTTTTATTAATAGTTATTAAAAAATAAAATAATGCTCATAATATTTTTTTACATATTATATATTTCTAATTGACCTTAAAAAATATGCTGTATTAATCAAATTGAAATTATTATTTTTAGTTTAGGCAGGACATCCATGTAAATACAACAATGGATAGTTTGATTAAAAACTCAAATTTTTCCGACAAAAAAACACCTGCTGATGAATTCTTCCAGTAAGTCATATTGTAAGAATAATAAAATAGTCGATAAGCTTTTAGAAAAACTTTATAAGTGTTAATTTAACGTGGTTGATTCTAGAATTTTTAATGTTTCTCAAAAATTTTATTCTTTCCACACTCGCTTTTAAGAGGCCCACACAGCACGTGACTGGCGTCCTTGCCGTTTAGAGAATAATTCAAGAACAATATGCTTGTACTCTATAATAAATTGGGTATAAAAATATTTTTTTTTTTTAATATTTTTCATTTATAGGAATCGGGCCCACGCCTGTAAAATTTGTGATAACCTAACCATTAAGACTTCGTACATATGTTCTGTATGTCGAGTCGGACAAATGTTTTATTTGGAAAATCTGGGTAAGGCGGCGGTTTTTTTTCTGGTCCCTCCCAAATTCATTGCTTTCATGCACAAGGGAAATAAATGGCTTATATATAGTTTTTAAAAAAAGGAAAAGTTATGATGTCATAAAATTTAGTACCTCGCAGCTGATTTTTGCAGAATCGTTTGATGCAAATATTGAAAATTAACTGGTAACCTTGTTTGACAAATTTTTAGTGGAGTATTTGTTGTCTGACGCGCCAAAGTTAAGAACTTTATGCACAAGAAAACGCCCCCATAGCCAGAATTTTTCAAATAGAAAATATTTGTCCTAGAACATACAAAGAACATATATACGAAGTCTTAACGGCTAGGTTATCACAAACTTTTTTAGGCGTGACCCTGAGGCCTACTAATGTTAAGTACAATACAAGTCTAGTACAATTTTTTCCGCACAAATAAAATCATAATTATTTGTTTTTGGACACGATCTTGCCTACAGCAAAGTTACTTTTTAGAATTAATTTAAAATTATCAAATCGTATCAGTTGAACCTCCGCCGACAGATGGAGACACTCTCGTCTATGCTTCTTAGACGCCGAAGTTCTTATCGAGTAGGACAAATCAATCCGTTGACAATAGCTGCAGTGGCAGCCCGACTGAAGTCAAGATTGCTGTAGCCGTCTAAATTCCAGTGGCATTCCGTCGACCTTTACAGATAGGTCAATCTGAAGGGAGGGAGCGAAGCCAATTTCTAACTTATTAGTTGTTACCGTACCAGAAGCATCAATCCGAACACACCATGCCAGCCTGGAAGATGTGCCGTACCGTCTGACACCGTCGAGAACTCCGAACGAGACCAGCTGCGGTAATATATTAGTAAATAAGTTCTCCAAAATTACATTAAAGCGCAGGCATGAAGTTCTGGAATAAGGGCCACCATAAGATCTGGTAGTAGAGGGCAGTGATCAATCGGCGGACAGAAGAGAAACCGATCTGGCAGCAGCACTGCGGTAAACGAAAAAAATAAAAGTAGGGGTATGGTGTAAGCAAGTCCGCACGAGCCCCATCCTCTACCACGGCAGATGTGGTGAATGTTGGGGCAAGTGAGGGGCGCTCATGCTCCTACGCTGACAAAACAACAAAGGTTAAATATTTGGAAGATATCCTAGATAACAAATTAACATTCTCCGGATATATAGGCAGCGCAACGGAAAAATATCTAAAAGTCCTTTGTACCTGCAAAAGGATGGTGGGGTCTAAATAGGAGCTCAATCCGTGAATGATGCATTGGCTCTACCAAAGTTGTGAGATCCACCGTGACTTACGCCTCCATAATATGGTGGCACAAAGCGAACAGGGCGAAGGCAGCTAGGCAGCTTGGTTAAAGCACAGAGAGTAGTATCTATTCTCAATAAAGGGGTTTTTAGAACAAACGCCAACTGCGGCTACGTAAATTCTGCTTGAGCTCCCTTCGCTACACATAGTAGTGGGAAAAGAGGCACTGACAGCAACGTGCAGACTGGGTATAAATGGTATGTGATGGAAACTTTCAAGGAAAGGATAGCATTCCATGATCGCAGAAAAAATTACAGAAAATCAGGTGCTAACTATGCCATCGGACAGAATGCCTGTCAGTCAAAATTTTGTGAAATATTTTGAGGTAAATATACCTGGGAGGAAGTAAGGGCAGAATTCTATTATATGAACTCAGACCGAACATTCATTCTAAATCTGGGATCAATGACAACGGTCTTTCAAGCGGAAATTATTGGCGATAAATGATTGTGTAAATCTTAGAAATAAGAGAATTCAAATACTCACAGATAATCAAGCACCCATTAAAGAAATTAAAAGTGTGGAAATACGTTCCAAACAAGTATTACACTATCATTAAAAGCCAAATGCCCTGCCAGAACATAACAAGATAACTCTTGAATGGGTGCCTGGGTGTGAAGGCAGAAAAGGAAGTGAAGAGACAGTCATGAATGGAAAGGAGCCGAAAAACCTTTAATCAGATTGCAACCTATATGTGGTATTTCCTACCAACATATTAAGGGTATGCTGGAGAAACAAATAGAGGACAAACACAAGGAATACGGGATGTAACTTCCGGGATTAAGACAGTCCAAAGAACTTATTGAAGGTCCACCCAAGAGCAGAGACAATTTATGTCTAAATAGGCGGGAGCTTAAAACTGCACTAGGTGGCACAAAGTGTACTAACAAGACACTGCGGCCTCAGGAGACACCTGAACCTCGTGGAGATATCGGAATATTCCCTAGGTAGGAAATATGAGGAAGAGGACGAAACTTCTTTTCATATATTATGCTATTGCCGGGACCTGAACAGGTAAAGAGAATGGCACTTTGGGGTACAGTAGCCTGAACCAGAAGATATAGCAGAGACAATTTGCTGTTATGTCTAAATAGGTGGGAGCATAAAACTGCACTAGGTGGCACAAAGTGTACTAACAAGACACTGCGGCCTCAGGAGACACCTGAACCTCGTGGAGATATCGGAATATTCCCTAGGTAGGAAATATGAGGAAGAAGACGAAACTTCTTTTCATATATTATGCTATTGCCGGAACCTGAACAGGTAAAGAGAATGGCACTTTGGGGTACAGTAGCCCGAACCAGAAGATATAGCGAAAGCTAACATCCGAACTATTCTGGACTTTGTCAAGGTACTGATCTGATGTGAAAACTGGTGGGACACAATAGGCCTAGAGCCTCAGTATAGGTGGCATCTCCCACGTCGGATTCAGCTAACATAAAATAAATATAATTTTCATAAAGTCCGCGATTTTGACGAAATGAGAGATGGTAATCTAGAAAAAGAACAAGAAAATAAATTCACTATTCGTTCAAACCAACAAGTCCAGCATCCAAGCAACTCTGTCAACCCATCACGTGATTCGAGAAAGTTATTGTTAGATATAAAACTCCGTTTGGCACAAAAGCGAAAATAAGTGAAGTGTAATATTTATAATTAAATATAAAGTTCTTAAAATTATATCGCGATACCAGAGAGTTCGCGCATGTTCGAATCGCTACAGTGATGACTGAAAGTTGTTAGTTCCCTCTCAAAGGAGAGTACGACTAAAAGTTGTACCAGGACCAACAATCCGACCACCACGTTAGATCCATAGTCGTGCTCGTGCTTATACCATCAGACCTGACTATAGTTCTAAGTACTGAAAGTCGAGTAGGAACCGGTTACGCGCCTTGTTCCTCTTCCCCGTCGGTTTATTTTTATTTCATATTATTTGTATTATAAGTAAATTAGTCAAAATGATTTTTATTTGTTGTTTTTTTTTTGAGTATTATGATTCTAACAGTGAATACCCACACAAGCAGGGTAAGTAAATCCCTCCCTACTGGCCTTTAAACAGATTTGTCAACACCATAACGACCCTTGGAATATAATTAACTGACTCTGTTTGGAGCAAGTGGCCTTTACACTATAAATCGAAGGTGACTCCCAAAACAAAAAGAGACTTGAACTAAAGCACCAAAGTGACCCGTAACGGCGGAAGATCCTTTTAACAAACACCCACATACGTTACCAGAATTTCCGCTCAAATATATCAAAAGCTAGTAAAAATAATAATATTAGATAGTATATTGATGAATTTGCCTACCTTAGAATTGCTATAAAAATCGTCACCTTTAAATTAAAAAACAAAAAATAAGATGGCCGCTCGTAGAAAAACAAACGAATGATTTTGACATAGAATTATGCGAAATTATATCCCATTACAGAAGTCCATATTTGTAGCGATTTTTGAATTAAAATGTCCACAAGTAGGAAATAGTTTCATATGTACTCCATTCAAGTGGCAAAAATTTTAGTGACATTTTTACATGAGACAGGTTTTTTTTTATTTTTTAAGATATTTTCTTTAATGTCCTAATGTTTAAAAACTAAAGTACATTACGAATTTAAAAAAAAAACTGTAGCTAATGATACGACTTTACTTTGTCGATATTTTATAATTATTTAAATTAGTACAGTATTTTTATAATATATTTTAAAAATTTCAAATAAAATAACTTTGTTTTTTTAAATTATTCTGCATATTATTCCATATTTGGAAAGTTTTGTACAAATACCAAATTTAATTGATTTAAATTGAATTGTTTAATTCGATTTAGAAAAAAATAATTTTGTTTCTTTCAAATTCGGAAATTGACATTTTTCAAAAAATTTGAATATCTCGGCAATGTAGAATTCAATTCATTAAAATGTTTATTGTCAGTAAGTAACAATCCAAAAATATAAAAATTTATAGGGTTTTTGATTTAAAAATGTAATTAACGTTTTTGGTGCAAATTGTTTTTTATATCGGGAAGATAATTGATCCACTATGTATATAATAAAAATTGATACTTAAAATTATTTTAGTAATAAAATTTTGGAAATATCACACAACGTAGATGAAATAGGCGACATAGTTTGGCCGTTACTTTGGTGCAATTTATTCACCTGGATGGTGACCTACCTTTGTATCATTAAAGGTGTAAAATCGGTAGGAAAAGTAGTTTATTTCACTGCGACTTTTCCATTCTTCATCCTTATCATTTTATTTATTAGAGGAGTAACTTTACCTGGCGCCTGGAATGGAATAAAATTCTATATAGTGCCCGAATGGAACCAACTAACAAATATCAAGGTAATATATTTTAGTTAACTACATAGAAATGTTTATAAATTTAGTTTTTAGGTATGGGCAGATGCTGCTATACAAATCTTTTTCTCTCTAGGTCCTGGATGGGGAGGGCTAGTTAACGTTGCCAGTTACAACGATTTTAAAAACAATGGAAGATTGTGAGTAGGTACATATTAAAATTGATTTATGCTGCAAAATATGTTTTAGTGATGCTATAGTAGTTCCCTTGGCAAACTCTGGCACCAGCATCTTCGCTGGTTTTGTAGTTTTTTCCGTTTTGGGTTTCTTGGCACACGAAACTGGTCTACCAGTTGCTGCCGTCGTCACTGGTGGCCCTGGACTTGCATATGTTACGTATCCAGAAGCAATTAGCTTATTACCTTTACCGCATCTATGGGCTGTATTATTTTTCATTATGCTCTTTTTACTGGGATTGGACAGCTTGGTAAGATAAGTTATCTATTTTTTTTTTTATAAAATAATCATAAATCAAAATCGTTACTTTAGGTAAATATTCTACTAGAAAGAAAAACACTAATATATTTTTTGCACTCGATAAAAAATGTTTCCGTTTACATAAAATGCTAAAGTAAAGGCATGGATGTGATTGGTGAAGATTTATTAGAGTTGGGATTTGTCGTCAAGGCAACTATTAAATTTTGTAGAACAATAATATAGAAAAAAATGTTTGTTATTAAATGAGATAAATATATCGCAGCTACATCGTTTAAAAACAAACAAGGATTAAAATAGGAGGTGACATCCACTAACATGTTCTGATTACTATAAGAAGCTGGTTCCTAGGTTATTTACTCAGAATTTTGCGCGAAGAATAATATTTAATGGAGAAAAAATGCTTCACTTGTTTTATGGTATTTATTCATCGATGAATAATATGCTATGTTGGATATAAAAGAAAAAAAAGTTATTTATATTTTCAAAACTGAAAAACGTGTCAAATTAAAGAAATATTAAAATTACAGTTTCTACGTACTCGATAACAACGCTCGTAATAAAACGTTGATATCTTTTTACATTATTGTTGTACTAATACAATAATATAAACTCATTGTTGTACTAGTAAAACAATAGGATATTTCTACGGCCTGTGTTGCCGAAAATAATATAGTTATTATTATACGCTTGAAGAAAAATAACTATTGTACAGCAAAAACTTACACTTTATATTTATTGTAGTTTGTTCAAATTGAAACATTTATAACTGCCCTGGTAGACGAATTTCCACAGTTGAGGAAAAGACAAGCTTTGATGACATTTGGTACAGTCGTATTAATGGCGATTGCATCAACATTGTTTGCTACAAACGTAAGTTAATTTTTAAATATAGAAAAATTGGTTCGGATGATGTTATTTGCAAATGGTACCTATATTCATCAGTAAATTAAAATTTGTGATTACGAGATACTATTAGCTTATTTATAAGTTGTAAATGTCTAGTCTTACATAAAAAATAATTGAGGACAAACTATCAAATAAAGTAAAATAAGATTTTTATTTAATAAAAGTAAATTATTGTTGATTAAAATAATGATTAATTGGTCTGAAATAAGAGATTCATTTTTTACAAATATTAGAAATACAAATATGCCTGTCCCAATATTCTCCTTTTACTGTACAGAAGTTATACAGTATGTCAACTTAAGTTCGCAGCATATGAGAAACTTTTTTATTATTAGGTTTACGAAAAAAAGTTATTCTTCATAAAAAGTTCTGCATGGTCTGAAACCTAAAAAAATATAGCAAATGTTTTGTGGAAAACTTGTTTAGAAACCATATTTAACTCCAAATCTAAAATCACAACCTCCAAATATTTTTGGTAATTTTTTTCTGTATGAAACCAAACGTACAAAGCCTATTAATTTCCAGGGTAGGAGAGAAGTATAGAATATGCTTCGTCATTTCATCTTCCAAACTGCATAAGCGACAGTCCTAGTTTCTTCAGATGGTAACGCTTAGACAGTGCCCAGTAAGTAGTGCACTTAGGATGCGTAGATCACTTCTACTCCATTCTAGAATCTAACCTAACCTAACCGAACCAAAGAGTGAGCTAACCCAGGAATATCTTTCCAGTGCTGGAGAGATTTCCTCTCTGTCCATTTCCTGATATTGTCTTTGGCACTGCTTTTGGCTATGACAAAGAATGGATCCGGTCCAACGAACTCGGATTCTGCACCTACTCAAAATGTAAATCCTTTTATTGACAAGAGGATGGTTTGTAAACTCTTTTGCACAAAATTCTATATCGAAGCCTCCAACTGAAAGGTAGTAGCATACTTGCTGAGGCTTACTGTGATGTCAACTCTCAATTTTCTACTGTACACTCCGGCTCCCGTACCTCTTTGAACCATCTGTGTACAGTACATAAGCCGTCCCTGGAAAGAGGATCTCCATCTTTTTCTATTCGTCTCTTCTCGGAAGAAGGACGTATGTGAGTTCTGGAGGAGGGCACTTCCAAAAACATTCCGCGAGTGTAGTGAGTACTCATCTCTCGGAGCAGTCGAGAGTGGTCCCATAGCCTCTCCTCCTCAATTTGACTTGCCACCGACACGGCTTTGTAGGAAGTCATTCTGGCCCCCTTCTTCAATAATATCTGGAGAAGAGTAAGACCCAAAGATCTTTCCATTGCCGCTGTCGGGTAGTTGACATTGTGCTTGTAATAGCTAGTCTCTGGACTCCAGATAATTTAGCCGCCGCAATAGACTGGAGCCCATTCGTCCACCAGGCTACTGCACCATATGTGACCATTGGTTTTATCAATGTTTTCAATGTTTGATAAATCCAGTAGATCTGTTTAGGGTTCATTCCTCAAGACTTGCCGCACTCCCTTCTGATATTCCAGAGGGATATCCTGACTTTATTGATTGTTCTTTCCAGATGGGAGTTCCAGGTAAGTTTTCCTTCTAAGATCATTCCCAGATATTTTACCTCTTCCAAAATTGGACGACGTAGCTATCAAGCCACCTCCTTTTGTAAAAGGAACTATTACCGTTTAGTGACGGTTCGCAGACATCTGTTCCTCCTCACACCACCTGTATACGATGTTAAGGGCTTCTTAAAAGTTACTAGATATAATCTCTTCAAACAAACCTCTAACCAATATTAAAAGGTCATCGGCATAGCATTGAAAATCCATCCCCAGCTGGTAGAGTCTCAGAAGGGGGTCGACCAAGAGCGACCACAGAAGTGGAGATAGCTTCTCATGAAGAGTAACATTTTTTTTAAATAATAAAAAAAGATTCTCATTTTTTTGGAACTTAAGTGGTATATTCTTAACTCATACAAGTTCAAAACCGGTCTTAAATTATGCTTTTATTTCAGGCTATTAAATAGTCCCCTAACTATACAATAATTACTGATGATTATTTATATTATTGGTTGATTAAAAAACTAAAAGTTACAATATTTACAAACAGATTATACATATTTCTGTTACTGAATTCCACATATCTGTCCGGATGTATGTAGCATTATTTTTTAAATTCGCTTTGAGATGCAAGTTTTACATACCCAAGTTACTATTAGTGTTATTCAAAATATATAAAGCTTTTATGTCATTAATATTGCTAGGTTAAACATTAACAGACAGAGATACTAAAAGTTTTTCATGGCATTGCTGGCTTGTGCGTTCTAAACTGGTTTGTTTTTGTATTTTAGGGTGGTATGTACTGGCTTCAAATATTCGATTGGTATTCAGCCTCCATTTCCGTGGTACTTATCTGTCTAACTGAAGTATTCGCAGTGGCGTGGGTGTACGGGGTAAATAATTATAAAAGAGATATTGAATTTATGTTGCAAGAAAAATTGTGGAAGATTTGGATTTATTCATGGAAATATATTACGCCACTGTTGCTATTGGTAAGAGTGTAATAGTACCGACACACACAATTTTTTTATTAAATTATAGAAATATTATTATTATATATTGTGGCCGATTTCACAAATCAAAGTTATTCTTGATAAAAGTCTTGAATCAATAAAATAAATGTGTAAAATATTTGGCTCTAAACAAGGAAAATTTAAATTAAAGAGTAAAACACTTTCAAATTCAAATGAAGAATAAAATATTTGATAGGAATTTAAAATTGTCTCTAAGTTAACTTTTTTAATTATATTACGAATTATTGTAAAGTGAGTATTTATTTCTTGGTGTGTGTAATTAAAAATTTTTGCGACTTTCTGAAAAGTTTTATAATTTTCTTCAAGTATTCAATGTAAACCCTTTATTTATTCTGAAAATATGAACATGATCCTACCTGTTGAGCCACTCAGTACAGAAAGTTTGCATTTAATTGTACTCACATAATATATAGAATGTCTAAATTTCAACACAATTTGTAAAGTAGATTGGATGTTATTAGTAAAAGACCCTTCGAATAATTTATCATTTCAGTATGAATAATTCCGAAACGTTTCAGGAACATTTTCTGTACAGAGCGTGTATCTATAATGGTAAAAATTATATAAATATTAGTTTTATTTCAGTTTATTTTTTTGATGTTACTAATTTGCAATACCAGAATTATGTACAATAATATCCCGTATCCGGATTGGATGATAACAATAGGTTGGAGCTCATGTGGAGCGTCAATTTTATGTGTACCACTGTATATGGTTTACCGGTTATTATTTGTGGAAAAGGGTACCATATTAGAGGTAATAAGTTTTTTTTGCATTTTTGGTGGCATAAATATTTCCTTATTGATTTTAGAAGGTTAGAACTAGTTTGCGTCCCGCTAATTGGGGACCAGCTGATCCTTTAGACAGACAGGAATGGTTGCATTATATTTCTGAAAAAAATGTGGCTGGTACGTTGATTTTACCGTTTAAAATAATAATATTTTTTATTATTTTTCCTTTAGCACAAATCAATGGATCCAGAAATCAACAGTTAATATTAGAACTAAAATCAATACAAAAATAATATAAAATTAAAAATAAAGAAATCACTTTATGTTAATGTGTTTCAATTATTATTATCATTAATTTAATTTAATATTAGGGAACGTCCTCCTTTTCGAATACCATCTATTGACAAACAATGTTATTACCATGACATTAACGTCTAATTTGTCAAAATTTCAATCATAACCTTTTTAATAACTGTTCAATGTAAAAATTTGTAGTGTTAATTCCATTTTTCTAAGTTCTAAATTTTTTGTGTTGTTCAAATCCCGTAATCATTCAAAATGGCTGGAAAAAAAGAAAATCCGTTTATTGAAAAATTCAGATGGTGGGAGAAACCCAGTGTCCAATATTCGTAAGTACAAATTTTATTTTTTACCAAAAACATTATTTCTTTGTGTTTAAACCGGCTAGAGACACCTGAAATGAACAAAAAATGCTGAAAGCATGTATGTTTTATATATATTAGAAACATTATTTTCGGAAATTGAGGTTCTACATAAACGGTTTTAAAGTTGGAAATTAAAAATTATTTTTATTATTACTATTTTAAAATAAATAAAAAATCCTTTTTAAACATCAGAAATACGCACTTATTGTCTTTATAAATTAGGGTAAGGGCGCACAAAGAAGCTACTTTAAGGAAAAGGTGGCTACTATGCCTGAGATCAAAAACATTTTGTTAACCAGTGTATTCCCTGACTCCATGTCGCTATTTTCTTCTTCTTTTCCAACTCACAAATGTCAAATGTCAGGATACTACGAACTTAAATTGTGACGATAAATCCGAATGTTAAAGATTATTTCTACAGTTCGTCCATCATAATGTATTGATTGCCCTCAATCAAAACAAAAATTTAATTTTATACTACTAAATTGGATAACTAAAATCGCCAAGATTCAGCGTTATATAAGAGTAAGTATATACATATATAACCCTAATTATAAACAAGATACATAAAACATAAGTAAATAAAATACATAAAACATAAGTAGAATATGTAAGTAACTGAGTTTGTAATTGTTCAAAATTTTGAATGAATCGTCTAGAATATGAAGCAAGTCCAATGAAACTTTGAACTTCTCTCTCTTTTAGTAAAATTGACTACGGCTTCAATATTCTCTTTACTAGGACTAATACCGTATTTATTAATATTATACTACAAAAAAGTAATGTCTTTATGCAAATATGAACATTTTTCAACTTTAATGGTTAATAAATTTGACTTTTATTGTATTCTAATAAATTTTTAAAAATGGTGTTTATATACCTCATAAATACTGCAGTATTATTATTTAACACAAAGGGAAGTTTCAAATATTCATAATGACCATTATGAGTAATAAATAATGTCAACTTAATTGATTCTCTCGCTAAATTAACATGATGAAATATATCCTTCAGATCCAGCTTATTCTTTTTGCTGAATCGGGCGTGGTAGATCCCAGCTACACTGAGTCTCTAGGCCTATTGTGCCTCGCCAGTTTTACATGGGACCAGTACTCTTGACAAAGTCAAGAATAGTTCTGATGTTAGCTTTCGCTATCTCTTCGGGTTCAGAATACTGTACACCAAAGTGCCATTCCCTTTCCCTGTTCAGGTCCCGGCACATTTCTTACATAGGGAATCTTCCGATACTCCTATCAGGTTCAGGTGTCTTCTGAGCGTGCAGTGTCTTGCCAGTATACCTAGTGCAGTTTTGACCTCCCTTCTTTTTAGGCATAACAGCAGATTGCCTCTGCCTTGGGTGGACCTCCCTGTGTTTGTCCATTAATTATTTTTCCAGCATACACTTTACATGATGGTAGGAAAAACCACATGTCGGTTGCGGTCCAATTAAAGGATTTTCGGCTCCGTTACCAGCCAGGCGGTCTGCCTCTTCATTTCCTTCTATGCCCTCATACCCAGGCTCCCATTCAAGAGTAATCTTGTTGTGTTCTGCCTGGACATTTAGATTTTTATGGCAGTCTAATACTAGTTTGGACTGTATTTCCATCCTTTCTATTGCTGTAAGTAATACTTGGCCATCAGTGAGTATACGGATTCTCTTATGTCTAAGACCCTCGTCACATTTCCGATTGAACGGTTTAGAATGCAAGTTCTGCCTGAATTCATATGATGAAATCCAAAACCTGTGCTGCCTTTTATTTTGGACACGTCCGTATACCACACTGATTGATTTTTCTTAATCCTGACCTCACTCTTTTTGTCCCTTTCTGTCCCTCTCAAGTATCTAAACGCCCCTGTAATCAGAAGACATGCTACTCTCTCTTGGTTGCTCAGTTGCCTAGCTGCGTTTGCGCGGCTCGCTTTGTGCCACCATATTACGGAGGCATAAGTCACGGCAGGTCTCACAATCATTCCCTGGTTGAGTCCCCACTTAGACCCCACCATCCCCTTGCAGGCAAAAAGGGCTCTTAGAGCTTTCCCGTTACCCTCTCTATATGGGAGAACGTTAATTTGTTATCTAGGATAACTCGAAAATATTTAACCTCTGTTGGATAGTCCCTTTATGTTTAGGTTTCTTCTCCTTGTGAAGGCAGCAACTTAGGTTTTAGCCAGGTTAGTAGATAATCCCTCTTTCCGGCACCATCTTTCTACAATGCTGAGTGACCGTTGTATCCTATCAGATATAACTGCATCAAATTTTGCATTTATAATGATACCTATGTCGTCAGAAAATACTTGTGCATAGATATTTTCTCTCTCAAGCTCTCTACGATTAATCACAAAGTATCACATCAGTGAGGAGAGTACTCCCCTTGGTGGCAACGAATTCCCTTACATTGTAAAGAGTGCTGTAAACATTACTATGCTGAAGTATGAAGTCTATCCATCGTGTAATGCTCTAAGCGGCTCCTCGCCTCCGCATAGCTCCCACTATGGATTTGTATGAAATCGAATGGAAGGACCTTTCTAGGTCTAGAAATGCCTCTAGGGAGGCTTCTTGACAGTCTAATGCTTGTTCCATCTTAAAGGCCAGCGTGTGAATTGCAAGGTGGCAGGACTTTCCAGATTGGTATGCAAATTGGTTTCGATTTATTCGATTGTATACCAATACCTCGTCCCTTATATATCTGTGAATCTTCTTTTCTAAATTTTTTAGAAAGAATGATGTCAAGCTGATAAGTCTATAAGATTTGACTTCTGCGTAGCTCGCTTTACCCGATTTGGGTATGAAGATACCTCTTGTAGACCTCCATTTTTCTGTTACATACTCCAATGCCAGACTGGCACGGAGTAGTTGGCACAGCGGGCCTTCTAGCTCCTCTTGTCCCTTCTGATGAAGGACCGGGATTATGTTATCCGGTCCAGCTGTCTTGTATGTCTTCTCAGAGCTCATGCAAGTTTGGTCCTGTTTACAACTTTGTTTGCCAAGGTCCAGTCCTACTCTGAGGCCGTGGCTAATTGGGGCACCACAGTACCGTTCTCTTGACTTTGGTTCTACGCTTTTACCTTTTGATTTCATTCACTTACAAATATTGCAAATAAACTCACCCTCTTATGCTTATCATAGACAACTTAAGTATTGTATACACCCTTCGTTTTTTCTTGACTTAGAATAACAGTCCGCACACAAAAAGCACTCATTATCACTGACGTCACTGTCATCAAAGTCCTCAAACAAAATACGTTTGTTCTTCTCTGCTTCTTTTTTTTGTCCTTTACTTCCCTCTTCTTTTTATCATTGTTTTCTTTCAATTCTGTTTTGTTTAACTTTTTTCTTTTGCCTCATGTTCTTCTTCAAATATTAGAAGATTATTTTTGTATAGACTTGAAGACCTTTTTTCCGTTTAATTTTTAGTTTGGAAACGTTTACTTTAGGAATCGGGATACTAGATACAAGAAGTTTGTTTTGCCGCTGATGATATACTTGGTTTACAGCAGATGACGTACTGGGCTTACATCATATGAGGCACTGAGCCTTGATTAGTCTCCGCAGATGAGATCAAATTCTTTGATGGTGTCTCCGGAAGCTGCATCGACTGTTATACTGTTGTTATCATAAAATACGCTAACAAAAAGTTCAGGCTTCGTCTTTTCTTCGTGTCCTGCTGCTCGTGACTCCTGATGATGTTCAGTTGGTGGATATGAGACAGAGAGGTTGAAGGCATCTGTGACTGTAGCAACAGCGAAATCGGCTTCAGTAAAAAAATTTCTGTTTATTCAAACTATACCATACCTCCAGAATCCTTTTATCTCAATAGTCGAAGTAGCTACATTCAAAAAATCTGAAGGGATTTTTAATATTGGGCTAATTTCTTAAGAATATAGATTAAATGGTCAAAAAATACATCCAGTGACTGCAAATTCGCACTGCAGTAAGGTGGAGTAGAAACTAAAGTGGTATAAGTATCTCTAGCTGTTTTAACGAATTCAATGTTTCGAGTGTAAGTATGGTGTCCATCCAGAATTAACAATATGGGGTTTTCCTTCGATAGTTGGGTATACTTTTAGAAGTGTTCAGACCACTGTGAAAATAAGTCATTTTGCATCAACACTGGAAACGCCGTTCCAGTTGGAGCACCACCTTTAAAATAAAAATTTCTCCTGCTGATATACAAATTGCAAATGAACGCCTCTTTCTGCAGCAGTAAAGAAGAATACTTGATAAAATATTTAAGGATTTTAACTGGATAGTCAAAAATCCCCTTTTATCGATATTGTAAATAATATGTGAAGGAAACAAGCGATTTTTGGACGTCCTATAAATAGTCGAAAAACTTTGTGACATTTGTTTTGTTGAAGACGTGGGTTTTCGCTGAGCAATTTCAGGATGGTCCTTTCTAACGGCGATAACCAAGCTTTCCCAGATAATTTATTTTCGGGACTTAAGGTGTTAGGAATATTATTCTTTACTAAAAGTTTTTCTGTAGAACATATTAGAGTTAAATTATTTAGAAGCATTTTTTCATGCATACCATCTTTTTTCACTGCTTCGAGGGGCTGTTCCATCGCAAGAGTGTATCAGGTGTGCTTATAACTGTTATATTTGGGGATCATAATTCAGTCTGAAATCTTTATAGCTTAAATCATATTTTTTTAGATTTAATGCGAATCGGATGAATTTTCATAACAATTAATAGAATACACTTACCTTGTACCAGCAAGCTAACAAATAATAAAAAGTTGAATAACTATTGAACAACTTATCAGACATAATCTCAGTATAATGAACTAGAGTATCTGAGACCTTAGCCTCTTAATGGTAAAACTATACGGAGATGAAATTTCAGTACAACCTAATTCTATAAACATTTTAGAAAAACAAATATTAATGTAGTAACTTAAGAAGAAAACAAAATAAGTAAAACTTCTACTCTTACCAAAATCATAAATAGATTTTCTTACATGAACCAGAAACTTATTTTAATTATTGGGAAAGTTACAAGAAATTGCTTTATCTTTTATAAATGAAGTTTATAATTAAGTTTTTTAATTATCTTGACATAGCAAACTGTGTTAAAGTTTTTTATATTAGAACAGTCTTTTTATTACGATCTAGTGTAAAGAAAGAAAAGCAATGAGAGCAAATTTATAGTTTAGTAAACAATAGATATACAAGCGGATTTATTACATTCGTAGTATAAAATTAATTAACTATTTATAAGGCTTGTTTTAAAAATACTAAGAAAAATGACAAAAATAATTACAAGTTGACAAATTGACCCATAAATGTGAGTATCAAACTTTTACCGTAATGAAATAGTATATTATGTCACAAGGGCAAAAAATGAGCTTTAGTAACCCGCGGTTATTATATGCACGAGCGAGCGTAGCGAAGCAAAGGCAGATAATAGCTAGGGGCTGCTAAAGCGTTTTCTGCATGTGTGACACACAACTGTTTTACGCCTACCAAATAAACGAACATACGGAAAATATAACACAAATATTTTACAGATTTGTTGTCTTAATATCAGACTTTAATTTACACTGACGTTTAATGAAAATTTATGTGAAAAATATGGTGAAAATCGTGTTATGATTTTTGCATCCCAAGGATCGATAAACAATACTTTCGTCCATATTTTTACGGTTAATATGATTCATTTTCACATAAGATAAGCGAAATAATTATTTGCCTCTCGCCTAACGATATTTTTGGTTTATTTAATATATTTAGAAAGTGTTTCTTTTTTTACGTCAAATGATTTAATATATATTTAGGAATTTAGTACTGTATTTACTGCTTTATTTTCTAACATAATATACAGTATGGCGCATGTTTAATTGAACACCAGTCAGATTTCGCAAACCGTTATAGATACAAAGTTGATTAACTGTGAAAAAGATATGTATTTTCAAAACCAGTTGATTGTTGAATAGAAGTGGCTTTTACTTAGTGAACATCCATCACAAATTTACATAATACAATATCTTCATCAGATATAAAATCAGTACTAACCTAATATTACAAATTTTTGATCTCAAGGGATTCTAAGAGGTTCAGTTTATGGCCTTTGGGTTAAATGTGTAGGAAAAAAATGACATTTTACGCATTCAACCCAAAAGGTCATAAACTGAATCTCTTAGAATCCCTTGAGATAAATAAATATAAATATTTAAATTTACTAGACGACCAACTATATATTTGACAAATTCTCCTTTACTTAATCTCTTTACCTGATTTTGGAATTTCCCACTCATTATCTTAAAAGAATATACGACAAAAGAACGCGGAAAAAAGGACGCGGGAAAAAAGGACGCGGAAAAAAATGACGCGAGATAAAAGGATGAAGAATAATATATGTAATACTAAAACTTTTCTCCTGATTGTATCAATTTACTTGTGTATGCCATAGAAATTTCTATATTTCGCCTAATTTATCAGTTAAAGAAATACATTCTGATTTAATAATAATAATAATAATAAAAATCTTATAACTTTCTTCTCTAACACTTACAGCAGTAGCAATTTTTTAATAAATTGTTAATACGTGTACCTATTTTTAGACAAAAATATTTTTCCCAATTTGTAGAATGATGTGCCGAAACAATTTGCACAATTTGTTTGTAGGTCAGAGACGGGTAGCAAACTAAATTAATTATTTTTCAGCCACGGTTACTGGACTCAATACAGGAACCAGATTCTATAACTACTTACCCTAATTGTTCTAAAAATGTCTATAACATTTGCAAAAGCTTGGCGTCCTTTTGCCTTGCGTCCTTTTTTCCTCGCGTCCTTTTTCCCGCGTCCTTTTTTCCTCGTCCTTTTGTCGGCATACCAACTGGAAAATAACTATAAAATCTACATCTTTGTAATATTAGGTTAGTACTGATTTTACATCTGATGAAGATATTGTGTATCGAAACATATGTTACGCAAGTTTATGAAATAAAGTGATTATCGAAAAGTACTGGTGTTATTTAATAACCAATTGATTGTTTTTTTTTTAAATTAAAATAGCAGGATTAATTTCGGAAATATTTTTCGTTTTATTTAGAGTAGAACAATGGTAATATAGAATAAAAATGCAATCAAATCGCAGCGTGGATCAAAAATGGGCCAGTAGGACTATAAGGCAACGATTTTTTTTTATCGTGGCCCAGGGCCGTCAGCCGTTCTAGGATACCTACGCGAAAAAAAATAATTACAATCCTAGAGGTGTAGGCGCACGGGCGGTTGTTTAGTAGGAAACGCTTAATTAGTTTTTTTGTTTATGAGCCACTGTGTAACGAATAAAATACAAAAAAAAAACATCAAAGAAATGATCGCGCCAGAAATATTTTAATCATAGGTCCAGGAACTCTAAATATTAACATTTTACCAAAAAAGTTAGTAAATCATAAACGTGTTATCAATTTTGTGATAAGACAACGAGGGCACCACCTACACTCTGTTGGATGAAGAAAAGTATCCATTTGTTTTTTAAATATTGCTCATTATGCTACACCCTGTAATGGACACCGCAGTTTTTAAATGCAAATCTGGTCCCGGTCAAAATGAATGAAATTTTGGTGTCTTGTACATTTTGAAATGGTTAACAAATGTTCTCATGGGCAGAACTACCGAAAACTTCAAATCAGGTCAATTTCAGATCAATTTTGAGGAAGATATAACAAGTAAATAAAGTTGTCACATGAAATATTCAAATGCAAAAGTTGTAAATAAGAAAATATTAAGCATTTTTAATAGTATTCTAATTATACAGAGTGATCCAAAAATAAATGACAAACCAAATATTATCTACATTAATTACTAACAAAGAACATAAGCAAATGGAAAATATCTTAAGCCAATTGGATTGGATTTTTCCAATTTTATGGTGGAAAAGATAAGCTGTGTTGAAATATCAAAAGATATAGATGAAACCTTATATGCTATTAACAACTGCATACATGTTGCCGCTGAAACCTGAAAAAATTCTATATCGGTTACCCGGAAAGCGGTTCCCTGGTGGAATGAAAATTGTAACGTAGCTGTTCATCAATATAAATCGGCTTTAAACAAATTCTGTCGAATTAAAAACGAAAATAATCATGCTCATTTCAAAAAATTGAAAGCAAAAGCCCGGCGAGTACTTAGACAAAGTAAAAAAGATTCGTGGAATAAGTATGTTTCTATCATAACAAGTAACGCTTGGGCCAAAATTGGAAGAAGGTTAATTAAATTGAACGAAAAAGAACTCACATGGGTATACATAAAGATTCAAAATTTTGTAGTGACCGACACTCAACAAATTGCTAATATTCGGTTTTATAAACGGTTGTTCTCTAATAATCTCTAAGCCTTGGTACCTCAATAATCCTCATAAAGAATATGCGCCGAAAAATGTTGATAATTCCTTCTTCTCCTTCGGTTCCAGCGACTTATTCGTGAATTTGGCTTAAGGAAAACAAAAAATCAATGGATTTGCCCTCATGTGGGAAATCAACTTTTAGTTCTTGCTTCTCAGGGAATGGCTTTTTTTACGTTTAGCAGGATTTTGTACCCACTTCAGAATTGTTTTCAATGGCACCTGTTCCACTATGTGTTCCGAGTCATCTTCTTCTAAATCGCTCGCTACTTGGGCATTATCTTCAGCAACATCTTGGTGTATATTCTCAGCTCCGCTCCATTCACTTACTGATTCTACGTTAGGTTCTTCCTCGGAGTCAGATCGAAAGAATAAATCTAATATTTCCTCCTATGTTAGATTTCGTGGATTCCTAATATTTCGTCTGGAAGGTCTGGAATAGCATTATCCGCCATTTCTTACAAGACTGAAAGTAAATTGCACAAACGAAATATAAACACCAGCTCACGAAGAAAAGATATTTTTATAACTCTAATTGTCAGTAGATAGAACGTTCGTTAACTTTAATGGTCCTGTAACTAATGACAATGACGTTTAGATTGTGAAAATTCTACAAGAAATCAACTTGTAAAGTTTTATTCTAAACGTCATCGCCTTTACTTACTGAATCTTTAAAGTTAATAACCGTTCTATCTACTGACAGTAACAATGTACCCCTGCCATATCCAGAGCTCAACTGAAGTACCATAGTGATTAGGCAAACCATAGCACCGACAAAGCATCAGCAGGAGCACTGCTGAGGAACTACCAATAAGTTAATGTCTGTTTTTGGAAGAAATACTTATGATAAATATAGGTATTTAATTAATTTTTTTCTGAGCTACCAGACCAGAATTTGAGTAGATATTTGAGATTCATTAATATAGAGTTGATGGGATCTTTTCATTTTTTGGGTTGCAGTTTTTGGTCAATGTGATTTTATTTGTATTAAAAGATGGGTTTCCCTTAGTTACTCGACCCAGACTCACCCAAACTAAGTTTTTTTGTTCATATTGATATTGTTGTTAACCTTCTTCATATTATTGTTTGTTAATAAACCACACTTCAAGTTACCTTATTATTTACACTAACATTATGTTCTAATCAAATTCTAGACCAATAACAGAGTCGAAAAATAAGTATTTAACACTGTGTGTAAGCCTTGCGATACTTTCTTTCTGCTATCCCAGTATGTAACTAAAAGACCTCTCAACACCGCAGAGCCGGTTTTGCATCTGTTTTTTTTCGAAGCCATAACGATGCCACTCTGGTCGTATAAGACCGATTGAAGTCGTCAGTAGTTACCTATATTGTCACAAATCAGCTATTACCAACTCTGGGTGTTTATTTTGTTTATCTGATATCGTGAAACCTCCGTAGTACCCTTAATTTTTCTCTAGTGTTACAAATCGACCACAATGTGAATCCCCCCAGTCTTATCCTAGTAATTAGGATTTTCTAGAATAGGTGTCCTCTTGTGTTTACAGGTATAGTGAGCGAGCAAAAAAAATTCGAGATATCGATGGAAACATCCATTTTCAAGTCCCCCAAGAAGATTGAAACCATTTCGAGAGTATGGTCTGTCTGTGTGTCTGCGTGTAATCTTCCACAATAACTGCCGAACCGTTTGACCGATCAATTTGGTATGAAGGGTTGGTGTATGCCTCGAATGTGACCATTAGTTTTTGGTTTAAGTTAATACAGTAGAAGGTCCTCAAAATCGACATTGATTTAATACACATAGAAGATTTTTTGCCTTTTTTTAAATATTAAGGACAAACATTGTGCTTTAATGCAATATGTTTTTGTACAATGTTTTAGAGCATGTAATTTGATACAATTTTTGTCTAAAACTTTTTCAGAATTTACAATAGTTGCGCTACTAGAGGGCAAGCAAAAATATGCATGTAGGTTTTCCGCAGTTTTTCCAAATTTTGAGGACAAACAATGCACTTTAGTGTAAAATTTTTTAATGCAAAGTTGTGGAGCATCAAATTTCCTTTAACTTTTTTATATAACTTTTTTTCGAATTCCCCATAGTTTCGGCGCTAGAGGGCGAAAAATATGTACATTTAGGCTTTTTCCATTTTTTTTTATTTTGAAAGCAAACAATGGGCTTTAGTGCAAAATGTTCTAGTGCAAAGTTGTAGAGCATAAAATTCCCTACAACTTTTGTATCAAACTTTGTCCCGAATGCTCAAAAGTTTTCACCCATGATTTTAGAAAATCCTAATTGTAGTAATGTGAGCATACACCCGCTTATATCATTATCAACACTGAAATATCAATTCGGTAACCATATTCACCATCGGTTTGCCATTTAAAATTTGTTCCATAAAATAATGTAATGCTTGGTCTTTTATAATTAAAATAATCCTGTTCTCTATAGCCGAGCCGGAAAATTCTGGGGTGACACAGCCGATTTTTTGTATAATTAGTAATAATATTAATAAAAGAAGCAGAAATCATATTATACTTGGTCTGTTTAGAATTTAAGCAAAGATTTATTTTTCTGGTGCGTCTTAGTAATGATTGATGGTGCCATTTGGTCATTGGCATATTTTCAATTTATTAACCAAAAATATTTTCCTCCAAATACAAAAATACAAATAATATACAACTTTAAATCACTTAGGCCCGGTACTTTCACCTCCAGATAAAGTAATTTATACTGAAGAATAAATATTATCTGGAAGATAAAAAAAATACCGTTCTTTCACCTTCGGATAGCACTATCTACCAGATAAAATCGTCTTATTCTGAGGATAACCTATCTGAAGCTTTTTCCTATAGATAGTGATTTTATCTAATAGATAAAAGTCAAGCGCATGTGCACTAAATACATTTTTTAAATTCTAACCTAACAAACCATGTATTATTTTGAGGTTTGCACGTGCTGTGGTTTGTTATTTGTTGATTATTGACTTTTTGTTACATACGTTTAAATAGTGATTTTTAAAAGACTTAAATATTGTTTTTAGTTTACCAATACATAATAAAGTAAGTGTTGTTTTAAAATTACTTAATAAAAACTTTGAAATTTTTGACTAGTTTGTAAGTGGACTATAGATAATTTGTTAACACAATAATGTATAGTATCCAACAGTATATGGCTAGATAATCATTATTAAATAATAGCTACTAATACTAATAATTATTTTTGCAAAATGTGCAATTATTAATAAAAATATTATTTTTAAAGAATGGATATTTTGGAAGATTTGGAGATGTTTGGCGATGTTGATGTTGGATTAATTAATGAATTAGAAGCAATAAATCCTGAACAGGAGTATAATGTTAGACCAAGAAGAGATCATTTTAATGAATGGAATGATATTGAATTTTTTAATAGATTTAGACTGTCAAAACCCACAGTTACACTTCTATTTGACTACCTTGAAGGAGCTCTTCATAATCGAACAGAAAGGTTAGTGTAATGCTTTATTTTCATATATATATATATATATTTATATGGAGGTCTGTATATTCAGCATATATATATATATATATATATATATATATATATATATATGTATATATATATAAACCTTTTTTTTTTAGAAATCAAGATAGAGCTGTCAGGCCCATGGACAAGTTGCTGTTGACGTTAAGATTTTTAGCAACAGGTGATTTCTATATATCTATTGGTGACTTTGGCAGAGTGCACAAAACTACGGCTTCAAGAATAATTAAAAAGGGAATTACTGCACTGTGCAATATATTCCCCCAGTTTGTTCATTTGCCAAACACCGAAGAGGACAAACAGGAAGCAAAGAGACATTTTTTTAATATAGCTCGTTTTCCAAGAGTCATCGGTGCAATTGATTGCACCCATATAAAAATAGTGTCTCCCGGTGGACAACATGCAGAAATCTATAGAAACCGAAAAGGATATTTTTCACTGAATTGCCAGGTAGTGGGATCTGCAGATCTAAAAATAATTGATGTAGTTAGCCGTTGGCCAGGATCTGCACATGAAAGCCATATTTTTGAGAACTCGGCTGTTAAAATGAAATTTGCAAATAATGAGATAGGAAATGGAGTTTTAATAGGTGACCAGGGATATCGTTTAAAACAATATTTGCTTACGCCATTAGAGAATCCTCAAAATGAGGCTGAACGTTTGTATAATGAAGCCCAAATTAGAAGTAGAAATACTATAGAAAGACTTTTTGGCATATGGAAGAGAAGATTCCCAATACTCTCAAGTGGAATAAGATGTCATATTAATATGGCACAAATGATTGTTGTCGCTTGTGCAGTTTTGCATAATATTGCAGTGGATCAAAATGAAAATAATTTTGAAGAAAATGATTTTGTTTTGGAAGATCCAGAAGGATTTAATAACGATGCAGAAATTGACGAAAATGCCCGAAGACTATTTCCAAGATTTGTTGAATCGAAGAAATTAAAATTGGCTTTTTTTTAAATTGTTATAATGCAATTTTGTATATTAATTTACACTTTATTTCATATTTTTATGCTTTGTATACATTTATATCCATACAACTAATAAAAAGTGCTCTATGAATTCTTTTTTTTTGAATGATTTGTGAACTATAACGATTTATTGATCTTTAATTACATAGTATACAATAATCCAAAATTTTAATAATGATTTACAAAATACAAAGTAAAAGCGTGTTCCGTATTCATGGTTTCGAGGCTCTCCTTCTCTTTCTAACATAAGACAATTTTAGCTTGGTATCTCTTACTTTGATTTAATTTCTGTTGGCAACATTTAACTTGGAGAGTGACTATTAGTACGTCTCGTAGATAACTATCTGTCAGATAAATTGACATGAAAGTACCCATATAATTATCTTTCAGATAACGAGTTCCAAATAACTTATCTGACGTATAGTTATCTGGCGAATAACGTTTATCTATCTGAAGGTGAAAGTACCGGACCTTAATCAATTAATTAACAATTAATTAAATTTGACTGATTATCTAATGCTGCAGTAATGAAGAAGAAAATATAAATAGCTATTTAGACATATTTTCTACTATTATACTTATATTAAATATTCAATTTTCGTCAACTTACGCCCCAAAGCAGCCGCAGCGAAATTGTATTTGTTCCCCTAGAACCCAGCCAGTTGGTGAGTCTCATCTTCCATTTCTTTATACTAGGCCAGTAGCCAAGTATAAAATAGCTGATCGCGGGAGTAATTCCGGATAAGCTGCAAATAATTTTAATTGTTTTATTTGGTGTTAAAAAGCACGTATTAAATTTGCACCCCAAAAAGCCCGAATTTGGCCGCCATCTTAAAAAATGGGGATATTATTATTTGTTAATAAATCGATTCGTATAAACTTTAGAGCAAATTATTGATTTAACATGTTTAAATAAAATTAAATTGTCTATGAAAAATTTTTAATATATTTTTTCCATGCGAGTACCTGTGAAGTTATATAGGCACCAAAAGCTGGATATATTACAGGCATTTATTATTTTCCTTATTCTACGCATATTTAAAAACAAACAGCTATTATTATGATTTCTACCTTCAATACATGCTTAATTTGCAGGAACAATTGAATTCCGGTGAATATTCCTCTTTCGCTAAAAAAAGCTACTTCAAAGTTAGGCGCTCGGACAAGTTTTGGGCAGGAATTTGGACCGAGAAGATAATTGAATAAACTTTGATGCGATCTATAAAAAGCATACGAGGACTTATTCCTGGAAGAGGTATCAGTGAATCGACGCTGTCAAAATGTATTGTTCCAATGCCCAATCTATTTAGATATTGCAATATTTCTTTAAGTACGTAGATAGCAGAACTACACGAGTATCAAGATACAACGTGGATACGGGTAAATTCACAGATTGGTTCTCTGAGCATCCACCTTTTCCACTTGCCAATGACATTAGGTATATCAGTACCGGCCTTATTGGAGATGAGAAAATTAATTGCCAAAATACATATGAAATTGGCATATCTGAGGTGACAGATCTTAGTTACTCTAACTTCGGTAGTATCAAGTTTAAATGCAAAAGTCTGTATCGGAAATTGGAGATAATAATTCAGGAATAAAATTGAAAAACAGAACGATTCCAATTAACCCCACTAGAAGGTTACATTCGCTCTTTGACGAGATAGGGATACTAAAAACCCAAAAATTTGCCCTATATGCTGCCTTTATGCCCATTGAAAGCCAACTAGACCCATGTGATTAACGGGGAATTTGTTCTTCATAAATTGTCGGAAATCAACCAGAATCATATTGTGCCATTTTAGATAAATAAGTTGAGTATTTAAAAATACCTTACTCAGCAAAGGCAGCTGAGCGATTTTGCCGATTAAAGATTGGTTCATCACCAGAAATTTATTTTGATGAAAAAATGAAGGCAACTGTGTCTCATAGAATATTATTTTTAAACGAAAGGGATAAATTTTGAATAATATCAATGATATGTAATCGTTCACATCCCGCCTGAAGGGCAAACAGGTTGAGAAAAAATGTCAATAAAAACGAAAAGCGACATTTTGTTGGGGGTTGATAGTACTTTAAAAGTTCCCTTGAACGAAAATCCTAGCTGATCCTTTTTCTAACTTACGTGAATTTTTGCTTTTTCGTGATTTTTCATCATAATCCAGCGATATGCTCTCTTGGCCGTAGTAATATGTATGTACGTATGCGTGTTTGTGTTTGTGTGTGTGTGTGTGTGTGTGTGTGTGTGTGTGTGTGTGTGTGTGTGTCTGTTTGTGTTTGTGTGTGTGTTTGTGTGTGTGTGTATGTGTATTTGTGAGTGTCTGTGTGTCCATATGCGTGATAAAGCTCCAAGCTCGCTTATACACGGCACTTTCCCGCAATAGAAAATCTTATCTGTAGAGCATAAATGAATTTTCTTTTCACAGCCATCCCCTATAATTTCCATGTTCACATTGCTTATCGGTAACAAGTACTCTCTTCAAATATCTTATTTTTTATTATCTCTGATATCATGGAAAAAAATATTCTATCAACTCACTTAGATCATAAATGCGATCACGAAGAGAACAGGTTGGAAGTATGTGCACCATGCGGTAAAAAAATCGTTTTTGCCAACCGTCAAAGATCAGAATTTTCAATTACTGAAAATCTTGCTGGTTTAATTAAAAAGCATATAAACAATCAGTTTGACGCGTCTAATTCTAAATTTACCATTAGTATTTGTAGTACTTGTCGAAGAACCATAGTGGAACGAGAAAAGAGCAATGCACAGAGGCCACTTAAAAAAATGCCTAATTATGAGGACATAAAGTTAGCAAAAGAAACCAGAACCAGAACAACTTCTGATTGCAATTGTTTTATATGTCTCACAGCACGATTCAAAATAGATAAGAGCAGATGTCATGTACGTACTTTTGATACTATAATAGAACAAAATTGTGCTCTTTATGGAGCTGCTCCAAATGCCCAACTTCCGTCCACAACTAGACGAAGTAATAGTGAGAAGCGAACGTCCATGAACATTTGCCGTGAGTGTTTCCAAAAAATTGGCAAAGGCTTGAGGCATTCTTGTGGCGCAGGTCCTTCTTCATCTAGTGCCCGTGAAAACGTCTTAAGTTTAGTAGAAAAATTACCAGAAAAGCAACAAAACCAAGTAGTAACATCGATTTAAAAAAAAAGAAGGTCCGATGAAAGTACGATCGATGGTGATATTATTTTGAATACAGGAGGGTCTAAAATGAGGGTAACTTTGAATAAAAAAATTCAAAACGAAGTCGTTTTTACTGCTGAAGGTTTAAGTCTACAAGGGATACCACTTTATACAAAACGGGCCGTGATATTTATCTCATTAGATGGTGTGGAAACGATATCGCTTAATTATAATAAAAAATTACAAAAAAGCAAAAATCCACGTAACTTGGAAAAAGGATCAGCTAGGATTTTCATTCAAGCGAACTTTTAAAGTTCTATTAATCCCCAACAAAACGCCGCTTTTCGTTTTTATTGGCATTTTTTCTCAACCTGTTTGCCCTTCAGGCGGGGTGTGAGTTTGACGAAAGAAGGTTTTAGAGTCAAGCAGGTTGATGAAGATGCGGACATATTAATTGTTAACACTATAAACAATTGAAGAATCAAGTCACTATAAAATGATAATTATAGTCAGTGAAGACACTGATTTACTAAGCATTAAGTACTGAAAGCTACACAAACATTAAAGACCCAAATGCATCGCCAGACGATATAGAGAAAGTTAGACAACATTTTCTTCGTCATTTATTTCTATATGCATTTAGTGGCTGCAATACTACATCCGTATTCTTTAGGAAGGGAAAAACGAAAATTTACAGAAAGAAAAAAATTACTGAACGCTACACAAACATTAAGGACCCAAATGCATCGCCAGAAGATATAGAGAAAGTTGGAGAACATTTTCTTCTTCAATCTATTAGTAGAAGCTTAATAAACCTAGCACTGTTACTGCCAACCAAAAACTGGAGTAGAATTAAATTAAAATTATGCCAGATTTTTCGAGTATAAGGCCACTTGTAAATACCCGCCGGAAGATGGAATCACTCGCGTATTTGTTTTGCATACCCAGCCGACCTTATGGTATACGGCATCTAGTGATCTGCAGTGGCAGCCGGAAGTCCGAATTGCTATTGCCCAACCCAATTGGAGTTCCAGTGGCAGTCCCCTCAACCTTTAGAGACAGCTTAAGCTGAAGGAAGCGAAGCCTTCAATTGTACTGGAGTTCAGAACCGTCAACAACCAGCCTGGAAGACGTGCCACTAACGTCCAAAGTAAGAACCGTGTTACACACTCTCCTCCGGATTTGGTAATTTGGTATCATTCAGAAACAATAAAATGTTTATTTTTATTTTGTTATTTTATTTTTCTTCTGTTCACAAATTATACCTAGGTACTCAAATCCAGTAGGGCAAGTAAAGACCGCCCTTCTGGCCGCCAGTGATACCATAACGACCCCTGGAGTATTTCTTTCTCCACTAAAGCTGCCCCTGCAGTGACCTTCACGCTATAAATGGAAGGTGGCGCCCGAGGCAATCCGAAACCTGGAATAAGGGGCCAAAGAGACCCGTAACGACCAAAGTGCGTTACAGTATGGAAATAGGTTGGGGATGAAAAATTCAAATGCCCATTGCTACTTTAGAAAATGCAGTTTTTCAGGAATTACTGGAACGTTTCTTGTAAATGCACTAAAGGTTGTAATGCAACGGTTGTATTGCTCAGTAAAGTGTGCATTTTACCAAGGCAAATTTTGTTCGATTACTTAGGATGTAGTTGAATTAGACGAAGAAGACTACTAGGAGAATTTCTATATCGGTATGGAAAGAGATATAGACCAGTCAATAAAATATTTTGAACCAGAACCAGATCCGGAATATGGGACAGATAATCAGGATGATATTGAGGGTTATATTAAATAACCAGTAACATCAAAGAGGCGAAAAAATTATAAAACTAAAAAGCAATTGAATGTATTTAAGAATGCCTACAATCAGAAAATTATTACGTTTCGGGAGTTCGACCCCCAATAACTTCAAAACAGGTAGACATACAAAAAAAATATGTATAATAGTTTTTACAGATTATTAGGTATCTTTTTGGTCGATGGAAAACAGATTAAAATGTATTACAGCTTGTCCTAATTTACTCCCGCTAGCAATGCACTTGTCGACTGGCCTATAAAGAACACGCCGCGTTTAAGGCACACGTGTATAGTTGAGTCCGGCTTAAAGATAAAGTAAATGACAAACAAAGAACCGCAAAACAATAATGCACATGTTATAGAGGCGAAAAAGCTCATGCATCGTTTAATTATTTCCTTTGTAATAAGTACAAACACTAATATCGATGTATGTGAATGAGTTTTTATATAAAATGTAAATAATTAACATACTGATTTCTGCGTATTTTCTATATAAAAAAGTGCTATACTCTTAAGACGAGCCAAGGGTTTTTTCAGGCCCTTAACGTCATTGTTAAAAATGGTGGATTGCGCAATTTTTCGATTAATCACCTTGTCATCGCGTGAAATATCGATTACTTGGCAATTACTGTTTGCCAGAACGTCTATTGAATTTCAAAATGCATTTTTCGGTAAAAACAGTTGGCTATGAAAGCTTAAATTCGCACGCAAAGTCTGACATACCTCGTGTGAGTTCATTGGCTTTGGAGTACAGTGTGGCAAAAATACTGATTATTTTATAAACAATTTAAAAATAGTTAAAAGAAAGAAAATATTTTGTCAAAATAATATTCTGGTTTCCTTGAACTCGAAAAATGTCGCTAAACATCTCCTAGTGGCCTTCAGATGAAATTTGCTATAACAGTACTTCCACAAGTGTTTACTATAAAATCCGGATAATATTTAAGGAAAATTAATATATTGATTATTTTTTAATGGATACAGCACACGCACAATCGGAAATCCTTTAAGCCGCTTCAAGAGCGGATCGTGCATGGATATGGTGATTTATGTTAGATTTGAATCGCTGAAGATTGTATTCCTTAGGAAACACGGTTTCAGGAAGGTAATTCCAGAGTGATGACGTTCTCCATATTACAAAACACATCTGTATATTATCTATTGACAATACTAACAAATCCATCCTGTATTAAAGTTTTATACCCTTATATACAAGAAGTAAAATTCTAGAAAAAGGGTGCATTTACAGGCCAAATATCTGATGCTTTAAAAGCATTTGCATTTGTTTCTATGGCCATTACCTTTCCGTATGCTTCCTTTATCAATTTGGTAATATCGTAAGCTGAGATTTCTTGCCCAAAACGAGCCCGTAGCCAAGAATCTTGTACTTACACATAATAAATTTGAATCAGTGTAAAGAATACCATATCTAAAGGCTGGAGCCTATATGGTATGTGCGCAAGTAGCTGAAGAGGATAACGCTTAGAAGTTATTCCTATGATTATCTAATAGGCAAAATAATAGCTTTGTAAGAACAACTTTTTTTCTTTTTAGAAAATGTTTGAGAAAAATCGCGAATTAGTCAGAGTTGATGTAAACAGAATTAGATATCTAATAAATACTTAAATCATTCTTAAAATTAGCATGGGGTGGATATAAAGTTCAGCAGCATTTTTTTTAGGGAAGTCGGTAATTGGCCTATTGTGTTCCATCTTGAAAATCCGGATAGTTACTGAACTTCATAAAGTGCATAAACTTGAGGATTCTCTGAACAAGGTTTGATCATTTTCAGTTTGGGTAGCTTGAAGGTTCCAATTTTCCTCTTTTTTTTGTAAAAGACCAAAACAGTTTTTTGGTGATTAACCCTGACGTTTTTCTTTAAACCCCAGCGTATTGAATCAGATTCAAAGCATTTTGTGTAATTTGTATACATATGCTCATATGCTTCTTCTTGACTAGTTCTACAATATCATCAGCATAGCCTTGGGCATATATGCCAGCTCCATTTACATACCTACCATAAAATTACTCAAAAGGAGGATATAAATCTTCCCCTAACATGTTTTTCTCCATCAGGTAATAAAGGGTTTGGTTCCTTGGTTTGCTAAACCTGTTCTTGACTTGAATGAGGTATTATCGAAAGCTTCTTGAATATCAAGAAATATTGTCAATGCATTGATTATCAAGGGCTGCTTTAATTTTTTCAATCAGCTGATGTACGGCTGATTCTCATGATTTGCCTTTTTGATAGAAATCAGCATCTGAACAGCTGGTATTCTATTAGAATTCCTGCACGTATATGCTTATCCAAAAAATCTGTCGATTTAAGAATTATCTAATTCATAATTGGTTTTTTTTGGTATAGGAATGAGTGTAGGTTTTAATCTGGTGCCAGGATCTCTATGCCCTGCTGAATTAAGACAAGTTGAATAGTATAAATAGAACAAGTAGATTTATAGATGTTAAATGAATAGATATTACCTTGTTGCAGGCCGTGTTCCCAGGTGGGAAAAATTTTCAGTACCACAAAATCTATGAAAATGTACTAAATTTTTCCCCAGTGTACTACTTTTTAATATTATGTCGTGACGTCATAGGGAGGCCTTTTCGATGTCGAACGGTGGCTGATAAATAATGTGTGCGACCTTTGTGGTCACTTCATTGTTTGCTGATAGACGCAGCGTTACTTATTTTTAGATAACAATAATTGTATTTTTTTAATTACTTTCTTTGACTATGGATTATGTTCCTTGAATATGGACTATATTCTTTGAATATGGATTATGTTACCCTCGACATGACTGGTGACTGCGATTATCAGCCCTTGGTGACTCATCAGTCGTGCAATAACCACGAACCCCTGGAGCATACCACCAAGTCGCAACCCTTCCCCCATAAAAAGACAAATCCATTCCATATGAAGCAAAAAAACATATTATTTCGATATATATTTGCTCAGGGCCGCAGAAGCTACCCAAGATGCAGAAAAATGATTGGTTATTGAGTATGCGCCTAATAGAAGCAAAAGTCAAATAACTTAAGAGAAACAAAGAATTTTCAGTTCATTCAGTTTCAAAATCAACCGCTAGAGGTATGCGTGATGCGTGATTTATTTCGTGGGCACAGTGGACAACCATAGAGAATCGAGATGGCATTTTCAATTGACACGCACCGAGTTCTTGGGTACCCTGTACGAGTTCAATGAAATTTTCCACTCAGTGCATGGCCACTGGAACACGGAAAAGCTGTCATCTATCTAGTGCAGTTGGAATTTTCAAATTTTTTGATTAGCATATCAGCAGCTTTTGGTAAAAGTCTGAAATGATCACATTTTTTCACCTGCTTTTCATTGATTTCATTTACTACATTATTAACGTAATTATTAATTTTTGGCACAGATGACCGATCTTCTAAAATGTCTTAATCACTATTATCATCCGAAGGAGATGATGATAATAAAAATTGAAACTGTTTTCTCTTCCAAAGAACACCGCTCATCATTCATCGCCATTGTCCATTTTGCACTATACTGGACACCAGATCCTGAGCAGGCGCGGAAAAAACTGCAACTTTGCTTACTCTAGTTTTTTAATGGAAGGTGTAGTGCAACCATGGAATACACATTTTCCACTCAGTTCAGTTTCAGTGCACCGTAGTTTTGACAATGGAAAACGCCGTAACTTAACCGGATAGTGACACTTCTACTACAAATTTTTGGAAGCTTGCTCATTTCTCTTTCCGTAGTCATCTGCGATGGACATTTTGATGTCTTCTTTGAAAACATCGATAAGAAAATTGATATTTTTTATTGTTCCCAAAAACTCATTTACTATAGTACCACTCTAGCAACACTGAGTGTAGGTGATGATTTGTTTCACAAGTTTCCAATCCTTCCCTCTGGGGGTTACCCATTGATAGGTCGGTTTTGGTCAGCAGATTTTGTACAGCACACAACAGTTGTATTAACTTCCTCTTTATCATGATAATTCCATCCATTTTTATTTGCTTCTATTAGCAATAAACTTGTACATTCTTTTTAATACGGTGATGAAATATCCCGATTTCTCAATCTCAACATTAAAGATTGTTCAAAAATAAAAATTTAGCTCTAAAACTTGAGGTATGTATGTGATGATTTAAACCTTATGCATCAGGTTGTATACCAAACAGCTGTTTTGGTCCCTTCATGGATTTGTCATCAATTTTGTAGGTATTTGTCAACTAACTTTTCCAAAATATCGGTAAACTCCATTAATCTTTTTTTCTGGTGAAAGGGAAGTATATTCTGGTTGTTTCATAAATCCTTATTGAATGTGTTGTAATGTGTGTTAAAATGGAATTTTTGAGACATTTTATTTACTGATCCAGAAATTACTTCTTCAAGTACAATTCTGAAAATATATCCAAATAAATTAGAACAAAGCTGAATAGAAACGGATGTAAAAAAAGATGATATCAAACAGCTAACAGTATATAAAAATGGTCTACAATATCAAAGAATTTTATCTTCTAAAGATAAGAATATAGCCGTAAGCAAATATTCCGAAGGTAATGCTAGTTCCGGAATGGATTTATGAGAATGGTTACAAAAGTGTGATGAGTTTTATTAGAAGAAATAAGCAGTTGACAAATCAATTTTCCACTTAAACGTAACCACCTCAATACTATTTCATACCTAATATATAATTGTAAATATGCTTATCTTTGCCAATAATTTTTGTTCATATATCACAAATCGAAGACCCTTTTTAGCTAATAACATCTTTGACACATGAATTTATTTTAATAATTAATATAGGCAATATGGGCTCTTACTTTGCTTTATTTCTGTAAATTCCATAAATAGTCCTATTTTATCTCAATTTTCCGACTTGTGTAATATTAAAACGGAAATAAATAGTAGGTACATGTATGAAAAAAATTATTTGTTTGACGTTTTATTTATAAAAATCTGTAGAAGTCTTTCTCAGATCCAGCATATTCAGTACACATACCAGAACATTGGTTATGGTTTCCCTTTACTATCTTTTGAAAATTTCCATTCACAAAATAAACATGTTGCTTCACCTTGTTAAGGTTCTGGAGTACCAAATCAAGAATGGAATTACCAAAATTTATAGAATGAATTGAGTCTTCTGACTCGTCATCGAATGTCAATTTTCTTTTATATGATTTTTTAATCTCCTTGTTTTTATCAACTTTTGCTTTCTGTTTTCCTTTTAAAATCTTCCCTTTTCTTTTATGTAAATTTTTTTCTATCCCTTGTTCATCGTTTTCTAATTTTTTCTCTCATCATTCTTTTCCTTTTCTAAAATTTTTTGTTGACTTTCTTGAACGGAGATGTAATTAAAGCAGCTTTGACAGGTTTGGGCCATAGATTTGTTGTCTTCTTTTTAGGTTTCGGAATGGACCAGACATATTTGAGAGACAACATAGCTAGATGCCAGATAGACCAGCTTCTTACAAATCCTTTTCAGATGAAGTATTCATTACTATTCTGTAAATAAAAACAATGACATGAAGCAGATTTGTACAGGATCTATTACAAGACTGCTTAGCCAATGAACTAGGGTTTCGAAATTTCCACCCAAATTAAAATAAATAAAAGGCGGAAGTAGGAATAGAAGACACAGAGGAAGAATCAACTGTTTTTTTTTCTGGCTTGTATTTTCTACTCGAGTTTTAGGAGAAACGTATTTGATTTCTTGATTGCAATAAACATATTTTTTTTGTTTCGTTCCTCCTCTTACTTTCGTAAATAAGTGTTGTCAACTCCTGTTGATGCAATCGGTCCATTTTAACACAGTAAATATGCTTTTCCAAATAATTCTGCGATATCGTACGGTCGGTCCTACTATAGAAAAAAAGAATAAAATATATGAAATGTAGAAAATGACAAACATAATTTGTCTAAAAGTTTGATTACCCTCCAGGATAAAAGTTATCTACGTCCTTGGTACCGATTGTCAAATATGTTCACTATAATAGTGTTTTAAGGGCCACATAAATGCCTTGTCGTGGCGTGGGTGGTAGACTTAGAATAGTACCATAATTTTGGCAAGCCAGTTTAATTATAATTTTTGTGTGAGAGTTGTATCCATCAAGAGTAAAAAGAATAGGTCCATCTGAAGTCGGAAATGGGCTTAGTTTTTTTTAAGAAGTGTTTAAACCAGTCAGTAAACAGAGTACTCTGTATCGAGCCAGATGGATGACTTCTGCTAATAGTGTCAGGAGGAGTGAATATCATCATTGGTGGGACAAAAATCTCCCCAGCGTTCATACAACATGAAACTGTAATTAAGGATCCCCTATCTGCTGCACATGACGTACCTACTTTTAAACCAATGACCTTTGGAATTTTATTTTGAACAACAGATATTGCCGCTTCGTCCACGTTGAATATTCTATTAGGTGAATAATTATACTTCTCATATTCAATTTCAAGAATGTCTAAAAACATTTTCACCCTTTCTTTATTCAAACTACTAGCACGTGTAAAAGAGGTTGCTGTTGGTTTAAGAATTGATAAAGTATTTTTATGTCGATTCATCAAGTGATCAAACCCAGCTTTTCCTGCGCATCCAGAACTGAATGGATACTCAACATAATTGCTATGCTAAACGTTAAACATCATTTCTTGTCAGACCGCAATAAGACTTATTCGATTTCCATCTACTCGGATATAACTGGCTCCCAATTTTATATTGACAGCATTTTAAGGAGATATTTCGAGATGTAAAAGCCTTTGAAGGGTACTTCGTGGTAGAGAAAAGGCTTTTGATGCTTATTTAAGCCCATAACTTTTTCAAACATGGCTTTTATTGCTTTACCCATTTATTCGTCATAAAGTACAAAGCCTTAACTTGTCAAAGTTGTTCGGAGTCAAAAACACAAGACAACCATCTTCTCTCTGATCGTAACAAGCACTGGCACCAGAACGGGATAGATGTATAATAGTGCGTAACAGCCGTGTGATACTTCACAGTGTTGTCAAATCAATCCGATTGTTAACAATAAATTGATGGGGCCCATTTTACATACAGTACCCCTGCCTGCCAATAAGATGAAGCCAAAAAATGACTTAAGCAGCTGGGCAATAAGTTTTGTGAAATTATTAAATACAGGATGCATACGATTTAAAATAACTCAGTTTTTGATAGTTTTTGTCAATGTCAATAACTTTCTGTGTCCAAATAACAAGTTAACAGCAATCGAACATACCTTGGATGGTTCGTCCTTTATTAACAGGTCCATGATAAATTTTTGTTGGGATAGAGGCTCCGGTCGTCCCGTAAAAACAAAATGAAGATCAGCCAGGAATCCGCCAATGCCCATTGGGGCGGAATACAGCTATACTATAGCAAAGCAAGGATCGCGAGGCCCAGGGAACTTCGGTCAGAAAAACATACCACCGATATGTCCACAATGGCGGGCATTTTGGGGGGAAAACCCTGGGGGAGGTGGCAGGGAACTTGAGGATCAGGTACTGATTAGGTACAATATCCCCTTGGCTCGGGCTCACGAAGTGGATGGACAAATTTTTGTGTACTTTTTTAATTCAAAATTAGGTTGCTAAAGTACATATTGAAAAATATTAAGGTCTTTGTTCTTTTATTTTATTTTTAACCAATCTGAAAGTATTTGCTGTGTAATTATAATGATCTAATCTTTAAAATAATAGTACAATTTAAAAACAAAAATTAATCAATAATTTAGTAAATCTGTTTAGCATATATAATATTTTTTTGTGCCACATCGTATTTGGCTTCTCGATAATTTACAACTTACGAGGTTACCACCCCTCTTAAAATGCTCATCGTAATAACGAAATTCTACTACCTTACACTTATAAACCACTCGGTCATATCAGTCTTTCAAATCTCCACTAGAAAAAAGTCCAGTTTTTGTAAAAATGGGGGAAGTTGATTTTTGGGAAACAATGAAGATCCTGGTGGGTAAGGAATTCCACAGGAATATACTGGATGATGTACAGGAATGGGTTGATAAAGTGGTACCAAAACGAGCGGCCAGTATCCATGAAGAGCACGAGGATGAAAAGTCTGTGTGGAAGAGAAGGATATCAGATGTGAATAATGAAACGAGTTATGTTACTGACGAGGAAATTTTAAAGTTTAAGAAAAGTTTAAACTTGCCGAAGATTGATTGCAAGTAGGTTTTTTTTTTATTTTCTAAGAAATGCTCAACATGTTTAAAATTAATGTAATTAGTTCATAAATCTATTTGTGTCTTTAAATATTGCAATGTTTTTACAAAATTACAAATTACATTATAGGTACCCTATTACTAGTTAAAAATTTAAAACTAAAATAGAAGTTTTGTTTTTATTTAACTGGAAATTTTCTACAAATAGAAAAATCTTTTATTGAAAATAAGTCCTGATCGTAACGTTTGATTTGTACGTTTGATGATTTTATTAATATTAAAGAAGGTTGGTAACTAGTTTCGGCAAACTGCCATCATCAGGTCTATAATACACTATTCTTAGGGCTGGGAGGGAGAAAACATAATACAGCATACCAGAAAATTATTGATATTACTTATTGAAAGCGAAAATATAAAATTGTTTAAAATTTTTGGACATTCAATAAGTAATATCAATAATTTAAAATTATTTTCTGGTATGTTGTATTATATTTTCTCTCCCTCAGCTCTGTATTCTGGGTCTCATGATGCCAGTTTTCCGAAAATACTTGCCAACATTCATTAATATTAATAAAATTTGTGGTACTCGATTTAGAGCTTTATTACTTCATCAGTAGACCACATTTGAGATAATGGATAATTATAGAGAGAATTATAATATACACAAATCTTTCACTTTTGTGATTTTATTTATAAACCGACGAAATATTTAGGTTTTATTTTACACCAATAAAAATTTTCGCCAAACATTTTCTTTATCCTAAAATAACTTTAAATCAGTGTTATACGTTAATTACTTTATTTTTAATTATCAAACATACTAATTAACTTTTTCTGTAGATACTACAGTATAAAATTCTCGGAAAATGTGTAACAAAAATATTTTAATCATGGCATTTTAGTTAACTGGAAAATTATTCCTGGAACTTGTTAATTAACTTTATTCTGTAAATGACACTAATTAGTTTAAAAACATCATAATATGTTTCTTCTTGATTTAAATTTAGTTAAGATTATTCGTATTATATCTTGTAATGGATAATTAAGTAGAACAAGAAATTTCCTGGAAAAAAAGCGAAATTTGATACAAAATATCCGTAATTTATAATTAATTGGTTATTTTATCAACTCCTACTCTAAGTGCAAAATAAATCATTTTTGGTTCTTCTGGATCAAATACCCGTGAAAAGTTGTTTTTGAAAATAAAAATTTTTCAACATTCTAAAAATAAATCGGTGAGGGGCCCTTACAATATTTTTCAATGTTCATTATTATATAGTGCAACACATAAAATGTAAACTGAATTCTGACTTCAATTTCTGAAAGTGCCCAAAAAAACTAGTAAAACCTTTTTTTGGATCTTGATAGTTTAGTTCGAATTCAGACAAAATATTCTTTGAACTAAAATACATAACTCTTGTGAACATGTCAATGAAAGATTTTCACTATTTCGATGTGTTTTAGTGAAGAAAGTCATAAAAATGTCATTTTTTCACATTTTCAATAATAACTTACAAACTGTGCATATTTTAGCATAACTGTCTGCGACAAAAATGTTCTCTGCATCAACACGACTAAGTTTGTTCAACATTGCAATAACCTACAATTGATCCTTATAGTTTTTTGGCCGTTGTAAGGAATTTCGTTACCAAATAGCACTTTTCACATCAAAATTTCACCTTTCATCATGTCTTTTTTTCGTTAAAGTTTATTTCGCAAATTTTTATCCATTTTGTGAAAATTTAAGATTTAGAAAGAGGCAAAAAACGTATTTTTAATCTATTTCCACAGCCGCCCCAGAAATTGATGGTTTTGACCTCTTCGAGTAATTTTTTTTTATATTTTTATTTTATAATTTTGGCCTACTATAATACATTACCGGATCCAGCCCTTCTGAGACCGATCCTGCGACTGTAATTAATTCATAAAATTTGAATATCGGGGCTATAGTGGCTTATGACGTGCCCCAATTGAAACAGATTATTTTTGGCTATGTTTTCATATTGATAAAACTGACAACTCTCGTTCTCATTTGTTATGATTAAAAGACGGAAAGGAGTATGTCAAAGTTCTCTACAAACGAACAAAGCTAGAATCTTGGCAATGCTGTTAAAAGTAAAACGTTAATTATTGGTCAAGAAGCAGAGCCACTTTCAAAATATATTAACTACTTTTTATTGATTTTTATTAATTAATGAATATTATAAGAACAATGAAAATCAATATAAGCAACTAGATTCTTTAAGCTATTCATTCATTAATATAAAACGAATAAATTCGTTACTACTGGATAAGTCTATTGGGTCCCGGACAATTGCTCGAAAACAATTTCTCGAAAGACAATTTCCCGAATGGACAATTGCTCGAAAGAACAATTTCTCGAATGTACAATTGCCCGAAAACAATTAACCGAAAGGAAAGAACCGAAAAATTTATGTTACTGTTTATAGATAAATATAATAAATAATAATAAAAATAAACTGATAAAAATGAATTTTTTCGAAAATAGTGTATCGAAACAACAAATACTTATTTTGGTAATTCTAGTTGCAAAAGACTTATTTCGCAGCCTGAAATGTCAAATGTGAAAGGTAGCTTTTTGTTCACATTTTCAGTAATTTTTTTTAAATACAGTTTTCACAAAAAAATTTTGTTTGATACAAGATTGTGAAATAACTATTAGAATGGGTTACTTAATAAATACCTATGTACCTATTTAATATAAAAATATTCTTATTAATATTAATGTTAATATTTATTAATATTAATATTTATTAATATTAATATTAACTAAAATTTAAAAAAAAGGTATTTTAAGGCATTTAATCATTTGGCATTTCTAAGAATATAGACTTAAAGTGTCAACTTTCCTTTTCTTAATCTTAATATCTTATCTCTTATTATGATCTTATTTTGTAAGAATAATCTACTTCTGTAACATTTCCAGGTAGTTATCTGAATACTATAAATAAATTGTATCTACTTATTTAACTTCCCTAGGTAGTTAATTATGAGACTCCATAATTAGATTCTAAATGTTTTGAATGAGTAACAGCCTGTTAGACTTATGAATTAAGATTACTTATTTGTGGTATCCAGGTTTAATATAACAACACTACTAAAGTTTTCATTGCATTGTTGTCAAAAATTTGAACAAGTCAAAACGAAAAATGGCTTTAGACTTTGTACATTATAAAAAAGGGAACGGTTACCTGTATATGAGAGATAAAGAAAACCACCAAAACATATATTGGAAATGTGATTACTGCAAGAAATTAAAGTGTAATGGTCATATTATAACCTTGTAAGATGAAGTGATAAAGAAAGTGGGGCATATTACCATGTAGGAGATGCAAGGCATGTAGAGAAAACAAATTTTTTAATACTGTATGCGAAACCGCTACAAAAAACGAAGGTGGGCCACATCATGTACTATCAACTGTATCTACTGGGCCAAGCTACAGCTGCTATACTTCCAAAATTGAGCAGCAATAAAAGACCAATAAGGTATGTGCGGAGAAACAAAGAAGCCGCGCCTTTACCCCTTCATAGAAGAGTATAAAATAACAAAAAAATCTGACGTGGCCATCACATGATCTGTCGCCATCTTTGAACCAAAAATTAACACGTCAGCACAAAGAATTAACTTTTTCGTAAATCTGGCAACAATGTCAAACGTTTTGAATATTTTAATGACACGAAAATAAGCTATAGTGCATACAAAATATATGTGTAAAAATTTATTGCCATCCTGTTTAGTAATTGCATCATCACTCATAGCAACTGCCCTTTCCGGTTCTCCGATTAACACCGAAATCATCAAAATATGGACCTTAAAACGTATTTAACTATTGAAAACTCACTACCCAATTTTTAGCATGATTACTATACCTCACTTCTTTGAATGTTGAGAGGTAAAAAACAATTTTTACTACATGATTCAGGCTCACATGATGATCGGTTGTTAATTTTTGCAATCAGACAAAATTTGATACTTCTTTCAAAGTCACAACACCAAAAGTTTAGTTAAAAAGCACGTTGTTCACGTAAAATACGATTTTTCAATTTTAATTTTTTTTTAAGAGATTCAGTAACGAAGCACAGTTTTTAAGTAAAATCTGTGTATACAATAATAATCGGTGAGTACAGAGACATCCTTAAATTTGTATTGAAACATAACCTATAATTGTTGTGATTTTTTGTTTGTTATTATACACCCTAAAGTACCTCGGATCAAAATTACATCATGTACCATGATTATAGGTACATGACTCTAAATTTGGGTGTCATTTTGTTCTAGGGTACAATGCCAAGAAGCAAGTAAGGAAAAAAAGGACTCCTGTTGATGCCGAACAAATGAAAAAAGCAATTCAAGCCGTCACAAAATCTTTAGAAAAGTGTATCTCTATACGAGAGGCTTGTAAAATATACATTGTAAAATTTGCAACTCTTGTGCGCCATCTAAATTCTTTCAAAGCGTCTGGTGATTAACACTACACATATAAAGTAAAATATGATACAAATAAGGTATTTAGTAACGAAGAAGGAGATAGTACAGTAAATTACGTACAAATTGTTGCTAAAATGCAGTACGACCTATCAAAAAATCTGATGTGGCCACCACATGACCTCTCGCCATGTTTGAATCAAAAATTTACACGGTGGTACAAAAAAGTATGAAAAAAATTTACTTTTTTGTAAATCTGGCAACAATGGCAAAAGTTTCTAAAATTTTAATGCGATGAAAATAAACTATAGGGTATACAAAATATATGTGTAAAACTTTATTGCCGTTTTCTATAATAATGGCGTCATCACCCATAGCAACTGCCTCTTCCGGTTGTCCGATTGACACCAAAATCTAATCAGATCTAATCTAGGGTATCAGAATCCTGTATGCAAAATTTCAAGTTTTTTAATTCAGTAGTTTTTGAGTTATCGTTACTACAACATCCATCCAAACACACACACACACACTAACACACACACACACAGACATCATCGCGAAAATATTAAAATCGTATTCTAGGAACCCTAAAACGTGTTTATTCATTGAAAACTCACTACCCAATTTTTAGCATGATTCCTATACCTCTCTTATCTGAAGGGCGAGAGGTAAAAAGGGAGTTCGTCAATTAGCTTTTAAATGGGATGAAGAAAAAATTGCCGGAGAGGAATGGATGCGCTTGTTTTTATGGAGACATAACAAATAGGAAGCCAGAAAAAAAACAATCTTTCGCGATCCATCAGCTTCAATAAAAATAATGTTTCTTTGTTTTTTTATAATCTAGAAGTTGCTTATAAGCGTTTAGGTCCATTTCCACCAGAAAGAATATGGAATCAGGTTGAAACAGGTTAAACGACTGTACAAAATCCTGCCAACATTGTTGCGCCTAAAGGCATAAAGCAAATAGGTGCCATGACTTCAGGCGAACGCTAACAGTTGGTGACTTTGAATGCTTGTATAAATGCTATTGGCAATCACATCCCCATGCTTATTTTCCTGCGAGTAAATTTTAAGGATTTCGTACTTAAGGGGGCACCACCAGGCACTATTGGCAGTGTCAACCCATCAGGCTGGTCAACCGAAAAGCTCTATCTAAAATTTTTAGATCACTTTATACTTTATAAAGCATACGAAATCTTCAAATGAGGAGCGAGTGTTGTTGATAATAGAAAACCACGAAACATTTGTTAGTAGAAGGTGTGAACCGGGCATCTGAAGCAGGTGTTGCAATACTAACCTTCCTTCCCCACATATCACACAAATTGTAGCCACTTGATCTCGCTGTAGATTTTACTTTGAAGAGTTATTACAGCTAAGCAGTTGATTCCTTACTTATTAATAATCCTAGAAAACATTTTGACATTTACTGCGTGGCTGAAGCTGTTTTGTAGTGGCTTCAAAAAATCTAGCATTTTTCGTTGGACAGAACAGTTTTTAGTGACGATGATTTTTTGGCATCATATGTTACCGATCGTCCAGTTTCAGTGGACACAAATGAATCAATTGCTGTCGGAGTACGTGACACTACTTGTCCAACTTCTATATACCTAATAGGAACCAAAGGTCTTTCAAAAAACGAAGCAAAAATCACTGAACTTGACATGACTCCTTCCACTTCGACGATTCCCTCCACTTCGGCGATTCCTTCCATTTTGGCGATTCCTTCCACTTCAATGATGCTTAAATGTCCATAAAATAGTGAACATCTAGTCACAGATAATAGAATTGTCGCCCCAGGATAAATACAACCGTTTCCTAAAGCTGCAGCTCGAAAGACTGTAAAAAGGGAAGAAAGCCAGACGGAAGCAAAATTGCAACAGATACACCGGAAAAAGACGAAATCAGACTAGCCATAGCTAATAGAAATATTAACAAGAAGCAAGATAAATTGTACGAAAAGAACGCAGAAGTAAAGAAAAAGAAGGCTGTTAGAAACTTATTTGAGAGTGAATCTGAAAGTGAAGACATAATTGACTTTTTGGAAGATGAAGATGATGAAAATGATGTATTGGAAACCAACAACCGTGAAATATTTGAGTTGTAGGAAGAAATGGAGTTTAAAAGACCTATTTTTGAAGTAGTGGAATATGTGTTTGTCAAATTTCCAAAGAAAAAGGGACCATCCGAGCATTATGTCAGAAAAATAGGTTCCAAAGACATTAATGGATCCAAATATCAGATTCAATTTTATAAAAGGGCAACTATTATTTTACGTCAACTTTTCCCATTATAATGTGAAATAATAAGTTTCTATTTTTGTTATTTTTAATTTTAGTTATTCCATAGCAATGAATAAGTTTTTTTGGTGTTGTTTATTTAGAAATTATAGGTACCTACCTATATAATTTATTTATCCAAGGTACATGACGTTAGCGATCCAAGGTACACGACCTAGCGATTCAATTTACATTATGCTAATGGACCTTGGATCAAATGTAACACTCCACAAAAAAATATGATAAAAAACCCAATTTTTCATTAAATAACCTTTACGATGTCCGATCATCTACTCAAATCAATAATGGGTAAAATTTCAGGTTGTTTAAAATACTTAATGAGGTATTTTTCTTCAGATAGTGTAAAAAATGATCCAAGGTACAACAGTGTCCCCTATATGCACTACTACCTAACAAAACAGAAGAAACTTATATTCGGTTACTTTCAAAATTAAAAGAACTTTTGCTTGAAGTTTCAGCAGCAATGATACTAACTGATAGTGAGTGCATTTGAAACCCTTTTGAGGATACCTGAATCGGTCGTCTACAAAGAGGTAGACAACGTCGTTTGCCTCTATTTTCCCATTATCTGTGGAATTTTTATAACAGGGTACAAGAAAATATACCAAAAATAAACAATTCCATGTCATGGTAGGTTATTAAAGCTCTTCAGTTGGATCAGAGCTTACACGAAGTTCAACTTGAACAATTTGTAGGAGGCATAGAAAGCCCTCCTACACGTAAAAAATACAGAGTTTGTGTGGAACGAATTGCAAATCTGGTAAATAATTACGATCCTGAGAACATTAATGACTTCTTACTGGGAATACCACATAACCAAATATGATAGTTTTTGAAAAAATACATTTTTCTCGGTTCTATAACCAATAAATAAGTATTAATATAAATGTAACATATAAATAAGTAGATACGTTTTTTCGGTTAATTTTCCTTTCGGTTGCTATTTTGATTTCATAAGCACACATGACACTTCTGGAAACGTTGAACTTAACAGATTCGTCAGGGAGTCAACGGTTGTTGATTTTTGAATTCGCGATACATGTAGCACAGCATTTTTTTGAACACCTTTAACAGCACTATTTTCTCTATTGTTTGCGATAATAACTTGCCTTTTATTTCTGGACTTTTTGTTTGACACGATTATCCACTTCCTGTTACCAGAGGAATCAATTTGAGCACGTACCGAACTGTTTTCATCATCAGTTAGTTTATGGTGTTGTTTGTAATTACTCGAGTATACAGGTACAGATGGCGGATGGTTTATATGTTTTCTTAAAGTCATCTCCGTTTGGGCACGGGCAATCGCTGCAGACACCTGTTGCTTTGTATTGTTTAAGTTTGTTTACATTGAGGGTGTTGCATCATATTTCTGTCTTCAGATAAAGGTTTAATGTTTCTAATCAATCCAGTTTTTGTTTCGGCTCTTATCGTACTAGTCGATTTTTCAGCATGATATCAAATACTTATATTGAATGTACTTAATTTATTAATAAGGTCAATATGGCTATTTAATAACCTTATTTTATCTGTGAGTTCGAAAATTAATATATCCTTCTATTTTAAAATATATTTAAACATAGTCGTCTACGTCTTCTTTGTCGTCTCCCTCACCGACTTTGATAGTACTTTCAGAGAAACAACAGTTTATCACTTTATCACTATTTTTTTTACAGATTTGTTTTTTGGTGATAAGCCGAATTACATATTTCGCACTTTAAAGCGGCAGTTTCACGTAGCAGTTGAGTGCTATAGCAATTTTAATATTTGGTGGGGGTGACTTCTATTATGACAGTTTTACTGGTATGACCTGATTCACATAGTCAGTTTAATTGCTTGCTTCAAAATGGCGCCGACTAAAAAAGCAATGTTAAATTCTTCAATTATTTGATATTAGTCAAGAAAAAAATTGTGTTAAAAAAAGTTAGAAGCTAAACGTAGAAAATATAAGCAGAAAAGATGCTGGGTAAAAACACCTTGATTAAACAGACCGCAGTTTGACATGGAAAATAGTTTATTAACTGAATTATTAAATGTTGAAACTGATTTTCGAAATTTCACTACTTTACCCAAGAACCCGGACCGGACCCTTTAAAACCGGACCGGAACCGAAATTTTTTCTGGACCCGAACCGTAACCGAACCCTTGTTCTCGTTCAAAATTATTTTAGGTACCGAACCCGAACACTTTAAAAAATATCAGTTCTTTCTAAGTCCCTTGTCTTGACGAATTTAATATAAAATATAATAAAATAAATAAAATTAAAAGTTATGGAATTACTACATATTTTAAGTTTATTTTTTTACGACTTCATTAAACTCCACAAGTTAGATATCTCATGTTCTGGGACTGCAAATGTATAATATTAATTAGTAGCTTAACTGAACGAAGACTATATGAAATTTTTCTAAAAATCCTTTGGACCGAAAAAACTGGACCGGACCGAACCGAACCGAAATAATTTTTACAGAACCTGAACCGGACTGGAACCGAAATTTTTTAAATTCTGTAGAACCCGAACTGGACCCGAAGGTTCGTATATTTTCGTACATTTTCATAAATAAAGTTAGCATTTCCCTTCGACACACACTTTTTAGCAATATCAGTTATTGCGGCTTTTTTTATCACTGTTTTTATATTCAGTTGACTTAATTTTCAACGACATTTTTGCGATATAATTCTGTTTTTGAAATGAGAAATATTTCTAGTTATAACAGTAACTGGCATAGCATTATACTTCGATAACAGTGGTATGTTTCACAGCTAACAATGTGACCACGCCTACCTAACAATCGCTGCTATAGCACTCAACCGTCATGTGAAACTGCCGCTTTAGATATTTTTAGTCATTGAATGTTTGCATTTCTTGCTATTAATTTCGTAGTCACTTAACAACCCATCCGCACTTGACCACTATCTTTACTACTATTATTCTCCTCTAATTTTCACTGTTTTTTGTATTTTCCTATTTCTTTTTATTTTGTGCTGGATATTCATTTTTTTTTCTTTTTCCTTTTTCTAAATAACTTTTTTGTTTTCGCCCATGTTTATATTGCTTTAATTTTTAATTCATTTATTATTACCACTTTCATCGTACACATTTAAATCCAAAATTTCATTTGTTTTGTTTTTTGAAATTATTTTTGCTGTCGCGTTTTAGATTATTATTTCCGTTGTTTTTCATTTATCATCTATATATATTCTGCAAGTTTTGGTGTTGGATTCTAACCATATGTCTCCTTCATATCTTTCTTGATTTTGTTGATTTTGTAAAGTTTTGATATTGAATTCTATTTTTCTTTTTATTTTTATTTCAAACTTCTTGTTAATTTTTCCTCCTATATATTCGATGACGCCATTCTCAGCCATTTCCCATCTTCAGTTTCCCTTTCTACCTGCCTTTTTTTCTGCATTTTCCCTTTGTTTGGTTTTATCCCAGTCCATCTATTCTACTGTTACTTTAGTTTTTTGCTTCCCGTTGATTTTCTGTTTATATTATATTTATTTAATTTTAATTTTAGTCCGTTTCGTTGCCTCATTAAATCCATATTTCCATCCCTTAACGTACTAGTTAATTTATTGTACTGGTCTCTGGACTCCCATTTTATTTTATTGTCTTTTCTACCCAGTTTAATACTTTTCATTTTTTGTAACAGTGACATATTTTATCGTTTAAGAGGCTTGCCTGAAATGGTTTTTGGACGAGCGCTCCCTTAATATTAAAGATAGGAAGCTGCGATTTGCACCCATCGATTCTGTATTTTATTCTCGAGAGCGCGTCTGTTGCTCTTTTTAAACTTTTATAATTTTGATGCTTCCGAGTACAGAAATTTCATCTGGAACGATATTATTTTGCAAATCTTATTTTCTCTAATCACTTGATTAAAAGTTAGAATGAGTTACGTGAGAGATATTTATATTTAAAATAAACCAGAACTTTGAAAGTTTGATTAAGATTTCTAAACCCAAAATTTTGAATATTAATTTGATACTAATTAAATATTTAATTAGAAAAGTGGGTGTTATTTGAAAAGGAATAAAGTGGAGCAGTAGCTTTTTATTTAGTGGAATTCTAAACATTGATAAACGTGATAAAAATGTATTCTGAATTTAAGAAATTATATACAACTTTAATTAAGTTATCACATTTAATAACACCAAAACTAAAGCTTAATTAAACTAGATAAAATGTTGATAAAAATATTTAAAAATTACTTTTTTATATACTTTTACAGCAAGAGGGGTGTTATTTTCATTTTATAATTCAATTTCTTCATTATTATATATAATATTATATATAATAACTCTTTTTTTCCATTCTCACTATCTCTCAATAGTCATTTGGGGCTCAAATGAGAGGTTTACTAGAAGGTTTTCCGGGAGTTTTGCAAATTGGTGTTTATATAGACTTCGACATGCTCTTTCCTAATTTCAACTTTGCCACCTCGTATTTTTGCCGCTTGCGTCGCCATTTTGGATATATGGAGCCCAAAAACAGTTTTTCGATAATATCTGCTTTCCGACTGATTATACAATGAAAATAGTTATGTAGTGAATTAAAGTAGAGAAAATTTCTTATAATCGTAACCTATTTTTTTGTAAAATGAATAGTTTTAGCACTTGGCATCCGGATTGACGACGACATTGTCCCGATTAACCCTTTATTGGTTTTTCAAAGGATAAATAATCTGATAAGGAACTTGAATACTTCTTAACATACGAACTTGCACCATTTCCGTTATCCCTTTTCAATGACGAAGGCATGCGCAAATGCGTTAAATCTTCAATGTATAAGGCATTTGATCAATATTCTGGAGATACCAATTTTGGCGACGCGATGTATGTCATCGACGGAGGGTACTTATTGCACCGAGTCGTTTGGTATCGCGGTGAATCGTTTTCATCCATTTGCAATGCCATTGTTGTATTTGACGGATATCCGGAAGATGTAGCAAACCGTAGCACCAAATATGCGGAAAACTGCTTCACTAGACATATTTTTTGACGAAACAATGATCCCAACTGTGACACAAGATAAATTCCTGGGTAACGATGCAAACAAGAAAGACCTCATTAGAATGTTGAAAACAAGATTTGAAGCTGCGAATTTCATGGTCGAACAAGCCACAGAAGATGCGGATACGCTAATAATTAATACCGCAAGCAGCGTTTCACCATATTCGATTCCGTAATAGTTGTCGGCATTCAAACATATATATTCTCAAACCTGGAAAGTAAAAATTCCGCCACCAACATATTTAACAAAGAGTATCACAGATAAAATAGCCGAAGATCACATCATATTCTTGCATGCCTTTAGTGGCTGTGATACAACATCAGCACTCTTTAATAAAGGAAAAACAAAATATGTTAATGTACTCCGAAAAAACCCAGAATTAAACGATGTTAACCAGGTTTTCAAAAACCCAAATGCTGATCTATAGGTCATTGCTAAAGCTGGAGAACACTTCGTTCCTGCATTGTATATAAAATCAGTATATAAAAATACATGTAATACTGCATTGCTACCACCAACAGCAGCAGCAGCACGACAACATTCGTTCCGAACCCATCACCAAGTTGAGCAGTGGTATGGAGGTGAACAAAATGCAGAATGATGGGGATGGAAAAGACGCAAGAGTGGGCTTATTCCTGTCACCTAGCTCTAGCTCCGGAAACCTTGTTGAAACTTATTTCTTGCAAATGCAAAAAGGGAGAGCCTATGGATACAGAAAGGCTGGATTAAAGTGCTCTGTTATATGTACGAATCGCAGTGGTACCTGTGATAATTCGCAAGTTCCATCATAAGATACCGATAAAGAGAATGAAATGGAGTCTGTTCTCGAACAAACGTACGATGAAATCGAGGAAGAAGAGGATTACGAAGCTGATAATCCCACCGCGGATTACGTGGAAGAAATTTCTAACTGTGACGTTTCGGTCGGTACTAAAGACGATGAACTCGCAACACGTGGTCCATCAAGAAGATCGAAGCGAAGGAAAATGCGCTAAATTTCTCAATAGTGCATTGCTTGTGCATAAGGCCTGGGAATACCACAATAAACAAAAACGCGCCAATTTACGCTACCTCATGGTGGTGTGGAAATCAGTTTTTTGGCCAAAACTCGTGTTCGAGTAGAATTTGCGCCGCTGGTACGCTAAAACTATTGATTTTACATATAAAAAAGGTTACTACATAAATTAAAAGAAATTTTCTCTAGTTTCATTTATTACATAACTATTTTCATCGGTAAATGAGTCGAGTAGAAGATATTATCAAAAAAACTGTTTTTAAACGGCATTTTTTCAAAACAGCTTTTTAACAGGTCTCGAACAGCTTTGAACAACTTTAAACAGCTTTTTACCAGGTCTCGAACGGCTTTGAACAGCTTTAAACAGCTTTTAACAGGTCTCGAACAGCTTTTAACAGGTCTCGAACAGCTTTTAACAGGTCTCCAACAACTTTTATCAGGTCTGGTCGTTAAAAGCTGTTTAAAGCTGTTCAAAGCTGTTCGAGACCTGTTAAAAGCTGTTCGAGACCTGTTAAAAGCTGTTCGAGACCTGTTAAAAGCTGTTTAAAGCTGTTTAAATCTGTTCAAAGCTGTTCGAGACCTGTTAAAAAGCTGTTCGAGACCTGTTAAAAAAGCTGTTTGAAACCTTCTTGCAACGCCATCTATTGGGTGATAGATGAAAACGTGGATAGAAAATGGCTGACAAAAGACGTGGATTAAAAATGGTGGTCCATGCATCGGACGGCCATCTTGGAAAGGGGGCGTGGCTTATAATGCTATTGAGATAGGAAATTTTTCCCTGTCCAAGTGTCCCATACCCTACTTAGGTATTCTATTATAGCTTGTAACCTCGAATCAATTGCCAGCTTCAATGTCACCTTAATTATTAAATTTGAAGATGTTCAGGATAATATCTTTAGTCTTTTAATATTATTTCTTATTACAGTATCATTATTCTAATAATTACGTATAGTCAGCGAGTTCTACAATAAAACGTCTAGGGCAGTGGGTACCGCTTCAGCGGATGTGTTACCTCCGTTCTTATTTTTTATTGATAGTCCAGTCAAAGTAGGTTTTTAAATCCGGGAAAATCTAAAAGTTTTATAACTTTGTACACTGATTTAGTGAAGAATATACTAAAAGTACGGATACGAGCTCAACCGGCAATGACCGAAAATAAGGCAGTTTTTTAGTTTTTCGCTAATATCTCGAGAACTGTAGGTTCGAGTTAACAGTTAGCTACATCCAAATGAAAACTGATAAAATTTTCAATAAAAATAATTTTATGGATTTTTCTTGTATACCTGGCGGTTACAGAGTTATAGGGAGCTAATAATTGCATTTTTCCAAAAAATTAAAAAACGAAAAGTTAGCGCAGCACAATATGTAATTAATTGAAGATACCAAAGCAAGAAGTGTACTTTTTACTACTCTTCGTTAGATACTAGTAAATCAATATTCGGCACTGTTTTCCTGGACTCAGTATCGACAAAAAGCGAAAAAATAGAGAAAAATAGAGAACATGGGGAAATTTGGGAAAAATGAAAAAAAAAATATTGAAAAATAGTAAAAAAACAGGGCAAATAGGTAAAATAGGAAATTTTGGAAAAATTTGAAAAAACAGTAACAAAAAATTGTAGAAAATTGGGTAAATACGAAAAAATAGGAAAAGTATTTGAAAAATGGGAAAATTAGAGAATAAATAGAGAAAAATGGGAAAAATAGTTAAAAATAGAGAACAGTAGGGAAAATAGGAACACATGAGAAAAAATGAGGAAAAAAGGACAAAATTGGGAAAATAAAAACAAGAAAAAATAAAGAAAATAGGAAAACTAATGGAAAACGGGAAAAACAGAAAGATATAAAAAAATACAAAAAAATTGGAAAAATTAGGTAAATAGTAAAAAATAGGACAAAAATGGATTAGGGAAAACTAGGGAAAAATAAGGACAAATAAGAACAAATAGGGAAAAATGAGAAAAAATAAGAAAAAATAAAGAAAATAGGAAAAGCTAATGGAAAACTAGAATAAATAGAAAGATATATGAAAATGTAAAAAAAATAGGAACAATAGTGAAAAATGGGGGAAAACATGGAGAAAAATAGGAAAAACTAGGGACAAACAGGGTAAATTTTTCTGAAAAATAATGAAAAAATAGAGAAAAATAGGTAAAAATAAGAAAATATAGGGCAAAATATAAAATAGGGAAATAGTGAGGAAAAGGAAAAAGAAAAAATAAGGAAAAATTGTGAAAAAAAAGTAAAATAGGAAAAATAGGGAAATTGGAGAATAAATAGAGAAACATATGAGAATAAATTGAAAAATAATGAAAAATGGAGGAAATACGGAAAAATAGGCACAATGAGGAAAAAATAATGGAAAACAAGAAAGAAAAAGAAAGAAATAGAAAAAATGGGAAAAAAGATAAAAAACGGAGAAAATAATGAAAAAATAGAAAAATGTGCGAATAATAGGAAAAAATAGTGAAAAATAGGAAAAACCATGGAAAAATAGGTAAATATTTCAAAAAACAAGAAAAAAGTTGAAAAAGATAGATAAAATAGGAAAATCTAAAGTAAGCAACTATATGGGAAAATAGTGAAAAATATGGAAAATAAGGAAAAACAGTAAAAATAGAAAAAAGATAATAATAAGGACAAATACGAACAAATCAGGAAAAACAGGAAAAAATAATGAAAAACAGGAAAAATAGGAAAAAATAAGTAAATCTCGGTAGTCCAGGTACTAAAGAGACTTCGGGTATTCAGTTAGTAAATCATAAATAAATAAAATTCCGACATTAAAATCACCGTTACATAGTTTTCTTTAATAGAGAAAAAAAAAATTTTTCATAGTAAAAAAATAGCATAAAAATTTCACGTATCCTTGACAACCATTAAATTTTTATTTTTTGCCAATTAGAAAAAAATGATTTAGTTTTTCTTAGTTTCAACGTTTTTCTTTAAAAAATGTTTCTAATTCTAATATATTTCCGGCCGCACGGTGGACTGGTGCGTGCCGAAGTAAAAATGTTTGGAGTATTTTTACATGTTTAAAAACTTAGTAATGATTTTTGAATACCTGTATCCTTATAAAAATTTTATGACACTTTATAAAAATTCTAAGTTATTTTACAGTTTCACCTTAGGAGAGATAAATTTCTTTTAAAAACTCATATAAGTGACTTTAGAAACAAGCGAAATTATGAAGTGATCTTTTATATCAAAATTATTTTCAAAAGAAATGCAAAAGGAGTTTTACTTCAATATTTCTTCAATTTAAACACTATTCTTGAATTAAAAAAATTTTGGACCTTGAGAAAACTTTCTAAAATTACATAAAATTGTTTTTAAATTTTCCCCAACCTCCATAATGAACAAAGTTTCTTATTAAAATTTTATGACATCTTATACAGATTCTAAAGTTTCATAAAAAAATTTTTCAAGATCACTTTATAAGTGAAATATTCATAAAAGATTTCTACATTTTTTAAGCTCATTTTATAACTAAAGAAATTCTACTGTATGTTAATGGTATTTTTGTAGTAATTTTGTATTAAAGTAATGCTTTTAAATAATACGTTTCACAATTTTAATATATAAATATATTTTTATTACACCCAGTATACAAAAACCCGTGAACAAAAGACTCACTACTAGTTTTATCGTCGCGATGACAAGAGGGTGGCTGTGACGACGCCGTCGACGTCGCCTGAAGGCGCCGGATGGTGTTTTTTCGCGGTGTCTACCTGTACCGGCCTCCGGATTCTGACACCGCCGTTTATTTATTGTATCTTTCGAATCCCCTCCTACACGCGACTCATTTCTATCGATCATTTTCTCTTTTTTTTACGCTTTCTTAATTACTTTTCGCGTACCATTTTAGAAAAACTGCCAGTTAGCTGGGTTAATTAGTATGCGCAGGATGATTTTCTTTTTTTCACTGATGGCTTTCCTGTTTCTTGTAATATTAACAAACGCGAGTCTAATAAGCGGACGGCGAAGGTTCAGCTAGTTAAATTTTTAATTTAAAACAGGATGTTAACGAAAGTAGATAGAAAATGAAAGTACAAAATCAGACTCCGGTTTAATTTTTTTTTACAAAAACCTAATCATTGAATAAGTGTGCTGTTCATATATCAACAATATAATGTTTTTCATATACCGTATGACAAGTTATAGTTTGCCTTATTTTAATTTTTTTCATATTGGGAACTGTGACAAATACCGAGATATGGTATCACCGGAAATAAGTATATTTTTTTATTTTGTTTAAACTTTTTTTCTGAAAGTGTAGAAATTTGCTAGTATTTAGTAGTAACATTATTTCAAGTTATACTATTTATATAGGCTTATTAAATATTTAGATAGTGGACTGTATTTAGTTGAACATTAGTAAATAATTGAAAAAGTGAGTTTTAAAATTTTCCATACTTTTCCGGCGATATTTCAGAAAATAAGAGAAATATCGGAAAATAGGATCAAAATAAAAATAAACAGATTTTTCTGTAAATATTAAACTTTCTGCGTAAATCCTTCTATTTGTTCAATCCTCGTGGCTTCAAAAACCTGAAATTTAAAGCACCTTTTTCTCGTTGGCGGTGACTTTACTTGGAATGAACTGATCAGATTTATAAAAAAAAACTATAGTGGGTTTTCAAAGGAAATAGCTAAGCTTTAAAATATTTTTATTAGAATATCGTAATTTCGAAAACCGTTATAGATACAAAATTGGTTAAATAGAAATGAACGTGTCATATTTTCAATACAAATTAAACGCTATTTTCAAAATTAAAATATCAGGATCGGTTGTCAAGATATTTCCGAAAAACCGAAATTAACGATTTTTGTTTTATTTTATTAACACCTTAATTTTTATTGAAGGTCAATGTTAAATGCCGCTTAACATAGCGAATCTAATTTTTAAAAGAACGTTTCATGTTTGAAGGGCCACCCTCAACTATTTTTTTAAATACTTACCTGCACTTTTTATTTCATTTTTGAATTTCCCAATAAATCAAAAATAAATGATTTCAGACAAAAAAAATATTTTTGAGCACATGATGATACAAATAACTTTTATATGGGTTAACGTTAAAATAAATAAAAAAAAATAATTGTCGTCTTTTAGAGAACCGATTCTTGGTAAGTTAAAAATACTTCAATTTTATTTATATTTTTAGGAAATTTGAACTGATATTTTTTTCATTTTTCGTATTACTGCTTCTTCATTCGCGACCCAACAGTGGTTTTCTCTAGACCGGGCGAACAATTCGAATGTTCCGCCCCTAGTATTAAGGTGGAATTTTACTGTCAATTCATTTTCTCCATAGTCAAACTATTACTACCTTTTCATTATTAAGTAGAGAAGCGAAGCGAAGGTACTTATTGATTTTACAGTGTCAGTCCGCCCATCTATAGGTTTGTTCCCACAAGCATCATAGACAGTCCTTGACAATCCGATTCGGCGCAATAGACTCTGAAGCGTTCCTACAAAGATTTCTGATTGATTGGAAACTCGGAGTACTGTGTTCCCACACATTTTGTGGATAGTTTGCAAACTGTCAAATCGGTTTGTGGATCCTTTACCAGTAATATGTCCGGATCATGCGCACTCACAGTTTTTTTTTAAATGACAAAAGACGTTCATTACCATTCATAACCATAACCTAATTAGTTTGTTTGTATTGTGTTGTGATAGTTTCTCCACTTTCATTATATAAGACAAAATAACAGATTTAGTTTCAAACAATGAGTGATTTTGAAGCATCTGACGATACAGACCATTCAACGCTCTCTGATGTGGATTCAGATTCAGACTTGGAAGATCTTCTAGAAGAAAGAGTTAGGCCCAAAAATCAAAACTTTTTTGAGAACATTATTCCGCAGTTCAACGGAGACGAATTTATTGAACATTTCAGGGTAAAGAAAGAAAATTCTGAGCGTACTTTCAAGTGTGTAATGAAACGATTAAATTCAAAGGAAATATATATATATATATTTCCGTGTCAAAATTAAATGTCTAGCGCTTTCGGCATCGCAGTGCCATCATCAGGACAAAAATATTATAAAACTATTAACTTAAGATAGATGAGAGGGGTTACAGGATTAATTTAGTTAAAACTAATGAAGAGATGGCGAAACATCTTCCAAACTAAGGAAGGTTCGCGTACAAAATAATGATTTATAAACAGCGTAAAGGGCGCAATAGGTGGCCCAGGCCTGTAAGTAGACCCTAACAAGGGCAACATTAACTTAAACGGCATAAGTGGAATATAAAATAATATAAATTGAAGGAACGTTACCATGCGTGGCTATTTTAACACTTGTTGTTGAAGTACTAAAAATAGTAACTTTTTGCACGATCGTAGAAAATAACTATTTTTATTACTTGTTGCAAAATGAGTGACAAATTGCAAAAAAGAAGTTTTTTAAATTAATTATTTATGTAGTTACGCAAAAACATCCTTTATTTTTCAGTCTATAAGTAATACAACAAATTAACAATAAATTCTATGGTAAATATTTTCTAAAAAACAAAAATTAAATCGTTCTAATTTGTACCTATGTAACAACATATAAAAAGCTACTTTTATGAACAAAATAATTTTTTTTCTAAACCTAAAATATAACTAAATTACATTTAACCCATTCTTATAAAAAATGGATATTTCATTTTTAACAAAAAAACAAAAAATAAAACTATATTCCTTAAAAAAATAAAACCCAAAAAAAAATAAGAGGAACGTTACTTTTGATTTCTTAAAATTTCATTTCTTTCTTTTAACAAAAGATTTCTTTCTTTCATTGTTTTTACTTTTTCCCTTAAAATTTCTGTTTTTTCTGTTTCAATCTTTAATCTTTTATCATAATACTCATTTCTATCTTTCTTCATGTTTGCTAGTGTTAAATTTCTGTTAACCACTGGGGTGTTTCTATTTAATTTATTTTTATGTGTGGGTTTCGCAGGTGTTTCAAAGGTTGCTTTTGAGGTGGAAGCTTCTGGTTGAATGATATCTTGGTTTGTTTCGTCATCCTTAGGCATTTTTTCCACTGTAGTGCTGGATAACAGTATTGCAGGCTTGATATTTTATTTACCTTTAAATATTTCGTCCATATCTTCGGCGTATTCAAAAAATTTTCTTCCTTCCCCGGTTTTATTTACGCTATCAACATATTTTTTATACGCTCTTTCTAAAACCCTCCATCTATTCTCAGAGTGTCCTGGAGTTATGTTTGTTTCTAGAATTTTGTTCAACTCATTTGCCAAAACTTCCCACAAATTTTTTTAATGTTCTTATTTGGAAGGTTCCTACTTTTGGTTTAAATTTTTTGTAAAAGTCCAAAAACAATTTGGTATGGTTTTGTGACCAGTTAAACTGAGTGGACATCATTGTTCCTTCTAATCTGTCAGGTTGTATCGGGGTAGGTATATTTGAATTATCTGATGATGGTGTGCTTTGGATGATGATGAACTTACCTGGAGATATAAAGGGGTTTTTAAATTTTTAATATAATATACATTATTATAGTAGCTTAGTTATAAACTTTATCTAGATACATATAGTATCATATATATTTACCCAGTTCTCCATATTCATCTAACTCAAACATCGAATACGTCACAGTATACTAATAACTAAGTTATAACTGGCGGTGGCTAAATGTATTTAATTAAAAACAATATAAAAAGTTCCAAACATAAGAGTGTTTTGAAATAAATGAGGTTATGATCGTCGAGTATTTAGTGTTAACTGTTCCTACAAACTGCTTCGGATCGATCAGAAACAGACATGCGCCTTACATTAGTTTGAAACTTGTTAGAAAACTGTCGATAACTTGTTGGTGATTCTCTGTGGGAACAAACCTTATCTGTCCCAGCGATAACTTAAAAACGGTTTCAAATTTTGGACCACTATTTACAGTAATCTCAACTTCAACCGTTACCGTTTCCGCTACCGACAGTGATGACACTGATATACAGCACTGATATGATATAATACTGATAGTACTGAACGAAGTAGCTATGAGCTACTTGAATAATGAGCTGATGGGTTTATTTTTTATTGTTGTAAGCTTTTATTCTATTAATTCAATTAAAGTTACATTATCAAAAAAGTATTTTCTAGATTTTTTATTCATGATTATAAAACAATTATACAACGCTGTTTGAAAACGATTGAGCAAACTGTATCGCGTCGGCACTGCGATTAAGTTTATAGTAAAGCGTATGTATGAAAACGTCTGATTTGAAACTGTGTAAATTGGAGTAACGCGATATCGCGACTATTTTACGCATGCTATAAATTGTGTGGTTAGGATTGGTTCACATAAAGGTCGCGCTTTTGGATTTCCATTTATTTAAGAAATAAGTTTAGACTCTTCTGAGTTTATTTGGACAGCTTAATTGTTTCGGTGTGTCTTCTGCTCTACTTTTATAGAACCGCGCGCAGACAGTGGCTGACTGGTGGCTTACTGCTTATTTTAGGAAAGGCCAAACTCATTGACCTATGAAAACAGGTCCGGTACCGGGGATTCACCAAACCGGTATTGTTCGTATTGTTGAAATGCACTTCGGAGACAAATTAATTGTTTCAGTGTGTCTTCTGCTATACTCTTGTTGAACCACGCGCAGATAATACAGTGGCTGACGGGTAGCTCGCTGCTTATTTTAGAGAAAGCCACACTCCATGTGATTGACCAATAAAAACAGACCCGGAGTCGGGGATTCACCGAACCGATATTGTTCGTATTATTGAAATGCACTTTGGAGACAAGTTAATTGTTTCAGTGTGTCTTCTGCTCTACTTTTATTGATCTGCACGCATATAGTGGCTGACATGTCATTTTGCGTTGATGTGTTGTATTATAACCCATTACTTAAAGCAATAAGTGCCTGTTGTTTAATATTTTCAGCTGTTTTTTTCCAAAAAGTTTTCTTCTAATTAAAAGTGGATGGACAAAAATTGATACAGATTTATTCATCGATGAAATTGAAAGGAATTGTTCTCTTTTTATAACACCGAAAAACAAAGTGATTCTGAAACGCCCATCTTCAATGAATGACAAAACTTGACTGTCCTACAGTGTGTCTACGGACAGGGTATCATCTAGGTAAAAAATTTTAAAATTTTAATTACTTTGACGGCGATGATGCAGCTAATGTCCTAGCTATGCATTCGTTAAGGGAAAATCCCAAGTTAAGTCTACGAAAAAGAGCAGTGAAGGTTGGTTTTAGCAAGAGTTACTTACAGAAAATATTTAAGCAAAACAAAATTTATCCATTCAAACCTAAATTTATTCATACGATTACGAGATATTTTTTATAACTCAAAAAAGGTCTAAAAAACCTGAAATATTAATACTTAAATTTACTCTGGGGTGTAAATTCCAATATACCTCAATAACGTAGGGTTGCCAGGAATCAAAAAACTTGTTCAATATTAAACGTAACAAATCTATTAAATTAAACAATATATAAAAAATACCAACTTTTCAAATTAATTGTACAAAAATGATACATACACTATCTTACACATACTATTGCTTAGGACAATCGTCTTTCAGGAGAGGCACTGTTAATTTTTTATGTACTCTTCAACGAGACCTGAATATGACTGTCCTAAAAATATCTCCACGGCTTTCGAGCTAACCACCAAAAAAAACCCTCCTGCTGAGTAAGCGGAATTAAGTTTCTTTGTTCACTTTGCAATGACTAAAGTTTATCCAAATAAAAAGTGTTTTCAAACAAACGCTGTTTTAAAATTTTGAATTAACTAAGCGTAATTCAAAATACAAAAAAAATGTACTTCAAGTGAAGTACTACCCTGCTGACTCTATATATTCTTCTGCGTCTCCTCTGGTTAGTCTAAGCCTGGGCTGGACAGGTCTCTATACTTCATGCTTTGGTGCCTTGACTTCACATTTTTTCGGAGCTCACAGAAAAGTACCGCTATCTAACATATGATAACCTATCGGATTCCATTTTTTTTGATAATCCACTTGCGTCAGGGTCTCTTCTTTCTAAGCATCGTTAGATTTTATGTGATACGTCTGCAGATGTGTATGTTGATTTGGTTTGTTGAACATCAATTAATATAATTTATTATTGTACCATTATACTCATATCCTCCGAGATTTCTATATCTATGCCCTCTTTATAAACATCCTTGTCTCCGCTCTTACACATCGTTCGATTCGATTCAGCACCAGTCTTTTCTTGTTTATCAGGATACTTTGAGATGGGTTTTCTTCATTGTTCCAGTCAGTGGCTCCATCCAGAGGAAGTCCGCCATTACAAACTTGAAAAAAAATTGCAAGTGTAGTACTTTCATTTTACTTTAAAATTATACATAATCTAACTAAATGTCAGGGCTTGTTGAAATATGATTTAATATTCCCGTATTGTTATACAATACTTATAAAAATTAAAAACCATAAAAAATGTCTTGTATGTCAAAATCACTTATCAAAGTTTTCTCAGTTTTGTATTTTAAATATATTTTGACATTTGTGAAATTAGTTTATATCTTGATCTATTAAAATTACCCGTTTAAGTCCTGACCATAAAAAAGTTACTTAATATATAAATATTTTGACTATAAATAATTCCCTATATTTTTTATGTAGTTTGTTTTTGCCCATTTTATTTTTGTCGCCAAAGAGAATATATCGAATGAATGATAAACTTCAAATTAGAGTAATATACTGTGAATTTTTTTGGTAAGTGTAAATTAATTATACTTCCTTTTTATTTAATAATTTATTTAATTTACACTTACCAAAAAAATTCACAGTATATTACTCTAATTTGAAGTTTATCATTCATTCAATATATTCTTTTTGGCTCACAACGTCAACAAATCAACAAACAAAACCATATTCATTCTCAATTGATTACTTTCATTTTTTATTATTTCATTTTTTATTAAATTTTCATCTAAACAGAAAATAATTAAATCAGAAAACAGCGAAATAATTAATCATTATGTAGATTAACTGTCAGTAGATAGAACGTCCTTTAACTTTAAAGAGTCAATAAGTAAAGGCAATGACGTTTACAAGTTGATTTCTTATACAATTGTCACAATCTAAACGTCATTGTCATTAGTTAAAGAACGTTCTATCTACTGACAGTTAGTATCTTATATCTCTTTTTACACAACAATCTAATACTTTTTACACTCATTCAAACAAGTCCTCAAACATTTATACTTTATTAGTAACACGAGTTACTTGCCTTGTAAGGATTCTTTTCTCCTCACTTTCGTATTCTAACTGTACAATGATGGGATTCTGTATCCGCCAACAATTTTTTATTTTCCATCTCCATTACCATTTTCCTTTGATCCTTGGGTTGCCTATCTGATTGCTGAGCCGATGTTCCAGTCAGTGTTTGAAAAGTTTCACCAGCGCGTATACCATTAATACAGCGACAACAGTTGATGATATGGGAAACCGTTTTTATGATAGATGATCGCAGAATTTGAATCTACTTTTGTTAGCTGTGGGACTGCTTACGTCTTTTTGGCCTTCCTCTTTTCCGGAATCCTACAAAAGACTTCGATCGGCTTTTTATACCGATTTCAGGATACAGCCGGTGTAATTTGACCTGAATAAACTACTTGCATTGATACTTGAATGCCAAAAATATATAAATAATAAATACAAAATTATTATCATAATCTTGATATATATATTTATACGACACACCAAAACTCTAAAAAAATTAACTATTTATATTCTAAATATTTTATGTTTTCAACGTATTTTTATTAATTTTTTGAATGTACTATAATACATTCATACCAATAACTATAAATATAGGCCTGATCTGGATAAACAGTTTCTTCCAACTTTGCATTATGGCTTTCTTACCTATGACCTAAGACAACTCGTCAAGTGGCCATATTTATTATTTTCTTTACCAAAACCATCGTACTACACTTGGGGAGTGACATGGTCTTTCAACTACCTGTTCCAACATCACTCTTATCTGTTGATCTACTATCTCACTTTCCTCCTGAGATACTTTATATGAGCGGCTTTTAATTGGGTCAGCATCCCCTACGTCGATTTTATGGGACGTTAGTAATATGCGTCCCATTATCCTTGCGGATTTTGAGAATACATCACTGTACTCCTCTAGCAGAACTTCAAATTTTTCCCTAAATTTCCCGGCTGGTATATGTTCAATCTCATGGTCCTTTAGCGTCACTTCCTCGCTCTCTGGTACCGTGTAAATGACGAAAATTTCCTTTTCAGATACCGCTGCTTCTGAATACCATCCCATTGTCATACCCTTAAATAATTTAACCTCTGTCCGGTTACAATTTGTTAACCTCAGATTTATTTTCTTCTTTTCCAAGTTCACCTCTCCGATGAGTCCCTTTTTTACAAAAAAATATTTCATTACTTATAACTACGAAAATATCTTCTTTTTCTGGTAATGTAATGTCTATGTTATAATCAACCCACGGTTTTAATACTAAGTCCTTGGGAAGTCGTATCTTTATGGATGCTTCATTTTCTTCGTTTCATAAATTATCCTTGTTGACTTCGCAATTTACCTCCTCTTCGGGGCTTTTTTCGTTTTCAACTTTCGGTACCTCTATTTCCAGAGATTCTGTTTCTTCTATAATTGACATAGTTTGTGGAGTTGTTTCCGTTGTATCTCTATAGTGAGACACAAATTAAACATTTTGCTTACATCCTCTCCTTTTTCGCTTATTTCTTTTGAGCATTCTTCTGTTTGAGTTTATATTTCATCTTACGCCTTTTCGCCGTACCTTCTCTCTCATTTTCTGAGACTTCATTTTTCGCCCCTCTTTTTATAATCAAGAGGCCTTCCTCTCTGTATAGCTGCTTATAGTCCCTTGAGCGCTTTTTCATAGCATATGAGACTTGGTAGGTAACATTCTCCGTGTTTTTATACGGTTGTAGTATCGGAATAAAAACCTTTTGCTCCTTGTCCATTAGGACGATTTGGTTATTACAGAGATCAATTATCGCTTGGTATTTGTTTAAAAATTGCATATCCAATATCATCGGTATAGACAGCTTTTTTACAACCACTGCGTTACAGATAGTGGAGATTTTTGCGGCCTCTATTTTTACTTTACTTTTTCCCAGTGTTGCCACTCCTGTATTTTCCACTGCTAGCAGTGGACGACTTATGCGAGAGGTATGGGGATCGGCGCTCCACACCTCCACCATATGTTACGAGGTATTTTGGATAACTCAAAAAAGGTCTAAAAAACCTAAAATATTAATACTTAAATTTACTCTGGGGTGTAGCTTCCAATATACCTCACCAAAAATCAAAACCAACTTGTTCAGTAATAAACGTAACAAAATTATTAGATTAAAAGATATATAAAAATACCACTTTCTCAAAATAATTGTACAAAAATGATAGTTACACTATCTAACACATATTATTGCTGAGGACAGTCGTCTTTCAGGAGAGGCACTGATAATTTTTTATGTACTCTTACAATATTGTGATTATGGCACAAGGCTTGACTTCTGTGCAATGATTGGTGGAAAACTATTGAATGACCGACACTTTCACTGTAATATTTTATTTTCTGATGAACGTTTACAACCAACGGAGTCGTTCCATCCCAAAATTGTCGGTATTAAACTAGTGAAAACCCTAACTACAGAATTAACTGTAATAGTCAATTAGCTAAGAAAGTTAATGTTTGATGTGTGGTTTTACCCGATCGAATAATCGGACCGTACTTTCTAGAAGATTCGCTATATCATGAAGTATATTTGTATTGGCTGGACGACTTTCTACTACCTCAATTAGATGACCTTCCCTTGGAGCAAAGGCGTAAAATGTACTTTCATCATGATGGCTGTTTGTCACATTCGACTTTGGTTTCAGAAAAAGCAAAACTTTTTATCAAGAATGACATTTTTCGCTATAACTAAAATTTAAAAATTTTTCACCCATAGGATACCACATCCGTGGACACACTGTATATATACCGCGCATATAACGCATAAAATCGGTAACCATGTGAAGAGTGGCAACAATGTCGGCGCGCGAATCACACGCGTTCAACGCTCGTCATGTGAACCAGCTCTTATTGTATAGTGTGAAAAACGCTCTTAAGAAACCGCTTGATTTGATTGGTTGCCATTTAGAGAATTATAGGAAAATATTCTTGTATTATAATAAATTGGGGTCCATTCTGAATTATTCCTTTAAAATGTAGAGGCCATTAAAATGTATATTTTAAAGGGCCTTTAAATAATAATATTGAAAGTTTTATTCTATATGCGTGTTTTTTAAAGGGCCGTTAAAAATAATATAATTTTAAAGGATACCGTTAAAAAGAGTCTACAAAACTTGGCAATATTGATATTGGTCACATTTGAACTTATAGTAGTTCAACATTCATGTTAAAAAGAAAAAAGAAGATAATATTCGACTGCTTAACCTCAAAATGTTAGTGGAAAGTGTCAGTTAAATTAACCACGAAAAAATAAAATGATTACCTAATAGGTTTTCTGGAAAAATAAAGCTCCAGTAAAGCCATTCTCAGACCTGGAGGAAAAATTATTAGCTTTGACATTTAAAATAAGTATTGAGGGAGTCATTTTTAGAGAAGGTGGTGTCATGGAAAATTTAGAAAACACCATTACCAGTGATCTTGGCGGCTCTTTCACTCTTAATTGAGCTCTAAAATAAAATAAATATTTACTTAAAACGAAACTTAAAACTTAAAAATTTTATCTTAATTTTCTATTAATTCTTCAATTAAAGCCTCACAAGTAATATCAAAATACTCCATTTTTATTACCTTTACTTTTTAATATTTGCTTTTAACTTCCCTTTAAAATCTACTGGTTTAACGGACTATTTTAAAGGAATCCTTTTAGTTTTAAACGGAAAGACAATTAGCGAATACCGAAATAATATTAGCGGCTGTTAAAATTTTAAAGGCCTTTAAAATTTAACCGAAAAATTACAGAATAGACCCCATTGAGTGCAAAAATTATTTCTTTAGTATTCTTCTCTTCTAGTCCAATTTGTTTTCCGCAGAACAGAGCATAGCGCCATAAAATATAATTATTCGTTTTTGCAATTTAAAATTATAAAGTGATTCTTTCCTTTTGATTACCCATTATTGCAGTATGTGACAGTATTAGAATAATTCAGCAGTACAATTGAATCATGCCCGCGAATTGTCGAATATAATTGCAAAAAACTAGGTTATCTGTATTCTAAATATTGTATATATATTAGAAATAACGCCATCTACGGCGGTTATTGTATAGATATGTTTATTTTTAAGAACGCCAACCATCTCTTGTAAAGCGTTTTTGGAAATTTGCAAAAATGTTATAATTACTTACAATTTAAATACTTATTAAATAAAATTTAGTAAATTATTTGGAGAAATAAACATCCCTTAATTTTTATCTTTTAAAAATAAATATTATTGTTAACAATCATCTTCTTCATTCAACTAACAAGCTCTGTATGCGATAAATGATTACCCATTTCTGCAAACCTACATTCTAGTCTTAAACGAATTTCCTACAATTATAGACAAAGAGATAACTTTCTTAATATTAATTTAGTGTTTTGTTCTCGGAATCTCTTAGTATTATTTACTATTCTACCGTTAATTATTAGTATTCACAAAGTTCTGCTATGCTCATGTGGGCGCTACGCTTAGGAGAGAATTAGGAGTATTATATAATTGGAATTTAATGAGAATGATGATTAAATTCCACAAGAAAAATTAATCTTATGAAAAAAATTAATCTAGCTACAGGATACATTTTCTCTTATTAATAAATTGAAGCGACACTTTTCATTAAATTTTTAATATTTTAACATCGTTTAATGCTTCAAATTAACATGGTAATTGATTCCCATTTTTTGTTCTCTCTTGTATATTGTATAGGAATTAATTGGTTTTGATATAAGTTTTAGGCTGGGTACCATCTTTTGCTGCAGGTTTTTTCTATATGCCTTAAAAATATTTATTTCAAACGTTTCGACATGTTCATGTAATCTTCCGGTAATCTAAAATATTTTTTCCACTGCTAGTATTAGAAGATGTCATTATTTATGCTGAGTTCGAGTCGAGAAGTTAAATTTTTCTCCTATAAGTAGATAATTTTTGATTATCTACTAGTAGTAGATAATGAAAACAATTGAAGACTAAACGTGATGTCAGAGGTAGGCGATCTTAGGAAATCTTTCAAATTAATTAAACGCAACTGTCATTGTAATTATAAAAAATTCGACAGAAAATAAGCTCTTTTTATTGAATTTCTATCATTTAAAGTGAATTTTGTACCTAATCAAATAAATTAGAGGTAAGTAATTTTTTATCAGATAAATTTTCGTTTGAAACAGTTTAAGATTATGTAATAAATATTTTGATATTAATTAGTACTATTTATGTAATAATACCTATTCTACAATTAAGCTAAAAATCTACTTAATAGTTTTTCAAATCTGAGTGTCAAATAAAACGATTTCTTCATGTCTTCATTGTTACTTGAAAGTTTTAAAATTCACAGTGCAATTAACATAATGAAATGTCATTTATCATTTATTGAATATTCTCATTCAATTGTTTTCACAAACTGCTTCTTTTCCATTAAATTCTTTTCAAATTTGTATCCAAAAAAATCCAAAAAATATAATTGTAAAAATGATTAAATGTTGTAGTAGTGGAAAAAATAGTATATAAACCACGGTAGAGAAGATTTTTCTCAGCTTCGCAACTTATTATCTCTGGATGCTTCGCATCTCGGGATAATAATAATGCTCGGCTGAGAAAAATTACTTCTCGACCTTGGTGTATAATATACTATTAACATTTATATAATTTTGAAGTTAAATAATTATTACTTCTTTTACAAATTATACAATAGTACATTGTTTAGCTAGTAGTAAAAGCGATACATTCCCGGACGACAATGTAAATTGTAGGCCGAGGCGTTAAGCCGAGGCCAACAAGCATTGGAGTCTGGGAATGTGCTTTTACTACGAGGTAAACATACTATTTTTTCTGAAATCGCAATTATCATTATCATACTTTAAGGATTTTTTATAAATGCATAATAATTTTTGATTACGATGTTACTGTCTATGAAATCATTTCCTTGACAACCACTGTTCGATTATTGTTATGACAAAAGTCAGAAAAAATTATCTAAAAATATTGGGATGATCAAGAACAGATAGAAATAATATACAGGGTGTAATTAAAATACATGTACATATTAAATTGTGAATGTCCAAACTAATCACACCAATTTCATTACTAAATTCTAGAAATACGCTTTACAACATCAAAGTTAGGAATTTTATACTGAAAGCGCTGTTGCCGGTTCATAATAAGTGTGTGACTGACTGCCATGTGCACAGACTTCCCTTAACTCTAAGTTGTACCTTAAATGTCTTAAGTGACAGTTGTTCTTGTGCACCAACTTGAAAGTATCCCTTAAAGTATCTGAAGTTGCACTTAAACTAAACCGCAGATTCTCTTCGGCTTATGAATTTAAGGTACGAAATCTAACCTCAAAATTACATTATGTATCTTATGTACTTCTCAACGTGTGTTTTTAATACCTAATTTTGTAAACAAAGCTGTGTATTCATAGTACAAGATGGATTTAAATGTGAAAGACAATTTGTCAGTAGATAGAACGTTCTTTAACTTTAACGGTTCTATAACTGATGACAATGACGTTTAGATTGTGACAATTGTATAAGAAATCAACTTGTAAAGTTTTATTCTAAACGTCATTGCCTTTACTTATTGAGTCTTTAAAGTTAAAGGACGTTCTATCTACTAACAGAATGATTTAGAAATATTTGAAATATTAAATGTTGGGTTTCTCCATATTGATTTTATATTCTAAAGACGGATTCCCACTTGGCGAAAAATCTGCAGGCGGATTTTCTTTATCAAATTCTATTGGTCAATTTCGAAAATTAATTCGATATCGGCCAATAGAATAGCATGCAGAAAATCCGTGCAAATTTTCCGCCCAGTGGGAATCCGTCTTAACTTCCCAATAAATACGGAATGAGAATGAATACAAATATAATAAAAAATGACCCCGGACACGGTGGCCAGGTTGGTTAGAGCACTGGCCTTTATACTTGGCCATTGTTCGGGTCGTGGGTTCGAGTCCCATGAATCTTAAGTGGAATTAAAGTCAGATAAGTCGGTATATCAGCTGAATGACAAAGGCATAGTCCTGGGTTTAGGGTGATTGAGGACCGTGGTTCGGAGTCCACGATAAGCTGTAGGTCCCGTCCAGATTAGCCTTAGTAGCAGAAAAGAGACGTTAAAATTACTAGCAAGCAAGCATACAAAATGACACTAATTATGACAGTCATGACGGATAGAAAGCTAAATTTCTGTCAAAAAATCATCAAGCCAGTGGCTTTGAAACAATAATCTCAACCTTTGTTAAGCCTGACATTTATTAAAATGGTGCAGTTAAATTCAGTTTTAAGGATAACTTAAAGTAAAGTACAACTTACGTAAGTTTGTGTTTTATGGAGATTCTGTGCACATGAAAGTGAGAGATTTGCTACAAACTCGAATTTGTATAATAAAAAATCGGAGCACACGTCTTGTCCTACATTTTTCTCGAAAATAAAATAATAATAAGATAAAGAAAACAAAAAAACACCAACTCGGAATTATCTGTCGTAGTGTTGCCAAGCTGTGGTAAGAGTAAAAAATTAGAAATTTAAATTGAAATGCAATAATAATTTGGTTAAAAAACAATAAATTATAGTGCTAGTAATCAAATTATTATATAAATACTATAAATTATAATATGATTGACAACACTCTAGATATCAATATAATACAGAATTCTGAAGACGTTTTTATATCTAATTCATGTTAGGTTAGGTTCAACATGACCTATGTTAACTTCAGTGGCGTACGCCTGAATTACTTCTTTAATTATAGCTACTTTTCTGAAATTATATTTTTGTACTTTCTGGAGTAGTATAGATATTAACTTGTTTTCATATGGAGGTATATGAATTCTAATAAATATAGGAATCCTGAGGGGGAGACACACCTCTAACCCCACCAGGCGGATTGGGGACAGCCTTAACCAGCATGTAGGTGGGTAGGAGGGAAATAAAATACCTCCCACGGACCAAGAGGTTTGTACTATAATCCCAAGGGATCTATAGGAGTAAATCTAGAAAATAAATGGGAATCTTAAGGGGTCAACCATTATGCCCAGAAAATAAGTGGCTTAGCCAGAAAAGAGTCAAGAACGATGTCTTGTCAGCACCAGGCGACACTCTCTCGTAATTATCCCTGCTACAGTCGATCATTTATTTTTAACCAACTCGTGGGACCAATACGAGTGTAAACAATGATGGTGGTTCACTTAAAAATCCACCAGCAAGTAAGGAGATGATTAATCCCTTACCTCGGTTTTTGATTGTTAAAAGAAAAAATAAAGAAAATGGTGAGAACTTCGATAAAGATAGCCCTTTTGTTATTTCAAAAACTATGTATGGACTAGTCGGAGATACTAATTCAGTAAGAAAAGTAAAGGAGAGATTATTATTACAAACAAATAACCAAGAAAGTAGATTAATGAAGATCAAAACACTTAATAATTTTGAAGTCGAAGTTATTCCTTATAGTGCCTTAAACATATCTAAATGATTTATTTTCTGTAGAGATCTTTTAAACTGCTCTCTTGAAGAAATAATGGAAAACTTAAAGAATGACGGTGTTTTAGAAATTAAAGGGCTAAAGAAGAAAATTGACAATAACCATGTAGATACTGCAAACCATGTAATTACTTTTAATAATCCAAAATTACCATCTGAAATCAGAGTAGCATACTTTAGTCTTGAAGTTCGATAATACTTACGACCACCCACTAGATGCTTCAGCTGCCAAAAATTAGGACACGTTTCCAGTAAATGCACTAAGGAGCATGGACTCATGTTTGGATCCGATTTAACACGTTAAAGGGGATCCGCCTTCCTAAAATTCGGCATGAGGCTTGTTTTTCTAACCGCCATCTAGAAAAACCTTCAAAAATTAGCGGGGGACCACAAAAGTTTACCGTATCATGAGAGATGAGCAGAGTTTAAACTGAACCTGCGAACAGATAAATATAAGTAGTAAGTGAGTTTTTTTTGCAGTAGTAGGTTGTAGGAGTGGGGATATAGGAGAGAAGATAGTGATTGTGGGCATTTGCTTTGTGGAAGGTATATGTTAGCATCATTAGATATTTATTATATTTCTAGTTTGTCTTCTGTTTCCAGTTCGTCTTCTATTAGGCCTTCTGCCCATTCATTCACTGTATCTATCACCGCTGGATCTGTATGATCAATATCCTGTCTTTGGTGTATACTCATTTTGTCTTCCCAAAGCTCTCTTGCTGTCCTTCTTTTTTCTATGACGCATTCGTTTATTATGTGGGCTTGATCCTCTATACCCCTTCCACATTCGCATCTTATGTCAATGTCTCGGTTATAATAGACCTTGATGTTGCCGTGTCCTATAAGTAACTGCATAGCTTTCCAGTTAACTATTTTGACGTTTCTTCTGACTGTTTTGATGAATTGAAACGTTTTCTTTCCGTTTTTCCCTTCGTTCCACAGCATTTACCATCGTTAATTTTTATGAGCTTTCCTCTTTATATTCATGCTTTTCTTGTTTTATTGCATAACGTATATTATTTTACTGTGTCCCTCTTTTGCGGCTTTGTGTGAATGTTTAATATGGGAGTTATTTTTGTCTGCTTTATGGAGTTTGATCTCTATCCCGTAATCTTCAACTTTTAGTGTTGTTTGTTGTATTTTTAATGCGAGGGGATTATTTGGGTGATACACATTCGCTATTTGGGTAGATCTGCGAAAGACCCTCACATGAAGCATCGCCATGTAAAAAACCTATAAAATGTTTAAGTTGTTGAGTCTCACATCTTGCCAACGATAGAGACTGCCCGGCATATGAAATCGAAGAGGTAACTATAAAATTAAAAGATACGGAAAAAATCAATTACTCAGAAGCTAAGAGGAATGTGATGATTAATACTCCTACAAAAATATCTCTTATGCCACAGCGGCAAACTCATCTTTTCTTGACCTCATTTATTATACAATCTGTCCTTGTGAAGGACAATGAGTATTTGGTATGACTGTTACACGTAATATGAAAGGGATTGTTCCAATGAACAGGCCTTCATATAATCTAAAGGTTTTGGTTAATTAAGATTAAAACTAATTGTTTACACCGTTTTAATTCATGTTTATAGTTAATCTACTTAAACCTATTTCTCAAGTCTGTTGGCCTAAAACGTTTTAATCTTCTCATCTCTGAACTCTCTTCCATTAGATGGTTGGCGAGCACATTAGGATGCACTTTTACACGTTCACTATATTTTTCACTATACTTCTGAATCTCCTTCTTTACTGGTGGGATATTTAGGTCACTCGTAATTACGTCATTTGGAACATACCACGGGGCGTTCACGATCATTCGAAGAACTGTACTTTGGAATCTCTTTAGAATGGCTATATTTGAGTTGCTTGTAGTACTGGGTACCGTAAGTCCAGTTGGGCTTAAGAATTACTTTTTATAATAGCACTTTGTTAGATGTAGATAGCTGGGATTTTCTGCCAATCATCCAGTATAATGTATGTAGCTGTAGACCAAGTTGTTTCCTTTTAGCAAATATATGTTGTTGCTAATTCAATCTTTGATCTAAATGTATGCTAAGATATTTAACTGTATCTATGTGTTTTAATTGTTTATTGTTAAATTTTATAAGAGGGCAATTCTCTGTTCTATTTGTGAAGGTTATATGAATTGATTTGCTTTCATTTGTTTTCATTCTCCATATTTTTTGCCAGTTTTGTATTCTGTAAAGTGCAGTCTATAAGTTGCGAAAAGCTCTTGTTGAATCTAGGTGTGATGATAATATGGTGGTATCATCAGTGTACGCTGCTACGGTGGTTAAGCGTGTAGTAGGCATATCAGCTGTGTATGGGTGGGTCCTTACACACTTTCCTGAGGGGCGCCTGCTTGAATTGATTGTATTTCCGTACATTCATTCTAGTGCTCAATCGAAAAGTGTCTATTCTCCAAGTAAAATTTTAGTACTTCAAACATGTCGTATGGCATATTTTTTAAGTTTAGATAATAGCCCCAAATGCCAGACCTTACCGGAGGCTTGTGATATGTCTAGGAATACTGCAGAGTAGTATCTTTTTCTCTGTAAATCTATGTTAATTTCATTCACTACCATGTGAACCTTTTCAATTTTTTCGTGGTTATTTCTGAATCCGAACTGATAATCCGGAATCAGATTATTTAAATAAATTATTTGATTTAGTTTCTTTATGAATATTTTCTCAAAAACTTTAGAGAGTACTGGTAGTAAGCTAATAGGACGGTACGATGTTACTTCTTTTGCTGGTTTGCCTGGTTTCGGAATCATGATTATTTTGGCAATTTTCTATTCATTACGGAAGTATCCAGTTATAATTATTGCATTAAATATTTGTGCTATGGCTCTAATGACTATAAATGGCAATTTTTGTAGCACTACGCCAGTTATCAGGTCGAAGACTGGTGCTTTGTTGGGATTTATTTCGTTTTCTATTACATTTTTTACTTAATTTTTTTCTAACGGTAAGCTCATTTGATATGGAGTATTTAGACTTTTTATTTCCTCATAGTTATTTCGTGAGATGCTTCATTGGGGAAAGATTTAAATACACTTTGTAAATGTTGCATAAATACCATTGCTTTTTTCTTGTTGGTTTTTGTTCAATCTCCATATTTATTTCTAATGTCATGATTCATTTGTTGAGGTCTTTTTAAATGTCTTGTGGCTTTCCAGAGTGAGTAGTCAGTTGCTTCGGTCGGAGTTAACTGTTCTAAATGGTTTTGAATTCCTTCATTCTTGAGCTCGTAACTTTTTACGTTCTGGAGATTGTGTAGTTTGCCAATATTTTCTAATTTTTCTTTTTTCTGCTTTTTTATAAAAATGCAATATATATTTTATAATTCAATATATAGATTTTTGTTGTGCTGTCTGTGTTAATTTTAGATTTTTTTCGAGTTATCACGTTTGTAGACTTTTATCATCCCGTATTTTATTGAAATATCATCATGGATGACGGTTCATAAAAGCAGAAAGTAGCTGGTGGCCAATTTGTTTGCATGCAATACCGATTTCTGTACTGCCGAGTTGAGGAATCTTAAAACATCAGTGTAGGTACCTATTATATAGTAAGCCTTTATCTTAGATTGTATATACATTCTTCATGTCATTTTTTATCTAAAACATACAATAATTGTTACATTATCTATAACTATCCTAACATAACCTATAAATAAATTACAAAATTTGATTTTACGATATCATCATAATGTTTACTTTTCTTCATAAAATAGTCATTATATAGTAAATATACTTGTTTAAACGCGTACTTACATGAAAGTGATCTTCACAGAAATAAAACCTACTATAATAATGGCATCTTTTATAAGCGATCTTCCATCACTAAACCAGCTAGAATACGATTGAAAGAACTACAAGAAGAATTAAATAAGATATACCCAAATTTAAATAGATGCAAAGAATATGAAGTCTCACCATGGGTACGGTTATCCATTATGAGTACCTAAAATATGATAAAAGTGAAATACTTCCTGATCTAATAAAGCTGGAATTTCAACTAATTCTAAATATTTACCCGTACTGTAAAACAATCTATACAGATGGTTCAAAATGCGCTGATCATGCCGGAAGCGCATTTACCTGTGAAGAGATAACATTAACCTGGTCATTACCAACGGCTGCAACGGTCTTTACTAAAGAGCTATATGTAATCTGGCAAGCTCTAAAATTATAGATGTGAGCATTAACAACTTAACAACATAATCTGCTCAGATTCACTTAAATGTTAATACCCACAGCTGGCTCTAAGCACTTTTGTGCTCGGGAGCACAGTGCTTAAGAGTACTTTTTAAAATTGGTCCTTAGTACTTCGTGCCTAAAACACTTTTCCAAACGGCTTGGTACTTAGTGCTCGTTAGCACTTCAAAAGGCTGGCGAGCACTCGAAAAGGCTCCAGAGCCCTCCAAAAGTATCGCACTAAGCCCTTTCATGAATAATTTTAAATTCACACCAGAAAACATTAGTATAATTTGGAAAAAAAATATTTACTGTTTTGACTATTTTGAAAAATTTGATATTATGATAAAAAATGACAAATACATATTGCGTAATAATTCTTTAAAAAACGTTTTAATAAGTAGCGAAACAAAGCAAAGGCACTTATTGATTTTATAATATCCGTCCGTCTGTCTGTCTGTCTTAATGATAACTTGAGAACGATTTTGGAACATTACTTTCGGTAATCGAAAGCTTGTCACCGTAGCTTCCCACTTACTTTTTTCAGTCGCCCAAGTCAACTTTACAACCGCCTCTTTGTCCGTCTGTCCATGGGTTCTTGAATACTGTTAGCTTGCTGTGTTTAGTATTATATTATATACAAAATACTCGCCAATATTTAGAAAACAAGTCGGTTACGTGTATTTTATACCGTTTTTTTCTTATGTATTCAAAAATAATAAAAATTTCTTTGTTTTTATATTTAAAAAGTTCAAGAATAAATTTAAATTTATGATATTTTTGAAATTCTATTCCAATTCTAGGCAGTTCTGTTGGATTTATTTCATTTTTATAAATAAGAGAATTCCACTTCAATAATGTAATTATTCAAAAAGTATAAGATAATAAAGCACAAAGTCAGGTACCACAAAATTTAATTGTAAAAAGAGTGCTAGCAGGCAACTAGTTTCGGTCACTAACCATCATCAGGCCTAAACGTTAGATATTAGTTATTAAATATAAAAAAATTTTAAAAAACCAAACTTACCAATATTAAGTACTAACAAGGGAAAAAAAATTAATCACATAAGTGAATGACCCATTAAGGGTAGAAGGTAAATTGGATATAATTAAATATGATGGTAATGAAAAATAAATAATATAAATTGAAAATAATAATAAAATTAAAAATAATTAAATAAAAAACAGGTTGCTCTCTAAGGGGTAGCAGTGATTACCCGCGCATTGGGACAGTACCTAAGGGGGATCAACATCCCGGAAAAGGATAATTAATATTAGACACCCTACGTGGGAGCTCGACAAAAATGACCACTCTGTGGTCATAACAGTTGAAACTGTGTAATTAGTCCTAAATTTCCAAAATAAAAAGTATGCAACACGTGATATAACACACTTTCCCTGAAGAAAGCAGAAAGTGACATGTAATGTGATAGATGACAGTAAAAAGAAAGAAAGTACTCCCTACACGTTAAAATGTGGAGGATAATAAGCAATAATCAAAAACTAATAATAAGCAATAATCAAAAACTAACATAGTACAGGACAAGAATTTAGAAAAATGTGAGAATTTATTTACAATGTAAACGCTTGATTGAGATTCGGTACAGGGAAAGTAAGAAAAAAGAAGAAATAAAGATTAATTGAAAAAGAAAAAGAAGACGAGGTTGACAAGTGATTGATGGGAAGAAAAAGGAAGGTTAAACATCAAAGGTGACAAAATAACAAGAATAACAAGGGGCCGGGGAAACAGGAGCAGTAAATATCAAATGAAAAGAACCGGAGTTGTCAATGGAAAATTAATGACGAAACTAATATAATTTAATTAGTAGCAAAAAAGGAGGGAGGCATGGTGACCAAGGTAACATTAAAAAGAAAAAAAGAAATAATTAACTGAAATCTCTGAAACGGTCTGATAAGAAAATATGATTCCCTTTAGGACGTAATTGTTCACTAAGACAGTTAATATTAGGATAATGGAAACAGGAGTTAATTTCACAGGTTTAACCTAATCTTTTTGGCAGACCTGTAAAAGTTTAACATCTGCGAAGGAGAAAGAATGTTTAGATGAAAGAATGTGATTGGCAAATGAAGAAGTGTTGGTAATATCTAAATCATTTAATAACTTATTGCGAACGTTTGTATCTTTAGGCCTGATGATGGTCAGTGACTGAAAATAGTTGCCTGCTAGCAGAGCTGGGATTAACGAAACTAAAACGTTACTTCTCAGTAACGCGTTACTAATTGTAACGCGTTACTAGTAATTTCTTTACTTTTTAAAGTGGGCGAAAAGTAACAGTAATTGCGGTACTTTTTAAAAGTAACGCGAAATTTTTACTTCGTTACAGTAACGCGTTACTGCAAAAGTAACGCGTTACTAAGAAGTAACGCATTACTTTAAAACGAAGGTTTTTCTCTATTGTTTCTGCTGTTTGATCTGAAATAATGTTTTTATTATTTTTTTGTACCCCGTCGATTTCGCGTGCCGCTGTGTTCTGAATAGGATTTTAAAAAATCAGGTTTAATCATACAACTTCTATTTGAAAATTATGTTTGCATGTATAATAATAACGGCCATAACTGGTAAGATGGACAATAAAAGAACGAGAAGATATGGAACAAGAAGAGAAAAGTAACGGTAACGTTTATCTAACGCTTTAGTTTTTAGCAAAAGTAAAGGTAAAGCAACGCGTTACTTTTTTTAGTAACGCCCCAGCTCTGCCTGCTAGTATTCTTTTTACAATTAAATTTTGTGGTACCTGACTATGTGCTTTATTACCTTAAACTTTGGACCACATTTCAGATATGGATAACCTTTGGGAATTTTATTCAAAAAGTGCTTAGTGCTCATGAATTGTAAGCACTTTTTCAGAGTGCTTAGAGCTTGCGAGCACTTTCCTGTAAAGGTGCTAAGTTCTCGTAATTTTTAAGCACTTTTTTTGATTGCTTAATGCTTAGTGCTCAAGATCACTTTTTGTCAGTGCTCATCACAGATCTGTAATACCATACAATATCCGCTTTTGTTTGACAAATACAATATTAATTAAAAACATAACATTCCCAAACAAACTAAAAATCTAAAATTTTAAAAACTATAAAGCCCAAGTCTAAATGCCAATGGCCTTGTAATAGACGCCTTAACAAAAGTAAAAAGAAAAAAATAAATAATATAAATTAGTACAGAAATAATGACACAAAATACCAAAACCCCAGCACGTAATAACGTTTAAACCGGATGATAATAATTTCTTAATTTTAAACATATTTTTTGCAAAAATAACAATGACTCACTAATTTTTCTTTGCCGACAATAAAACATAAAAGTCCTTGTGAATGTCCTAAATCAAATAAAATCCGGGATATATGTCATGGCTAACATTATAATGCACAAGCATGCAAAGTAGGGTAGATCGATAGCTGGAGCGAAGAATTCAACGGTGCCGAAAAGGCTTTACGAATATGTTATTTTTTTTGATTGACTACGAATTTGACGAAGCATCTGTAATCATAATAATACGCAGTGGATTTCTCCACGTTTCGATCAATACGAGTAGTATTTTTAAATCTCTAGAAAAATGTTTATTTTTTTAGTTATTTGTAGAATTCAAATGTATTATATTTGATTTATTAATAATATAATAAATTTAATTTTGATACATAATACGGAAGTTAGTTATAACTAGTGAAATTTTTCGGTGAGTTCACTCCTAAAATATAATTATTATTTTACTATCAAAAAGGTGATGATCGAATTTACATTGTCATTAGATGTTCATTATTTATAAACACTGTTGCCAAGTTATACATGCATATTTTGCGCAATTACCTCACTTTTCTCGATGTATTTTACCATCATGTATGTGTTTATTTTGGTGTCAACAATTTTAGATTAAATAATTTTTTCGTAAATTAGGCAACTGTGTTTTAATGATACACTTGTTATTTATTTTTTATGAATCGCTGAAATTTTTAAAATATTATTTATAAAATACTAAGCATTACATTAATTTATGGAACAAATTTTAAATTTCAAGCCGAAGGTAAATACGTCTACCGAATTGATATTTCAAAGTTGAGAATGACATAGGCGAGCGCATGCGCACACTGTTATAATTAGAATCTTCTAAAAAAATGGGTGAAAATTATTGAGAAATTCTGGAAAAAGTGATACAAAAGAGAATTTTATGCTCTACAACTTTACACAGGAACATATTGAACTAAAGCGCATTACTTGTCTTCAAAATAAAATAAAATAAAGGCAAAAAGCCTAAATGTAATGTGTATATTTTTCGCCCTCTAACAGCGAAACTATGGGGAATTCGAAACAAAGTTTAAAGTAAAAGCTAAAGATAATTTGGTTCTCTACAACTTTGTACTAGAAAATTTTGCACTAAACCCTAATAGCACAAAGACGTATAAAAAACATCTTAAAAACGTACACGACCGACCATCAGGTAGTTTTAAAAACGTTCTTTAAAGTACCCGAGAACGTTTGTAAGACGTTTTTATATAGTGCAAATGTCACAACTTCTAATGTCATATAGACGTCGAAAAAGGACGTTTTAAAGACGTTTCAGTAAATAAATGGTTCGACAAAGGCCGTTTATTAAACGTCTCTTAAAACGTCCGTTGGACGTCCTCTAAAGTACCCGAGAACGTTTATAAGACGTTTTTCTATAGTTATGAAAACGACTAACAAAGACGTTGAAAAAACGTCCTTTTTATGACTTTTTATGGAAACATACTTTTGGGGACCCAACGAAAATGTTTTTACTTGTGGTTTTAAAAACGACTAAAATAAAACGTTTAGAAAACGTCCCTTTTATGAATATTTCTCAAAACATACTTTTGCAGACCTAAAATCAACGTCTTTTGAATGTTCATGAAGTGGTAATAAAAACAACTTACAAAAACGTTTAAAAAACGTAACTTTCTGACTTTTCTTAAAACATTCTTTTGAGGACCTAAACAAAACTTTTTATGAACGTTTATACTGGTGGTTTTAAAAACGACTGAAATAAATCGTTTAAAAAACGTCCCATTTATGATTTTTTCTCAAAACATACTTTTGCAGACCTAAAAACAACGTTTTTTGGAGGTTTTTTACAGTGGTTATAAAAACAACTTACAAAAAAGTTTAAAAAACGTAACTTTCCGACTTTTCTTAAAACAATCTTTTGACGACCTAAACAAAACTTTTTATGAACGTTTATACTGGTGGTTTTAAAAACGACTAAAATAAATCGTTTAAAAAACGTCCCATTCATGATTTTTTCTCAAAACATACTTTTGCAGACCTAAAAACAACGTTTTTTGGACGTTTTTTACAGTGGTTATAAAAACAACTTACAAAAACGTCTAAAAAACGTAACTTTTTGCATTTTTCTCAAAACATGCTTTTGAGGACCTAAACAAAACGTTTTTTGAACGTTTTTACTGGTGGTTTTAAAAACGACTAAAAAAAAACGTTTTAAAAGCATCCCTATTGTGACTTTATAAAAAACCTTTTGACGTGGACGTTAAAAACAATTTAAGTACTGGGTGTTTTTTTATCGTAGGTTTTAAAAACGTCTGAGTAGTGTAGCTTAGACAACGTTTTTTTTAATTTATGACTTCGGACGTTTTGACGACATATTTTGGACGTTTCTTTATGTTTATTTTAAAAACGTTCTAGCACAAACGTTTATAAAAAGTTTTATTTTGGTCCTCGGACGTTCTGACGTTAACTGGACCATAAAAAAACGTCAATCGGACCTTTTGTGCTATTAGGGAAGTGCATTGTTTGTCCTAAAAATTCAGAAAAACTACTGAAAACCTACATGCACATTTGTTGCAAGCCCTCTAATGATGCAACTGTTGAAAATTCTGGAAAAACTTTGATACAAAAATTGTAGGAAATTTTAGGCTCTACAATTTTGCACTACAATATTTTTCACTAAAGTGTATTGTTTTGTCTTAAAATTTAAAAAAGGCAAAAAATCATACATGTTTATTCAATTAATGTCGGTCTTGAGGACCTTCCTACTGTATCAATTTAAACCAAAAACTAATGGTCGCATTCGAGGCACACACCAACCCTTCATGCCAAATTTCAGCTTGATTGGTCAAACGGTTCGGCAGTTTTCGAGGAAGATTACACACAGACACACAGACAGACCTTACTCTTGAAATGCTTTCAACCTTCTCGGGGGACCTCAAAATGGATATTTTCATCGATATCTCAATTTTTTTTTGATCGTTCACTATACTTTCACTTTGCTAGGACCGGGAAAGTAAAATATTACAGATATACAAGAAATCCAATATTTATAACAAATTTTAACAATCCCGTTATTTTTAAAAAGGTGTTAAAAATTATTTTTAAATATTTTCATTCTAAAACGTCTCCAAAAAAATAGACACATAAAAATAATAACAAGAGGTGTTAAAATTACTTTTAAACTTACCAAAAACAAATTATTCATCTTGAATTTTTATTGATCGCTATTTTCTTTAAACACTAAATTTTTCAACAGAAAGTCTTTAATGTAGAGATTTTCAGAAACTGGGCAATGTTGAAATAAAATTTCTCCGATTAAAGAAAATATTTAAAACATTTTTTAGATTAATTAAAATTAAATCAAAAAATGAATAGTTTTTGCATCATGTAAATATGTATTTTTTGGTATCGTAAATAATTTAAGATCAAATATATTTTTGGTAAATTAGGCAACGTTGTTTTGTTCATAATCTTTTTATTTTTTATACATCCAAAAATTTCTAAAACATTATTTTAAATTTAAAAAAATATTAGTTTAATAAATCTATATAAAAATCCCAAAAATTTTAACAATTTTTATATTTTTCAAGCGATGTAAAAAAATTCTAAAAATATTTTTAAATTAGGTGAATTTTTAAGCGTCATTGCCAAATTTCCGAAATTTTCCCTAAATCCGGGGATTTTAACAACACAAAAATATCTTAATTTTACTTTTAAACTCACAAAAAATGTATTTTTTATTAATCTAGAATCTTTAAATTTAGGGAAATTTTTAAAAATTGAGCAACGTTTAGATAAAATTTCTCCGATTTAAGAAATTATTTAAAACATTTTTCAGATTGAGGAAAAACAAATGAAAAAAAATGAAATAAATCTTACATCATATACGTATTTTTTTGTACCGTAAAGAATTTCAGATTAAATATTTTTTTTAGTAAATGTTTGGTATTTATTTTTAACAAATTGCTGAAATTTCTAAGGAGTTATTTTAAAATTAAAAAAATATTAATTTAATAAAATTATATAAGAATCCAAAAGTTATAACGAATTTTAATAATTCTGATATTTTTAAACCAATGTTAAAAAATTTCTAAAAATTTCTCTAAATCTGGGAATTTTTTATGATACATAAAAAGATGTTAATTTTACTTTTAAAGTCAAAAAAAAAATATTTCTCTTGTATTTTTATTAATCTCTAAAAGCTTTAAATTTAGGGAGATTTTTAGAAATTGAGCAACGTTTAAATAAAATTTCTCCGATTTAATAAAATTTTTAAAACATTTTTTAGATTAAATAAAATTAAATAAAAAAAAATGAAGAGTTTATCATCATGTATGTATTTTTTGGTGTCGTAAATAATTTCAGATCAAATATATTTTTGGTAAATTAGGCAACGCGGTTTTATTTATAATCTTTAATTTTTATAACAATTATAAAATTTTCTAAAAAATTATTTTAAAATTAAAAAAAATTTTAACAAATCTATATAAAAAACCAAAAAATGTTAACAATTCTTGTATTCTTCAAGCGATGTTAAAAAAATTCTAAAAATATATTTAAATTAGGGAAAATTTTAAGCGTCATTGCCAAATTTCCGAAAATTTCCCTAAATCCTGGGATTTTTACTACACACAAAAATATGTTAATTTTACTTCTAAAATCACAAAAAATGTATTTTTATTAATTTAAAATCTTTAAAATTAGGGAGATTTTTAGAAATTGGGTAACGTTTAAATAAAATTTGTCCGATTTAAGAAATAATTTAAAACATATCTTAGACTCAGGAAAAACAAATAAAAAAATTAAATAAATTTGGCGTCATATAATATTTTTGTATCGTAAACAATTTCAGATTAAAGATTTTTTTAGTAAATTAGGAAAATCTGTTCTAATGATCCATTTGTTATTTATTTTTAACAAATCGCTGATATTTCTAAAAAATTATTTTAAAATTAAAAAAATTTTAATTTAATAAAATTATACAAAAAAATCAAAATTTATTACGAATTTTAATTATTCTGAAATTTTTAACGCAATGTTAAACAATTTCTAAACATATTTTTAAATCTGGGGAATTTTAAAGTGACATTCCTAAAAAAATTGTATAAATCTGGGGATTTTTTTAAGATATGTAAAAAATATCTCTTTGTATTTTAATTAATTTTTAGATTCTTTAAATTTAGGGATCTTTTTAGAAATTAGGCAACGTTTAAATAAAATTTTTCTGATAGAGAAAAATAAATAAAAAAAAATTAAATAATTTTTCATCATGTATTTTTACTTTCGCGGGCCCATCAAAAGAAAAGTATAGTGAACGAGCAAAAGAAAATTTGAGATATCGATGGAAATATCCATTTTGAGGTCTCCCAAGAAGATTGAAGCCATTTCCAAACTATGATCTGTCTGTGTGTCTGTTTGTCTGTGTATATGTGTGTCCGTGTGTAATCTTCCACGATAACTGCCGAACCGTTTGACCAATCCAAGTGAAATTTGGTATGAAGGGTCGGTGTGTGCCTCGAATGCGTCCATTAGTTTTTGGTGTAAATTGGTATAGCATTTTAGGGACAAACAATACACTTGAGTGCAAAATGTTGAAGTGCAGTTTTAGAGCATAAAATTTCCTACAATTTCTGTATTACACTTTTTCTGGAATTTCCAAAAGTTGCGCCACTAGAGGGCGCGCAAAAAATGTTCATGTAGGTTTTCAGTAGTTTTTCCAAATTTTCAGGACAAAAAATGCTTTTTAGTGCAAAATTTTCTTATACAAAGTTGTAGAGAACCAAATATTCTTTAACTTCTATTTTTAACTTTTTTTCAAATTCCCCGTAGTTTCGCCGCTAGAGGGCGAAAAATATACACTTTTAGGCTTTTTGACTTTTTTTTATTTTGAAGGCAAACAATAAGCTTTAGTGCAAACTGTTCTAGAGCAAAGTTGTAGAGCATATAATTTCCTACAACTTTTGAATTAAACATTTTCCAGAATTCCTAATAGTTTTCACCCATGATTTTCGAAGATCCTAATTGTAGCAGTATGCTTTATACTGTGCGCATGCGCCTCCTTATGCCATATGAACATTGAAATATCAATTTGATAGACGTATTCACCATTGGCTTGATATTTAAAATTTGTTCCATAAATTAATATAATATTAGTTTTTGTAATTAAAATAATCCTATTCTCTACAACTGACCTGGAAAAGTTCTGGGGTAACACAGCCGATTTTTTGTACCTTGAACAATTTCAGATTAAATATTTTTTTAATAAATTAGGAAACGCTGTTTTATTCACACTCTTTTTATTTATTTTTTATAAATATATGAAATTTCTAAAAAATTATTTTAAAATTAAAAAATATTAATTTAATAAATTTGTATAACAAATCCAAAATTTATATCAAATTTTAACAATTTCCGTAAATCTGGGGATTTTTTACTGTACATACACAGATGTGAAAATTACTTTTAAATCCGCAAAGAAAAGTATTCCTCTTATATATTTTTATAAATCTCTACAATTTTTAAATTTGGGGAGATGTTTGGACATTGGGCAACGTTTAAAATAAACTCCAAAAAAATTTTAAGATTGAGAAAAATTAAATAAACACATTTTAGCATCATGTATATAATTTTTTGTGTCGATGGGCCAAAGTTACTCCACCAATTGAGCGTCCCTAGAATTTTATGAATTGATATTTGTTATAGTTGTCATAAAACGGGACAGAAAAGTTATAGTTTCATAAGTTTCATAAGTATGCTAACTGTGGATAAGGGTCACTTAGATGAGTCCGAAAAACCTATATTTTGATTGGTTTAGCTCGCTTCATTACTAAGTTACAGGTTATAATGATTCTACGACGGCCAGAGGATTTACCATTCTATGAAGGAAATCATAGACTGGGACACACTAAGCTAGATCATGTGGGAGGCAACATGCTTGGCATGAGGTCAGACCACATGACTGCTAAATACAGCTTCAACAAAGATCTGAGAATAATAATTAAGAATCGGAATGAGTTGAATACAAGCACAGATTTCAGTAAAAACCCTAATGGAATTACCTGGTACACAGACGGGTCAAAAACCGAAGGGGGAACTGGAGCTGGTATATACTGCGAACAGAATAAGTATCAAGAGAGTTTCTCTCTAGGAAAATATACCTCTCTATTCCAGGCAGAGGTCTATGCAATACTCGAATGTGCGAGAAATAGTAATATGAGAGCCCACGATGGGAAAAGAATCATAATCTACTCAGACAGTCAAGCAGCCCTTAAAGCCATAAGGAGCCCAAAGGTGACATCTAGACTGGTATGGGAATGTGGCGAAGAACTTAGGGAACTGGCGACCCACAATAAAGTAACTTTATCGTGGGTACCAGGTCACAAAGGTATCGCTGGAAACGAAAAGGCTGACGAGCTCGCAAGAAGCGGGTCGTTCACGCCATTAATTGGTCCAGAACCAGCGATGGGAGTACCAAAACGTACGTTTAGGAACCATATAAAAGACTGGGTCAAGCGAAAACACAAATTGTACTGGGACAATGTACCCGGACTTCTACACGGGAAACAGTTTATAAAAGAACCGTCAAAGAACGTAACTGAAGAACTGCTTTCAATGAGTAGGAATCAACTACGAATTACCACATGGCTCCTCACGGGACACCTTCCCACCAGAGAGCATCTAAACAAAATGGAGCTATATAACGGCGACCTTAAATGCAGACAATGCAATAAAGGGACCGAGAATGTACTCCACATACTATGCAAACATACTATGCAACTGTGAGGCGCTGGATCACAGAAGGCAAAGAATATATGGAAAACCAAAAATGGATCCAGAAGACAGCCATTAAATAATAATAATATAATAATAATACTCACCCTACATTTCACCCCCTTACGAGTGAACCCCAGAAGCTAATGGCTTGTGCGGGGAAGGGACGGCTTTATTATTTGCCGTGGCGCTTAAAGAACCTGTATAAACATGTACAGGGAAGAAGGTTGCAAAGAACGGCAAAAAAAAAAAAAAAAAAAAAAAAAAAAAAAAAAAAAAAAAAAAAAAAAAAAAAAAAAAAAAAAAAGTTACAGGTTATTTTGCCAATTTTGGTCATTTCTTTTACCCCTGTATATTCTTGTACCCCTGTATATTTGGAAAAACCTCGTATACTTTTCTGATATTTAAAAATCGTGTTTATTAGGATAATTAACAGACATAGTGACCAAAATTAAAATCCAGGTCCGGTTTCAAAAGAAATTATCGAAATCGTTTTGCTCTAAAACAACACCCTGTATATGAAAATTTTAAAAATTGGATTGCATATTCCGCAAGAGCGGAAAAAGTTTAGTAGGAATACACATTTCTTGAGACTGCACATTTTATTCTACTAGTAAAATTTTAAAAGCAAACTAAAATTTATTAGTTTTCGTAGAATTTATCCATACAGTTGTTTTTAGTTTTCAATATAATTCTTTTCTGGTATCAAAGTAAACTGCGTTTAAGTTGTTTACTTAATAAAATATTGATTAAATATTAAAAAATTGGCGATTCTCAATAGAGTCACCAAACATTTTCCAGGGTATTTCGTTATCTTAGAGATAATGGCAAATTTCCTACAGCAGCATTAAATAACAGGATAATATTTTAGAAATGGTAAAAATATTCTTAAATTAAATACAAAGCGCATTGGACATGTTTTAAATGTACCTCACACTAGGGATGTGCGATTCTTTTCAAAAGATCGATCTTCTGAATTGATTCAGATCGCTTGGTATTTAATCGATGAAGTTAAAAATCGAATCGAAAAAATCGATCTTATAATTTAATAATTATACAATTTTATTTTATTTAATGAAACAAAAATACTTAACACTTGGTAGTTTTTTTATTCCTTCTGTCTGTTCTTTAAGAGTATGATTTACTTGATGAACAGATACACCTGAGGGGGATCAGTGTGATCGGAAGAAGCAGATTTTATGATTGTGGGCGTATCCTATCTCTTTTGACCGCACGTTTCTCGGGCTCTACCAGGGTAGATATAAAAGTTGGTCGAATTGCATCGACTAGATTTATCACAATAGTTAAATTTGTATGAGAGTTTTGAGATTAATATAAATCAAATAAATAAAACATTTATTTATAAAAATAGGCATATTAATCGAAATTTATACAATAAATTAATTATGAATAATAATTTTTAGAGGATTTTGAGCCATAATTTCAATTATTAATGTTCGTTAAAATCTGTAGTCACTCAGAATCAATATAATTTAAAATAATACTGTTTTGCAGCATATACCAAGATTCTGTTTCATCAAGCAGGTCTTATAATATTTTCACCATAATTACAAAAAACGAAAATTAATCAGTCCATTTTTATGCCAATGAATTTTCAGAAAGTGGCGTTATTTCTAAGTTGTGAATTACAGTGGCGGCTCCTCGAAGGAGGCTAAGGAGGCTCAGCCTCCTCACTAATTTATCTAGCAAATAGCACCAGAAATATTTTGTTGATCATTCTTCATTTATTTCCTGTTTCTCTAATAATTTTTTTAATTTTACGATTAATTCCCCGTTCTCAGTAATTATTTTTGAATCTGACAACAGGGCCCTGAGGCTAGACTCATCAACTCTAAACTCTAAACCGTGTTGCTCAACACAGTTGCCGTTTTTCGACCAGTCCAATCGACAAATACCGTAAAAAATAGCTGAAATGACAACACCCTTGGTAGGCTAGCCTCTCGCTTGTCGTCACAGTAAAATAATCATTTTATTTTTACTGTGCTGTCCGCTGTCGAAAGTGTCGCCTGCCTTTTTTTGTTTTTTTTTTTTCAGTTCAGTACGGACGGGACGGTGGTACCCGACACATGTTGGTTGTGTGGGTCACCATTCCTGTCACATGGATGGAGAGATCATTTTCTATTCTCAAACGAATTAAAATCGTTTATACAATGTTGGTTTAATATCTATTAAAAAAACAAAATGATACATTTTATGATAATATTATTGATCATTTTTCGCAAACCAAAGACCATAAAATTACGTTAATATATAAAAAAAAGTTAATAAAATTAACAAAAAAAAACAAAATGAAAAATTACTAAAAAAAGGAAATATATTAAAAAAAAATGAAAAAAAAATTTTTTTGGCAAGAGAAACTATACCACGTTGGTTCTTGCTGGGCAGCAATAAATGTATTCTGTCACTAAGGTTGCTGGTACTGCCGCTGGGCAAAGGTTAAATTAATTGGCTGAAGAGTATATTTTTCTAAAAACGTGCAGCCTCCTCTCTCAAAAAGTTCACGAGCCGCCACTGGTGAATTATAACTGTTAAGATTATTTTTATAAAAATGATTTGGTCAGGAATGATATTGAACAAGTGAAATAAAATAATATTAAGTAATCAAAACCATATTTTAATACATATGGAAAAGGTCAATTTTAAAATTGTAAATTTTCAAATTTTTTTGAGCCATTTTTAAAAATTCCACAATGTTTCTAATAAAATTTTGAAAAAAAAACACAATTATAAAGTTTTTTATTACAAATTTTACATTTTTTTTTTGAATTTTTAATATTAAAATTTAATAAAAAAAAATTATTCAATAAGGAAAAAATTATTTCAAAATAAAAATAAAAACTATTCCATTTATTCCATTTATTCCATTTATTCATTTATAATTTATGAAATGAAACAAATAGCTGGCAATGGCAATTTCTTATTTCTGTCTAAATTTAAATGTACTAGATATCACGATGTCGCAGTAAAAATATAATTTGGGAACATCCGATCTATGTTGAGCGATTTTGTAATAAAAGAATCGATACACCGATTAATCGCTTATGAAAAGTTTGAGAATCGCAGGTAAAGAGATTGGTTTTGCGAATAATCGATTTGGATCGAACATCCCTACCTCTCACCAGCGTTTGGAGAAAATCAAACAAGAGGTTCAAATACTGAAACCGGGCAGTCATCAACTCCGGTCCGCGGTAAATCCCTGGTACAAAGGTACCTGACAATTTTTAATCCCGTTCATCAGCTCCGGTCCAAAGACTAGCGGTTGATAAAGGGTCATCAAAATAGTAATAAGGGATTTCCAAAAAAGTTTACAATATATTTAGATTTGGTTTTATCTTTTTTCGTTTATTGGTTGTTCTTCAAGGGTAAGTGTATAGAGATTATCCAAAATGTCTTTACAAGAAATGTATAGTCAGAGAGGGAAAAAGATGTTAATATAGGATGATTTTAAGTTTTACAAATACAAGCAACTTTCAAGAACGATAAATGCTTGTGAATCATTTCACTCTAGGTACAATGCTTATTGCACGTCACCTCACCCTAGTATTCATGTTTTTATTACAACTTAAAAATCCGTGCAAATATAGATATGTATGTAAAATTAAATAGCATTGGACAAAAACGCATACTAAATAAAGATGTTAGACAACGATTGAACTTTATAACAGAAAAAATATGGCAATTGCATGAAAATCGAATATCGCGATTTAATTTTGTTAAACGCGTTTCTTATAAATACCCAAATACTTTTTTATGATATATTTTTTGAAAATTTAATATTTTTAAATTATTTAAATAACATATATAAATTATAAACAGTCTTATTAATTTTATATTAAAATAAATCCTCTGGACCGGAGCTAAGGTACAGGATTAGTGGGCCGTTGAGGCACGGACCGGAGTTGAGGTACCAGATTATATCGTCACCATACTTGGACCGGAGTTGAGGATCTCCGACTGAAACCACAAGACTACGTTTCTAGCGAGAATTTTAGTAACTAGATAATTAGACTCTGAAGATTGCTTGTTCACGGATGAGGCCCAATTTAATAAAGATGGTATTTTTAATTTAAGAAATGTTCATATTTGGGCTGAAGAAAATCTTTATATAACTAGACAAACTCATTTGTATAATTTTTCTATGAATATTTGGTGTGACGTTAAATAATCATAATATTAGATAATCATAAATGAAAATCCAAAATCATGTACCACAATAACATTTATTAAATTTTTTTTTTTTGAAAGGCAACTGGTTTCGGTTAAAAAACCATCTTCAGGTCTAGAATAAATATACAACATGTAGGTGAAAATTTTAACAAAGTAAAATAACAATCGAAAACAATTAAATCTTAACTAATTTAACTTATTGCTAAAGTGCAACTACAAAGCAAGGGATGGAAAGGAAGAAAAGAAAGTAGGGGGTACAAGAAAAATTACCCAAGTGGGTAAAAATACACTTAAAAGTTAAAAATTAAATTTGAATTTATTTTTTTTTTATTATTTCAGGCTTTCCCTCCAGAAACTCTCGTTACTTTTACTTTATCCTGTTCATTCTGAAAGCCCTAAAGGGCTTTTCACTGTGACTCCGTTCACAAGTCCTCCTAAATTTTTTTTTAAATTCAAATTTAATTTTTAACCTTTAAGTGTATTTTTTACCCACTTGGGTTTACCTGTAATTTTTCATGTACCCCATATTTTTTTTCCTTCATTTCTTTATAATTTCCTCCCCCTTCCTTGCTTTGTAGTGGCACTTTAGAAAGAAGCTAAATTAGTTAAAATTTAATTGTTTTTGATTGTTATTTTGATAAGTTTTTCTTTTACTTTCTAAAAATTTTCACCTACATGTTGTATATTTATTACAGGCCTGATGGTTTTTTAACCGAAACTAGTTGACTTTCAAAAAAAAAATTTAATAAGTGTTATTGTGGTAGAGCTGGATTATTTTGAGATGAGTACATTTCGTCATAATGTGCAGAAACCAATTTGAGTTTGTAGGCGTGGTCAGAGAGCTTTAACTGTGGTCCGAGTCGCCTGTCGCTCATGAAATTTGGATTCAGTAGCATAGTGTTACTTATTTGTACTTGTTGCATTTATTTAGCTATTTTGAGTTTTCTTGTGTTTTTGTGCTTCGATTTGTGTGTCTATATAAACTTTAATTTAATTCATTTTGTGTGTATTTTGGTAAGTATATTTAAATACAACTAAATATTAATCTAAGACGAAACCGTACATTCTGAAATATTTTAAATCCCTTCTGAGCCTTTAATTTGTATCCTATTTTTATGATATTTTCAAAAATGCTAATGAAACCTAAATTTTTAGCTTGTTCGAAATGGAACAAAAAAATTAGCCAAGGAAATAATTTCACGCCTGTTAAACTTTATGAAAAACGAGGTTAAAGATGGTTCATTAAAAACCATATTCCGTATGATGCTAAAATGACCAAACAAAAACTGTACACATAAATTAAGCTCACAGGCCCCCGCCGAATTTTCTTTTAGATGATCTTCTTGAAGAGAATGGTCACAAAGTATTACGGTTGCCTTGGTATCATCCTGAACTAAATCCCATCGAAAAAATATGGGCCACGATAAAAAATTGGGTGGGTCAATATAATACAACATTTAAGTTGGATGATGTTGAAAAGTTACCAAGAAAAAAATTTGAAAGCATAACGTCGGAAGAATGGGCAAACGTGGTGGACCATTCCGCAAAATATGAGGATGCATATATTCAAAAAGAACATCTGATGGATCAATATACAGATTCCCTCATATTTTGCGTAAAAACGGGGTCATCCGATGAGTGGGATTCCGACCTTTCGGACTTCGAAGATAGTGATGGAAACAGTTATAATTATAAACATTTTAATAAAATATAAATTATTTATTTAAACTTTTAGTTGTTTTATTACTTTAAAGTTTAACAGCAATTTAACTAACAAATAGTTAAAATTTTACATGCTACTTTTTATTTTAAAGTATTTTCAATTTAAAATATTTTATTATTGTACACACGCCACTGCTAAAATATCAGATACCCCTACCGCAGCAGATTTGAACTTAGCGCCATAAAATAAGGTCCACAAAGTTTATGACGTGCTGCGCCAACTGGGGCGTGGCCTAAACTAAATGTACTATGTACTCATCTCAAAATAATCGAGCTCTACATGATTTTGGGTTTTCATTTATGATTACCACTTGACCACATTTGAGATATGTATAACTTACTGGATATAATATTAGACGAGATGTCTTCCCTCATACATTAACGGATGAAGTCGTAGAATTTGTACAAAATATGTTACTTGTATTATAGAATGATAATATTGGTGGAAAGTATTTTCAGCAAGACGGAGCTTTACCTCATTTTAGATTCATAGTTAAAGAGTTTCTAAATAATAATTTTCGTACCATCTGGCCTGCAAGATCGCCAGACTTTAATCCCGTAAATTTTCACGTTTGGCAACACTACGTATTCAAGAAAATGGTTCACATTTTGAACAGCTTCTTTAGTTATTTTATAATTGAAGAATAAATTGTATTAATTACATTACTCCATTAATTTTTTTTTTGAATACAGGCCTGGATTTTAAATTTGGAAATGAGGAAAATTGACAAAACATCCTGTAAATTATGAAGCGAGTTATACCCACTATATGTTTTAATTACAGTTAGCGCGTGTACCTTTACATATTGTTAAAACTTTATAAAATATTATTATATGCATTTTACATTTTGTATATAATAGTAATATTTATACAAAGTGTATTTATATTACTCAATTGCAGTCTCCAAGTAATATTTTAGCGGACTGTATAGTTTTTAGGTTTTTAACTGCTATTATAATACTTAATAAAGTAAATAATACTGAGTAATCACAAACAATTTATTTAAGTTATAAATTTAGTAATTTGTACCAATTAGTCTAGTCAGCAAGTGCTTTTTGACCGAGGTGTCATTCAATTCGGAATAACATGTAGATAATTTTTGAAAAAATTCAAGAGCCACTTACAAAAATTGCAAGAGTTATAAATATCTCAAAAACTGTTTGATATCTTTCAAATTTAAAAAAAGATTCAAAAAGAGAAGAAAAAGTCCCAAAAAAATTTTTACCTTTCTGAAATGTAGGACCAATATTTATAATTTTCCCAGAGGGTTGAAAATTCGCCCGAGAACGGGGACTCCGGCATAAGTAAGCTCGGCCCGCTTCTATAATGAATAAATATTATTTAAACTTATTAAATATGAAAATTAAGAATTGAAAAAATTCAGGCATCTACTAGATAGATTTACAATAATCCGCGGTCAAAACATTTTTATCGCAATTTTTCTATTAATTATTCATTAGTTTATTAACAATTTTTTCCTACTTGAACACGAACATTGTAAGTGCGATAATTTTAAATAACAAGTCTGAAGATTTTTTCGTTTTTGGACCTATTTTTGAAAGGTCTCAGAAGAGATTCCCTTTGGAAAAATTAAAAAATTGCTATTTTTCACTTTGTTGTTATCAATTTATTTGGGTTAAAAATTAAAAAGCTTGATTAATCATTGAAAAAAAAAATTTTTTATATTAAGTACTATTGATCCGTTTTTTTTATCAGAAGTCACATGAAAATATTTCTTTAATATTTCCCATTGTTTACAAAAATTGTTATTAACAAATGCGTTGTTTATAAGATAATATAAATTTTTTTTTCGAAACAATTTTAAAAAAAATTTTTATTGCTTAAACTATAATTAATTATCAAATTATTTCTGTCAACTGTAATTATTATTAAGGAAGAATTTTTTTAATCATAATTTATCTTGCTCTTTGGTAACTAAAAAAAATTATTTTTTTCATTGTTTATTAAATAAACAATTTGTTATAAACAATTAAATTTTTTCTATATATTTTTTTCCTTTTCTAAATATTGAACAAAAAACAACCAGGTGTTATTTTTTGAGAAAAGTAATTTATTTATATAATAGAAAAAATTGTTAATAACAAATACTTTTTTAAGCAACAAAAAAAAATTTTAAGGAACGATTAAAAAAAAAACATAATTAATAAGATTAGGTTTCCAAAAAAAAATTTTAATTATCTTATAAACGCATTTGTTTATAACAAATTCATAAACAATAGAAAATAAAATTTTTTAAAATAATTTTAATACGACTTCTGATCATAAAAAATTGAATCAATAGTAATATGCAAAAAAAATTAACAAATTCGTTTTTAAGCAACAAAAAAAAATTTAACCAACAATTTTTAAAAAAAAAAATCATAATTAAAAAGATAAGGTTTCCAAAAAAAATTACATTATCTTATAAACGCATTTGTTCATAACAATTTTGTAAACAATAGGAAATAAAAAATTTTAAAATCATTTTAATATGACTTGTGATCACAAAAAATTGAATCAATAGTAATATGCAAAAAAATTTTTTTTTAATAATTATTCAAGCTTTTTAATATTAAACGTAAGAAAATTGTTAATAACAAAGTGAAAAATAACAATTTTTTTAATTTTTCTAGGGGGAATCACTTCTGAGACCTTTCAAAAAGAGGTCCAAAAAAGGAAAAAAAATTCAGATGTGTTATTTAATAATTATCGCACTTACAATGTTCATGTAATAGAAAAAGCGAGATAAATTTTTTTTGACCGCGGACTATTGTTAGAAATATATCCAGTAGACGATTGAATTTTTTCAATTTTTCATTTTTATATTTAATAAGTTTAAATAATATTTATTCATTAAAGATCCAAGTGCGCGGCGCTTATGCAAGCCAGAGTCCCCGTTTTCAGCCGTATTTTCAAACCTCTGGTGAAATTTTAAATATTGGTCCTACAATTCCTGTAGGTAGAACTTTTTTTTTGGAAGTTTTCTCCTCTTTTTGTATCTTTCTTCAAATTTGAAAAATGTCAAATGGTTTTTGAGATATTTGCAAAAAACTAAACCCCATTTTTTTTAGTTACAATTGTTCATAACTTTTGAAATTTTTGCAAGCGGCTCTTGAATTTTTTCAAAATCAACTACACACTAGTCCGAATAGAATGACACCTAGTTCATAGAAAAAAGTTTGACCCAAAAATCGCATGCTGACTAGACTACAATGTCCTTTTAAAATGAAAAATGATACATGTAGATTTTACTACACTGATTGAGAAATTTATTATCGCGCACTAAACACCGAACTACGCGATAATTACTCATTGTCATATAGTACAAAAGTTATAATTTCACGGTCGGATTAATAAAACTCTTTGTAATTATGCAACTGGTTGTCTTTGTTGACATTTGGCCATTTTCTAAAGACTACTTTAACATGTGGTACGTATTAACTCAATGCATTTATGTTGTTCCTAACATATTCTCTAATCTCGAATTTTAGGTATTTTGGTGCTAAAAGCATAACATCACGCCCTAATTTATAAGTTTCAAACAGCGCGAAGTCATATTGCTGGCAACGACAAGATAAATAGACCCGACCCGTTATGTGATAACTTCCGTTCTCTTCTCAGAACTGGAAAATAATTGGATTTTATAAAACTCCCACAAGCGTAATATGTGTATGAGAAATTGGCCAAGTGGAAAATAGAATATTTTCAACAGAAACTTTCTTATTGACTGCATCAAACATCATTTTGATTGATTTAAGATATTTTTTCGTTCAAACTATTTTATTGGAAATAAAAATTTAATTCAAATAATGTAGCCTGCATGTTATCATAAAAGCAGATCAAATTTTCCCATAAATTGAACTTTATCCATCACCTCTGCTATTTTCCCAAGGAAATCGAACCGCGTCGCGGCTATTGTGACCCCGTGTTGTACGTGTCATTTTGCGGAAAAGCGTCTTCACGACCGCACGCGCTTTTCTGTGAGGTTACCCGCCTTCGGCTATCAGCTTTCGTGTCTCGAGACGCTAGAATTTCACTGTTGTCGTGTTGCGACAAGTTTAAACGATACTAGAGGAAAAATAATAGCCCAGGAGGTACATACGTATGAATGATACTTACACGAATTTATTTGCACCGTTTTTTGCACTGAAAATATGAGTTGAAATTGTCTAGCACATTTAGTCTTTCAGTTTGATACATTTCATATATCTTTTCACTGAAAATATGAGTTGGAATTTTTTAGCACATTTAGTATCAGCTTGATAAATTATGTATATTATTTTATGACGTATGTACTAACAAAAACTCATCTAAGTAATTTAGTAACATTTTATAGACGGCGAATATGGGTGTAGATATCTGGAAGACTAATTTTATGGAAAAAAGTTATTTATGTAAATTCTAAATGATTTAAAATTTTGTGTAAAAAATCTATACAAGAAAAACATTTTCCATTTAATTAATAATAATAAAGTTTTCAATGTAAAAAATCGTTTAAAAGTACATCAAAACATATTTCAACAAAAACTCATCTACGTAATTTAGTAACTTTTTATAAATGGCGAATATACTTAAGTTGGGTGTGATATATGGAATACTAATTTTATAAAAAAGAGTTATTTATATAAATTCTAAATGATTTAAAATTGTGTCTAAAAAACTCCGTAAAGAATTATTACATTATCCATTTAATTAATAATAATATTTCAAGTTTTCTGAAAAAATCATTAATTTAAAAAAAACGTTTAAAAAAATTTTAAATTAGCTAGGAAAAATTTAAAATTAGCAAAAATTGTCTAAAATATAAATAGGCATATTTATTTCTTTACTGAATTATATAATAATAATAATATAATAAGTCCCAGTAAACTTTTTTCAATAAGCTTAAGATGGGAATAAAGTCATTGACAAAAAAATTCACTTGATCAATGAAAAATTCACAATTGATAATAGATACCCCACGCTTTTATTTTTGCAAATCACTGTAAATTTATTAAAAAAAAAAATATATGATGTTGAGCACCTAAATTGATGTACGCCCCTTAGGGTTGGGCCGTTTGACGTGACTTTTTTTTTAAATGTTCTTCATAAAATTCCCTATCTATCCCTCTTCTTCCATTTTTGCTTCGGGTCTTCATTTTCACGGAATTTGACTCTAAAAATGGGTTTGCATGGAAAAAAACTTGAGTTTTCGCACAAAAATGACCCTACGGAACACGAAATTGAGATTTTGCCGGAATTTTTTATGGGAAAATGTTCGTCTTGGAAAACCCCACAAGACTGTCCACTTAGAATTCGAGGAGAAATTTTCCGTTGCCACTAAAAACGGCCACAATCATCCAAAAATTTTCACATATCAGAAATCGTTCTGCTGAAAACTGGTAAAGTATTGGAAAAAATTCTCATCTGACAAAAACTATTTATATACATTCGGGGAATCCGCAAAAAAAATTTGAGATCTTTTGGGCACATTTTTGGACATTTAAAAAAATGGCCACATGTAGAGATTTCCCCGAAATTTTCCCGTAATTCTGAAAAACGTCATAAAGGTTCCATAAATGATTTTGAACAGTTTTTGGGAATTTAATTTTTTGACAAAAGTGGTCATTTTGGATACAATAGTTCATTATTAATGAGAAATGATGATTTTTTCTGATGAAAATGGATGAACTCTAAGTGGATAGTCTTAAAGGGTTTTCCAAGATGAGCATTTCCCCATAAAAAGGTCCGCCAAAATATCAAGCTCGTGTTCCGTACGGTCATTTTTGTGCGAAAAATCTAGTTTTTCCATGCAAACCCATTTTTGGAGTCAAATTCCGCGAAAATGAAGACGCGAAGCAAAAATCGAGAAATGGGGGTCGATAGGGAATTTTATGACGAACATTTTAAAATAATAACACCTCAAACGGCCCAACCCTAAGGGGCGTACATCAATTGGCGTGGCACAGTGGCGGTTGGGTGCTTAGTCGATTTTTTTTAAATTTTGTACATATATATCTGGAATCATATGGATCATTTTTGATTTTTGCACCATGACTCAAAAACTACACGGTGGTCCAAAAAAATGACTTTCAATACATATGAATACAAAAATTGTAGATGATTGGCAAAACTGCCAAACATGCAATAAAACCATTAAAAATCGTGAAATTTTATAGCAAGTTTATTAAAAGCTAAAAAATATCACAAAATAAGCAAAAATATAGTTCAAAACTATGAAATACTACAGCAAGATTTAAAAAATTCTAAACACATGCCAAACATACCATAAAAAAATCGTGAAAAATTCTAGCAAGTTTAATAAAAGATAAAAATATCACAAAATAAGTAAAAATATAGTTCGAAACTATGAAAAACTACAGCAAGCTTTAAAAAATTCTAAAAAATTGATGAAATAGGCTAAACTTAAATAGAATAGATACGTTGAGAAACCTAAGCTAGCTAAAATAATTGCAAAAAATGGCAAAAAAATTCTATAAAATTGTCAAAACAGGCTAAACATTTGCATAGAGTTTTTGTAAAAACTACAGCAGGTTTTATTAAATCGTATAGTTATTTATGTACCAATGGTATAAATAGATCTTTATGCCCTGAGGGCGACGGGTGGGTTTGTAAGTCGCCCGAGGGCATAATCATCTGTTTATACCCTCGGTGCATACAAACTTTTATGTCATACAAGTTCGTTATTGCATCCACAATATAAATATAAAAAAAAACTATTTTTTGTCTTTATGCCCGCGCGGGCCATAAAGTTCACTTTATGCATGCACGGGCATAAATTAAAAATTTATTTAGTTGGTGATAAAGCAATAAAAATACAATAATGAACTGGTATGGCATAAAAAAATTGATGAAAGAGGCTAAACTTACCTGCAAACCATTAGAAACGTTGGGAAACCTAAGCTGACATAAATAATTGCTAAAAATGGCAAAAGTGACTAAAATTGCTAAAAATGGCTAAAAATGACTAAAAATGGATAAAAACGACTAAAAACTGCTAAAAGTGACTGAAAATTGCTAAAAATTACTAATAAATGGCTAAAAATGACTAAGAATTGATAATAGCAGAAGTCCAAAAAAACGGGCTAAAAATAGCTTAAAACTATTAAGACATTCAAGATTTCGTTTATTTTGAGCATTTTGATGAATAATTTTTATTACATTGATTTTTATTAATGCACAGGATGATAAATACTTATTATTATGTTTTTATTCATATGAAATATATAGTCAACAATGCGTTAAATTGAATTTCGTGTAAACAAACATACAGGTTATCTTAAAAAATAAGTCGTTACTTTTATGCTTATTTTATTTTAGCCTGTAGCCGATACTTAGAGTCATTTTTTATAAGAATTTTAACTTTATATATATACACTGTTTTAAAAAATTAGAAAATCAAATAATTATAAAATTTACTCTAGTGTGTATATTTCAAATATGACGTAGAAGAAAAATCATGCTCAGAACAAAAGACAAACAGGGCATTAGGGCACTAACTTTGTTATTAATATTCTAATTTTGATGGGACAACCGGTATTATGTCTAGAACACTTCATACATGTGTAAAGTTTAGGTCATGTGTTAGGTCATGAGTCATCGGGTTATGTGTATCATAGGTCGAGGGTCATAGATCTTAATAGGGCATGGGTCAATTTGTGCTAAGTTAGCCTAGGTTAGGTATTTGAAATTAGGACGAATTTAAGAACGTAAAAAATACAGGGTGCTTCAATGAAAAATACATGAATTGGATAAATCACAGATTTATGAGATACGCTGTATGCTGTTGGTTATTTTTGGAAGATACTTTTCATTGTTCTTTACAACTTTTATTTAGGACATTTTTGCCGATCTCAAATAGGGAAGTGGCTATCGTCCACGTGTATGTTTACTTTCCACAAAATTCAATTTTAACGCATCGGTGACTATATTTTATGTTTTAAAATGAGTATTAATGAACATAAAATTACTAACTTACTAACGTAAGTAGTAAAGTAAACCACAGTTAATGTATTGAATGCCAATTTTTTGAGACACCCTGTATCTTTAGAGTAATGGTGCAATGAAAAACAATAATGCATATGACTCGAGAAATATGTGTACCAAGTTTCAAAAGATCGGCCCGGGACCCAACCGCCATAAGAAAAGTGTCTGGTCCTTTAATTTTTACTTTTTAGTAATTTTAAATTATAATTTTATTTTTATTTTTGGTCTTTAAAGTAGATAATAAATAGAGAGGATATTATCCTAGTGTTGACTAAAGTTAAAACAAAAATTGAAAATATTTTCTTTTTAACTTAAAAAAAAGTTTGTTGTTAACCTTTTTTTATGGTAAATTTTCATCGAAATTTTGATTTACATTTTTTTTTATTTTTCAATATTTATAATATATATTAAGCCTATAAAAATTATGGATTTTTTATCCTGATGATCCTGGGCATTACATTTTTTCTGATTTTTCTAATTTTTTAAAATTTTTGCATATTTCTATAATTTTTTCTTAATTGTATTTTGCTTTTATATTTATTTTTTCTGATTTTTGCTGTTTTTCTGTTGTAATGTTCTGATTTGGTTTTTATTTTTTTTATTCTTTTTTTGCTGATTTTTTCAGATTTTTCTCATTTTTTCAAATTTTTTTCTGTTGTTGAAAGGTTTCCAGAAAACGAACTATTTTAAGTAGCTTTTGTTTAACAATAGAGAACTTGCATGATTTTTTTAATTTTTTATTTATACAGTTTATTATCTGCAAGTAGCGAAAGAACATGTTATAACTCATTTGGTTCACTTTTTGATTAATAAAAAATTGTTTAAAATATCACTCTGCATTGCATGAAATAGTTATTTTCCTAACAAGTGCGGAAAGTTATACTTTTCCGCACCCAATTGCAGTTGCCCGAACGACGCGAAGCGGAGTTCGGGCATGCAATTAAGTGGGGAAAAGATACTTTACGCAAGTGTTAGTAACAATATTTTTTCTACAAGCGCCTAGAATTAAAAAAAAATTTTAGCAAAAAGTATTTTTTCTACAAGCGCTAGAATTAAAAAAAAAATTAGCAAAAAGTATTTTTTCTACAAGCGCCTAGAATTAAAAAAAAAATTAGCAAAATAGTAGTTTACCTAACAAGTGCGGAAAGTGATACTTTTCCGCACGCGATTGCAGATGGCCGAACGACGCGTAGCGGAGTTCGGCCAGCAATCGCGTGCGGAAAAGTCACTTTACGCACGTGTTAGGTACACTATTTTTTCTACTAGCATGCGGAAAAAACACAAAAGCTAACATCAAGAAACATTTATTATTAAATACATCAACAAATTAATTATTATTAATATTAATATTAAATGTGCCATTTGTGGCATTTTGCAAATTAATTGCAGAGGCTAAAATGTTTTCTAACGAAGTCAGATTTCGGTTTGTTGCAACTGTGGCCATGGGAACTTGGCTGGAAGAGGTCATTCTAGAAGGCTTTTCTGGTGACAGCTGCTGACTAGTGGAAGGGCCAGCGACAGCGTCACTGAAGTTTAATATTTTATTTACTTTTCCGCACTAGTGCGGAAAAAACTTTTTTCCGCACGCTTGTAGAAAAAGTATTTTTTCTACAACTTTCAGCACGCTTGTGGAAAAAAATATATAAACGGCCGTGACGTCATTTTACGCAAGAATCTGTCATATATCTGCCATATATGGAAAAGTAATTGTATTTCTAATTTGAAAATGTATTTAGACAGGTTTGTCAATACGCTCTATCTAATGAGAATATTTTCAACTTTCGTTGTACTTATACAGAGTATTCCGAAAGTAACGATCTACTTTGTTATTTACCTATATTACTTATATTATAAAGTGAATGGTTTTGAAGTTATAGACAATTAAAAATCGCATTTTTTCAAATTTAAGAGATTGGCCAAACGACATAAAATCGGATAAAACGGCTTACATCTCCCTATATTAACTTTTTGATTTTTATTTTGTGACAAAAAATAAAATATATGAAATGTAGAAACGGACAAACATATTTGTCTAAAAGTCTGATCAATCCCCTCCAGGAAAAAAGTACTTCCTCCAGGAAAAAAAGTACTCCCCGAGGAAAAAAGTACCCCCCAGGAAAAAAGTTATCTACGCCCTTAAATTTGGTACTTATTGCGATCAACCCCCACTCTCATGCCTTCCTCATTGTCGGTAGGAGCCACCGAATCTGCCAAATCAACCAAAAACTTGCAAATTGTTTAATGTTGTACAACATCATTTTAAATATTTAATTGTTTATAATTTTTGCAATTATTGAACTAACCTATTGTCTAGCCTTTATTCTTTTTGGGTCTAAACTTTAACAATTTAACAAAATATTTTGATCTTTGAATTATTTCTCAACTTATTTAAAATATCGATATTTAGTAAATTCATTATCGTATTTTAAAAATAGTCTTTGTTAAATGTTTTAAATCTCAGTGTAATATTAAAATCACTATTTAGCATGTTTTTTTATTAAAAGAAAATTATTTTTCAGATTGCTTTTATGTTTTTAAAATAGATTGTATAATAGCGGTTTAATTGTTAAAAATGTGAAAGATTTGAATTTTTAGTGGCTACCTTTTATTATTTATTATTGGTTTAATTTAACACAGAAAAACTCTTAAATTTAATTATCTAAATATTGTTTAGACGGAAAGTAAAACGATATGGTACATATGAAAATATAGTAGGTAGCAAATGGATTGTCTTATAGAAGAAAAAGAAAAAACAAGAAAGCTCAATACCATGAAAGTGAGACGTGACTTCTACAAAAATATAACGTTAATACTGATTTATTAAAAATGTTCCACTTGATATCCCTTTATAAAACGTATTTTTGCTTTTGTACGTTATTTTCTAAGAATACAAAAAATGTGCCCTAAGTTGAAAAATATACGACATCATTAAGATTTAAGTAGGTGAAGTATTATAGTGACAGTATTATTGTGAAAAGCTCCAGTAAAAATGATATACAGAGTAGGATTTAATAAATTTAAACAAGTGAAAAACGGCTACATATTTGTCGTAATTTTCCGAGTTTTCAAAAATTTAAACTAGCGAAAATAAATTTCTGTATAGTATACCTGGTGACAATGACACTAGGGCCATCTTTATATCTCTTTCACTTTTCAACCGATTAGAATAAAATTTGGTACATATGAGACACGATTTTTAATTAACAGGTGTATAAAAAATGCCCGACTTCCGGTTTCGCCAAAAATCTCAATAAATGAACATGTTAAGGTGTCAACAGAAAGAGAGTGGTACATAATATATATCGGTGAAGAATGGAAAAGAGTACGTCAGTGTGTAAAATATAATTTTATTTAAAATTCGGCTTTGTGTTTTCGGCTTATAAAGCCATCATCAAAGCCTTCCTAAAAATAGTTAATTTACAATAAAAGTGAAAATATAAAATAATATTGAAAACTTACGTCAGTAAGATACCCCACCAAAGATCATTACAAACATGACAACAGATTAAAAATAAAATAATAGCAATAAGCTAATTATTGTTCGGCATACAACAAATCTGAGCAAAATCCATATTTTCAAGAGGTTATCAATCAAAAAGTGTACACACACGAGGCGGACAATCCAGGACGGAACGCGGCTGTAGCGCTCCAAGTGACAAAGATATTAAACAATAATTTTGACAGATGTGACTTAACTATTTATATTTATTTTATTAAAAGAAGTTTTGACTATCTAAAGCTAGCATCTGTATTTAAAAAAATATTTGTTTTATTAAAAGAAGTCTTGACTATTTAATCCAGCCTATTAAAAGAAAAAATAAAAAAAATTAAAAGGCTATGTGTGATTTGGTCCCCGGGCCTACTGTACCACTATGCCACGCTGCTACTTGAGCTCATGTTGTAATATGGCCAAAATTATTATTTAAGCGAATCACGTTTCATAATAAAATAGAGATAAATTAGTGCTCCGCGTGCCGTCTTGGATTGACCGTCTTGTATTTTATTTATTAATATTACAGAGCTAAACTATACACATTCACTAAATCTCATAAAGAAAATGATTTAAGTCACATCTGTCAAAATTATTGTTCAATATCTTTGTTACTTAGAGCGCTACAGTCGCGTGCCATCCTGGATTGACCGCCTCGTTTACACACGGCATGGCCGGTGAGAATAGTGTAATAATTACAAATGACAGACGACATATTAAGCTAACGTTGACAGATAACAGTGACAGAAGAGTACGTTCATCCAAGGTTCCGAACTGCACCAAACCGAGCTGAACTGATCATCATTTAACTAATGTAAGTGAGGGAAAAGGACTATACTCAGTAACTAGGGACATGATCCATACAGCGGTCCTAAGACAAAAAGTATACTTGGTTGGGAAGATCAACTGTAATGACGAATTTTTTGAGAGTAGAGTGAAGGGCTCTGACACTAGAGAAACTAGGCCAGAAGCTAGAAGAGCACAATAGACATAACTAGACCATGACCAATACATGGCAACTAGAAAAATAGACTTGAATAGAATATATTTTAAAAAGTGAAATGGGTATAGAAAAGACAAATTATTACCTAGTTCCATACTAGGCAGCAATAAAGGAGAGAACACATACGTATAGTCGCCTTTTACGACACAGTGTTTGCTGGGGTACCAATTCGTAAACCGGGCACCCACGGAGAATATGATGATGAATTCAGGTTAGTAAGGAGCAAACCCAGTAGCCAAGGATGAGTGGCGATTAGCAGATAAATTACAATAGTCATAGTAAAATGAACTAAAAATGTAAATTATTAATGAATAAAATTAAATTAAAACATAAATAATATAAAAAAAATATGAAATTATAAACTTTAAAACTTAAATTTTAAACAAACAACTCTGTTCTTTTTCTTAAATTTTAATGATTTCTTAGGTTGCTTGCTTGCTTGCTTGTGATTTTAACGTCTCTTTTCTGCTACTAAGGCTAATCTGGACGGGACCTACAGCTTATCGTGGACTCCGAACCACGGTCCTCAATCACCCTAAACCCAGGACTATGCCTTTGTCATTCAGGTGATCTACCGACTAGCAAGTGTGTAATTGTGCCACCAACCCCTATCAGTTCCACGAGATATCCGATCTCATCCGGCCTGGTTACCGGCGTGAATGAAGCTGCGCATGACACAAATACCTTTTTGCACTTGCCCAAAGTCTTATCTGACTTTAATTCCACTTGAGATTCATGGGGCTCGAACCCACGACCCGAACAATGACCAAGTATAAAGGCCAGTGCCCTAACCAACTCGGCCACCGTGTCCGGTAATTTTTTAGGTTGAAGAAAAACGATATTCATTTTCTAAAAGTTTAGGTTTGAATGGCTACGGATTTAGAATCGGGTTTAGAGGTGTACGAGGGAGTTTGAGTGAATATGGGAGTTGATGTAGAAGTTAAAGCGAATGTTCCTGAGGGTGTCAATGAAAAAATATACTATTAAATTTGAAATATTTGTTGGTATTGAATTTACAGCTATTGTAGTAGGATCAGTTTTTGAACATTGGTATTCGATTGGCTGACAAGTTTATCTTCATTGAATTTTAACTAGCAACTAGGTACTAATTTTATGTCTTTTTTAGAGCTAGTAAATTTTTTTGTGTCTACAGGGTGATTCATTATGAAACAGAAATTCGTTAACTGCGGATGGGGGTCACCGAGGTGATTCTGAAAAACTCCCATTCAATGGTTATTGCGCTCTTTATAACCGAGATACAGGGTGTTTTTTCCATTTGCCCATTTCTTTCCTTGCTCATAACATTTGAACCACCCTGTAAATTTATTGACATTTGGCAAGAAGTCCAGGTCAGGCTTGGCAAAAAATTCATCCACCCTCAAAACGACACACTGTATATGTGAGTTTTTAAAATTCGTCGCCATATTTGGAAAGAGCGCAGAAAATAGAATTCTGTGATGTATTTTTATTTTTGGCCGGACGAGTTTACTATTTAAATTTTAATGTCAATTTATTTTATTTGAGAATTTTCGGGGTACAAAATCGAATAGGACGTGAAACGATACTTTGAGTTGTAAAAACAATATGATTAATGTGATTAAGCTCAAATTATATTATGGGTTCGTTCCACGAATAGAATTTGAAATATATCAGAAGTAAAATATTAAATAAAAAAAAATTTGGACGCCAGTCAGTTGATTTTTTGGTGTGATTAGAAACAATTGACAAAAAAACTATGATTAATATATTTCAAAATCCGTCCTTTCTTTTTTTTGGGTTAAGGAAATTAAACTCAAATGAAACGTTATATTTGTTTATTTTACAATAGTACTATTCAGAGATATTTTTTTCTTTTTTTCATAAAAAAAACTTAGCTTCATTAGGTCTTGGTGTTGTAGGCGTAAGCTGTCCTATTCCAAGCTGTCCCGTCTCAGTTGTCCAGAAAAAAAAACTTCTTGGACCCGGCAAAATTGACTGTCAGACGTGAGAACCAGCGGAAAATCAACAATAACCAAAAACCCCTATAAATAAAGGGGAGACAAGAAATAAATCTTCAATAGAAAACACTGGCGATATAAAGATATACAAAGTCTGTTATTGGTATTAAATAGATAAAGAAAATAGGAGGTTCTTATCACCGGTAGGCATTTTGTTAAGAATGCCAAGAGAAGAGGGGGGGACATGACGCGAAGAAATAGGAAAGGGAACATCAAGCGAATATGAAACTATAAAATATACGGAGTAGAGGAAGAATGAAAATACAGGGTGGCACAAGAAAACGTAACAGACGAGTTTTTATTATTTTTTTATGTTATCGTCAAGCTTGCTTAACCTAACTTAGGTATTAAGTTCGGACTTGCTTGCATTTAGACCACTACATGATGTAATTACAAGTCAGTATTTAGGACAAAATACTACAAAAATTTGACATTCGAACACCCTGTATAATGATTGTTGAAAATGTCTGCATGGTAGAAGTGTAGAAACAAAGAATTGAAAATAAAGTTACTACCTTCGCATGCTTAAAGAAACCCTTTTTAGACTAGAGTACATGATGGGATTTTTATTGTTATCAAGGTGGTGTGGAAATGAGTACAATTAATCATGCAAAAATAACAACTTTATTTACCATTCTTTGTATTTACAAATCTACTAAGTAGAAATTATGAATGATCATTTGTGGTATTTGGTCCTAAATACGGACCTGTAATTACATAGTGTAGTGGTCTAAATTCAAGCAAGTACGAACTTAATACGTAAGCTTTAAAAGTTTACTTCGTTGGGTTAAGCAAGCTTGACGATAACAAAAAAAAAATAATAAAAACTCGTCCTATTCGATTTTGTACCCCGAAAATTCTCAAATAAAATAAATTGACATTAAAATTTAAATATTAAACTCGTCTGGCCAAAAATAAAAAATACATCACAGAATTCTGTTTTCTGTGCTCTTTCCAAATATGGAGACAAATTTTAAAAACTCACATATACAGGGTGTTGTTTTGCCAAGCCTGACCTGGATTTTGTTACAGTTTAATATAGCCGTACATTCAACAAGATATGCAGGTCATGCGTGCCAAATGTCAAAAAAATCTATAGGGTGGTTCAAATGTTATGAGCAAGGAAAGAAATGGGCAAAATAGATTAAAATCGGTTATGAAGAGCGCAATATCCATTGTATGGGGGTTTTTTAGAATGACCTCGGTGACCCCATCCACAGTTAACGTATGCCTGTTTCCCAATGAATCACCCTGTATAATAATTTGTTTTTTATTATATACAATAATTTTGCTAAATAAGTATGGATTTATTTTAACATGAGTTTTAAATTTGCGATTACACTGGTATGAAATGGGCATTAAACGGATTTATTTTCTGTATTTAAAATCTCGTATAATTTCCTTTGTGCTTTGTTCTGCCTAATTGTATTATTGTCAACATGAACGCGAAAATGCATCAGCATTTACATTTTTAAATCCTTTTTATATTAAATTGCGGTAAAGTTTGGAGCCCCTCAGGTTATTGATATTATAAATTTCTTTTTTATCTAAAACACTAATCTTTAATAAATTATTATTTTTATGAAATAAATAGTATGGTCGATGGTTGATTCCCAAATTATTTTTATTGCAGGTATTCACGTGATACAAAAATTTTTTATTCAAAGGGTAAAATTAAACTATACATAACTTTTTCTTGTATTGATTGGATATGTTTATTGGTTGAGAAATTTTGATGTTAAAATGTTTGATATCAGTTTATCGCTCGCATGTTCAAGTTTATTGACGTTCATTGATGTAAAAAAATATTGATTATCAAAAAAGCGACTAACCCTTGTGAAATAAGCATTTAATATGTTGGGTACCAAATTTGTATCGATATAGATCATATTTGGTCAAAAAATGGCAGTCGACGTATTAACATCGACTAATTATCGAAGGACCAAACTGCGTTTCAAGCAGTTAAATTAATACAAAAACGCATATTAAAGTGAATCGTCTAGGACATTAGGACGCGGCCACTAGGACGCGGCCATTATCATGCGGGGTCACTGGGACGCGGGGTCACTGGGACGCGGGGCCACTAGGACGCGAGGACACTATCGGACGCGAGGACACTAGGATGCGAGGACACAAGGACGCGAAATTGGGGAGCAACAAGATTAAAAGAAAAAAGTGGACTTTTTTATGTTTTTATTCCAAGTTTTTGATTGTGGTTACGGTCATCATCAGGGAAGCTGTATATATATATTATAATGAAATACTCAGTATGAGTTGTTTTTTTTGTATTATAAGTTAATTGTTATTTAATTGTTAAAAGTTTTGAATAGCATAAATAATTTTATCTTGTTTTGAATGTTATAAACAGAGTATATTGTTAAAAAGTTTAATTTTAAAGAATTTATTGAGAACAATTGGTGTATAAAATATTTAAAATCAGCAATTGTGGAGTATAAAAAGAATATTATTCTTATAATTGTTATATCATTATTATAATATCGCAAAAAACCGCTTAGTTTCACAGACACTAAATTTATCAAAAAAGTAACAATAACCATTACATTCAAATTTTCTCTTTCCTTTGCGCGAAACCACCTCCATTTTACACAATTACTCAAAATCAGACAGAATACAAATATCTCAGAAGTTACCTTCAGAAAAATATTTATTAAATGCGTTTCTTATTCATAAATAATTGTACTTCAAATTCAATATAGAAACAATTATGAACGTATTATAAAGGGATTTAATCATCATATTTTACCAGGAATAATATCATAGAAAGGACTGAAATCAGTAGGCTTTCAATTATGTAGGTATACAGGGTTTTCCCAATCCCCTGTGCAATATTTTATGTTCTTGAAGGCCTCGTTTTTGTTTTAATACATTTTTAACAATTTTATACTTCCAAGTAAACAATAACTACCTTTAGCAAGTATATGGTTTTATAGATATAGATATATATTTAATTGTGGCAATCCTTATTATACTTTCGCGTAATAGTGTCTACGCGTCCTAATGGCGCCGCGTTCTGGTGTCCCCGCGTCATAGTGTCCCCGCGTCCTGGTGTCCCCGCGTCCTGGTGTCCCCGCGTCCTCTATTCCCCGCGTCCTCTATTCCCCGCGTCCTAGTGTCCCCGCGTCCTATTGTCCCCGCGTCCTATTGTCCCCGCGTCCTATTGTCCCCGCGTCCTAGTGTCCTCGCGTCCTAGTGTTCCCGCGTCCTAGTGTCCCTTTCCCTAAAATGAACTGTAAAAGATATTTTTACACTCGTTTATTGATATTAAAAGAATATATTATAAAAGATATATTATTTTTAAATACACCTTAACAATGATCAAGTTAACTATTGTCACTCACTATTAAATGTATATTACAGCTTGTGAAATCTCAAAAAATGTTTTCTGTATGATGTGATAAAAATGCGCGGTCTTAACCGGAATTTTTAACGAATAACTTTTACATGTTGTAATCAACTAACCTCTGCGAGATATCTGAAAGGCTAATGAATGCGTGAACAAATTTTAGCGCGAAAAGGTATTTTACACCGAAAACGAAGGAGAAGAGTTCCAACCGTCCTTTTTTTGATATTTTTGACATTGGAATGATTTCAGGGGTGAACTAGATGCAATGTAGCTGATCTCGTTAGTCTTACTTTGAGAATGCTGGTTAAATAGAGACAAGACGCAACAAAATTTGACACGCGTGTATTATTTAGAACAGATTGTACTTTATAACGAATTAATTTTTGGTTCTTGGGAAGCGAGACGAAGACAGAAAGAATTATAAAAGAGATAAAGATAATGTGCATCAAATACCAAGTGATATGAACCTATTTTTTAGATATTATATTGTTTTTTTTACCGTATTCGCCGTTTAGAAAACATTGTTGCCAAATAATAAAGAGTTTGGATATGGTATTCAATATTTATTAGATGAATTTGATTTTAAGAACACATATCTAGGATTGTAAATTCTGGATAATTTTTCAGTGAAATTTATTCAGTATTTAGACAATTTATGAAAAAATTAAATACTTTAGTTTCCATGATCAAAAAACACGTCGCACAAATACACAATAATTACGATCTTTACAACATAGAATTAAACTGCACGATGATAATGGATGTTTATAGCAGTAAAAGTTTTGACTACGAATATGGTCTAATAATTTTCCATTATAATTTATTAGTCATCATGCAATAATTTGTTATTATTTAAAATAAAGATAATCCCAAAAAAATGATGTTATCTTTTTTAGTAATTTCAAAAAATATAATATAATATTTTTTCCACAGATTTTGTCATCCCGTTATTCGCCTACGACTGGAAAGACTGATGGGGACGCAAATAACAAATCTGACAGATCGACAATTCATGCAAAGATTCCAAGAACGTTTGCTCGAGGATTATGCAGACAAAATGGAAAAACGAGTCAAAACGAGAGAGGTGTTTACAAACTTATATTTTTTGTTTTTTATTTAATATCAGACAGTCGCCTGAGTTGAATAAAAAATAGTTTTTAGAGTGATACTTTTTTTCTCGCAGTAGAGTGATTTTAAGCGGTGATTCGTCAAAAAATTAACGTTATGGAATGAGAAATACTGGAAAGGAGTGCTCAATGGTTACACTGGGAGCACTCAGTTGGGGCGACGCGTAGTGATAGAGTGGTTGGTTTGGTTAAATATTCATGAAATTCCAATTTAATTTAATATTTTGAAGTGAAATCGTAAATAATTGAAAAAAAAATGAAAAAAAATCGGAAAAATTGGAAATATTCGAAAAAAATATTTTGTTCAAAACTAAAAAAAATTTAAAAAACCAAAAAAAAAATATCAACAAAACGGGAAAAATCGGAAAATTGAAAACAGGAAAAAACGAAAACCGGAAAAATCGGAAAAACGGAAATATCGGAGAAATAAAAAAAATTGTTATAAAAATCGAAATAATAATGGAAAAAATCGAAAAAGTAGAAAGATTTTAAAAAAAAACTATTTTCAGAGAAATATTATTTTTTTATATTTGAAGCATTATTTACTTATAGTACGTTTAAGTTGTACACAATATATTTTTGATTTTTTTGTAGTTTGAAGAATTGGAGAGAATTAAAAATCTGGTATTAAATGGTACAATACCGATTACAAGTGCTCCAAAAGAGATGGCACGACATCCTGTTATGTTAATAGATGCTTATTGTAACAAATTGATAGCTGCCAGAAGAGCAAAGGTAATTAATTTTTTATAACTTAAATTAACTCCAATTTAATAAAATATCTAGGAATGATATTTACAGCGCGACCTATAAGATCTATTGTGCCCCCTTCGAGTGCTTAGCCCTTGAGGGTGTTTCAGTGATTAGAGCACCCGGTCCAGACCTATTCTACTAAGGAGATTAGGATGTCTGATGATTTCAAATTCGGTAGATCTTTCTCTTTTATCTGATATGCTCCTAGTCCTTCAGGTTTTACAAAGCAGTGCATTCAGACATTATGTGGAATGAGTTTTCAACCTTCAAGTCACAAAATCTGCTTTCTTCTTGTTCGGCTAGTCCAAGCTTCTTAAGATGTCCTCTCAGCCTACAATACTTTGTGAGAACTCCTGTTAATATTCGAAGCTTGTTTTTACTCAGGTTGATACATTTTGTGACCTCTTCTAGTTATAGTTTCCCAGAAGGACTTTCGTTTGTCTCATTCCTTGAAGATTGATCCAGTGGTTGGATCTTTTTATTTCCACTTTTCTTTTAATTCTTTTGGTATCATGATGTTACTGATCCCACAAAAGGGTTCAGACCCCAGTAATGGTTTTTAAGTCCCTAGGATGGTGACTGTATCATTCTTGCCTAGCTCATTTAGTTTTTCTAAGCATTCCGTGTCCATCTTGAAGTTGATTACGGGAGCTCAGAGCTTTGATGGCTGCTGGACTATCCGACATAATGACAATTTCGTGCCCTTGAAATTTATTTCAACGTTGAGCTGTACACACTTTTCAATAGCATATATTTCTGCTTGACAAATAATTGGTGATTTACCCAAGCTTTCAAAGCATCTGGTACCAGGCCCATATACTCCTATTCCAGTACCCTCTGCTGTCCAGGATCCATCAATGTACCATTTAATGGCATTTCTGTTGAAGTTAGCAATGATGTTCTCGCCCCATTCACTTTTTCTACCGAGTTTTGTGCTGAATTCATTCACAAAGTTATACTTTTTTGGTATCTCGTCCTGAGGCATGTCCCCGATACGGAAATCGGGTTTACTTCGGTCATCCGACATGTTGTCCACACATTCTCCACTTGTTTGTGCAGAGGTGTGAGGTTTAGGATTACCTTTATTGCAGCCGTTGGACGTTCTCATGTCTCCTGTTATGCATATGCAGGCTAACGACTGAACCTTTGACAGGTTGCTTCTCAAGGTTGCAAGGTTAGTTCTTCTACTCCAAGCAACAGCTCTGTAAGTAATGATTGGTCTCACAATATCTGTGTACATCCACTACAGGATTTTTAGGTTGCAGCCCCAGTTTTTCCACGCAAAGTTTCTGCATACCATTAAGGCTTTCGTACCTCTGCCAACCATTTGGTTCTGGGTCTTCCATGTCTTCTTATTCCTCCTGGCTGCCATTGTAGCATAACCTTGATAATTCCTTTGGTCTTTGTCTGCATATATGTCCCAGCCACTCGATTCTTTGAGCTTTAATTTTCATTATTATATCTTTTCTATTCTATATTCCTGCTCTCCGATCTTCACTGGCCCCATTCGTTCATTTATTCTTTACTTATCTTTTTGTATTCGTCATAGCGATCGTTTCTGCTACATACATTGTTATGGGCCTTATTATTATTCTGTATATGTTCATCTTTGTTTGTTAAGTCAGTATTTTGCATTTTAACAGATTTTTATTTGCTTCATATACTCTGTTTGTTCCCATTATTTTTTCTTCAATTTCCGTTCTTCTTTCCCCTTTATTGTTTAAATTTTTGTACTTTTTCGCATTTTTATTCCCTGTTTTGCAAAATCTCATTATTTTAGTTTGCTTCATATTAGTGTTTAGTCCCTACTTCTTCCCTTCTTCTTCAATCTCCTTTAGTATTTTTCCATGATTGTGAGTTTTTTGTCACTGATAATATGTCATCTGCATATGAGATTAATTGACGTGCTGTTTTTCTCAGATTTCCCTTTTGTATCTTTCTTAAAACGAATTCTAGCGCCAGATTGAACAACGTGGCTGACAATGAGTGTACGAAGACTATGAAGCCATAGTTCCTAGCCTGCGTCGTTGTATCGTTTAATTAACACAAATTTTATTTGGTTCTGAGATTTAATTAATGCATTAAATAATTATATATTTTTCTTTTGTAAATACAATATATAACGACATGTAAAAATTTCATATCTATCATCTCGACATGTAACAAAACTTCAACTATTTATTTTCTTCGCTATCTTAATTTTTATTAAAAAGTCAAAATAGTTAGCCACAAGTAAGCTAGTAACAAGTAAATTAGTATAATTTCAGCAAGTAAAATTAGAAAATTATTTATTAGGAAGAGAATTCTTAACAATGAGTCTTTTTGTCTTTTACCTTATTTCGAATTCTTCCGTTTCCCATTTCTTCATTTCTCAAAGACTTGTTCGAAATCTAAAATTAACATTTCAAGTTGATGTTCGTATGCTTTTTCCATGATTTGTTTAATAGTGTGTGTTGCATCCTTTGTTGATCTATCTCTTATGAATCCACATTGATATAATCCTATGATATTTTGAGTTTCAGTTACTAGTCATCTTTGTATTAATGATGGTAATATTTTATATTCTACATTTAATATTGTGATGCTTCTATAATTTTGCATTGCTGCTGGTCTCCTTTTTTGTGTATCGTAAAAATTAGTCCAATTTTCCATTCGTTTGGTATTTTCTCCTGTTCCTATATTTTATTAATCATTCTATGTATTCGTTCATGCAACATGTTTCCTCCGTATTTTATTAGTTATAAATTTATTCCATCCTTCCCAGGTGCCTTTCCGTTACCATCTCTCTTGATAATATCTCTTACTTCCTCTAATGTTGGTTCTTCTGTAATAATTTCCTATCACTGGTTACTTTAGTAATTCCTTAAAGTATGTTGTCCAAATTTTTTATGTTGTTTTTCCTTCTTCACTCCTTGATTGTTCTTTATTCCTTTTAATTTGTTTTTGAAAGTTTTCTTATTTTATTTTTTTTATAATTTTTTTATGAATTTCTGCTCCATTTCTCGTTCTCGATTTCATGTCCATCGACTTTTTTTTCTTGTTTATTTTCTTGCTCTCTTTCAGTAGTGTTTGATATTTTCGTATATTTTCTGGTTTGTTTGTTCTTATCCATTTTAACCCAGCCTCCGCTTTTCTTTTAACTATTTTTTGGCATTCGGTATTGTACCATTCTTTTTGTTCTCTTACTTCTTTTTACATATAACTTTGCTCCTTGTATGCCGTTTTTTGTATTACCTCATTCGTCTTTCACGTCATTACATTCTGCCTCTCATCTTCTGTTCAGTATTTTTCAAGTTGTTCTACAAATTTTCTGTGTACCTGATTATCCTTTAATTTTTCAGTGTCCCATTTTATTTATTTATATCTGAACTTTTGTGACTTTTTATTTTTTATTTTATTTTTGCCAATACCATGCTGTATGGATGTGGAAAATTTGTGCAGCTTATGGTGAAATCTGTTCTGGTTGCTAGGTTGCCTAATCACAGTCCGTTATTGTTGGTCCTTTCATGTATTGTATGTTTTCCTGCAACGATTCGATATATTATTCTTTTCCTATTTGAACATTGATTACCATGATCGTATCTTCCTTATGGATCTTTTTTATTTCTTCTTCTTCATACCATCTGTCTTTTTCTTCTCTGCTTATACGTTTAGTAATGATAGGTTGGACGGGTTTGCTTCTATCCTTGCATAAGTCACTTATATCATAAAGGCTACTCCATATTATCCTTATCTCTCCGCTCCCTGAGTATCTAAGAAGGAAATTTTTGCATTATATTTCTCCTTTTTTCTTCCATCTAGTATCTTGTATAACAGCTATGTTTATTTCTTATTTTCCCCATTCCGCTTATATCTATTGAATTTTTCCTACAGTTACCATTGTTCTAGTATTGAATGTGCTTATTTTCATTGTTTTTTATTTCAACTTGTGTTTTATTTTTTGTTTCCTTTTCTTTGTTTTATGATTTTCTAGTGCTTCAATTTTAGTTGATACTATTTTTCAGGTTCTTGTTGTCGTCGATTCTTGTTTTCTTTCTTCTATATCATTTTTGGTTTTTGGGTTCGATTTATTTATTTCACTCTTTTTGTTGTCCCACTTCCATTTCTCACCATTTATGATTTCTTATTGTACCAAATTTTAGCTATGCTTCCTTCTTGTCTCTCATCCCTTACGATGTCTCTTATTCGCTTCTGTTTCAGCCTTTCATTTTTCGAAAAAAAAAATTATATATATATATATACAACTTCTAAAAAAAACAAACCACCAAGTTTTTTGGAGAAGTATGCTACTGAATGTTGTATAAATATTTATATTTAATTTAGATATATACCTTTGTTTACATTGTTTTAAATTATCTGAAATTTAACATAAATTGTGAAAGTTGATATATTTTTTAAAATATCAATTTTAAAATAATTCAAAATTCTCTGAAAGTGTCTGATATTTCCATAAATGCAGAAAAATGTCATTAAATTCCTTTATATATTTTTGAAAATGTCACTTATATAATACTTTTCTATATTGCCTGATAATATTTGTTTTTTCTATAAATGATAAAAAATATCTGACATTTAACATTATCTTAAAGGTAAATGTTTATATTTTTCTGGAAGTGCTTAAAAAATTGGCCTAAATTTTATGAATGGTCCCAAATTTATACTGAATTATCTGATCATAGACCTAAATTATTTAAAAAATGACCTAATTTTTTAATTTTTTTTGAATGGCCTGAAAAGGTCATAAATTGCATAAAATTTAACCGACTCTATATGATAACTAAACTAAATGTGAATTTTTGTATAAAAACCTAAAAATATCTTAAATTGTTCCTATGTTATATTTTTCTAGAGATGCCTAAAAGAATTTAAAATATGTCGATAATGACATTATCTGCTTGTAAAATTTGATTTAAATTCAATAACACTTACTGTCAGTAGATAGAACGTCCATTAACTTCAATAAGTAAAGGCGATGACGTTTAGAATAAAACTTTACAAGTTGATTTCTTGTATAATGGTCACAATCTAAACGTCATTGTCATTAGTTACAGAACCGTTAAAGTTAACGAACGTTCTATCTACTGACAATTAATATATTAAAAGTTGACTTGAATATATTTGGAACTTTTTCTTTCTAAATTTCTTCTTATTTTTAGATCAAGATACCAAAAGTTAAGATCCCGACGTTCCTCTATTGGGACGACACTCCCGATCAAGAATCTGGTTTGAAGATTGGCAAAGGTCACGTATTTAGAGCACCTGGTGAGAAATTATGTTTGGGAACGGAGACTTTCCAGACATACAGTGAAGAGGAGGAAGCACAGTATTCAGTGCCTGACGAAGAATTCAACAAGATAGTATATGAGAACCCAATGGTTAAGTTACTATTGGGTTGTGAGGTAACCGCATTTATTTTTTTCTATAACCTTGTAATAGAGTTAAATGAAAATAATCGTACAGAATTAAATTCATTAACATTCTCTAATTAGTGTTACTTTTGTTTAATATTTTTTTACGTAGTTATGTCTTGGTTTTCTTAATACCATTTTTTAAAAGCACCGCCAGGTACCAGTGTACTTTTGGCATCGATACTGTGTACATTTTTTCGCTAGGTATTTAATGTTCGGTCCATTTAGCTAGGCCATTTGTTTCGTTTAATTTCGACCATTACTAAAATGTAAAATTAAGTTAGTGCTCTTTTCTCCATTTAATTTCGATGAATAATAACGAAGATAAGTATTAGTATCCTTTGGCATTAATGCTGTTTACGTGTTTCGTTAAATTCTTAATCTATGTTGCATTTATAATATAGTGCCGCTTGTTCCGTTTAATTTCGATAAATAATAACGAACATAGGTGCTAGTGTCCTTTTGGTATTGATGCGAAAGATTTGTGCTTAAGTATTTATTCTATGTCCAATTAAGCTAATGCCGTTTGTTCCGTTTAATTTCGATTAATGATAAGGAAGATATGTGCTAATGCCATTCTGTCTTTGATGCTGCGCATACGTAGGCTGACTTGTATTACTTTAACAAAACCGAAAGCCGATGTTAGCTTGTTGTTAATTGCGATGACGTTGAAAGGTCAAACTTTTTTCAATATTAAGCTTAACGTTTTCCCATGTTATTTCCCATAAGGATTGCTCTCGAACCTCAATCTTTTTTTGTCTTTTTATCTGCTTTTTATATATTGTTATTTGATTCCTGTAAATTAGTAGGCATCCTTTTTAATTTTTCTATCATTTTTCTTGTTTATAATCATGAGCATCAACGTATTTAAATTACCGTTTCTAATATTTTGGTTCTTCGTTTCTTCCATTTCCACTTCCTATTATTCTCCTTCTTCTAAATTTTTATTAATTATGAACGTTTTATTATTTTCATCTTGTGTGTAAAATTGTTAGAAAATTCATTGGAATTGGAACAAAATTCATAAATACAAAACGGAATTTATTTCACAAAACATTAAATTCATTTCAATGGTTATTGCACAACATTTTGTAACCTTGTTAAAGATTGTTCGAATTTAAAATAAATGAAAACTCATACAATAATTCAATTTACATTGTCAACAGAAATTAGAAAAATGAAAAGAAATAAAATTCTTTTAACGCCTTGTTCATGCCAATTAAAAGAGATAAATCCTGTAAAACAATATCCTGTTCCCATTTTCCTTGACAATAAATTGAAAACGCAATGTCCATTATTGGCGTTATTCATTTTCCTGACTCTTATCTCTTCTTAGCAAATAGTATGGGAAAAAATAATATGCTTTTCCACGACCACTCCTGTAACTGACGCAGTTTTCTCACATTGGGATTTTTCCATCGTATGGATTTTTTAAACTAATATTTACTTAGAAGTTCATATAATATTTACTTTTTTAATGTCTAATATGCAACGAATTTCACACATTAAAGTGGATATATAAATTTCCATTATACACTCAAAATTTTGTAGAAAAAATTGTCGAAGTAAATAGCAGTAGAAAATGCAATAATGCATACTTAAGGTAAAAATTAATTAAAAGCTTATTTCAAGGTCAAGGAGTAAGTATCCGTATACATAAACATCAAGGTCAAGGTCAAACATATCCGTGTATTTAGACTTCCATTTCAAGGCCAAAGTTATCCAACCAAGAATTATTATTGTTTATCTACTCTAGCTTGAAACGTTACTTTAATTTGTTGATAATTAGCAATAAATGTGGTTTAAGCTTAATTCTTTTTTTATGGGTTCGTTCCATTTAGAAAATTTAAAATATATCAAAAAGTAAAATATTAAATAAAAAAAAATCTACGCCAGATTTCGATTTGGTGGTCTCTGTTTTTGAAAAAGAATATAAAACAATGATAATATCAATATGAAATACTTGAATTTTTAGATCAAAATATGAAATATAAAAACTATCTAATTGAATTAAATTTTAAGAAAATCTGTGAAAACAAATTGAAAATAGATTCTCTTTTTGTAATCAAGACTGAAAGAGCACCACAAAGATCAAATAATTTATATTGTTATAAAAGATGAGATATGAACTTTCAAGTAAATATAAACACACTGGGGCGTACTTTAATATTAAAATTTTAGCAAAAAATTTCAAAATGACAAATTTAAATATTTTTTTCGTTTCTCTCAAGTTCTTGAGCTGCACAATTTTTTGCCCCTTTATAGGCCGATAGCCCTAAATGAAGATGTTGGATTCAATCCATTAAATTGTATCCTTGTCAAAACAAGAATGTGTACAAGACCTCAGATTTGGTTTATTTTTTTATACAAGACAATTTAGAAAGCGACCTCTTCAACTCACAATAATCGACTGAAGTGGATACATAAATTTTTAACTTAATATACAATCTGTAGACATAACTACTAACTCTCAGTTGCTAGATTCTAAAGCAATATCTCATGTATGCCACCTACAATTCATAAAATACTACTTAAAAGTATTTCTACAAAAGACTCTTATTTTCGGCGTTTTGACCAGCCTTTCGGCGACTTGTCCATTCGGCAATTTGTCAATTCGGCGATTTGTCCATTCAGCGATTTGTCCATTCGGCGATTTGTCCATTCGGCGATTTATCCATTAGGTCATTTGTCCATTCGGCGATTTGTCCATTCGGCCATTTGTCCACGATCGGCGATTTACCCAAACAGGAGTTTCGGCGTTTTAATATAATATAATGAATATTTTTATCAGAGTATCTTCATTAAAATTGTGACTTCGGCTTCGATGCCACAAACCCGATCTATGCAGCGTCGTTTTACAGGCATCGGAAATTTGTCCACGTTCGGCGATTTGTCCATTCGGCGTTTTGACCACTTTCGGCGATTTGTCCAAAGTCTAGTTTCAGCGTTTTGACCAGACTTTCGGCGATTTGTCCATTTGGCGATTTATCCATTAGGTCATTTGTCCATTCGGCGATTTGTCCATTCGGCCATTTGTCCACGATCGGCGATTTACCCAAACAGGAGTTTCGGCGTTTTAATATAATATAATGAATATTTTTATCAGAGTATCTTCATTAAAATTGTGACTTCGGCTTCGATGCCACAAACCCGATCTATGCAGCGTCGTTTTACAGGCATCGGAAATTTGTCCACATTCGGCGATTTGTCCATTCGGCGTTTTGACCACTTTCGGCGATTTGTCCAAAGTCTAGTTTCTGCGTTTTGACCAGACTTTCGGCGATTTGTCCATTTGGCGTTTTGTCCATTCGGCGATTTGTCATAGACCGCTTTTACGTAACCAGGGGATGTTCGGGTATTTTCGGATATGACACAAATAACATTATATTGAACATGTTTCAATGTTTTTTCTTTATTTTTCAATTTTGTACCGTCCAGGTTTTTTCGTTATATTTTTCACCTTTTCAAATTAATACTTATGATAGGTACAACCATTTTTAATGTATTTTGATCAAATACACTTCATTTTTTATAGGAACGTGCTAAATGACGTCCATTGCAGATATTCATCGAACTTATGTCAGAATGAGGTACCTAAATAACGTCATAATGACGTTATTTTAACTGACGTCATTTAGTGGTGATGTCAAATTCACGTTATTTTTTGGTAATATGACGTGACTGACCAAAATATGACCACAAACTAACGTCATTATGGCGTACGGTGGCTACCTGGGTACTTCTGAATTTGTTGTCGTGGATTTTCCTAGCGCTTGTTTTATCACAAAGATGTGGTCTTTGATACTTTGTCTCTTACTGAAGCTTTATACAGGGTATTTCAGAGTGAAATGTACATACGTTAGCTGAACGTGTGAAACACTTGGATGATTCAAAACCACTAGTTAATAATGGGGTATCATACCTCATTACCTACATGGATATTGCCTGAATTTTTATTTGGTCATAACTCAACAACCACTTGGTACAAAATTATCAAATTTGGCAGGTAGACTTCCCTAGATATAGGCCAAATATTTCCATAAAAACCGTAATTAAAATCCAGGTCCGGCTTAACAAAACTTAACCATTTCTTTCTGCCCTGCCTCAAAAACAACACCCTACAGTATTTTGTAAATCTGATAAGATATTAGAAAAAAGCAAAAAAACTGAATTTGATTAAGGTCTTTTAAGTTTGCGCATTTCATTTCATAAAGGTCCTAATTTTTCTAATATGTTTTTGTATGTAAGTACTTTTTAAATGTCTCAATTTAGTACTTTTTCATGACTTTGAGATAATGTTAGAAATGTTTTACAGGGCCGTAATTAGCTAAAATAATAATTTCTTCTAATTCATGAATACCCTGTGTAATGAAAAGTCAGGATATTAAGGCTCAAAAAAACTCTTAACAAATATCAGTTAAACGTATATTAAATTATAAATTATAAATAATAATCACACAGCTAAAATTATAAAATAAATTCAGCAATTTTATTTCCTAGATAAGCAAAATAAATCAACACCATTAAAAATAATTTAACCTAATAATTGCTTATTTCTTATTTCTTCACATGCAATTATGTAATCTCTGTAATAAGTAACTATTTTATCTAGAAGGACGGAAAAAAGGTTTTCACAGCTAAGTAGTTTAATAAAATTTTAATGAACGCGCTGACAGTTCATTAATGTAACTTTGTTATGTTTATTCAATGTTGTAATGGAAATAGTCGAGCTGCTGTAAGCGAATTTGAGAGGAGGTTTCCTGGACATCGGCTGCCTAACCATCAAATTTTATCAAACTATTTTTATTATCTTAGACAACACGGTCGTTTTCTAACACCAAAATTCAATGAACATACTTAACTAGGATGTCAAACGTTGGTGTAGAAGAAAATATTATCAACATAGTTGAAAATTACCCAAAAATTACTACTCTCAGAATAAGTAACGTACTAAACGTGCTTCATGTTACTGTTTGGCGGACATTAAAAAGAAATCAGTTGTATTCATTTGATATTCAACAGTTACAGAGATTGGAGATCGAAGATGAATTGCGTATTATTCGAAATAGAAGAATAATTATCAGATGTTTATTTTCTGAAGAATCATAATTTACAAGGGATGAGGTATACATCTTAAGAAATTCTCATTTGTGGGCACAAGAAAATCCACACGCTATAAGGCAGAGCCATTCGAAATATAAATTTTCTGTAAATATTTGGTGTGGTTTACTAAACAACCATTTGATTGGGCCGTATGTTCTCCCCAATAAACTTACAAGTGATGCATTCTTAGTTTTTATTCAAAATCATTTACTACTACTACTACTGAAAAATGAAAATATTGTGGGTATGTATTTCCAGCATGATTTTTCTACGCCACATTTTAGAGTAATCGTAAGAGACTTTCTAGATGAGAACTTTCCTAACATGTGGATAGGTCGCGGTGGACTTCATCACTGGCCGGCAAGGTCACCGGATTTTAATGCTGTTGATTATTATCTGTGGGTATATTGAAAATCAATCGTCTATAGTAGTGAAATTAATACACGCGATGAAATTCTGCAGCGAATACACACTGCGTATGAAAAAATAAGAAATAAACCGGAGAAATTGTCAAAAGGGCAAGAATATGTGTAGAACGGAATGGTTGTCATTTTGAACAATTATTAGATTAAATTTTTATTAATAGTGTTAATTTATTTTGCTTATTAAGGAAATAATATTACTTAATTTATTATATGTTAACTGTTTGAGTATTATTTATGATTTATAATTTAATATACGTTTAACTGATATTTGTTAATTCTAAAGAGTTTTTTTGAGCTTTAATATCCTTACGTTTCATTATACAGGGCATTCCTAAATTAGAAGAAGTTATTATTTTAGTTACATACGGCCCTGTAACACATTTTTAACATTGTCTCAAATTAATGAGAAAGTGCCAAATTGATACATTAGAAAAGCACTTATATACAAAAGAAATATTTTCTGTACTTTACCCTAAGAAAATTATTTTTAAATTCTTAAATTGACATTTTTTAAAAAAATAATTTATAACAAAAAATTATAGCCTTTGAAACGAGATGCGCAAACTTGAAAATACCTTAATATAATTCAGTTTTTTTCGCACTTTTCTAATATCTTATCAGATTTACAAAATATTGTTATACAGGATGTTGTTTTTGAGGCCGAAAGAAATGGTCAAATTTTGTTAAGCCGGACCTGGATTTGAATTATGGTTTTTATGGAAATATTTTGGCTGTATCTAAGGAAGTCTACCTGTCCAAGTTGATATTTTATACCGGGTGGTTGTTGAGTTATGACCAAATAAAAATTCAGGTGAAATCCATAGGTAATGGTATGATAGCCAATTGTGAATCAGTGATTTTAAATCGTCCAAGTGTTCCACACCTTCTGTTAATGTATGTACATTTCACTCTGAATTACCCTATATACGTTCGGAGTTTTCCAACCCTTTTTTCCATATATTCTTTCTGTTATCGTACTCTACCGCTTTGCCGTTTTTATGTCTTTTCATTAACTTCCTTTTCACTTATTTAATTTTTATTTGTTTCTATATTTTAAAGTAGTTGGTCTCTTCATTTTATTGTCTTATACTATTTGTTGACAGAAAATTTTTGATCTGTCTTTTATGTAATTTGCATTCGTTAACACTACTTGATTTTATGGAATGATTTTTTAACGTTTTAACCAAAAGTTTTGTGGTTTTTTAATTTTTTTGTGCAGTCTTTCCATTTATACACATTTTTCTGTATTTCTATTTTTTTAGAACTAGAATGTTATTTAATAATGTAATTTTCATTTGTTTTACAATAAAATAAACAAAGTTATATTTTTATTATTTTAAACAATTGGAGTAACTCCTTCAGATTACATTTTTTTTTATTTTTATGCATTATTTAACATTAACAGAGTTTTGGTTTTATTAAATATTTTGTTTTGTTCTAGACTGTTAAGGAAATGTACGACTTAGCCAACAAGATTATCGGAGCATTAAGAAGTATAGATGAAAATATCCAAAAAATGTATGAGGACACCGGTTCGGATCAGTTAAACCAAATAGGATAAACAGAATAAAATTTTTATTATTTATAGCTGATATTGTAATCGTTATTTCGAATTAACATTTCCTATATTAGTAGTTAAGATTTTTTCACTAATGAAAATGTATTTTTATTTTCAATTATGCCGCATTTCCAGTAATCCAAATATTGCATTTTTTTAATGTTATTTGTAGAGATTAAGATCAATAAAGCTATATTTTTCCGATTGCTTTTATTGGAGTCTTTAATTGAATGCAATAAACAAAAAAATTATTAGTTAAATTATAAAAAATAAACTAGTAAAAGGAATAATCTCTGCGCGATTTTTCAAGTTTACGGCCCGTTTCCGTCAGCGAAAGAAAGTCTGATTCGAAAAAATCGGAATTTTTCCAATAATTTTTTTTTTCAATTTATTTTTCAACGAGCCGGTTGCGATATGGATATCAATCAATGCGTCTTGACTTACACAACAACTCCTTAATAGAAATTAGTATCGACAAATTTTCTTTCCTTATCGAGATATCTCGAATAGAAGTTTCACTTAGTAGGCGGGACCGGGATCCTCGGACCCGAAATTGCTCATCTTCTGATAGAGCCTTTCTTTATTGAATAAAAACCGATGGCCGAAAGAATTTTCGGGATCGGCCGTACCGTTCTCGAGTTATCGTGCGCACAGACATCCACACATCCACATAGACAGACTTTTTTTTTCGCGGAAAATGAATTTTTTCCACGTTTCATGATATTTTAAGTCATTTGAATCAAAGTATTGGCGGGCCGTAGTAATAGTAGTTTAATATTTTATTTTTAGCTCTCGCCCCTAAGATAAGGGCCAATTGTACATTGGGCACTTAAGCTCGAGTTCAGCATAAACGATTACTAAACCTTGAAAAGCGCCGCTCATGCGTTGTACATTACGAGTTCAGACTCTCAGAGCTGGTTTAACGTAAGTTCAATTTGAGCGGCAAAGTTTGGCGGCTTAAGTCTAATTTTTGGAATTTAACCTCACAATTCGTCTAACCTTTCAAGAAAACCAATCCATAAAAAAAGAAATAATACAGAATATATTTTTTAAGATTATTGCTTAAGAATCTTTGTTTAAATGACGATAAAATTACACGGTGTCCAGGTTGGTTAAGGCATCGACCTTTATACTTGGTCATTGTTCGGGTCGTGGGTTCGTTCCCCATGAATCTCAAGTGGAATTAAAGTCAGATAAGACTTTGGGCAAGTGCAAAAAGGTATTTGTGCCATGCGCAGGCCAGATGAGATCGGATATCTCGTGGAACTGTTAGGGGTTAGTGGCACAATTACACACTTGCTAGTCGGTAGATCACCTGAATAACAAAGCCATACTCCTGGGTTTAGGGTGATCGAGGACCGTTGTTCGGAGCCCACGATAAGCTGTAAGTCCCGTCCAGATTAGCCCTGGTAGCAGCAAAGATACGTTAAAATTAATAGCAAGCAAGTAAATAAGAATATTGCTTAAGAATCTTTGTTCAAATAAGAATATTTTAATTAATATTATCAGAGACACTGGCACAATTGCTTGGAGTTTTAACTGACGATGAAGACATGATTGAATTATTCAATATTGTTCAACGTGGAAGAGTACGAAAAAATTATCGTTTATGTGAAAATCATTTTGAAAAATGGAATGAACAAGAGTTTATAAGAAGATTATGATTATCTAAAAACGTTGTTCGTACAAGTACAAGATAAAATTTCACATTAAACTGAGAGGTATATAGATAAACTTAAATATTTTTTAAATCTTATGTTTTAAAAATCATGATGTATCTGCAGAACTGATAGTACTTGTAACCTTAAGGTTTTATTAAACTGGATAATTTCTCCAAGTTGTTGTGATTTTGTTGGAATAGATACAGCAACAGCATGCAAAATGGTCTACAAAGTTAGTCGAGCTATTGTATCATTACACTGTACTTTTATAAAAATGCCAAAAATGCCTGAAGAAATGAGAATAAATTGTAGTCAATTTTACAATATTGCGCGGTTACCTAGGTACTAATGCACCATAGATTGTAGCCATATAAAAATTTCATCACCTGGAGGGCAACAGGTTGAAATTTTTAGTATTTTTAAAAAATTTATTCATAGAAAATAAGGAAAAAGAAACTACATGCAAATATAATTTGCCCGGTATAAATAATTTTCATACCATCAGTATACAAAAAAAAATAGTTTGCATGCAACTCTATAATCTAGGCCAAGGAAAGCTATGGTATAAACACATTTCTGCAGCCTTGAAGGTGTCGAAATTAAAAACAATGTAGTGATCCAGTTTTGGCATAGTACGAAAAAACACGGCGCATCCTGTTCTCTCAGGTGAGAACTGGGAATCCTGTTGAACGTTGTTTTGAGATATGAAAAAGACGTCTCCCCATACTGGCATTTGGAATCAGGCTAAAACTTTACAAAGTTGAATTTATTTTGATTGCTACAACTGTACAGCATAACATTGCATGCATTTTAAATTAAAGGCTACCACCAGTAAATGCAGAAGAAGAATCTGCTATTCAATTCATAAACGCAGTTGAAGCGGCACATATGGGAGAGAATTTTGGTGTAGCCAATAATGCTGTTAGACCTACAGCTTTCTAATTTTTTAGTTCATATATTGCGTTTTTTATTTCAGATTTTTATACAGATTTAAAGACAAATGTATTTGGAACAAGTTTATGTAGAGGTTTATAGTTTCTATTCGTTTAAATATTTTGTGCCAACTTCTTACCTGTTTGCTTAACTCTAATATTAGTTGTTGATTCAACTTGTTTTTGATTTTATTTATTGTGAGTTTCTATTTTTACCTCTCGCTCTTCAGATAAGAGAGGAATAGGAATCATGCTAAAAATTGGGCAGTGAGTTTTCAATGAATAAACACGTTTTAGGGTCCCTAGAATACGATTTTAATATTTTCGCGATGATGTCTGTGTGTGTGTTAGTTTGAATAAAAAAATTTGAAATTTTGCATACAGGATCCTGATACCCTAGATTAAATCTGAATAGATTTTGGTGCCAATCGCACAACCGGAAGTGGCAGTTGCTATGGGTGATGACGACATTATTATACAAAACGGCAATAAAGTTTTACCCATATATTTTGTATACCCTATAGTTTATTTTCATCTCATTAAAATTTTCGAAACTTTTGCCATTGTTGTCAGATTTACAAAAAAATAATTTTTTTTCATACTTTTTTGTGTTAACCTGTAAATTTTTGATTCAAAAATGGCGAGAGGTCATGTGCTGGCCACATCAGATTTTTTTATATAACTTCATTATTCCATAATTTTTGTGAACTTTTTAAATAACTTTGTATTTTATTTGAAAAATAATTATATTTATTTCTTTTTTTAGAGCATTTAATTTATTTCTAAAGTTTTTGTATTCTATTTTAGTAGTCACATTATTTGGAGTTTTTATGTTTTCTTAAAATAAATCTTTTTTTTATTATTATTTTTTATTTTGTTTTATTATTGTAACAAGACTTAATGAACATGTAAGGACTTAGCTGCTTTTTGCATAACTACTAATTGGATTATGGACTTTATTTTCTCTGTCCGGAATAGTGGTATTTAACGGTTTTTGATACTTAATAATGAATTTTACAATCGTTTAAAGGAAGTCAAAATCATAAAACGCAAAATGTGGACTTAATATTGAATATTACTATTTTTTTTTGTTTTATTGCTTCTAATATAAATTGAAAAATTAGGCCAGTCAACAGGGAGGCACGGGACTCTTGAGCCAATCGCACTATTTCCTCAAAGTTATTTTATGGTTTTATCTCGTTACGTATGACGTACTGAGTATAAAATTACAAAATGCGAACAAATTCCGGTTGTACCTAAGTCGACATCTTGAAAAAAGGTAATATGTTTATATCTCGATAACTATGCGTTTTAGGTCAAAATTCATAATGACCATTATTGTAGATCGTATAATTTTGCATCTTTTTTGTTAAATAATTTTTTTTGTAAAGCTCACCGTTTACGACGTATGGCCCATTAATCAACTTTTTTTCTATTTCGACCGATAACTCTGATAATAATTGTTTAAACATTAAAATGCCAATAACTAGCTTGTAAATTAATCAGTTTTCTATAACATTTATTGAAACATTTTTTCTTACATTCATACCTTAAAAGTTAATTCGCGTTAATTCAAAAATGGTTTTAAGCAAGTGACGCTATCCTGAGATATAAGTGAAAGAGTCCTTGGTTTGACAAAGGAGTGTTCGTCAGTTGTGATACTCGGCGAGGACGCTGATCTACTGGTCATATTAACAGCTTTGGAAAATAAATACACAAACATTTTCTTCCGGAAACTTACGAGAAGGCGTGTCCCAGAAGTGTTGTATAATTTTTCTTTGCTAACAAAAAAATACAATTCAAGGAATTTGAGTCAAAATTTACTGGCACTTCATGCTTTCAGTGGTTTGAAACGACACTTTAAGTTGTTAAAAATAATTAATGTGATTAAGCTCAAATTAAAGGATGGGTTCGTTCAACGAATGGAATTTGAAATATATCAGAAGTAAAATATTAAATAAAAAAATTGTGGACGCCAGTCATTTAATTTTTTGATAAGATTAGAAACAATCGAGAAAAAAACTATGATATATTTCAAAATTCGTCCTTTCTTTTTTTTGGGATTAAGGAAATTAAACTTAAATAAAACCTTATATTTGTGTATTTAACGATAAATCAGAGATCCTTGTTTTCTTTTCAAAATAAAAAAAACTTAGCTTCTTTAAGGTAGGTTGTCTTGTCTTCGTACGAAAGCTCTTTTGTCAGCTGTCCTTTTCTGAGTAGTCCTGTTCTTCAGAAAACATGAAAAAAACTCCTTGGACCCGGAAACTTGACCACTGTCCAGGTAATTACAATTGATTGAAGTGGAACCAGCAATATAAAACCCCAAATAAGAACCCCTATAAATAAAGGGGAGCCAAGAAAGAAATCTTCAGTAAAAAACACTGGCGATATAAAGATATACAAAGTCTACTCTTTGTATTAAATAGATAAAGAAAAAAGGGAGGTTCTTAGCATGGGTAGGCATTTTTATAAGAATGCCAAGAGAAGAGGGGGTGCATGACGCGAGGAAATAAGAAAGGGAACATCGAGTGAATATTAAACTATAAAATATACGAAGTAGATTAATAATGAAAATACAGGGTGGCATAAAAAAACGTAAAAGGTTGCGATACAACATCGGCGCCATTCAATATTGGGCAAATAAAAATGTTAACAACAGTTTTAAAATCTAAAAAATTAAATCGACATGGTCAGAATATTCAGCGAAAAAAGAAAACAACCAATTGAAATTGAACAAGCCGGTAAAAACATCTTTATTTCGTTGCACGGTGGCAAACAATACTCAATTACCTGCGATATAGCAATTACGTCCGTTTGTCTAATACAAATAAATTAAACTTAGCATCTGTACCTCCTACCGAAAATGCTGCAGAATATCATTCTTTACGCACTTATCCATCAAATCCAAATCTGGCTTGGAAATTACCTCGATCTCGAAGAATGGGGCTGGATACGCACTATGCGGGGACTTCTGCCAATCGCTTCAACAAACCCTATTGAACCACCAAGTCTGTTGGAGTTAGTTTCGTGTAAATTCAGAGCTCGGTGGGGCAAAGCATATGGGTGCCGAAAAGCGGGTTTGGACTGCACAGTAATATGTGAACACTGTTCTGCGGAAACGTGCCCAAATTAGCCCACGATAATGGTTAAAGCTGAGGAGGTGAATGAATTTGGAGAAAAAGATATTGACTCGTGCGATGAAAACTTGGCGGAAATCTTAAAATCATACGTCACCTAAGAAGATGGCGATGAAAGAGTATGAATGTAAGAAAAAAATGTTTTAAATAAAAGTTATAGAAAACCGATTAATTAACAAGCTAGTTATTAGCATTGTTGTGTTTTTTGTGTCACCCTGTAGTTTCATTATTCCTCTACTCAATATATTTTAATTTCATACTCGCTTGATAGCCCCTTCTTATTTCCTCGCGTCATGTCCCTCTCTTCTCTTGGTATTCCTATAAAATGTCTTTCTCATATTAATAATGTTCTTCTCTTTGCTTATTCAGTCAAAATAATTGACTTTTATATCGTTCGTGCCGCTTACTGAAGAATTCTTTTTTTCTCCCCCTCATTTTATAGGGGTTTTCCGTTGGACCAAGTTTTTTTTTTGATCAAGCTTGAGTTTCTTTGACTACATTTTTTTCCTGGACTACGTTTTCTTAGACTACGTTTTTAGACCAAGTTATCCAGTTTCCTTTGGAGAAGGAAGATAGGAACAACGCTAAGAAAAGCTAAGGTTTTTTTAAAAAGAAAAAGAAAATCTCTGGACTTTCGTTTGTCGTTAAATAAAACAAATATAACGTTTAATTTAAGCTTAATTTCCTTAAACCGATAAAAAGAAAGGACGGATTTTGAAATATATCATAGTTTTTTGTCAATTGTTTCTAATTACATCAATAAATCAAATATTTCAAATTTGAGCTTAATCACATTAATTGTTTATTATCAGCAAAGTAAAGTATCGTTTCAGCATTTTAATGTTTGAACAATTATTATCAGAGTTATCGACCGTAATAGAAAAAAAGTTGATTAAATGAGCTATAAGTCGTAAACGGTGAGCTTCATGAAAAAAATTATGGAACGAAGAAGATGCGAAATTATACGATCTTCAATAATGGTCACTATAATTTTTAGCCTAGGTACACAGTTATCGAGATATAAAAACATTAATTTTTTTCAAGATCGCGCTTACGCACAACCGGAATTTGTTCGCATTTTGTGATTTTATACTATGTACGTCATACGTAACGAGATAAAACCAGAAAATAACTTTGAGGAAATAGTGCGATTTAATATTACCCATTGACTGGAGTAAATCGTTTTCGTTTTTTTCAGTGGACTAATTATCGAAGTGTTTTATAACGCTTCATCGGTCAAAAAAATTAGAAATTACTGATAGAAGTCTTTAAAAAGATTACTTCCTACTATTTCAATTAATTAGAAGTGTTCCTGAAAGTTTGTTCGTAGGTGAAAAGGTTTTAGAAAAACTCTACCTTATTGTATACTTAGTTACAAATAATAATCTTTTTTTACATTTTCAGAAAGTTTATGTAGAAATAAGTATGAAAAACATCTTCCGTTTTGGCAACTTTATAAAAACTGTATACTGCTTAGGCATATTTTAGTCCACTTTACTTTTTTCTATCACATTAACAGGATTCAATTTTGCAGTGTATTATTTTGAGGGTTCATTATTCATTTTTAGGTTAAAAGTCGTTAAAAATTATACAGTGAGCATCATAAGTTTTACCTCCTTATCTAACTCGTTACTGGGCCGGTATTCTCGTAACTAAAAACGCTCGGCGTTTCGTGCTCGCTGACCGTGTGATTATGTAAAATTCGTATACCACGTGGTCAAACTGGAAAAATGGTATTCATGTTTGTTAAACGCTAGGCGTAGTCCAAACACTAACAAAGTTATTTCTGAGTATGACTCTTCCCTATATAGGAGAATTTGTTTTAGATGAGGTGGAAAGGCAGCGACTTTTGCCGGACGATCATTTTGAATTTTTGGACCACAATTTTATAAAACTTTATAGACTTCGTAAACAAGATATAGAAAATCTAGAGGAGATATTAACATCCTTTTCTTCCTATATGAAATAGATTGGATGCCATTAGCAATAGAGTCAAGGTAGATTTATTTATTCTTGATTTGTGTTGAACTGCTTAATAAGTGTAAAGGTTTCATTTATTTTTAGTTTCTGTATAAAAATAAAACAAAAACTAAAAGTGATATCAAATTTGTACATCATTTGTAGTCTAGTCAAGAAGTGAGTTTTTTGCGAAAAATAGTCAGAGGGCTGGTACCAAAAATAGGAGCGATGGTTCATTCGACGCATATTGCAATTCTGAGATTTTTTTCTGCAAATAAAAATTGTAATTAGTATTAACAAAAAACGAACAGAAAAGCCATTTTGTTTTTTGATAACTCAAAAACTATACAAGATATCGGAAATTGCAAATAAGATCCTTAAAGATGAGGAAATTTCCGATAAAAAACTAATATTTATAATTTTAATTTGCTGCTGAAAATTCGTTCGTCTTTTTAGCCATTTTCAACAAAATTGAAAAAAAAACACAACAACAAAACACTGAAAATAACAAATCAATATAAAAATGACAACGCCAACCAAAGAAACGTCAAATTAATCAAATACTATGTTGGGAACAATGCAAAATGCAGCGATGCCACAATGTGCTAAGCGCATTCGAATCAGTCGTATTGCACGGCGACGCGTTCGGCTAGAAAAATATGAAAAGCCGCGGTCAGCGTCTCGGTGAGCGCGCTCTGTGTGCCATTCGTTTCGCTTAGAGCGTCCAAAACGTAACGTATTGCGAGAATACCGGCACAGGAGTGCTATTTTCGAACTCATGAGCATACGCTGCGTATACGTTATTTTTTGTATGGACGAAATCGTATACCACCATGAAACAGCATTCTTGAACACCATACGACTTTGTTCTTCGAATACGTATATTTTGGCCGAATGAAAATATTACAACACTGTAGAAGTGTCAAATGTTCCCTCCCAATAAGTGTTTATTACCAAATTTCCCACCATAATTTTAAGAAACATAACCTATTAAGTACGTTATTAGTTGATATTTTTGTATATTTAGTCGCTGTTTATTTTAAATTTCCATTATGGAAAAAAGATCTTGTGGAAATATTTCGTCAGACCAACGTAGAGAGTTAGTTGAATTTATTAAAATTCACTCCCAGCTTAATACTGGTAAATTTATTAATGCATTTACTTATAAAAGAGCTCAAGAGTTATGGAAGGAGTTGACAAATATTTTGAACGCTCTACCAGCTGGGGCTAACAAAGACTGGAAAAAAGGCGTAAAGTAATTGATAGAATAATCTTTGGTTACATTATTTTCATTAAAATTTATATTTTTCAGAGATGGCATGACATGAAAACGAGAACAAAAAGCAAAAAAAAGTCTACTAAAAAAGCATGCAAATAAAACGGGTGGAGGACCACCAATTAATATTCAACTAAGTAATGAAGAAGAAGATGTGTTAGATATTTTGGGTACTGTTGTCGTTGATGGTCATCCAGACATCTCAGAATCGTTGGTGGAATTTGAAGATGATTGGACAGCATCTCCTATACTAGTTGATGAACATAGTTATTGTACCGACAAAGTGGATACAGATGGTGAAGTACTGGTTGATGATGAAATTTTTCATGATGAAAAGGATCCTCTCCCAGTACCAGAATCAAAAATTTTTTTTAAAAAAACACGGCATAAGCGGCCCCGAAGGGTGCAAAGATTGGAAGAAACAATTTCTGCTACTTCACAACTCGCAAAACAAACAGATCGAGATATTACAATAAGGGAAAGATATTATGAAAGAAAAAATGAATTATATGAGAAAGACATCGAGGTCAAATTAAGAATTGCATTGGCATTAGAGAGAATTGCTAAATGTATGGAAGACTGATAGGTCTCTTATAATTTTTTAATGATTTATTTTTTGTTATCTTCTAAATAAAAATGTTACTTTCTGTGAATACATGTTTTATTTATATAATAATAGGTACAATGCTTTAAAAAATAATTTATTTTTCTTGTTTGATTTCACTTACAAAAAGAAATAAAATGAAATCATTCAAATAACAAATTTATTACAATATAATATGCCTACAATAAATATTTTATTCTATTCTGTTCTGATAATCCTGTCTCTTAATAATCTTCCTGCTGCTAATTCAGGATTGCGAGGGTTTGGAGGCAATAGCATATTATTTTCAGGTTCATACAAACCTAAATCAACCGCACCAAGATTGTTATTTTCCAGCTCGACAAAAGGAATGTTATTATTTATGCATATATTATGTAGTATTATACATGTATTAATAATTTTGAGGCCTTCTCTGGACTATAGTGCAGAACCCGATGTTTAAGGAGACATCGAAATCTTAATTTTAGCACCCCATTACACCTTTCAATTAGAGATCTAGTACTCTTGTGCCTTTCATTGTATCTCTCTTCTGGAGAATTAGCTACTGGATTATCAGTTGGTGTCATGAGCCAGGGTCTTAAAGCATACCCTGAATCACCTGCAATCATCCATAAATCACATTAGTAAATTTGTTTATTTACAAATTGTAAATTATAAGAATCTGAATATTAACATATTACTTGCCCAAAAGAAAGACCTTGTTATTGTATCTATGAAGGTTCTGCATAAATGGTAAAACAGCACTATTATTCCATACAAAACTGTCGTGGGTGCTTCCAGGGTATCTCGCACAGACATTTATTATTTTTAAATCGGTATCACAAATCTAAAATGAGAATTAATACTTATTTGATTTATGTCGTGATAATTTAAAATAAAATTATTCATTACCAGCTGTACATTTATTTAATGATAACCCTTTCGATTGACATATGCTGCCTCTGGATATATGGGATGATTTATGTTAGGAGGATAGATTGCAATTTGTGTGCAATCAACACAACCAATGACCCCAGGGAAATCGTGATTGAGATAGAATCTGTTAAAAAAATAATTAATACCAAGGCAATGTATGTTATATTTTATTAACTTTGTACGAAGTTGGCGAAGTTCATCAACATTTCTTGGCATCCTAACATATTGATTGAATATGTGAGGCAAAGATAGAGCATTGCTAACTTTCTCGATAGACCTGCTGACCGAAGACTGACTCATGCAATGATTAATGTTATTACCTACGTCCAGCTGATAGCTTCCAGAGGCAAAAAATCTAAGTGTTGTAAATATCTGAAATAAAACATATAGGCTAAAATACAATAAAAATATTTCTATAATTAAGGTATAGAATGCAGATATGATACATGATGTATATTATTTAGTACATATACTAACTTTTCTATCAATACTTAGGGCTGATAATCGGCTTGGATGAGTCATATGAGGAGTTAACAAGTCGATGAGGTCAGAAGCACATTTTTTTGTCAGTCTGTAAAGTTTAACAAAACCTTCCTCAGTCTCTTCCCATGCACCATCGTATACACGAAATCTTCTCCTATTGTCATTAAGAAGTTCTGCATTTTCCAATGCTTCAATACCAGCTATTCTGATGAGCTGATTCAAATTAGCCATAAATTTTAAATTTGATCAAAATCACAAACTAGCAACAATAGTAAAATAAATTAAAGAAATATAAGTCGTAACAGTCATAACATAACCCGTAAATTAAAATACTGGCCAAATAAATACACAATGCGCATGTTTTACCAAATTTCGTATTCGCTTTAGAATTGTCGTATGGGCAGAAGCCATCCGTGTGCAGTCGTATGACTAGTATACGTCTTATTTCGTATACGCGATAACACAGACGGTTCGAGAATACCAATAGGTCCGAGTCATTCGAAAATTGCCGCTGACGATCAATTTTCGTATACGCTTTTAACTCGAGAATAGCACCCCTGGGGTCCAATTCCTGACGGTGTACGACATGACTGTCAACGTATACGGTGTCTATTTCGTATTCTCGAACGCCATTCGTTACAGTAATTTCTTGTCGCATGACTTAACGAAGAGTCTGTGATTATTGCAGGACATCAACCAATGAGAAGGGAGAACGTCATCGAAAATATACTTTATCGACGGATCTTATGTCAAATTTTTCAAATTCCAAATTAAAAAATTTATTATACAGCTTCCGGCTTTCATTTTTTACGTTATAAACTGTTATAATCACTTCCGTCATTCATTTTTTATACTTGGAAGAAATAGAGAACCCCATTTTTTTATTTTGTGATATAAAAATCAAAAATGGAAGAAAAGCGTTGTTGTAAAATAAGCGAATTGCAACGTAGTGAATTGGTAAGGACCTAACAAAAAAATTAAGATGTTAATAAGAACTATATGTTGAAACTGCAATGTAGTAACCTTTACTGTAGGGCCCAAAGCAGAAGACCTTTCAGGATGTGCCATATATGGTGAAACTAAATCAATTAGAAATTCTGTAGCACGCTTGCTTAATCGAAAACTTTTGATAAATTGCCCATCTGCCAACTGCGGAATGGATCATCCCTAGCATGGTAATTTCGAGGTGGCAGCTCCATTTCTAATTCGACCTCCATTATATTATTAATGCCTTGTAAAACACCTATTTCTTCTATATCGTCCATATTGATTAGCTTTAAATTTTAAAATCAGTCAAATACAGAAACTGAAAACAAGGTTATAAATCGTTAAATACCAAAAAGTCAAATGTCAAAAGTACCTTAACGTATACGTTATCGTGTTACCGCATGGTCTAGATCGCTCTTTTCTACAATATACATTTTTGTAGCAACCCTTTCAAAAAATTTACATAGCATTTGGTGGTGAGAGATAAAATGATTTTTATTCTCCATTCAACAGTGCAAAATTTTTAAAATTTTCATTATTACCTTCTGAGTTACTAATGTTTAAAAATAACAAAATACTACAAACAGGAAGGCAACTAAACTAACACTAACCTTATCTGTTACAATAAATGTTCAAAATATTCCCCGTTGACCTGATGACCAAACTAAAGTCTATTTTTAGTTTAAGCCCTTATGATTTGCAAAGTTTCGAGAGTAATTGTTACATACACTTCATAATCCTCTCTCGCAACTCCTGAATAGAGTGATATAGTCCATTTAAAGGAATGGTAAAAGGGGTAGAAATACTCCGCATGAAGAGACCCCCTATCCCTTATGTTTTTGGGGTCGCTGATTACGAAAATGAAGGTTAAAACTACCAGCAAGGGGCGGAACACCCTTAAAATTGCAAAAAACACCCCTAAATAAGGGTGTTTTTCGACTGTACCTGTTGTTTTGCTCAACTAAGCCATCTTATATGTTTTTTGGGGCGCTGATTACGAAAATGAGGGTTATAGCTACCTGCAAGGGTCGGAACACCCTTAAAATTGCAAAAAACACCCCTAAATAGGTACAACAACAAAAACTTATAAGATGGCTTAGTTTCGCGAAACAACGAGTTCAGCCGAAAAACACCAATTTTTAGGGGTTAAAACACCCCTACTTAGGGGTGTTTTTTGCAATTTTAAGGGTGTTCCAACCCTTACAGGTAGCTTTAACCCTCATTTTCGTAATCAGCGCCCCAAAAACATATAAGATGGCTTAGTTGAGCAAAACAACAGGTACAGTCGAAAAACACCCCTATTCAGGGGTGTTTTTTGCAATTTTAAGGGTGTTCCGCCCCTTGCTGGTAGTTTTAACCTTCATTTTCGTAATCAGCGACCCCAAAAACATATGGGATAGGGGGTCTCTTCATGCGGAGTATTTCTACTCCTTTTACCGTTCCTTTAAATGGACTTATATTGAGTCTAGTATACTTTCGATTTTAGGTAGCCCCATAGAAAAAATCTAAAAGGATTAGATCGGGTGATCTTGGAGGCCATTCCACAGATTCTCGGCGTTTCAAATAATGTCTATCAATAAGACGATCTGCGATGAGTCTCACCAAAAATAACAATATCTTCGCATTTCTTGATATCAGTTTATTGTTTTGGCAATTTATGCTGAAAGTGATGACAAAACACCAACAAAAACGTGTAGTTAGTATCTAAGCACAATGGCAAATAAGCTTCACTTCCCGTCTGAACCAAAACCGAAATCATGCATTGCCGAATTTTAGTTCTAAAGATGAGTGCGCTACGTTAATTTTCGTTATTATGAAACAATAATTATACTCGATAATTAATGCAGCAAATTTGAATTTCTTTACACGGTTGAATAGAGAATAAAAACCTCTTTCAAATAAGGTATCACTTACCACCCAATGCTATTTAAATTTCTCGAAACGGTTGCTCCCCTCCAGTAATGGGTGAAGTTAGGGGTAAACTATTTATACAAAAATATACATTGTAGCAATCAAAGGTTGGTGTGTCTCGGCGATTTTCGTTACAAGAGTTCAGTAAAGAGTTAGATAATGGGGGTAACACTTATGATGCTCACTGTATAAACATTTTGTAAGCTCTATTTTTTTCAACAGTAAAAACACAAGATCTTTTTTTTATCGGATAAATTTCTTTGTGAAACGAAAAATTTTGCCAATCAGGAATTTTACGAGAAAAACTGACATGGAAAAATCGCGAGACCGGAGGTCGAGCGATTTTGCCAAATGCTAGTTTTTCGAGGAAAATTACTGATGGTACAATTTTGAGTTTAACAGAAATTTATCCTTAAAAAAAAGCTAGAGTGTTTTTTGGCAAGATAAATTAACGACAAAATATAGAATGAACAACAACAATAATTATCAATATTATTTCATTATTACTATTTTTTAACAATTTTTATTATTTTATAATTCATCTTCCGTATTTCAATATCAACCAAACAAATAATTTTAACTGACAGAACTAGGGTTAAAGTGACGTGCCGACGCGATTCACAGCTACTAGATATAGTCTGATTATGAGGAACATGCATTTTTATCGCGAGGAACAGGCATTTTTATCGCGATAAAAATGGATGCACCTTTTTTATCGCTGACAAACTGACAAAACTGTCATCATTAAATGACACATTTTATATAGGAGTTAATTTATCAAATTAAAAAATTAAAAAAACTCAAAAGGGCTGTTTTTAAATTTTTAAATATCAAAAATCTGTAACGTACGTCTTTCCGTCTTCCATTTTTTAATACAGGTTGTTTTATTGGTAAACAAACCTATAATAAGGGTAGATAGAGGTCATCTAGGTGGCCCTAAATATCTTACATTTAATAATTCTTACAACCTTTATAAGGGAGATAAATGGATTTGAAGAATTTTGATATACAGGGTCTTGTTTGGTGAGTATGCAACACTTTTTTTTATATGATGTTAATTACAATGAAAAAGTTGATTGTGTTGACATTATGCGAACGGCTGCTGTTCACCGGTAGAGCGGTCGTGAATTCTTTTTGATATTATTGAAAAATTAAAGTCAAATTGTGGGCGCCACGAGGCTTAATAATTAAACTTTCAAACAAAACGTAACTTACATAGCCCCGAAAAGTAGAGTATTACAAAAAGATCTTACATAAATAGTTTGAATGTTTTAGTAAATATATGCATAAGAAATCAAACACAAACCTAAAAAGTGTAAATGTTTAATAAAAAATAAAATAGAAATGTACAATTTGAGTGTATAAGTGAATCCTATAGTTGTATACCATCAACACATTTTAATAATCTTACACCTTATCTAACATTTGGTGTAATACAAGTGACATATTCGTCTAACGAATATATATTTTTGACAATACAAATTATGTCAAACTATATTAAAATTATTGAATTTATATTTTCACCAATGTGGTGACCCAACCATGTTTAGTTTACAGTAGGTAATTTTATAGAATGTTGTACACATACATATTGTAAAATTTAGAAAAATTAAATTCTTAATAAAAATTAAATAAATGTTAAATTTATTATTAAACCACATGAAAGTTGTCAAAACTAAGTGACATTAAACTCAAAATTATTGAAATAAAATAAATGTTAAATTTAAAGTAAAAACACATTACTTGGTACACTGTAGTGGTAATTACACTGAAAATGTTCCACAATCTTCAGCACCAAAAAGGAATGTTGGAAAGGTCTCGCTGATCAACATAACGAATACAATGGACGATGATTCAAGTTCTTGAATCCAAAAAATGAAGTTCACAAAGTTGGTTTCAACGGGCATAACCCATGCTTACAACTAACAGTTGTACAGAAGAATGAAATGTGGTAAAACGTCATGAAATGATCCCAAAGGAACTGCAATCCTGCTACCAGTGATTGTCGGTAAGACAAAGGGGTTTCATTATCCAAAAAAAATATTAGAACATTACAAAATGTCCAGAACGTAGATTATCCATTTCCAGAACGTAAATATCCTTCATGAAACGACCCCGCACGGCACTGCTATCCTGCCACCTGTGATATTGGTGCACAAGGGGGTTTCATAATATCGAAAAAAAAAACCAAAAGCCGGTATCGACAAGATGGCTGACGACATCAAAAAATCGGAGGTCCAGAAACGTCCCTAATAAGAACAAATAAAACTGGTAAAGCACCACGAAAATATTTCTACCAACAGCTACTACTAAGCGAAAGTAAATTAACATACCTTTTTTTAAAAGGGAATCATCAAAACCATGGACACAACGAATAAAAAAGTGGCGAAGACTTCTTCGACTTGCCCTATTGCCGATCCAACGCCAAAAGGAACGTTTGTCGTTCAAAGACAGAAAATCTGACCTAAATGGCCTTGTACATCAAGGGTAGTGAGGTAATTTAAGTGGATTACCACTAAGAAAAAGACCAAACTTTTATTAATGGGAAAGAAGAATGTAAACAAACTTACGGATTCGACCTTCGACAACAATTTAGCATTAATCATAACCTAAGTTATTAAAAAGCAAAACAAACATTTTTATACCTGGAAATCTAAGGACATAAAATATTGAGATGGTTTGGATAATAAGAAATATATTATATTACAAGTACAAAAACTTATTAATCGATATTAAGGTCTGAATGGTATAATTAAATCATTTTCATACGATACCAACAGGTGTTTATTACAAAAAAATTAAGTAACGATTCTAATAAATGTTTACCAAAGTTGAAATTAAGGGAAGATAGTGTAACAGGTTAGTACTATATTATACTATTGAGTATAAATATTCCTGTTTACATGGACTGCTAATTTTTAAATGCTACAAGTACAAGAAATTGTTAATTTCTCGAGAAGCCGAATCTGTATTTCCAATAAGATTAATATCTCATTCAATTTTTCAATTGAAGCTTGAAACGTGTGCCGAATATAAAAAATATACACTGGATCTTTCATAGGTTATAGCTTATTAAATAAATAGAAAAAATTGATAAAACGCCCTGTATCTTCGTTATAAAGGTTGTAAGACCCATTAAATATATATATTTAGGACCATCTCGATGACATCTATATTATATTAGAATATCTGTGTTTTAATCATGAAAACTCTTATGCTCTTAGGTTGGGTTCCTTAAAAAAATAATAAACATTACAAAAAAATAAATAAAAAAAAAACTATAATTTTGGGCGCCTTAAAATACTTCTGGTTCTTCTCTCTCTTGTGTCTTCCTTTAATCAGTTCTTTCTTCTCTTTTCTGTACCACCTCCCAGTTTATTTATTTTCTGTCTTCTGTATTTTTCAATCTCTCTCTATGTCTGTCTGTTCGTCTCACTTTCTAGATAATTTCCAGTTTCCTCTTTGTCTTCTTCGATGTTATTTGCTATTATTTCTGTGACTTTTAATATCTCAACTCCTACCTATTTTATACTCTATATTTCTTTCTGATAATATTCTTTGCCCAATAAAATTGTCTCAATTCTCTTTATTTACTTTATATTTCTAAATTGGACTATAACAATTATTTCCCGTTAATATTCTTCTAACTAATATATTTTTTTTATTTTGACATTTTCTAATTTCTTATTCATCAAAAACCAAAAAATCAAAAACTGTTTATTATTTTTTTTCATTTGTTTTTCCTCCCCAACTAGATTTTTTTTTTATCTGTAAATTTAATGACTAACGACACTAAGATTTTTTCCTTTTACTTTTACCACAATTGTTGTGAACTCATTATTAAATCAACTACATATAATCATCTAAATACAACATATTCTTAAGTAAATCTTCAACACATTTAAATACGTCCACACACACCTTAAACTTCTTATCATAACCTTATTTTCATTGTCAAACTTACATTTGACAATAACTTTCTACCTTTCAATCACAGTCAACCACAATACATACAAACACGGAACTAAAACTACGCATATAAATAAAAAACCATATCAATATCCATCCTTAACGTATGCCCGTTTACCAGTGTAACACCATGTATGTATGTATACTTTATTTAAATCATAAATAAACAAGTATTGGAACGAATAGAATTCTAAAATTTGCCAATTTAAAATGACCTAAATGTGCAGTGTACTCTCTCACATCCTACTGTTATCACGACTCTGTTAAAATCTGCCCTCCGCTCCTTACTTCTAAACATGGATTAACAATTATAACACAACTTCTTACAATGGAAAAGAACAGTTCAGCGTCTCCTTGCAATAAGTAGTAAATCTTGTTTTCTTTATATTTAATTTTCCTGAAGACAACTTTCGGACTAAATAAAATGAAAATTTGTAAAATAAAAAAAACAAGATTTACTATTCAATGCAAAAGTGAGAGTTTTTGTTATTGTAAAATGGTAAATAAAAAATAAAAATGTAGGAGAAAGTATCTATCCATGGCAAGCAAATAGGTTAAGATTTAGTATCTAAACCTATAATTATGTTAAATATTTTGTATTACCTATTTGTTTAAATAAAAAAAAATAATTTAAATTATTGTGTTAATTAAATAATTGTTTGTTGTCTCTCTAATTATTGATACATATAAAATTTTTTTGTTTATAGAAATCCTTCGAAAAAACAAACTGAAATATTTTCAAACAAATACAGGTAACGAAGAATTAAACAATTTATATTTTTTAGAAGGTGACATTTAAAATAAAAGATGTTCTTTGTTATATTTCTTTTACATTTCTCAACGTCACTGTAAGCTCCTTAGGCTGAACAACCAGATTATCTTCTACACAGATTTGTTCTTACTATATAAATAAAAATCAACATAAATGCTTATACTTTTATTCTACATGTTGGTTCAATATCAATTGGAAGTAAATCTAATAAGGGGATACAAAATTGGAATCCTGTTTAGCCACATTTTCCTTTCCTGGAAAAAAATACCATAATTAATAATAATATAATAAATCCATATCTGAAATGTGGTCATCAATGAAAAAATTAAAATCAATGTCTAGTGCCACAATATATTACTGAATAATTAGAACTGGGGGACTGGCAACAAGTTTTGGCATACTAATGCAATCATCAGGCCTATATTGCAATAGTAATAATGATCCAAAAGAGAACAAATTTAAACTATTTACAAGTAACTTTCCGTATTAGACTAATATAATTGTTGTAATAAAATTAATAATAATTAAAGAAAGAAAGAATAAGGAATAGGGTAGTACTGGAAATTGAAGGGTACATTAAAAATGTAAAATTAGGTGACACACTAGTCTAGTGTTTCTCCGCCTCCGAAAAATATGAACGAGGTGTCATTCGAATCGGAATAGCGTGTAGATGATTTTTGAAAAAATTCAAGAGCCGCTTGCAAAAATTGCAAAAGTTATAATCAATTAACTAAAAAAAATGGGGTATGGTTTTTTGCAAAATAGATTTATGAACAATAATTCGCGGTCAAATTTTTTTTTACCGCGATTAGATAATTAACAATTAACATTGAAAGTGCGATAATTGTTAAATAACAAATCTGAGAAGAGATTCCCATTGGAAAAATTAAAAAATTGTTATTTTTCACTTGGTTATTAACAATTTACTTCTGAAACCTTTCAAAAATGTCCAAAAAAGAAAAAAATTCAGATTTGTTATTTAACAATGGGGACGTGTGGTGAGGTAGCTACAGCAAATTCATTTTTAGTCTATGAAAATTTACTTAAAATTATTCATGAAAATAGGCTTGTTTAAATTTGAAACACTACGATTACTAAGGAATAAAAAAAAAGAAGAAAAAAGCGAAACACAGGCAACACATAAACATTAAAATAATAGGTTATGTTATACTAAAAAGTCAAAAATAAAACGCAATGACTAGCAGTACATCGGATGTACGCATTTATTTTGTACTTCGGCCGTTCACTGTGTTTTAAGGTTTACAAAGCATAGAAGTATGTTGGTGCATTTGCTTGATAAGTTTGATAATATTTCTGTAACGTTGTTGTATAGTATATGGTTTATGTGTAAAAGGGCCGGAGTTTCATCCTAGTACGGCCATTTTGGAGTTTTCGAAGAGAAAAAACTCTTATAAGATTCAAGGGCGGATCCAGGGGGGAGGTCACGGTGGTCATGACCCCCCCCCCTATCCTGTGATGTTTTTTATGAATACCAATAAATAATATAGCCCAAAATTTTCCGGTAGAGGACCCCCAGAAGTTCTTCACGAGTTATGACCCTCCTAAAATGAGACTCTGGATCCGCCCTTGATAAGATGGTTTTGTCCGTCCGTACGTCTGTTAGCCTGATTCAACAGACAACGGCAATCGATTCAACATCGTTAAAAAACCCCAAATATGATATTAATCTTTGACTTTTACTTTCCCGCTTTATATGCCATATATACTGTAATATATAAGATACATCCCTATATAGACATTTATTTTCGTAACTTTAAATTTTCGAAAACTCGAAATTAAGGCAAAATATTGTCGTTTTCAGTTGTTTTTTTATGTTTTAATATTTTTTTAGCTACATAAAAACCACATTAAAATAGTGATTGTTAACTGGTTTGATTTGTATAGTAGAGTTTTTTTCTCCAAAATTGATGATTATTACTTTTTAATTACTTAAAGTTTACATAAAAATAGTGACATGATTTATACAGTAAAGTGTCTTTTTTCTCAAAGTTCGAGATGTCAAAATTAGGTAGTTTATTTTATTTTCCGATGTATGATATAAACAAGTACATCCGATGTACTGCTAGTCACGGCGAAAATAAAAACAATACAATTTTTTTCTTTTCCCATTTTTACATCTGGCCTCTATTTAATAAGGAATTTAATTCGTATCTATACTGCCATCTCTTAACAGTATTATCAGTTAATGTAGATATTTTTAATTTATTTTTTTTAAATATAATAGAAGTTTAAAAAATTATAAATATTTTTGTAGGCATATTTGATTACAGACTTTTAAGGCCCCAATTTAAAAATTTTACATAATACGTCCAAATTATTGCACTTCAATGTTCGTGTTAAAGTAGGAAAAAATTGTTAATTAACTAATGCATAATTAATAGAAAAATCGCGATAAAAATCTTTTGCCCATGTATTCTTGTTCATAAATCTATCCAGTAGAGGCCTGAATTTTTTCAATTCTTAATTTTCATATTTAATAAGTTTAAACAATATGTATTTATGAATGAGCCAAAGTCGGCTCTTGCGCAAGCCAGAGGCCCCCTTTTCGGCCGTATTTTTACCCTCTGGGAAAATTATAAATATTGGTCCTACAGTTCTAGAAGGTACAATTTTTTTGGGAAATTTCCTCCTCTATATTTATTCACTTCTTTTGTTGCTTCACCTGGATGTAAAGTTTCAAAACCTCCAATTCTCTTCAATGTCAATTAACCAAAAAAAAAATTTACCTTCTTTTATTACATACTCCAACTTTTCCCAGTGATAATAGTTTAACTTTCTTCTCCAGTAATTTAAATAATTTTTTTATTAGTATGACCTTTTCTCTTATCATTGAAATAAAATTGACAATCCAAAAAATTTTTTTATCTATTCTTGCATCGGTGAACGGTTGCTCTTCTTCTTTATTTTCCTTTGTATTTGGTTCTTCAAAATCTTCTTGGTAATTTATAGACATAGCTCTGACTAATTCGAGGTCATGTTCATTAAATTGTGATAAACGTCTTGTGAACTTTTGGATCCTGGCTCGTCAAACAACTTCCAATTCTTCTTCGGTAAATTTTTGAGTATCTAAGGGAGTAATTTCAAGTAGTACTAAAAATTCTTTTGTTGGAATTGTATCTCTTTCAACTTTATCTACAACTATAGTAGAATAATCTTAAGCTAACACTTTCCTTTGATCTTCTAGAAATTTTCTAGTGGTATCTTAGATATTTTGGATTTCATTTATTTGGATGTTACTTTTCGATCTTTAAATTCTAAATAAGAATTATCGGAGAATATAAGTTCTTTGGGGACCTAATTTGGAATAGTATATTTATTTTCATTCATTAACACAATATATTTTATCGCCAATACTGATACATCAATACAAAGATCTACTTCCAGATTTTATTTTCACAAGAAATTTTTATATATGGTGGTAGAACTACTTACTTGATACTTATGCCAAAATACACTCTAGAAGTCTTAATCGAATTTATAACAATCCTTCGACGAATAATCCTTCCCGGCAATTCATCTCCATGACAATTTTTCCCAGCGACAATTCTCCTCACAATACCTTCTCTACGATAATCCTTTCCCACGACAAATCTTCCCCGTGTATACATAACATAGTTTATTTTTGTATCATTAACTTTTTTTTTAACTTTTGCCATAGTTGCCAGATTTACAAAAAAGTTAATTTTTTTCATAATTTTTGTGTTAACGTGTAAATTTTTGATTCAAAAATAGCGAGAGGTCATGTGCTGGCCACTTCAGATTTTTTGTTTATATTTCCTTAGATAACTATCTGATTGTGGTTGTATCTTTCTGTAAAATTCTTTTATTAAGTATCCTCGTTAAACCATGGAGAAATAAATTTTTTGACTTTTCATTTTTTATTAAGTTTCGGTACAGTTGCATCTAGGATGCTATACAAAACTTCATAAAAATACGATACACAGTCATTAAAATTTTCATATTGATCTAATAACGTCCAATCCACATCCCTTAACATTTTATAAAGAGATTTGAAATCTGCTTTTTTAAAATTGTATTTATTTTCTAAATTATTAAAATCAACATTATTAATAACTTTCTTTATAATAAACTCTATTTCTAGTGCAGGATGTCTAATGTCTTTTCTCTAAGATCAAAATACTATTGCATATTTTTAAATTATATGACATGTATAAAGTTTGCATTATTCTTTCTATTTCATTGTGGTCATTAAACTGATATCATTAATCTGATAGTTTTTACTATCTATTATGGGTGTATTGTAACCACCTGCTAATAAAATATATCAACTACCTGGTCTAAATGCTCAAATAGATTTGCGTACTTAAACTTTTGAAGCTAAAGGAATATAGGTAGAGTTTAAAATAAATGTATTGCCAAATATCTTAACCTTCACAAATAAAGTTTCTATTACTGTATCTATTTTTATTTCCGACGAAACAAATTTTCTGCTTACAGCTATGAGAACACCACCTCCTCTAGACATTCCCGAAATTTCTAAATTTCTATCATTTCTGTACACAAGATAATTTTCATTGTATAATTCTTTATCGTTAATATCATCCACAAGCCATGTCTCTGTTAATAGAATTAATTGTATTAACCTGTGAGCAACCAAAATAATTTATCTTTTTCTCAAATTAATGTGCAGCAAATTGTGTACCTTCCATTTTCTCGAAAACGGTTACTCTAAGCGACTTGCAACAAGAATACCTTTCTGAACCATAAAAGCATTTAGATTTTAAAACCTGTACCCGCGTTGTTAAAAAAAACAACTCCAAAAAAGTTATAAATTAACCCTCTACCCTTGCAATAACTGCCCTTTCCGGTTATAAAAATAATTTTTCGATATCACCGTTGGATTAAATTGTATGTCCCCTATTTTTTTTCCAAATTCTATCTTGTTTTTTAAACTTATAATTTAAAAAAAAAGTTTTTAAAATTTACTCTTTCAAAGCCCCTAACTCCCTTAATATGCATTTAAGGACCTATATGCTTATAGGAACGTTCTTTATTAATTTTAGGAGTACCATCACCCCTTGAATTTTTTTACACTATTTGAGGGACACCCTGTATTTACCAATATTAAAATTCCACAATACATTTGTGATGGCTAAGTTAGTGTCATGATATTTTCTCTACCAACGTTTTATATATTTTTTAATTTTTTAATAATTTTTTTAATATTTTTTAAAATTTTGTTCTGCTGAAAAACCAGCATGTACTGTTAATTCCTTTTGCTGTTCAAGTGGGTTAAATTTTTTGTCTTGAAGATGGCACTGCGTGCCGAAAGCGCTCGACAAGTTTTATGACTTAGAGATTTATATATATACATCTCTCAATAAATACTTTTACACACTTGAAAATACAAATTGGCTTTCTTTCTTCAAAAATAAGTGTGTATGCACCAAGAAGTAACCTTCAGTTACCCATTTATTAATATCTTATAGGTCATTTTTATGTAATATTGTTCTCACACAATTAATTGCAGTAAATAATTTATCTCCTGCAGTCCAGACCATTCTTTCCCCATATTTAGCCTTTGCCAACAAGAAAAGATTATACTGCTGTTTTGACAGATCTTGGTGAATGATAATGCGCTGTAGACCTCATTTATTTTTATTTTTGATACAAACTGATTTGTCACGATTGCATCCTTTCTTCCCTTACCACTCATATTTAATCTGTATACGTCACTAATTTCTTGTTGCGTGCAACTAATTTTCAATGTATCAGTTATAAAACGTAGAATAACATCAAATAATTCTCTTGAGTTTCTACTGCCAAACAATTTATTCGAATATTTTTGCTATGTTTGTAAGTTTCATTGTTATGTCCAAGTTGTTCAACTTTACTGATGTATTTAATTCTGCTAGTTTTTGGGAGAGTTCAATTAATTTACCAATTTTTTTTCTCTAATCTGTTACATACCATTTCAATTATTTTTTTAATGAAAGGTTGGTTTTCCTGTAGTAGCGTGTTCAACTGGTCACCGGTAGTTTCAGAGATAAAACTGCCCCGTAAGTTTCTGTCCGAGGTCTTTCCCACGTTGAAAGTTTGAATTTTCACGAAAAAAAGCAGCTTCTATTAGTTTTCTAGCAAACTGTTTATTGTCTATTGACTGATAAACACTTAGGGCACTATTCAGCTTTAGATTCTCTGTTTTTCTAACTTAAAATTACAAAAATTGCCGGAGCTCACTAACACATATATTACTTGAAATACGATGTTGCCATATACGTAAGAAAACATTTTTTCATATATTTTGGAAAAAAATATAATTTACCTAATGTTGTTATTTTTTTTAATTTGACTTACTTAAAGCATAAAGCAGAATCATAGCTTCGTTTTTCAATATCATGACCAGTTTCAGTTTTTTCTGCAGAATTTTCCACAGGTTTTGAATCCTCTGAAGAGGGAGCTGCAGTTGTTTCGTCACCTACAAAAAGAAAACAAAATACATATTAATATTTGTACTGTTGTTAAAATAAACCAGTTAAAAATGTTAAATCAAAAATACGAATTTTTATTTATACAACAATTTTGGTGGCCATTTTGAGTGTTTTCGAAAACCTAGACAAAAAATAATAAAAGGAAATATTATCAATATTTCAATGCTCTACAAGAATATGAAATCAGAATTTAAACATGCTACAGACATTTAGACAGTCATACTTGGCAAATTCATATGGTGAACTTTGTTTATAAAACATACAATAAGTAAATATTTAAAACGTTTATTTATACCCAGTAATAATATTATTATTTCGTTATTGAAGAAAATTCTGAGAAATAATTGACATAATAACTGTTCTATGTTCGCTTAGTGAAAAGTATTTGAAAATTTTTATCATTAAGGATATCATATTTGATGCAACAGAAAACAAACTTGATAAATTATTTAGAGAACTATTCAAGTTAAAATAAAAACATAATTATAATTTTTTGAATTAGATATTGTAATTGACAAATCTATAAAAAAATCAACACAGGTATACCATAGGATTATCACTAATTAATTAAATCAAGAGAAGTAAAACTTCACGGAATATTGAATTAGATGATCTTAAAATTTTGATGATCTGTATATTAAATAAACATCAACAAAAAAATATAAAATAGAATTTTTTAGTAAGGACATCAATTTTAAAGTTAACTACCAAATACAGAACAATTTACAATTGAAATATATAAGGTAAAAAAAATACTAACCATTAATGGCAACTACTAAAACTGAGCACAAAAACAAAGTCAATAAAATATGCTTCATAATTATTATCTGAACTGTATTATTTTAGTTTTTGCAATATCTTATATACTTTGTAAATCGACAGATTAATTTAATTGTGTGCAATGAGCGATCCGATTATTATATGCTATTATATATATTATTAAACACGAAACAATATTTTTAATAATAAAGGTTATTAATTAGAAATAAAGGCAATATTAATTAAAATGATTGATTTATTTTTAAAGCCTTACTGTCAGTAGATAGAACGTTCTAAGATTCAGTAAGTAAACGATTGCTTGGATTATTAGGGCCGATGACTGGTCAGTGTTTGTCAGAAATAAAGCACTTACATTATGAATATGGACCCTTTAGTTTTCAACAATGTTGAATATCGTCACCATTAACCAAAACCACACTTTTTCAATACTTTTGTTAGTATTGTAACGCTCTTTGGGATGTCAATCGGTTTTTTGGGTCCTTAGTTCAAATTTCGGATTGACTCGGGCGACACCTTTCGTTGATAGTGTGAAAGTCACTAGCACTGGGCAACGTCAGTGGAGAAAAATACTCCGGGCGCCGTTATGGCGTCGACAAAACCCTTAACGACCTTTACTTGAGCTGCTGGATTAAGTATGTTGGTATTTGCTGCTAGATATTAAAACTTGCACCAAATAAAATCAAATAAATCAAGGCTGGCGTGGCGGCCGGATGGACGGTTCCGGTAAAATTGAATTTGGTTTCGCTCTTTCAGCTCGACCTATCTCTTAAGATCGCTGACTGAACCGTACTGCACTTGTATCAGGTTGATTGTCGGCTCGAGATCCTACTCGAACCTTCGGCTTCGGGCTCTTACCAAGGAACGAGCTGGAGAAATTTGTCATAATATTATGAAATTTTTTTGAGTTTGAACATTCACATCGCCAAAACGTGACAATTTGAAATGTATTTGGAATGAATTTGTCAAACTGAATAGTGTTATCATAATGATTGATAATTGCACTGAATGCAATTATCAGTGTAATGTTGATATGATTGGGTGAAATTGGTTCATATGACACAAAATGACAAAATTTGCTTGGTTGTTAAAACTGGTAAAAAAATTTCACAGTAATTAAGTAACTTCGTTACAACATCATCAGGACTTGATGATAAGAGTGTAGTTTTGGTTTGCGGTGACAATATTCTTCAACTAAAATAGAGTAGTAGAAAGTCCTAAGCTACCAAACAAAGAATAATGGCGTTTAATGCCTGGGTCCAAGAATCCTGTAGACTTTGTATAAAATGAATGTTCTGCTAAAAAGTTTTTAAGTTCTAGATGGTGTGAAAGTTCTAAGTGGTTAAGTGTATTGGTTGATTAATGGTCAGACGAAGTTGTAAATACTAACGAAGAGGAAAATTCTGCTGAAAAAAAAACTAAGATTGCTAGTGATTGATATTAGATAATAACAGTGATTGCTATCACTGCAATGAAGGTTTACCTTCTACTTTCTTTATTTACAACAAACATAAATTTACTTCATGCAAAAGTGAACTGTGTACATTTTTATTTTACTTTCCCGAGAAGGGGAAGTATTGTGAACGAGCAAAAAAAAACGATGTAAAGATGGAAATTTGCATTTTGAGGCCAAATGAGATGATTTAGACAATTTCCAGTTGGAAGTCTGTCTGTGTGTATTCTTCCACGATAGAGGCCACACGTTTAATTCGATTAAGCTAAAATTTAGGGTATATGGAATTCGGTCACCCGTCGGAAGAACCCATTAGTTTTTCTACGACATCTGTCAAACGGAAGTGTCACTATCAAAAAATGACAGATGCAGTATCTCTGGGAATTTGACATGCAATATGTCATTTGAAAGTCCTTGAAAAACTCAGAACACTCAAAAATATTTCTCCAACTGTCACCTGTCAAAAATAAAAAAATTTGAAAATTAAAAAATTTGACATTAAATATCTGAAAAAGTATTAATCCGATTGAGCTCAAATTTGGTATATGGGTTTGGGTTATCCGTCAGAAGAAATCTTCAGTTCTTGTATGACATCTGTCAAACTGAAGTGTCACTTTAATATTAAATATCAGAAAATATATTCGTGGATACTGGTCGGGAAAGTTTTGGGGCGACATACCCGATTTTTTTACGTCTATCAACTTAGCAAGACAACTTCGGAAAATTACAACGGTATCTTCTTAGTAATTTGCCGCTTTTTTCCCGTTAATTAGTTGTGGAAAAATAAATTTTGCCTCTCTTTTTTTTCCCAAAAATTCAATATCTTACTAACTTGATATCAAGTTAGCAAGACAACTGCGTAAATAATGACGATATCAAAAACTAACAGCTGGAGAATTTGCCGCTTTTTTTCCGTAAATTAGTTGTGGAAGAATAAATTTCGCCTCTCTTTTTTTACCAAAAATTCAATGTCTAATAGCTGGAGAATTTGCCACTTTTTTGTCATAAATTAGAAGTGGAAAAGAATTTTGCCGCTCTTTTTTTTATTAAACGTCTTGCTAACTTGATAAATAAATAATTACGATATTAAAAAACTAAAAGTTGGAAAATTTGCCGCATTTTTGCCGTTAATTAGTTATGGGAAAAATGTTTGCCTTTATTTTTTATTAGTAATTAAACATCTCGCTAACTTGATATCAAGTTAGCGACACAACTGTGTAAATAATGAAGATATCAAAAAATAAAAGCTGGAGAATTTGCCGCTTTTTTGCCGCTAAAGAGTTGTGGAAACAAAAAAATTGTCACCTGTTTTTTATAAACAATTTCCAGGATTTTTATATACCAACTTCAAATTTAAGAAAACAAAAAAATTTACTTAATGCGGCTTTACAAAAGTTAGCCTTTAAATTTAATTTTTTTAAAAATCAATTTTTAGAAACAAATTCTGAATGAAAATGACTAAAGGTTGATGGTGCTAGATTTTTAAGTTTCCATCTGTTTATTTGAGTAAAAAATTAAAATGTAAAATATTAAAAAGCAATTAACTTTGCATGATTTATTTCCGACTTTTTAGATTTTTCTTTTTTTTTTGTCTTTAGGAATATAAAAAATTGTTTCAATTAACAACAAGTACCGGTAGGTGGCAAAAACAGGGGGCCGGAGTTCCGGTTGTGAAGTCCTGAATCATCTTATGTGTGAGTCATAATCTAAAGAGCCATCAACGAACTCGATCCGTTGAGCCGTTGCCGAGTTCTCAACCTGACAGACAGACGGACAAAGTAAGGACAATAGTGCCTTTTCTTTATAAATAAAGAGGAAAATTTAAATTTTTTTTCCACAACTAATTTACGGCAAAAAAGTGGCAAATTACTGATAAGATACCGTTGTAATTTTTCGAAGTTGTCTTGCTAAGTTGATTTTTTTATGTGCAAATCCGGTCCGGATCAAAATGAATGAGTCATTCCACACTATTTTAATATTTTAACAGAAACCTTAATTCTCGTTCATAGACTTTAGTTTATGCATATTAAAACGACGTCGCCATTCTCATGGACCACAATTGACAGCCTGTATGACAGCAATCACTACCCGATATTAATTACTAACAAAGAAAGTATAACATCTATCAACGTAAGCAAATGGAAAATATCTCAGGCCAGTTGGATTGAAGTCACAACTTTTATCAAGAAAGAGATTAGTCGAGTTCAAATATCAACAGTATAGATGAAAACTTATGAGCTATTAACAACTGTATATATCATGCCGTAGAAACCTACGTTGGAAAAAATTCTATATCGGCCACCAGAAAGGATGTCCTAGTAGAACGAAAATGGTAACGATGAATGTAAATCGGTTTTAATAAATAAATTCGTTTAATGGTCCTGATAATATTCCGTTTATTGTTCTTAAAAATCTATTATTGAATGGGCTCAACAAAATACTCGAATTCTACAATCATATTTGAACAGAAATTAATTCCTTTAATAATGGCAACAGTCAATCATTCTTAAGATAAAAAAGCAAGATAAACGACAAGTGATCCTTCCTTCTACCGACCGATTTCTCTGATGTTTTCTACCACAACGCAGCACCTCTGATAATCTTATATTACAGTAGATATTAAATGCCGGTACAAAATGAGCACTTCCGGTCACGTGCGACATCTGGCCCCTACGGGGTAATGCCGGTACAAAATGAGCACTTCCGGCCACGTATGCTTATTAACATGTGGCGAATTAAATGAACATCTGTAGCCATTCCCGCATACCTAATTTTAGAATGTGTGAATATTAAATAACAAACTTTCTCACGCTCAGACTTGTCGGTCGATGGCGGTCATATGTCTCTGACCATATGGGGATCACGTGATCACTTTATTTTAATATATATGCGGCATATTATTTTGTTTTTACTAGTTGTTCACTATGGTTAGTCAAGAAAGTGGTTATTACAGTATGCCTATAAATAATTCAAGTGATTGTTCCGTTAGTGGCGCTGCGAAAGCTGAGCAAAATTACTTGCTCCAAAATTCTATTTAACTTGGAACATTAAAAATTCAATGCGGTCTAAGTCCAGCTAGATCATTCAGTCCAGCTATCGTTATATCTCGACCTGAGAAAGGGTTTAGTGAATTATCATTTAGAATGTATGAGTGGACTCTGCTTATAGAGTTACTAGTTCAGAAAAATATTAACTTCTTTAATAAACCGCTACCAACCTACGCAGACGAATATGACCCAATACAGTTTTCATGTGGAGACTTTTGTACAGTTAGACAGTTGGTCTACGATGACACAAAATTTCTTGAAATAAGAAAACATGGTATTGAGATTCATCTCACGCATGCAGATGTCAACGAAATATTGGAAGCAGACCGCTGCCTATTATCACACCGAGTATCGATGTTAGAACAACTTTCCTTTTGTTCATACTACTATAATATTTTAGATATTATTAAAACAAACTTTATAGAGTGTAATATAGACTTTAATAAATTAGAACTTTTATATGGGTTTTATTTTATTTTTATTTAAAGTTTATTAAGTCTACTTTTATAAAAATAGAGTTATTGTTGATTTAAATAAATAGTTTTAAAAATTAGTAGCAATATTTTTTATTACTGTTCATGATGTAAGTGTTCTGGCGATCACATATCACATCTGGTAACCATCTGGCGCACGTGTGAATATTATTTAATGAACTTTCCCACACTTTGCGACCATCTGTTTTGCAGCATCTGGCGCCTGCATCGTATCTAATTCGTCATCGGATATTATAACGCGCAACTGGTTCTGAGCATCTGGTGGTCACGTGATCATTTCTTTTTAGTATTTATTCGACACACCTTACGTTTTCTGAGTTTGAAAAGATTACACGTTATAAAGTCACATCTATAACACTGTTAACGTTTATTATTACTTTAAATTTAAAAAAATTTGTAACAACTTGCACGCTGACAGTAGAAGTAAACTGTAAAACATCTTCTTTCTTTTCCTAAGACAAAGGCAATCCCCAAGGTTTGGTCTTGAGCCCTATTCTGTTTATTCTAGCTATAAACGACATTTGTAAAGCGATTTGCTTCCCAGTTAAATTTACTTCTAATGCGGATAACGCGGTTAGTTTTTCCCAGGGTAGAATCCTCTCTAAATTAGTTCGATGCCGTTAATAAGCTGTATACATGGTCCATTGATATTGGCCTAAACTTTTCTGTAACAAAGTCCAAACTAATGAAATTTAGCACAAGAACTTCTAGTACAATAAACCCTCAAGTTACGTTAAATGGGGAGCTCTTACCTACGGTTGAAAGTCATAAAATCCTGGGACTAACTTTTGACCCCAAATTAACTTGGAATAAATAGTATACTAAGTAGACTTAACATCTAAAACAATCTAGTACATTAACAATGGGTGCAGAAGAAGAAGTATATTGCTTAGAATACATAGATCCTTAATCTGTTCGAAGCTAGATTATTGGAGTTTTATATACATGTCTGCTGCTAGGTATAATTTAAGAACTTCGTCAATCTACAAAATCCTATAAATGTGTTCGAGCCACAAATTTCTTATTACCAGAATATAACGGCCCACTTATTAATACAAACTTACTGGCTTCTGTCAGTTCTATCAAAAACATGAATGCTCATGACTCTTTAGTCCAGGCTATATATGTTTCTGTTAATCAACTTGACCCATATCTGGAGTATCGCTAATAATATTATGGGTTCCTTCACACGTCAGGATTCTGGAAAACAAGGCGACAGACTGTGCAACAAAAAACGCTCTTACATCTAACATCAATCCAGAAAAAGTCCAACTCTACAAGGATTTAAAGGATATCTTCAAGCACAATACTAAGATGTGGCAAAATCACTGGAGCAGTGTTCCTTTCAAATTGAAAGATATTTACGTACCATCGGCACAAGTTCAATCCGATCCATGTTCAGAAAACACAAACTGATCATCAGACGATTACGGATCGGACTTAATCGCCTAAACCATGGGTACTTGATGTCCACCAAGAACCGATCTGAATGCCAACATTCTCCTTTCATCAATTGTCCATATTACATAACATATCGCCAGAAATACGGATTGCAAGAAAGTCTCAAAGAATTCCTAGAATATGGACAGATTGATAGAAATTCTACTTTACCGCACGTATCTTCCGTTATTTTTTCTATTGGTTAATTACGTATATTGTGGAAATTACTGCACCTCGTTTCAATGATCAATGTAATTGAGACACATTAATTATAATTTAAAAAAAAAACGAAAAAATATCTTTTATACGTTAAGAAGTTAAAATTGACCTTTTGGGGGTTTCGGTTGCTCTGCCCATCGGAACTCTTGTTCGCCATCTCAAAATGTATTAGATACCAAAATTTCATTCATTTTGGGCGGGAACGGATTTGCACTTAAAAAGTGCGGGGTCCTTTGTTTTCGTAAGTTTAAATTTTTGAAAACGTCTGTCACTTTTTTAAGTAGAGACGTAATATTGAAATTTGCATATAGGCGATCAAATTTTATAGCAATACATTCCCATCGAAATTGGGACACCGTGTGTAAACCCATAACAATGCTACATTACTTAAATCATAATTTTTGTATCATTAATTTTTCAAATTATATCATTAATAATAATTTTCAACATAATTATTATATTCTTTACTTCGACCCAATTCAGCATGAGTTATTTATTTTCTTATTGTTCTTTTCAGACATTTTTATATTTTTTATAAACATACAGTGTGGATTCATCTTCGTGTTTTAATTTCCTACTTTTCATCTTATTGTCGAAAGATTTAAGTTAATTCATTATTACAATTGGTTTGAAATTAAAAAATTGTAAAAATATAAATAATCTCATAACTAATAAAAAATAAACCTGAACTCAACTATTTCATTTTATTTAAAACTACTCATTCAAAAAAATTACATAGAAATATGATACTAAGAAAAAATTAAAAAATAATTTTGTTTAGTTTGTAAAACATACAATTTATTCCCTATTATTTAATACAACTAATAATCAAATAAATGTGATAAAATCGTTGAAATTTTATAAATAAATACCATCGCATGTTCAGGAACCAAGTTTGACGTATATACATTGTAGGTTTTTCCCCAATTTATGGTTAAATAAAATTTTTCCATTTCATTTAAATGTAAATGAATTACATGACTCATATATTTAAGATGTTTATCTAGATTGTAATTATGTGAGCTCCGAATTAGATAATTCATATCTAGTACTAAGAAAACACGTGGCAATGTAAACGAAACCATATACCCAACATTATCAACGAAAAAGAATAAAAATATAAGGGAAACCATACACTTAAAATAAGAAAACAGGTAGTAGTGTAAAGGAAACCATAGACGCAAAATTTTCAACAAAATAAAATGAAAAAGAAAACACGTATCAATAAAAAAGAAACCATATACATAAAATAAAAAAACTTACAATTGGAGATAAAGCTGAAAAAAATCTTCTTCTGATTTTAATTGGGCATTTTTACAGAATTAATCTGATTATTAATTTTTTTTTTACTTCACTGATACTACTATGCTTATTTAAATATAAAGATTGAAAATTTTTCCCATTGGGCATAGCAAATATTTCAAGTAAGCAATACGGTAACAGCACTAAATCCACTCTTATCTGAGTCGACGCGCGATTAGGAGTTACTACTTTACCATCTACGTGACCATTAAAAAAAATTCATTTTGCAAGTAACGACCAGTAGAAAAGCATTTAAAATTTTATTAGTACATAAAGTCCAAACCCACCACAAAAGTTCCAATTGTTTACAACTATTCTATCTACTTTCTATTGGCTACAATGTTTTAAATCCTTCATTTTATTTATTTATTTATTTGGCACATCATCCAACAGCAAATTGCCACTTACAGGATGGAAATAGAAATACAAAATATTGTAAAATATAATACAAGAATAAATATTCAAACACACATTTAGACTCATTACACAGACAACTTAAGTATTATTGACAAAAAAATTTTAGATTAATAGATTAACCGTAATTCTGAGTATTATCTGCAAAAAAAAAACTTCAAGAGAAAAAAAGACTATACATAGAAAGATAGCAATCAGTTACCATCCCAATATTTAAGCTAATACAGCCCTTTTAATTATCTACCACTTTTGAGTTCCATATATCGACTTTATTCTGAATAACACTAAAGTCTGTACAAATCAGATACAATGGAGAACGTGAAAGAACATTGGAATTTGCCGTGTGAAGGTAAAACATGTTAATATAACGTACAGGTAACCTAGGAACGTACAGGTTTCTGAGCAAGTAAAGACGGGCAATCAATGACATCGTTTAATAACATGTGCAAAAAGAGAATACCTAGATAGCGTCGACGAGTATCTAAACGATGGACCCGAAATCTGTTAATTAAAACGCTGTAATCAATACCCCGAAATGGATACACTCCGTCTATACGGTAACATAAAACCTTTAAAAAACGCCTCTGAACGTTCTCTAAGTTATCTGAGTATGGTTTATATCCAGGATTCCATATAAGAGAAACATATTCCAATTTTGAACTCACAAGTGAATTAAAGAGAATTTCCATTGTATCAGTTGCCGTAAACCATTTAGAATTTCTAATAATGAAACCAAGCATTTTATATCCCTTTGAAACTATATTGTTGATATGGCTGCTAAAAGTTAATTTATAATAAAATATAACTCCGAGATCATTAAATTCACTTAGTCTATTTAATGGTACGTTGTCAATGAGATAGGATAATTGAATAAACTTATTCTTACGGGTAAAAGATACTTGATTACATTTTTTTTATATTGAGTGGTAACATGTTCTCTTTGCACCATATATTTAATCTGGCTAGGTCATTCTGAAGCAACAAGCAGTCCTCTGGGCTATTTATTCGACGGAAAAGCTTGAAATCATCAGCAAATATTAATTTCTCAGATTCAGTTATCCGATCGATGTCATTTATAAAAATTATAAATAATAATTGACCCAATATAGGCCCTTGAGGTACACCTGAGGTTGATACTATTTCAAACGAAGTAAAACCATGGTATTGAACCTTTAGGCACCTGTCACATAGGTAAGACCTAAGAAAAAGGATAAAGTTACCAAGCAATCCAAAAGTGTGTAGCTTCTTAATCAAAATACCATGATGAAGTCTATCAAAAGCTTTGGAAAAGTCGGTATAAATGACATCTACCTGAGATCTACAATCAAGAGCATGAGAAATAAATTGCGTTATGCAAGTTAGATTAGTAATTGTGGATCTACCCTTGACAAACCCGTGTTGGTGCTCAGTGACTTGGGATCTTATATGGGCGTATAGTTGATCGTATATAACACATTCAAAAACTTTACTAAAATTAGATAGAATTGTTGTTGGTCTGTAGTTATCAATAACCTATCTGTCATCTTTTTTAAATATAGGGCAAATTTTAGCTTCTTTCCAAATATACGGAAAGCAGAGACTATTTAAAGACACGTTAAAAACAATTGTTAGTGGTTTAGCATTTTATTAATTGATGTCTGTAAATCCTTTGAACGTGAAAAGTAGTAAGCATATATGACAAGGTGCGAAATGTGGTTGGCACCAGTGCTCGAAACAGCTTTTAGCAAGATTTTTCCGTAGGGTACGTTACTCGGTGTATAACCCTTAACTACTACCCAACAAACATTTTTTGAAAATTAAGGTAACACTAAGTTATATAAAGGCAATGAAAGTATTTAAGAAGGTTTCGGAGTTTTATAATCTATATCTTTTAGTAACTTAGTTTTATTAGGAATTTAAAACATAACTTCAAGTCACAAGTATATAATAAGGAAATATAACTTTTTTCATCACCCTTTTCTAAACTTTTAGTAATGGTTACTAATATATGTGTAAAAAATGTATATAATGGACACCGTTACCTTATTTATATAACTGGAAGCCTCTGAGTTACATACAAGTGTTGTTAATAACTCTTAAGAAAATTAGATATGTCGGCCCTATTATGTTATAAAAATCTTGGTGATATTATAAGTAACGCAGCTTCTATTATATAACTTCACAACCTCTAGTAACAAAAATTGCCGCTATAAATCTTTGAATAAACGTCTTTGTAAAATGGCCGCCTCATTTTATTATTAAATACGTAATAAAAGGTTACAGCTTCAAATAGTTATTTGCCATAAATATTCATCATGAATTACTGGAAAAAATACAGAATAACGCCGCCGTGATTATTTTGCCAAAATTAAAAATGATGAAGAGAAACGCTCTAGAAAACATAATTTTAACTTTATTAATAAACGCTTACTTGTCGAACGTTGACATATACGAAAACTATGTTGTTATTAAATCATCGTAAAATAAATAAATTGGACTTCGCACATTTAGGATTCCATACCAAACGTAGAATATAAGCCAAAAATACTTGGTAAAAAGATTTAAAGAACTGAAAAGAAAAATAACCAAGCGCATGTGCGTTCGACGAAGAAAACACAATTATGAGACGAAAAATGCATTTCTTGACAAAATTAATAATAACACAGATAAAAATCCGCATATATACTTAGATATATTAACCAATTTTGAAATTCTACGAACAAATTTGTTAATATCAGCGTAACCAACAAAGATAGAAAAAAATTATAAGATGAAAAATGCATTTTTTAATAGAACTAATCCGATTACACACATAAAAATAATAAAATATCGAGTATCACAATTTACATATATACGAAGGTGCGGAACCCTAAAAATGAGGGAATGGTAATGAAAAAATCATATTTATTAATATATTGGTATTTGTTGGTAAAATATATATAACAATAAACATTATCACCAAATTTCAAGTTTATAGGTCAATGGAAAGTTATAAAATTCTTCGGAACAAAATTATGTAAAAAATGCTGACTTTGGCGGCTTCTCATGCCTACGTTTTGGAATATTTTTCTAAACAGAAAATATGCCTCTTATCTACTCAGTGAGCTCTATTCAACGATACCTCATTTAAAAATATTTTTTACAGTTTATATGGCTTTGGGTCAACAAGACGCATAAACTGTTAAAATTTGAAGTCTCTAGCTCCAACGGTTTAGCTGCTAGACCGGTGTGACAGACGGACGGGCGGACGGACGGTAGGACGGACGGAAGGACGGACGGAAGGACGGACGGAAGGACGGACGGAAGGACGGACGGAAGGACGGACGGAAGGACGGACGGAAGGACGGACGGAAGGACGGACGGAAGGACGGACGGAAGGACGGACGGAAGGACGGACGGAAGGACGGACGGAAGGACGGACGGAAGGACGGACGGAAGGACGGACGGAAGGACGGACGGAAGGACGGACGGAAGGACGGACGGAAGGACGGACGGAAGGACGGACGGAAGGACGGACGGAAGGACGGACGGAAGGACGGACGGAAGGACGGACGCACACTCGAGTGAGATCAATAGGGTTCCGTTTTGACCCTTTGGGGTACGGAACCCTAAAAAATAGACATATATTGTTATAATTTGAAATCTCAATTTGGGGGGGTATTCTATAAAATTAAAAAATAATAGTAAACATTACAAGCCGATTCAAAAAAAATTATGTATCCTGCCAATTTCTATGAATACTTTTTCTAGTCTTGATATTTTCTTTCTTCTATAAATTTTTTCTTAAAGAGTTCATCTGACACCAATTCATTCAAGTACTTCCATAAACCAGCTCTATTCACCTTTTTGTTTTTTTATTTTTGCTACAATTTCTTTATATCTTGTTTCGTTTCTACTATAATTTTTATTTTATTTATAATTTTCCCATTATTAATCTTTTCTGTGTTTGTTTTTTCCTTTTGTATTGATACTGCAAATCTTTTACTTTATTCTCCATTTCTTTTAATTTAATTTTCATATCTTCTTCTTCTTCATCATTTTTATTATTACTTTGTAATCTTGTGTGTTATTAATTTTTCTGTTTATTATCTCTTTTAACTTTTTCGATTTTTCCTTCTATCTTTTTGTCTACCTTTTTTTTGATTTTCTATTATTTTTTCTCCTAATTCTTTGACATTTTTCTCTATGACTCCACCTATTCCTATAATAGTATCCATCCATTTATTTTCTAAAATTCTCATTCTTTCTGTAGCATCCTGTATTTCATATTTTAGTTTCACCACTTTTTCTTTCATTTCTTGTTTCTCTCTCATATCTTGCATTTCTCTTAAGCGTTTTTTTTTCTTTCTTTTTATTTTCTTGCATCTAAATCATCATTTATCTTAATACATCCATTACATTTTCTTGTTCTTCCTTTTTCTTTTGTTTTTCTTGTACTTGCTCTTCTTTTGGTTCACTTAGACTTATTCCATTACATTCTTCCACATTTTCTTCCTGCATTTCTGTAATATAACCTTGTACTATTTCAAACTCTTCCATTTGTTCAATCTTTTTCCCCCTCTTAATTTTTTATTGTTAGATTATTTAGTAATGTCAAATTATTTTAGTTTAAATTAAATAATCTCAAAATTAGTAAATTCAACTGAAAATATGTTATATTTTGTTACTTTCCCGTCAAAATATGATTAGGTATCAAGAATTGCAATAAAAAGAATCTTACCCGATTTTTTTAATCCTTCCAACGGAAGCCCCTGCACCACGTTGTTCCAATCAAAATACATCCAACGTTAATCAGAAATTTTCACTAAATTTTGGAAAGCCCCACGTTTACATCAAATCGAAATTAGTGACGTCTCTGTTTTTACCTCTAGCCCTTCAGATAAGAGAGGTATAGGAATCATGCTAAAAATTGGGTAGTGACTTTTCAATGAATAAACACGTTTTAGGGTCCCTAGAATACGATTTTAATATTTTAGCGATGATGTCTGTGTGTGTGTTAGTGTGTGGGTGTGTGTGTGTGTTAGTGTGTTAGGATGGATGTTGTAGTAACGATAACTCAAAAACTACTGAATTAAAAAACTTGAAATTTTGCATACACGATTATTATGCCCTAGATTAGACCTGATTAGATTTTGGTGTCAATCGGAAAACCGGAAGTGGTAGGTGATGACGCCATTCCTAAACAAGATGGCAATAAGGTTTTACACATATATTTTGTATACACTATAGTTTATTTTCGTATCATTAAAATTTTCAAAAATTTGACCATTGTTGCCAGATTTACAAAAAAGTTGATTTTTTCCATACTTTTTTGTGCCACCGTATAAATTTTTTATTAAAAAATGGCGAGAGGTCATGTGCTGGCCAAATCAGATTTTTTATTCTTTTTTTTTTATATGTTTTTCTTTCAAAACAAAAAATTTTCGTACTTTATATTTTTTTTTTAAATCTTGCCCTTTACCTAATTACGTTACTTAAATTTTATTTTAATATCATTTCCCAAAGTTTTTTTTCTAATAATACTAATAATAATAATAATAATAAAAAAAAGATTCTTCATATTTCATAAAAAGTATGTCAATAAAATATATTTTCTGAAAACCTGACCAGAAATTAATTATTATTGGATTTTTTATGGTTACCTGCGTTTGTTCGAACTGCTTCATCTATGCAGTAAATATAATATTCTTGAACATCAAAGTATCTTTTTCCGAAATTTGAAGAGGTTTACTCAAAAATTGCGACCTACAGCATGTTTCCTGTGAAATTAGAGAAAAGTGGGAAAAACCCGAAAAACCCCGTTTATTGATTTTCTGATTCCAGTCATTTTCTACTAAACTGCAGTACTTGTGGGTATTAAAAATTGGTGAAAATGTCATGACGATACGTTGAAGCATTAAAAATTTTATGAAATTTTTAAGCATTGCGGACGACAACTAGACATACAGACAAACAGACAGACATATAGACCACAGAAAAAAATTAAGTTGTTCAGAATTCGATGGGTGGATATTTTAATTTCAGACTCGCTTGATATCCCTTCTTAATTTCCTCGCATCGTGTTTCAAGATCTCCCTATCTTCTAGGTATTACTATAAAATGTCTTTCCCATGTTAATAATTCTCCCTCCTTACATCTTTAGTCAAAACAATTGACTTCTATATCGTCGGTGTCGCTTATTGAAAAATTCTTTTCTTCCCCTCGTTATATAGGGGTTTTCTGGAAGGAGTCCTTTTTTTGGTACAAGGTTTTGGTATAAGTTTAGTTTTTGGAACCAGCTTTTTTGGGCAGAACATTTTCTTTTTGGAACAAGTTTTTGCTACATGTCTTTTGGTACAAGTTTTTGGACTGAACAAGTTTTTGGAATGAGCAAGTTTTTGTTTTTTTTCATCCTTTGGGACCAACGTTTCTACTGCCGGATCCAAGGTACTTTAGAAGAAACTCGAAGACAAGCCAAAAACCAAGTTAAGTCACATTTCCAGGAAAAAAAAGAAATAGTACCTGAAAGAATAAATTTTTTCGTATAAAATAAAACAATTATAACATTTAATTTTCTTAAACCCACAAAAAGAAAGAAAGGACGGATTTTGAAATATATCATAGTTTTTTGTAAATTGTTCCTAAATATATCAAAAAAACAATTATTACTAATTATCAACAAATTAAAATTAACGTTTCATGGGGTTCAGTTCTCCCGAAGATACTATAGCCCGTTTTCGCTTAGTTATGAAGATAGCGATTTCATATAGGTCGTAGTATGCAACTCCCTACATCCTATGGCGTCGTCTCATAACAACTCTCTATGGCGTCGACGCATAATAATAATAATTCATCACATGGGAATCTAATATTTTTGCTGAAAATTATTTGAAGTATCCACTTTTAAATAAGAAAAAATCGTAGGATGTGGTTCGCACTTTGTTTTGTAATACAATTTTAATTTAACTTTTAATTTTTTATATTTTTAAAATAAAATTACTGAAATGGACGCTTTAAACATTTACCAAGAAAAAAACCGATAGTCAACAAGTTACCTACAATACAAATTGTTATTGTACATTATATTAGTCTCTATATAATATCGGGAATCATTAATTTTCTAACTGAAGGTAAATATAAATAAGCTCCGTTCACAAGGCAACTCCGTGGGGGACTCTCCACACTTATTCCAGTAAAAACTTGTTGCTAGAACCACTTGTGGCATTTCGCGAAATTCCAAAACTCCCACATTGGAGCGAACTGCGCGGAGTTCCGATATATAAGAAGGACCGCAGTAATATTGTCAAGCAAAACTTCGCGTTATACTCGGTGTTACTGTTACTTCGATAAAAAGACAAGTTGAAGTTACGTGGAGTTCGAGTTTGAAGTTTTCTCTATTATTAGAAATTTACTGGAGAAAAGTAGAAGTATGGAAAACTATTTTTAAAAAGTATATGCAGTAAGAATTTATTTTTTTAATTTATTATAATTTTTATAATTTATGTATTTCAGTATTGACTAAAGAGCTAGTAATAATAATAATTGTACTTTTCAGTTAAATTATTTAAATTAATTTTTATTAGATTTCTAGCATAAGAATTATTTATAGTTTTAATAATAACATAAACATAAAATTAACAATATTATTTTCAATCGACTTTTTTGTTTTTTGTTCTAATATTAAAGTAAATTATGATAAGTATTGTGCAGTTAAAAAATTTAATGTTTTTTTTTAATATGTATAATTTTTTTATAATCATTTATTATAATTATTTTCCGGAGTTATTGCTGGATAATTTTATGTTTAGATCAAGTTTTATTCTTATTATTACTATTTTATAGGATTTTTATGATTATTTTTATGCTTATGCATTTTATATTATTACAATGATCCCAGAAATATAACATAGATATGGCGTAAATAAGATTTAAAAAAAATTTAGATTTTCAAATCTCTAATTTATTCCTTATTAAATACAACTTTTGACTATGCTAAATTATATCATTATTATTTTAATTAATATTATAACCAGAATAATAATGAACTAATTATATGGTAAATTTAAATCAATATTAAAGTAGTTTTTTCGTTTATTTTCACTTTTTTTATTTTTAAATTAGATCATTATATTAGTATGCTGCTATACCGGGTGATTTAGGAGTAGGGCCAAGTTCATATTTAGAATTGTGTAGTGTCAATACTAGACCGAATTTCGAATTAAGTGACAGAAAAATCCAAAGTGGCAGACCTCTGGTTTCTTTGAAATCAGTATTTAAATTGAATTTTCAAACGAAACACCCAGTATATGTTTACTTAAATTACATATACTCCATATTCCAAATACGATTTTAGATGGCAAAAAGTAAATATTTATGCAAAATATTTTCCTATTTTCTTTTTATATCTTTAAATTTTCTTGGTTTAAAATTTAAACTATTAAACTACTGAATCATCTCCTACTTCGACTACATTGTATTGATTATAACTTTTTAATACCCGATTTAATAAAATGGGGCAGCACTTGTCACATTATATTACTATAATTTTGTTTGTTTATTAATATTAAAAACAACAAAATTTTATAAAACATCGGAAGGATTATGAATACTGTGTCCGGCAAACATCTGTCGTAGTTCTATAACTTTTATTGTATAAAACTTACAGATTTATTTGAAAAGCAAATGTCTTAATTTTTTTCAAATAAAATACCATACTTTTTAACATTTTTAGATCCTACAAAGTCAGTGCTGCACACTTTTAAATTTTTGTTGTAAAAGAAAACAAGCTTTTTCATAAAAATATTTGAATTGCAGATCAATTTTTCAGATTTAACGCTTTTAAAATTACCAACATACAAAGATAAACGACTGAAGATTTTTTTAGACTCAGTTTGAAATTTTTATTTTGTACAGAGAGGTGTAAAATAAATTTTCAATTTCAAAAATTCCACTGAGCTTTTTCAGTATTTCCAAATGGGATACCCTGTGCAAATATTCATCAGTGGTTACTGAATTTTATCCCCTTCAAATTTGCCGTTAAGTCTCCATATCTATTTTTCGTCGTTTAAAAGTTATTTAGAAAAAACACATTATTGGTAAAAATCTAAGTATTCTGTTCTCTCTTTGTATCAAAAGTATATAATAATTAAAGTAGCCTTGTCTTAATCAACAATGTTTTAAAGACAACAATTTTACAAGCGTTTAATATAAGGCTATACAACAATTCTAATTTATTTGAAAATTATCCATTTTTATTTCATAAAAGGTGCTTAAAATGCCTGAAATCTTCTCTTATACATAAATTTACTCGTTGGTTAAATGATGTCGAAACGTTTCCAAGCATCTGAGGTGTAATAGATCTGAATTCTTTTACTATTCTCTCCTTCATATCTTCAAGTGTGGTCAACAAGATTCTTAACATAATCCCACTTTAAAAAATCAGGATTTGTTAAGTCCGGTGATCGAGCTGACCATTTTTTTGCAAAGCTTAGAAAACACAATAAAAGCAACAAAAAATGAGGGGGTAGTCCTACCCACTTTCCGAAGACTCCTAGTAAAATAATTGTTTAATCAATATCTTTTTATGGAGCATCATAATACATTAATAAAGTTAGTTTAAATAAATTTTTTTGTCATTTTTTTTACTTTTTATAATTTTGGCTATAACTTCTATAAGTATTATTATAAAATTATGAAATATTTCACAATGTACTTTTTGATCCCTTTTGAATGTATTATCTATTTTTTCAATTTGTTTTATCATTTTCGATAAAGCAAAAGGACAAAATAATTAAAAAAAATTGTTTATTTTGGTTATAACAATTACAATTTTTATATTCTAAGAAACTGAGATATATTCTTAATTTAGATTTCTGTATTACCTGTCGAATGGTATAAATCCTATTTTAATATAATTAATATTTTTAAAATTATTCAATTTCTTTTTAAATTTATATAAAATTTTTCGCCATTTTTTTACAAATTCTGCAATTTTTTGAATAAATTTTTTAAAAAATCACAATTATAGAATTTTTACTACAAATTTAAAAATTAAAACATTTTTTGAATAATTTTAAAATCAATAAATAATTAATATCTCATTCAATTGTATTCAAATTTGGTAACAGACCTTTTTTTTCGGTTTTTTGGATCAAAATATATTAATTAAGTTAGTCTAAAAAACTTCAAATTTTTTGTCAAGAATTCATGATCTTTTTAATTGTTTTAACTTTTTATATTTTTGACTATAACTTTTACAAATATTATTTTAAAATTATGAAATAATTTACACATATAGCACTTTTGGATTCTATTGGGTTATACTCTTTATTTTTTTCACTTCTGTTATTCTTTTTTATAACATAAAATTAAAAAGATTTAAAAAAAATTCTTTATTTTGACTATAATAATTACAATTCTCAATTTGACGAAACTGAAATACATTGTAAATTTAGAGTTTTATATTATGGTTCGAAGGGTAAAAATCCCATTGTAATATCTTTAACATTTTAAGTTATTCAATTTAGTTTAAAATCGTAATAAAATTTGAAATTTTCTTTGATCCACATTTTTAAAATTCCACAATTTTTTTAACAAAATTTTGAAAAAAATTGCAATTATAAAGGTGTTTATTACAAATTTCACCTTTTTTTTTAATTTTTAGATTAAATTTTGAGAACAAAATTTGTAGGAAATTTTAAGTTCTACAATTTTGATTTTTTATAATTTTTCAAAAAAATTAAAAATTTTGGCTCAAAATCTAAAAAAAGGGGGCAAAAGACTATATATTATAATGAAATCAATTTGTATGAGTTATAGAAGTTAATTTATTATTGTTATTAGTATAAAGAAGTTTGTATTATAAAATTATATTCGAAAGTTTTTGTAGTTGAATATAATGATTTAATTTAAAATAATTCTTGTATAATCAACAAATTTTGATATTGAGGGAAGATTTTATGAAATGTTAATAGAATTAAAATTTGTTTTATAATTAGAAAATTATTTAAAATTTATCTTTGAAAATTAAAAATCATTCCGTATAAAAACAAATTGGGTAAGTTTTTAGAATTAAGGGAGGGTTAAAAAAAAGAGGGGTGAGATTGATTAGATATAAAAAGTCATATTAATTTAAAATAAGATGAATTTGTATGAATTTATATTCCAATGAAGAAATAAAACAACCGTTTACAAGTTAAAACATTCCCAGGTATCAATGAATCTAGGTCAGGCATTGACAAAATATTGGCTCAAAATTTTAATATAGGGCAAATATTTTCCATCTGAAACCAATATAAGTAAAATGTTGTTTGAACATATTTATAGTATATTAAAAAAATATATAAATTTGATATTGGAAAAATATTTTCAATATACTACTGATATTTTACAAAAATATAATACCCAAATAATTAAAGAATATTGGTCAGCTATTGATATTCAGCATTTATAACATATTGATTTTCCGTATAACATCGATATTGGACAAATATTTTCAATCTTTTAATGATATTGGAAAATAATACGATTATTACATAATAAAATAATATTGGTTGTACATTTCTATTCAATATTTATAATATATTGAATTTCCACATAAAATCAACATTGGAAAAATATTTTCAATATACTAATAATATTGGACCAAAATGTAATGCTTAGATAATAAAATAATATTGGTAGGAAATTTATGTTAAATATTTATAATATATTGAAAAATATTACCCATAGATGGCGTTAGCACTGTACGTTAATTGTATAAATAACTGTTGGTACTAAGAATCAGATAACTTTTTTTATATTTGTCCATTAGAGATTGGACCTCTCTTCGTATTTGTTATTAAAGTGAAGTGTTTTCAGCTTACATATGTTTTTTTTATAAAGATTGTGAAGAAAAAAATCACTGGCAAGATACTTAATACGAAATTCAATATTGGACCAACATTACTATTAAATATGGTAATGATATGTTTTTTAATATAAATGTAATGGTAATTTTCAATATCAAGATGTGCATAATCAATATTCTACTTATATGTAAAATATATTTTGCCAATATTCTGCCAATATGTAGATCAACTTACTGTACAAAATCAATATCATTTTCTGATACCCATAATATTGTTGTGGTAAATAAATAGTTCCCCAATATGGAAAATTAATATTGAAATTCAATATCTCCCCCACATTGAATTTCAATATTTGGAGTTATTTTAAATCAATATTTGGCCAATTTTAGAAAATGTTAACACTTCGACTTCTAGCCAATATTGAAATTCAATATTCAGATAATATTTTCAACCCAAAAAAATATTGTAAAACAATGTTGTGCCAATATTTTTTGATACCTGGGTTTTTATTTTAAAATAAATAAAAAAATACTTATCACATAAAATATAGAAGAGAAATTGGTTAAGAAGAAAAATATTTTGGGAGATAATGGTTACAAAGAATATATGAAGAAGGGGAACAACAATTAAAAAAAAATTAAGAATTTAGAAGAGGTAGCAATATTGCTAAAAATGGTCAACAAAGTTTAGATAAGTGGAAGAAGAGGAAATTAAGAGAACACATAAAATTTATTAAGTATTTATAATTTTTGTAAAATTTTATGATTTTTTACTTTCCCGGACCCATCAAAGGGAAAGTAAGGTGAACGAGCAAAAAAAAAAATCGAGATATCGATGGAAATATCCATTTTGAGGTCCCCGAAGAAGATTGAAACCATTTCCAGCGCATGGTCTGTCATTAGATTTTGGTTTAAATTGGTACAGTAGAAGGTCCTCAAGACCGACATTGGTTAAATATACATGTAACAATTTTTTGCTTTATTTAAATTTTAAGGACAAACAATATATTTTAGTGCAAAATGTTGTAGTACAAAGTTTTAGAGCATAAAATTACCTACAATTTTTGTCTTAAGCTTTTTCCAAAATTTCCAATAGTTGCGCCACTAGAGGGCGCGTAAAAAATGTGCATGTATGTTTTCTCTACTTTTCTTGATTTTGAGTACAAACAATGTATTTAGTGCAAAATTTTCTTGTGCAAAGTTGTAAAGCATCAAATTTTCTTTTGTGTTTAACTTTTATCGAATTCCTCATAGTTTCGCCGCTAGATGGCGAGAAAAATACACATTTAAAATTCCCTACAACTATTGTATGAAAATTTTTCCCGAATTCCCAATAGTTTTCACACATGATTTTAGGAGATCCTAATTGTAGCAGTAATGATATATAACGTGCGCATGCGCAGCTTATGTCATTACCAACATTGAAATATTAATTCACCATCAGCTCGCTATTTTTAATGTGTTCCATAAATCAATGTAATGCTTAGTATTTTGTAATTAAAATAATTATAATAAATAACATTTTCTCTACGGTCGAGCCGGGAAAGTTCTGGGGTGACACAGCCGATTTTTTTATTTAGATCTGAACCAACTCCTAAAGTATCAAGTTATAATTAATGTTTATAATGCAGAACATTATAATATATTTCTTTCACGCCCGTGATAGACGAAACCATGTTGGATTCGAAAAAATAGTAATAATAAAATTAGAAAATTTTATATTTCTACATATTTAATATCCGGTAATTTTTCATGAAAATGCATAATTTTGGCAATTAAAAAAAATGGAAAAATTAACTTTTTGATAAATCGGGCAACAATGGCAAAAGTTTTTGAAAATTTAAATCAACCGAAGTTAAACTATAATAAAAAAAAATGATATGTGTAAAATTTTATTGCCATCTTGTTTGGTAATGACGTCATCACTTATAGCAACTGTCATTTACGGTTGTTTGATGGACACCAAAATCTATACATGTCGTCATTGCATTCAAGCGTTTTTATGATTCAATATATGAGTTTGGACCTAAATATGTTAAAATCACAAAGTTCCTCCTTTTTCGGGTGTGTTTTTGAGAGCAGACCGAAATTGCCTCTTTTTTAGTTTTTTTTTTTCAAAATAACTCTCAAAGAGAAATGTTTAAAAGAATACTTTGTAGAAAAATAAATTTCACATCTAGATGTGTTTTTAAATTTTTTTTTACTAATTTTTGGTGCCCAAAATAATCGAAAAACAAAACTAAAAATTTACGAACACTCAAGTTTATTATTAATTTGTTTATAATTTTTTTGCGGCATCCTTGGTACCTATATATAAATATTTAAAGATTATAAATGCCTTTAAATCCCATAGAAATTATTTTTCTCCACGACCATTACTGAATGTATGAATTCTGAAATCATTTTTAATAATAGAATGTAAACATTCACACTCTAGAGTCTGAATATTTATTCTATAATACTTGCCTCTTATGCATTTTGCATGTATTTTCATTCTTTATCAAGGTAAAGAATGGATTTTCTGTAATCGAATTAAACAATATCGATTGCCATGGACTTCAAAAGTGTCAGTGTCAGATATAAAATGGTGACGGTAATAATTATTTTCAAACAAGATTTAATTTAAACAAAATAATGAGTGAAAAATCAAGTGAAGTAGATATAGAATTTAATAATATCTGAAATTGCAAATTATGAAAAAACATCAATGCACCAGATTTTAATTTCGGTAAGTGTACAATAACACTATAAATATCAATACAATGTAATACAAATATGTCAACAAATAATTTGTGTTCAGATTTAATTTAATTTTGATTTATACTTTTTGATCGTGGAGAAAATATAGTCTGTTACTCGGTTAAAATGAAAAAATTCGACACTCGTGGTTCCTCACACTCGCTTTCGCTCGCGTTCGGAATTTTAAACTCGTGTCGAATTTTTCATTCTAACCTTGTTACAGAATCTACTATTTTGGTCATTTTTACCGTGTTTGAGGTTAAACCATTTTTTCTTTTAATTTTCATTACTTAATGATACAGTCTTAAGCCTTTTAATTTTTACGAAAAATATGAACTCTCTGATTTGAACGAAAATTGGCATAAAGGAGGACATATATTTAAAAAATGGGGACGTATTATGTAAAATTTTTAAATTAACACTTAAAAGTCTGTTATCAAATATGCCTATAAAAAATATTTTTAATTTTTTTAAATCTATATTATATTCAAAAAAAGATTCAAATTTTTACATTAATTTATAATATTGTTAAGAGATGGCAGTATATACGAACTGAATTCCTTAATAAATAGAGGCCAGATGTAAACATGAGAAAAGAAAAAAATTGCATTTATTCTTTTTATTTTCGCCGTTACTGTATAAATCAAACTGGTTACCAGTCACTACTTTTATGTAGTTTTTAAGAAGTTAAAAAGCAAAATCTAATAATTATTAATTTTGGAGAAAAAAACTCTACAGTACAAATCAAACCGGTTACCAATCACTATTTTTATGTGGTTTTTAGCTAAAAAAAATTATAAAAACAAAAAAATTGGCCGTAGTGGGAATAAAACTCCGGCCCTTTTACACCGAAACCATATACTGTACGCATTATGCCAAAATCAACGTAACAGAAATATTATCAAACTTATCAAGCATATGCGCCAACATACTTCCATACTTTTTAAACCTTAAAACGCAGTGAACGGCCGATGTACAAAATAAATGCGTGCATCTGATATACTGCTAGTCATAGCGTCTTATTTTTCACTTTTCATGTGTCGCTTGTTTGTGATGCTCTTTTCTTCTTTTTTTAAATAGTCTAAGCCACTAAAGCTATTTGGTTTAGGAATACTCTATAGCTAAAAATTATACCTTTTCGTAACATCTATATTTCTTTAAAACTAGATAGGAAGCCGTTCGGTACACTTTTGGTGGGGGAGGCTTGGCGCGAAAAGTTGACAGCGCCAAGCCACCTGTCAACGGCCAACATCTGTCAAGACGCGCGCTGCCATATGCCAAAGGCTACCGCCGCTCCTTTTTTCGCGCGTTGCCATATGCACCAATAGGAGCTGTCAATGGTTTCCCGCTGTCAACTTTTCGCGCCAAGTCCCCACCAAAAGTGTACTGTATATCGAACGCCTCATTATTTTCTTTTAAATAAATTAATGTAGCTGACGTCACTTGGAAATTTTGAAAATTAATTTCTCACTAATCGTAGTGTTTCAAAGTTAACCCAGCCTCTTTTTATGAATAATTTTAAGTGCGCTGTTCTGTTCTTGTATCTCTCTCTCTCTGTTATTATCTAAAAAACAGAAATAATAAATCCAAAATAGTAGACCGGCTGTTTTTGCAATTTATTTGCAATATGGCGGGATTGCAATTTCGCCATTTTTTAAATATAAAACAATTGTTATTAGTTCCTAAATTATAAAGAACTAAGGAACAAAACTTGTCGGGGTAATACTACTAGAGCTCAGATTTGGTCGGATATTTTTTATAAGGTTCATTTCGAGTATTTACTTTTAGTGCCATTAACGAGTTCTTTTAAAAAAATCAACGAGATCTGTTAAAAAAATCTCGAGACCGTAGGTCGAGTAATTTTGTCTTCTTTTATTTCGTTTAGTGTAACTCCATCCTCTAACCCTTTTAGCACAAACGAATGACCCTTTTCTGATGCCTATGTGGTAACCAACCCCCTCTTTATGCATGCCTTCAAAAATTGGCAGATAGTCTTCTGCTTTTTGAGTGATTATTATTGAACAATTGCTCATATATTTAATTGAAAATGTTCTCTTGACGTGAGTAGTTAACTCATTGGCAAAACAATGATGGATGGACAATATATTTGTTTTTCTGTCTTTTCTGTCGATTCTTATTCTTTGTTTTTTTATTCCTTGTTCTTAGAACTCTTTTTCAGGAGTGTTTTTTCCCTTTCTTTGGGTTGCTTATCTTTATCTTTCTCGCTTTCATTGGTTTTCCATATGGGTTGATATTGGTTTTTCGTCTCTTTATTATTGGCTTCAGCAGAGACCAATCAACGAGACCATTCGCTTTCTGTTAGGGTGCTTTTAACTTTTATTTTGTCTAGTTAACCTGGAAGGGTGAGTTCATTTGGCTGTTTTCTATTGGAGAAACTAATGTTCGGTGAGAATATCGTTTCATTTTCTGAATACAACTACGGGAGGATTAAAGTTCATGATTATTGCCGTTACTGAAGGGGTAGTGCCAAAGTTTTATATTTAATCGGGGGTGGTTGACTCTCCATATCGTATTCATTTTTAAACGCATCTTCCATTTTCTTGTTGGTTAGGTTAGGTTAGGTTCGATTATTCGTTGTTTCTCAATATTTTTGTGGTTTTCTACTGACTTTCGTGAATTTCGCTAGAAGTCATTTCATTCCAATTTTGTTATTGTGGCAGTTGTTTGTTGGTGTCAGAGGGCTTTGCAGTTAATCATGTGGATTTTTACTGTTACTTTCGCGTAGATATGAAAAATACATTGCCTCGATTTCATCAGTTGTTACCGCTTGGGTTGAGCGAAGTTGTATCGGATTCTCCTGACTTTCATTTGTTTGGTTAGTTTGGTCGGAACAGATTTTGTTTGTTTTCTCCCTCATTTTTGCTTTGTTCACGGTCTCTCGATTTAGGTTAAAATGAAAAAAAATTAGAAAAATGTCGAACCTGTCTATTGTAGAATAAAACATACATTCGTCTAAGTAAGCGTGCTACAGAATTAGGTTATACATTACTTACTTTTTTCTCCTAACTGCATTTATCAATTTCTTTCTTTTTATTAATTTCAAACTGGCTCTTGAAAACATGTAAAGTTTGCACTTGCTATTTTTCCCCGTACTTTTGCAATTAACAACACAACAACTATTATGAACCATTTTTAAATTTAATTTTGACGTGTTTACTCATGACAAAAGCATGATTTCATGAAATTTTGATCACTACGAGCGCTGGGATCGTTTCAGTTGTCCCCACCATGCACTCTGCACACAGCGAATACGTTCATTGTTCGTGTCTATTTCAATGCCAAGTGTTTTCTATACATTCTTCTTCTGCATCTTGGCTGTCGGGCGACTCGGTATTTTCTTTACTTTCTTCATTGATAGTTGTGACAGGTGTTGTTAATTGTAAGTGTTTTCTCTATAAAATTTTGGTTTTATTTTTCTTTATCTTTTGTTTTTGTATTTCTGCTGCCACTCGGTTATCTGTATAAGGCTTGGTTTAATCAAAGATTTTTCAGATAATTTTTAGATTTTTCCTCTTTGTCATTTGAGTATCGGTTCTCCTGACCCTCATGAACGGAAAAATTATATCGAAGGGAACCCTTAGGGGCAGACTTTTTGAAATCACCCATATTAGTAAGTGCACATTCTTGGTATTTACCTGTATATGTTTTCTGCAATTAAGTTTTTAACTTCCGCACCTAGTTATTACTTGTTATTTTAAGGTGTATATGTTTGTTTTAATTGTCTTTACCGGACACTAGTCTTTTGATGTTTTCAGTTCTAAGTGTAATATGGGTATTGTCCGTTTGGAATAGATCCCCCCACTGTTCATTAGTGAGACCGTCCTTATAGTTTTTTAGTTGTTACTGCACTATTAGAGTTTTCAAAAAAAAACTCTTATAAAACGGTTTTGTCCGTTCGTCAGTTAGCCTGATTCAACTCGACAACGGCGAGAGATATAGACAAAAAACAACGGTAATCGATTCAGCATGGTTAATAATCTAAAAAATCTGATGTGGCCAGCACATGACCTCTCGCCATTTTTGAATCAAAAATTTACAGGTTGACACAAAAAAGTATGAAAAAAAATTATTTTTTTGTAAATCTGGCAACAATGGCAAAGTTTCGAAAATTTTAATGAGATGAAAATAAACTATATGGTATACAAAATATATGTGTAAAACTTTATTGCCGTTTTGTATAATAATGGAGTCATTACCCATAGCAACTGCCACTTCCGGTTGTGCGATTGGCACCAAAATCTAATCAGATCTAATCTAGGGTATCAGAATCCTGTATGCAAAATTTCAAATTTTTTTATTCAGTAGTTTTTGAGTTATCGTTACTACAACATCCATCCAAACACACACACACACACACTAACACACTAACACACTAACACACTAACACACTAACACACTAACACACTAACACACTAACACACTAACACACTAACACACACACACACACACACACACACACACACACACACACACACACACACACACACACACACACACACACACACACACACACACACACACACACACACACACACACACACACACACACACACACACACACACACACACACACACACACACACACACACACACACACACACACACACACACACACACACACACACACACACACACACACACACACACACACACACACACACACACACACACACACACACACACACACACACACACACACACACACACACACACACACACACACACACACACACACACACACACACACACACACACACACACACACACACACACACACACACACACACACACACACACACACACACACACACACACACACACACACACACACACACACACACACACACACACACACACACACACACACACACACACACACACACACACACACACACACACACACACACACACACACACACACACACACACACACACACACACACACACACACACACACACACACACACACACACACACACACACACACACACACACACACACACACACACACACACACACACACACACACACACACACACACACACACACACACACACACACACACACACACACACACACACACACACACACACACACACACACACACACACACACACACACACACACACACACACACACACACACACACACACACACACACACACACACACACACACACACACACACACACACACACACACACACACACACACACACACACACACACACACACACACACACACACACACACACACACACACACACACACACACACACACACACACACACACACACACACACACACACACACACACACACACACACACACACACACACACACACACACACACACACACACACACACACACACACACACACACACACACACACACACACACACACACACACACACACACACACACACACACACACACACACACACTAACACACACACACACAGACATCATCGCGAAAATATTAAAATCGTATTCTAGGGACCCCAAAACGTGTTTATCAATTGAAAACTCACTACACAATTTTTAGCATGATTCCTATACCTCTCTTATCTGAAGGGCGAGAGGTAAAAATGATATTAATCGTCGATCTATTTATCTTTTCCCGCTACTTATACCATATTATATACTGTAGTATATAAGGTAGATACCTATATACAAATTAATTTTCGACTAAACTAAAATAAAACTCGAAATTACGGCAAAAATATTGCCGTTTGTCACTTGTTTAATGCTGTTTTTAATTTTTAGAGAACCGGTCGCACGGTGACAACAGATAACTATTGAAACGTCCGCTCGGTTTGGAGTCTCGATATCTATTGTCGTATTGAATTTAGGGATATTCGATCTAAATCGATTATTCACAAAATCGATCTTTTCATAAGCGATTAATCGGTGTATCGATTCTTTTACTACAAAATCGCTCAGCAAAGATCGGATGTTCCCAAATTATATTAAAAAAAAGCAACCTGTAATCTATTCTGTTTATGAATTTTACAGTTGTAATATGGTAAATAAATAAATGAGTCCCTTAATAGAAGGTAGAAGAAATAAAAAACTACCAAGTGCAAAGTATTTGTATTTCGTTAACTAAAATAAAATTGTTTGAATAAATAGTAAATTGTAAGATCGATTTTTTCAATTTGATCTTTAAGTGCATCGATTAAATACCAAACGATCTGAATAGATTGAGAAGATAATTTTTTACTATTATTTATTTTCATTTAATTTTTATTGACAGGTTCATCGACACTTTATTTCTTTTATTTTTTTAATAAGATACATTTAATCTGATCCTAGGAAATTAATAGTGAGACATAGGGCACTATTTTATTAAATTTTGTGTCACATAATCCACAATCTGTATCTGTTTTAAAAGTTTGAAGAAGAAATAGATTATTAAAAATTTTATCATATTCTATTTTAACAATTTAAATATTTTTTTATTTTTGTTATTAATATATTTTTTATGATTTTATATGTGACATTACTTTCCTTAACTAATTTTAACTAACCTGATTATAATGATTTTATATGTGACATTACTTTCCTTAACTAATTTTAACTAACCTGATTATAATACGGCATATTCAATCTTTTTGTATATTTTGTCTTTATTTGTTCTTTAGCGATGCGCCTTAGAACACCATGCTTTTTTAAAATAGTGTTTTCCTTATGTTTTTCTTTCCTTTAATACTTTTAAGCCGACGCTAGACGATGCTATCAACGTCCTTTGGTTCTGTAAGTAAAGGCAATGACGTTTAGAATAAAACTTTACAAGTTGATTTCTTGTACAATTGTCACAATCTAAACGTCATTGTCATTAGTTACAGAACCGTTAAAGTTAAAGAACGTTCTATCTACTGACAGATAATGTAATAATGTCCTATATTGTTACTTGATTAATAATCGATAATCATTCCCCATACACTGACTAATAACTGATAATCACACTTGGTACTTTTAATACTAAAAATCTAGTAGGTATGCTGTCAGCTTTGTCTTTGCTTTTGTACTGTAAATGTAAATTATTGAGCTCTCAAATTTTTTAAATGTCATTAATTCGTAATATAATCTATTGAATACAACTCGTGGTATCGTGTCTATCGATAATCCCATAAGATAATGCACTCAACGTGTTGTCAAATTATAATTTTACTCATCCTGCGGACTTATGAAATTAATATTTGACAACACGTTTCGTGAAATAACTTACGGGATTATCGATAGTCAAGATGCCACTCGTTGTATTATATATGATAATCAAATCAATGTCAAGTACCACAATTATGTTTAATACATTTAAGTTGGAACGGAAAACGGTAACTAGTTTCGGCATACAAATGCCATCATCAGACCTATAATACAAATATTGCAATGAACTATTATAATATACCAAAAGATTATACTTTAAATTATTATAAAATTAAATGCAATTAAATTAACATATGCGCACTTAAATATTAACAGGGGAAAAATTTTTTTGGTATCGGTACAGGAAGGGGGCACATTTTACTAATAAATGAAAGGTATAGAGTTCATACGATGATGTGAATTCCGTAAATAGATAGTCTACGGGAATACTACCATAGGTATAGGGATTTCAACGTATTAGAGTTAGAAGTATAGGAAATTCAGCATGTTAGAAAGAGAGAGCACTATGACGTCACATTCACCAGTTGAAAACATAAAATCTGACGTTTCGAACGTTTTTCACGTTCTGTTTTTTGATTCCAAAAAATGCGTTCAAAACGTTGTAAAACGTTCTGTCTTCGGTGTCACTCTAAGTGGAGAGGGGAGTGACTAAAATTGATCGATAAAAATAAAATGGGCGCCAAGCCGTTGTAGAGTCTTCAGATTAATAAACTGACTTACCCCTAAAGGGCTAAATAAGGTAAATCAAACAGACAATTTTCCAATACGTAAACAAATTTATTTAGAGTAGTAAACTTCCCCCCAATGGCTACAAATATGATAATAAAAAAAAATTAAATTAGTCCAAGACTGAGATAAGTATAGTTAAATAAACAAAATATAATCCAACCAACAATTATTCGTGGCCCATGACATACCAGTAACATTCAAAATGTAAATGTTTTCGATAATAAGTTAATACTTTACTGGGCGCTAAGTTACACAAAAAAAATATCGCGCTCTCAGCGGAGATTAAGAAAAATCAAAGCAGATCTGAGGTCGATTATCTCCCACGGTTTTGGTACCAAAAACGGCGTATGTTATACAATACGTTCAACGGCGTTAAAAAATAGTGAAACTCAAAAGGAAAAGTTTCCGTTAATTTCCGCTTTACATTGTGCTTAACTGAGTAGGTATTGTCTACAAACAATCGTATACCCGTACATATAAGAAAATCCGATGAAAATTATTAACCGAACTGATTGGCTTTACTAGCCCATATTAAAAAAAAGGTGATAAAACATGAAATCATTTACTAACTGGTTCTGCGCCTCTTCACCCCATATTGATTAACAAAATATTATATTATAAGACCTCAAATGTAAACGAAATTACCAAATCGGTTCGGTGATTATTATAAAAAAAAATATTATTTGTTCTTAAAATTCTAGGGACTTAGCTGGATTCGGTAGGCATATACTGCAGGTCTTCTACATGGACATGGAACAGGAACGAGTCCTTCACCAGTATGTACAACTCTTCCCGCCCTTCACAAGGGTGTAAATCTTGTACTCGCCCTTCACAACGATAATAAAACAAAGCTTGCCCTTCACGAGGACAATAAAACGAGGCTTGCCCTTTACGAGGACCCTTTTTCGACTAAAAAGGGATCAAAAATAACTCCAAAAATCCTGAGGGCGACACTCAAATTACCGTACATCCAATCCAGTTTATATATCCGACACACGTGTCGATGTGAGATAAAGGCTGCTAAACAAAACCAATCGCCAAAAAAAACACTTTAGTGGCACCAATTCCCTCCCACAATAGCGGAGAATCGAGGAGTAATCATTTCCAACACACGAAGATGCCATTCAAGTCACACTTGCCTTGATTCACCAAGGATGCTTCATAAAAATTTCAAAAACGCCAATCCTTATCCATCACACCAACAACAGGATCTCTGTTTTTCATCGTCTCCAAAAAAATCCAGTTATGTGACTGCAACGGCCAATAAATAAAATCAACTATGCCCACGCCCCTTGACCATGTCTGCCAACTGTGAAAATTTCCTACACCCTGAACCTCTTACCCTGGTACGGTACAGCCACAAAATACTTCCGAATGCTGCTTAACTCACTTATACCAAGACTACTTGTAACGGGACTACTTGTAACGGACAGCTGACAGGCGTCAAGTCAAAATAACCTTCAACACGAACCTTCAAAACAACACAGATTTGTAAACAGACTAACACATTTTATTGTTAATTAAAATAAGACAATATAATTACCCAAGGATGGAATTTCTGATGGAAAATAACCGAAAAAAGAACACACTTTGACGATATCAGTTTAGCTGTTATAATATCGATGTGAATGGAATAAAAAAAAACAATATAGACCTCACAAATAAAAAGGTAGTGTATACAAGAATACCTATTACGAGTCTAAGCTAAGATAATAGTCAATTAACAGTAGCCCACCTTCTTTTTAGAATTACTAGAACAAATACCAGTTTATGAGAACATATATTTAAAGGTCACTAACATCGCGGACTTAAAATAAATAACAACTAATCGATAATCATCTTTATACACATACAAGGTAAGCGTATTAATCGAAATTCCCTATACAAGGGTTTTTAAAAAGAAATTTAACTCAATACAAAAACTGGACCGTTACACTATGGTCGTATTCCAGTAGAGTATCTACTTCCATAAAATAATATGTACTTTTTACCTCTCGCCCTTCAGATAAGAGAGGTATAGGAATCATGCTAAAAATTGGGTAGTGAGTTTTCAATTGATAAACACGTTTTGGGGTCCCTAGAATACGATTTTAATATTTTCGCGATGATGTCTGTGTGTGTGTGTTAGTGTGTGTGTGTGTGTGTGTGTTAGTGTGTGTGTTTGGATGGATGTTGTAGTAACGATAACTCAAAAACTACTGAATAAAAAAAATTGAAATTTTGCATACAGGATTCTGATACCTTAGATTAGATCTGATTAGATTTTGGTGCCAATCGCACAACCGGAAGTGGCAGTTGCTATGGGTGATGACGCCATTATTATACAAAACGGCAATAAAGTTTTACACATATATTTTGTATACCCTATAGTTTATTTTCATCTCATTAAAATTTTCGAAACATTTGCCATTGTTGCCAGATTTACAAAAATATAATTTTTTTTCATACTTTTTTGTGTCAACCTGTAAATTTTTGATTCAAAAATGACGAGAGGTCATGTGCTGGCCACATCAGATTTTTACCTCTCGCCCTTCAGATAAGAGAGGTATAGGAATCATGCTAAAAATTGGGTAGTGAGTTTTCAATGGATAAACACGTTTTGGGGTCCCTAGAATACGATTTTGATATTTTCCCGATGATGTCTGTGTGTGTGTTAGTGTGTGTGTGTGTGTGTTAGTGTGTGTGTGTGTGTTTGGATGGATGTTGTAGTAACGATAACTCAAAAACTACTGAATAAAAAAATTTGAAATTTTGCATACAGGATTCTGATACCCTAGATTAGATCTGATTAGATTTTGGTGCCAATCGTACAACCGGAAGTGGCAGTTGCTATGGGTGGTGACGCCATTATTATACAAAACGGCAATAAAGTTTTACACATATATTTTGTATACCCTATAGTTTATTTTCATCTCATTAAAATTTTCGAAACATTTGCCATTGTTGCCAGATTTACAAAAATATAATTTTTTTTCATACTTTTTTGTGTCAACCTGTAAATTTTTGATTAAAAAATAGCGAGAGGTCATGTGCTGGCCACATCAGATTTTTTTACTTAAATATTTATGTAATGTGTCAAATATGTCAGGTTAGGTTATAAAAGCTACAAACAATAGCCAACGTTGGGTCGAATGTATTGGATTCAAACATTCGTTCCACTATATAGCCATATATGTAATATCGCCAGCTTGAGAGAGAAGTGCGCCGCCGATAGTAGAGTGTAGACGATCGTTTCTCTCTCATGCAGCCACGGATAAGTCATAGGCGTCACAGCTATACGGAATTTTTTTTTATTATTATTTTTATATATTCGTCAGAAAATAGTGGTAATTCTATAGTATGTTTATTTTTAACGGTTGTTAAATTTTATAATTTTAACGTAAATTGCAATTCTCTAAAAATAAAATTAACATACGCGCTAAATTTTCAATCGAATAAACATACGTTAAAAGTAGTTCCAATTATTAATAAAAAGAAGAAAAAGTAAGGTTAAGGTTTATGATATGTCCAATGAACTGTATATTTCATAGTATACAGTTCATTGGATATGTCAATTGAAATAATTGAATGTCATTCAATATGTGTTTTCGAAGTGATTTCATCCATTCTATAATTTATTGTTTATATAAATAAATACAACATATGGAAAAAAGAAGCGGTCGAATGACCTTTCAAAAAGAGTTTATGGTAAACTACTTGGAAGGTCACAAATTCAAATGGATTGCTGGCGACTCGCAAATTCCTGGTTAATTGAGTATTTCGCCTTCTACAACAAACCAACTACTTACTAAACTTTGTCCAACTACTAAACCGACCGTTTGGTTAAAAATTAGAGAAGTGGGGACGTTGGAGGTGTCGTTTTAGTTGTTGGACAATCCATAACTATTGACAAAAGATTTACATGGGCTACAAATAAAATATTATTTCTTAACTATTCAAATTACTTATTGCAAAACCCTTATTTAAACTTACATTCTCAACTTATTTTCATGATTTTCTTGTAATACAAGATTAATTAATCCATCAAAAGTCATATTTTCTTATGCGTTAAGTTTTAAAGCCTACTAATATTGTACCCGTTAATATCCAAAATTTAGAACGTCAAATTAACACATTTATGTTAAATTTTTAACATATTTCTGCTTGCGGAATAGATTTTTGCGGTATAAATGAACTACTACGTAAATTGTGACATGTTAAAATTAAACATGAATGTGCAGAATTGCTTTCCCTATTTAACATACGTCATATTTTTAACGTCCGTTAAAATTTAACATATTCATTATAGAATTACCACTAATATATTGTAATAAAAAAGTATAAATAAACAATGTTATGATATATGCATTTATCATTTGTAGAATAATTTTCAAAAATAAAAATCGCCTACGTTTGCTTAACTTTCCTTTTGCTCTACGTTCCTGTTTCCACACGAGACATGACGACAATGAAATTCATGTATATGCGCATGCGCGTTTGCACCCAATTCCGATTTTGCATCTCTATCTGTCGGAAAGCTTTCTTTTCACAGAGAAAGATAGGACGTTGGCGATATAGGAGTATTACATATATGTGTATAGCAGGGTACTCAACACGTCAATTGTCTAATATTTAAGTGAAACGTTAGCCCAGGCAGCTGAGGCCTTAAAACGAGAAGAAGAAGTAAATCAAACATTGTTGGCCAACATTTTAGTTAAACGTTGCTACCGTCGTCTATGAAAGTTTTCTATACACCTTAACTATTGATTGATTTCTTTTTACCTCTCGCCCTTCAGATAAGAGAGGTATAGGAATCATGCTAAAAATTGGGTAGTGAGTTTTCAATTGATAAACACGTTTTGGGGTCCCTAGAATACGATTTTAATATTTTCGCGATGATGTCTGTGTGTGTGTGTTAGTGTGTGTGTGTGTTAGTGTGTTAGTGTGTGTGTGTGTGTTTGGATGGATGTTGTAGTAACGATAACTCAAAAACTACTGAATAAAAAAATTTGAAATTTTGCATACAGGATTCTGATACCCTAGATTAGATCTGATTAGATTTTGGTGCCAATCGCACAACCGGAAGTGGCAGTTGCTATGGGTGATGACGCCATTATTATAGAAAACGGCAATAAAGTTTTACACATATATTTTGTATACCCTACAGTTTATTTTCATCTCATTAAAATTTTCTAAACTTTTGCCATTGTTGCCAGATTTACAAAAATATAATTTTTTTTCATACTTTTTTGTGTCAACCTGTAAATTTTTGATTCAAAAATGGCGAGAGGTCATGTGCTGGCCACATCAGATTTTTTCTCTTCTCATTCCCATAAATTATTTTTTGTTTCAAAATTTCTTTGAAATCTTTCTATATTTTTACCTCTCGCCCTTCAGATAAGAGAGGTACAGGCTAAAAATTGGGTAGTGAGTTTTCAATGGATAAACACGTTTTGGGGTCCCTAGAATACGATTTTAATATTTTCGCGATGATGTCTGTGTGTGTGTGTGTTAGTGTGTGTGTGTGTGTTAGTGTGTGTGTGTGTGTTTGGATGAATGTTTTAGTAACGATAACTCAAAAACTACTGAATAAAAAAATTTGAAATTTTGCATACATAATTCTGATACCATAGATTAGATCTGATTAGATTTTGGTGCCAATCGCACAACTGGAAGTGGCAGTTGCTATGGGTGATGACGCCATTATTATACAAAACGGCAATAAAGTTTTACACATATATTTTGTATACCCTACAGTTTATTTTCATCTCATTAAAATTTTCGAAACTTTTGCCATTGTTGCCAGATTTACAAAAATTTAATTTTTTTTCATACTTTTTTGTGTCAACCTGTAAATTTTTGATTCAAAAATGGCGAGAGGTCATGTGCTGGCCACATCAGATTTTTATTCAGTAGTTTTTGAGTTATCGTTACTACAACATCCATCCAAACACACACACACACACACACACACACACACACACACACACACACACACTCAGTAACACACACACACTAACACACACACACACAGACATCATCGCGAAAATATTAAAATCGTATTCTAGGGACCCTAAAACGTGTTTATTTATTGAAAACTCACTACCCAATTTTTAGCATGATTCCTATACCTCTCTTATCTGAAGGGCGAGAGGTAAAAATTCAAATTTGGCATACAGGATTCCGATAACCTAGATTAGATCTGATTAGATTTTGGAGCAAATCGCACAACCGGAAGTGGCAGTTGCTATGAGTGATGACGTCATTACTATACAAAAAGGCAATAAAGTTTTACACATTTATTTTGTATACACTACAGTTTATTTTCGTATTATAAAAGTTTTCAAAACTTTGGCCATTGTTGCCAGATTTACAAAAAAGTATTTTTTTTTCATACTTTTTTGTGTTAACCTGTAGATTTTTGATTCAAAAATGGCTAGAGGTCATGTGTTGGCCACATCAGATTTTTTTACTTCTGTTCTATACTTGATACCTTTTCCAGCAATGATCCAAGATATACCTAGTGTTCCTAAGTTTCATGACACTTATTGTCAAACCTTGATATTTAAAATTTAAATTTTTCTGTCCTATTTACTAACTTATTTACACATTAATGCTAGATTTATTTATTCCAATCTTTTACTAGTTTCTTAAATTCTCTAATACTACACTTCTTAGTTTTTTTTAACACTATATTTTACGTCGCGAATCTTACAATCTAAACATTTTAATCTTACTTATTTACAACTTTACTTAATTTTCTTCAGGAAATCCCTATAATCCAAGTATCTCCACATTTAATATTATCAAAACAATATATATATGTACAAAGGTACTATGGAAGACGGAGATTTTATAACTATCAATAAAAAAAAATTGAATATAAAATAGTAGACTTATTGTATAAGTTATTTATAAAAATGTAGGAATTACTGCGCTTTCGCCATTTTTTATTAAAAAATAATTTTTAAAAAGAAGAAGTTTACACCAAAATAATTCAGAACATTTAAAAAAACTATAAAATTCTAATTGTAATCCTTCGTATATGCCTTGAAATCAGAGACAAAAAAAAGTTTTTTTCATACAAAATCGGAAGGCCAAAACCTTTCAATTTTTCCAAAAAATCTGGACGAAAATCGGCGTAAAGGACAAAGATTTCAAAAAATGGAACAATTCTTGTATCTTTTTATTACTATTATTTTTTCAAGTTATTAATTAGAATGTAGAATTTTTGGCGGAATAAAGCTTTCACCATTTTTTTAAATACAAGACTATTAATAGTTCATGACTTATAAAGAATTATAGAACGAAACTTAACAAGTTATAGAAAAATTAAAGAATCTTTAAAATTTTAGGTATAAGTTGATTAAATTTTCAGACAAAAAAATCACAAAAATCGGCCTTTTTTTTTACGAAAAATATGAACTATCCGATTTGAACGATAGTCAAAAAATGGAGCAATTCTTGACTCTCCAATTTACTATATATATGACAGAAAAATAATAAATTCAAAATAGTAGACCTGATTTTTTCAATTTAATTACATGTATGTTATTTTAAAGTGTTTTTAAATATTTTAGGAGTTATTGATTTTTAAATGATACGGGATTGCACTTTTGCCATTTTTAAATATTAAATAGTTGTTAATAACTCCTAAACTATAGAGACTTAAGAAACAAAAATCAAATTAATTGTCATCATATGGCCTGCAAGATCACTTGATTTGACACCGCTAGATTTTATGTACAGATTTTTTTAAAAAACATGGTATATTTCCATTAATCTATAATAGACCGGAAGTCAGCGTTGCAATTTTTGAAAAGATTTCAGGTCACTAAATTTTGTGTGTATTCGATAGTCTAAGAGCCGTGGTGGTTGTGAGGAACTGTCAATTTAAATTAATTCCAGGTCACTTGAAATTTATAGCATACATTATTCAAATACTATTTTAAATGAACATTTACGTCAGCTATTTCTATAATGGGGAAAAGATCGTCAGTCAGCCTATAAATTGAAAGAAAATTATGTGTATTATAAAAAATTGAATTTTAGTTTAAATTAATTCTAGGTCACTTGAAATTTCTAGCATACATTATTCACACATTATGTTAAGTGTAAATTCACGTCAGCTATTTCCATAAAGGGGGAAAGAACGTCAGTTAGATCATACATTGGGTTGCATTAAATTAAGATTAAATGCGCGCTCAGCACCTATAATCCATCAGCTGATGGTCTTACCCCCATTAGCTGACGATTGTTTTTATTTTAATAAAATAAAGAGTTTACTATATAAGTTTTATTGACCTGAAATGATTTTACATTAATAATTTTTGTACACGATTATACGAGCGGCTGACGCATAATCCTCCAATATTTTTTTTTAAATATTGTCATTATTTATCACTTTTAGATTTGTTGTTTTTTACATAATTGACATATTCTCACAACCAGATCCACCATGACTCTCGCAGCTGACGCATATTTCGACTACTAGCGAATACACACACAATTTAGCGAGCTGAAATCACTATCAAAAATGCAACGCTGCCTCAAGAGCTATAATAACAACAAGAGAACAATTTAGAAAAACACGACACTAAAGCAAGCCACTCTCTAAAATTCGCGAGAACGTAGAATAAACTAATTTTAGAAATCCTAAGCCAAGCCGCAGCACTGACAATTCACTCTAAAATGCAAACGCAGGTGTTCAAAGTAGACCCGTCATTTTTTGACCTTCATATTTTGCTTGTGTGTTTACGCAGTATTATTTGTTCGACTAAATGCTGCCCGCATACAGCGAGTCGACTTTTGAGTGAGTGATAAAAAAGGACCCTATAAGATAAGCATTGGATTTGGGCCATTTAGTGGCAAATTTGCGCATTTTCCCAAGGTTTGCCTGGGCCACGGCTAATGTCCCTAAAATTCAATAATATGAGCTCAGAAAAATTTGCTTAAGCACAAAAAAATTCTGGTTATTTCCCACGTTAATTAAATATTCCAACCTCGAATCTGGTGGATCAGAAAAACTTGCATAAGTCTAGTGGATCAGAAAAACTTGCTTACGCACAAATTAATTTCTGGTTGCTTCCCACGTTAATTAACTGTGCGAACTCGAATCTAGTGGATCAGAAAAACTTGCATAATCCTAGTGGATCAGAAAAACTTGCTTTAGCCTAGTGGATCAGAAAAACTTGCTTGCGCACAAATGGATTTCTGGTCGCTTCCAACATTAATTAACTATGCGTACTCGAATCTAGTGGTTCAGAAAAACTTGCATAAGATAAGTGGCTCAGAAAAAATTGCTTAAGCACAAAAGAATTTCTGGTCGCTTCCCACGTTAATTAACTATGCGAACTCGAATCTAGTGGATCAGAAAAACTTGCTTGGGCAAAAAAGAAATTCTGGTTGCTTCCCGCGTTACTTAACTATACAAACTCGATTCTATTGGATCAGAAAAACTTGCATAAGCCTAATGGATCAGAAAAACTTGCTTAAGCACAAAATAATTTCTGGTTGCGTCAGACGTTAACTAACTATGCGAAATCGAATCTAGTGGATCAGAAAAACTTGCATAAGCTAAGTGGCTCAGAAAAACTTGCTTACGCACGAATGAATTTCTGGTTGCTTCCCGCGTTACTTAACTATACAAACTCGAACCTATTGGATCAGAAAAACTTGCATAAGCCAAGTGGCTCAGAAAAAATTGCTTAAGCACAAAAGAATTTCTGGTTGCTTCCCACGTTAATTAACTATGCGAACTCGAATCCAGTGGATCAGAAAAACTTGTATGGGCCTAGTGGATCAGAAAAACTTGCTTTAGCATAGTCGATCAGAAAAACTTGCTTACGCACAAATGCATTTCTGTTTGCTTCCCACGTTAATTAACTATGCGAAATCGAATCTAGTGGATCAGAAAAACTTGCATAAGCTAAGTGGCTCAGAAAAACTTGCTTACGCATAAATGAATTTCTGGTTGCTTCCCACGTTAATTATCTATGCGAACTCGAATCTAGTGGATCAGAAAAACTTGCATAATCCTAGTGGATCAGAAAAACTTGCTTACGCACAAATGAATTTCTGGTTGCTTCCCACGTTACTTAACTATGCAAACTCGAATCTAGTGGATCAGAAAAACTTGCTTTAGCCTAGTTGATCAGAAAAACTTGCTTAAGTACAAAAGAATTTCTGGTTGTTTCCCACGTTAATTAACTATGCAAACTCGAATCTAGTGGATCAGAAAAACATGCATAATCCTAGTGGATCAGAAAAACTTGCTTAGACACAAAAGAATTTCTGGTCGCTTCTCACGGTAATTAACTATGTGAACTCGAATCTAGTGGATCAGAAAAACTTGCATAGGCCTAGTGGATCAGAAAAACTTTGCTTACGCATAAATGAATTTCTGGTTGCTTCCCACGTTAATTATCTATGCGAACTCGAATCTAGTGGATCAGAAAAACTTGCATAATCCTAGTGGATCAGAAAAACTTGCTTAAGCCTAGTGGATCAGAAAAACTTGCTTTAGACTAGTTGATCAGAAAAACTTGTTTAAGAACAAACGAATTTCTGGTTGCTTCCCACGTTAATTAACTATGCGAACTCGAATCTAGTGGATCAGAAAAACTTGCATAGGCCTAGTGGATCAGGAAAACTTGCTTACGCATAAATGAATTTCTGGTTGCTTCCCACGTTAATTATCTATGCGAACTCGAATCTAGTGGATCAGAAAAACTTGCATAAGCCTAGTGGATCAGAAAAACTTGCTTAAGCCTAGTGGATCAGAAAAACTTGCTTAGGCACAAAAGAATTTCTGGTCGCTTCCCACGTTAATTAACTGTGCGAACTCGAATCTAGTGGATCAGAAAAACTTGCATAATCCTAGTGGATCAGAAAAACTTGCTTTAGCATAGTCGATCAGAAAAACTTGCTTACGCACAAATGCATTTCTGTTTGCTTCCCACGTTAATTAACTATGCGAAATCGAATCTAGTGGATCAGAAAAACTTGCATAATCCTAGTGGATCAGAAAAACTTGCTTAAGCCTAGTGGATCAGAAAAACTTGCTTAGGCACAAAAGAATTTCTGGTCGCTTCCCACGTTAATTAACTGCGCGAACTCGAATCTAGTGGATCAGAAAAACTTGCATAAGCCTAGTGGATCAGAAAAACTTGCTTATGCAAAAAAGAAATTCTGGTTGCTTCCCGCGTTACTTAACTATACAAACTCGATCCTATTGGATCAGAAAAACTTGCATAAGTCTAGTGGATCAGAAAAACTTGCTTAAGCACGAAATAATTTCTGGTTGCGTCAGACGTTAACCAACTATGCGAAATCGAATCTAGTGGATCAGAAAAACTTGCTTACACACAAGAAATTCTGGTTACTTCCCACGTTACTTAACTATACGAACTCGAACCTGTTAGATCAGGAAACCCTGCTTAAGCCTAGTAGATCAGAAAACTTGCTTAAGCACAAAGGAAATTCTGGTTGCTTCACACGTTACTTAACCATACGAACTCGAACCTACTGGATCAGAGTATGTTATGTGTATATTTGTTTCGAAATCTGTATTGTACATCCTAATCAAAATGCTTTTTAAAAATTTTGTGGACCATGTACAAAGGTGACATTTAATGTCAGTCTGCGGAAAACGTCAATTTTGCGGTGAGATTTCGATGCACAAAAGTCTACTTTGGGTAGTGATTGCAGAAAAAATAATATATGTGGTATCTTTAGGACTTACTCAATTATAAAACGAAAGGGTGTAAGGACACCATACAGATAACTTCTTAAAAATGAGATTTTGCGATGACAACGACCATAGATACATATTCGAAAATATCCGGCGTGGGACTAAAGTGTCTAGTACAAAATGGCCCTTACGGGGTTTTGAGGGAAGCTAAGAAAACAGGTGTACGGTGTCCATGACGGGTCATCCAAACCATCGCGGGTTATGTGCAAGCTCTACCAATATTTAGCGCAAAGCGCGCGGTTCTAGAAGCGGCAACACAATTTCCGTTTTATGGTCGTGGAAGCAATGATGTTATGGGTGCAAACCATAAGCGAGAAGTACACGAAACTCTACGTCGGCGGAAAAAGGTCCATTTCGATCTATCCCTTGTTACGCCCTAATTAAGTTCGCGGGTACCGACAGACAGTGCCACCTAATTTCTCAGCGAAGTACTCTCCATCATGCCTTCATGAAGTACAATCTAATTTCTCAGCGAAGTACCCCTGTTGGCTAAGGAACACCAAATGTACCCTTCTTAATGAGGTAGCACGAACCGACAGATAGACGGACAGGTAGTACAATCTAATATCAGCGATGTACCCTCCATTGCGTCTTATTGAAGTTCGTGTGTGCCGATAGACGGACAGACAGTACAACCTAATTTCTCAGCAATGTACCCTCTGTTGTGTGTTTGGAGTACAACCTAATTTCGCAGAGAAGTACTCTGTTTGAAACGAACCTCAAGTGTCCCTTTTCGTCGAACGTATACAAACCGATCGCGGTACAAATAGAACTTTGTAAGACATTGGAGAATGAGTTCACCGGTTATTACTTCTAGGCTGGCGGATTGGCTTGGTCACTGGTATCGGCGCGCATGAATCTTCCGTTTGTTCGGACACAAAACGAATTTCTCGGCGGACGGGTTTCTATCGGCGGGTGTGTTCCTGGATTGACGGGGACTGATCGTCTTGCTGTCTTTTGCACCAATTTTGTGCAGTAGACTGAGCTCTCGAGAATTAATCGACTCGAGTATATGATAACGTTGGTACTGTTCACAGTTTCTCCTGTTTTATAAACTGTATTTAAGTCAGGAATCCGACAAGGCCCAAGAGAACTTCCTCTGCAAATCCATTTTTTATGGATACAGCACAAACACAAAAGGAAATCCTTTAAGCCGCTTCAAGAGTGGCCGTGAAGGAAAATGGCGGTTCACGTTGGATTTGAATCGCTGAAGATTGTACTCCCTGGGAAACACGGTTTCAAAAAGGTTGTTCCAGAATGATGGTATTCTTCAGATAAAGGAGTTCTGAAATAGGTTGGTATGGGGAGTACAAAGATGGACTTCGAATCAAGCGACAATGTCGTTCGAACACCTTTCATTAAAATATCTGCAAAAAAGTGTCGGGTCGCCCACCTTTCTTCGATGTTTCAAACTTAAATGATTCCTAGACAGCTGTAGGCGAATTGCTCTCTTCTGAATAAAATCCAGCAACCGCAAGCTATGCTTAGGCGCGGAGCTCTAGATGTGTGAGCAGTATTCCAGTGATCGTCCAATTTGTCCCTTGTAAAGCATTAAAACTATTGCGGCGAGTAAAGCTTTCTGGTGCGAAACAATGTATAAAGTTTTTGAGAAGTTTCTTCGCCGTGTTTGCAACGTGATCACGCCATGACCTATTTCCCCCCAAATTGACACCAAGTTTTAATGATGAAGCCAATGGAATAGACTGTCCTGACATAATCATGTCGAGTTCCACAACGTTAAATCTTAGCGTTAAGTTATATTTCGTTACTATCACCCTAAGCTACCAGGACTTTATTAAGCTGTAAAACTTCTTTTGTCTGCGAAGATGTGCATCGGAAGCTGATGTTCGGGCATTGAAGGCAAAGGAAGACACGACACGACACGCTACTTGCAAAGAACGATCCGTAAGAAACTATAAACTCATAAGCAAAATTTTTCAGGCATGCCATAAGAGTGCAGGACTCTCCATGTTGTTCAATCGCACTGTTCCAGATGGGTAACATAGGTGAGGAGGTCCCCTGTCGGTCTTTGTTTGCGAAACCCATATTGATGGTCACTACGGATGTTAAAGTCTTCCAGGTACTTTAAAACGTATTGGTCGATAGCTTTCTTCATGACTTTTGGTATTACTAAAAGTAGTGCAACTGGCCGATAGTTGTTTGGCAAGGTCTTTTTGCCCTTTTTGGGTAATGGCTGAACTCGAGCGCATTTCCAGCTGGAAGGAAATATTCCTTTTTATAGGACAAGTTGAAAAGCCTGCAGAAGACAGGTGTTATCTCTCTGGCACAATGTTCTTCATCAGGGCCAGAAGGGTTTTTTGTATTTAGATTAGTCAAATGCGCGATCGATCTTGTTGGCGATGCAAAGTGGGGATAGTTTCCGTTACTGCGGTGGCCTCAGTCAGCAAAGATTGGCTCCGGTAAGGGATCAAGGGGCACGATAGTACCTTATCCTATACTTACATCGACACTGACATACGACTGGGTACTTGATTTAGCTCACCGGGATCGGATCGCTAGCTTGTCTTCCGACTAGTTTTGGACCACTTTGTACTTTTCCTCAGGGATGCAGTGCATCAAGTGTGAATCAATAAACTTGGTGTTGAAATATGATAACTTACTGCTTATCGAAGTGTTTTGCGTCGAACTTCCCCGACACATCGAATTTTTTTGCTAATTCTTGGTCCCGGCAACTGGATATGGTGAAAAGGCTAAACAGTTTTTTTACACAAAAGATTATAAGGTAATTGGCCACAAAATTGTCGTCCTTAGTTACATGAAAATGCTCATGAAACATCCCTAAATAGCACAAAAATGCCTTTACTAGATCGAGCCGTATTGGGTGTGCCAATGTTGCGAACATTTGAGGGCACCATAGCACACAATAGAGACTTTTCGGGATTTTTTAAAAATATTTTTAAGATTTCGCAACCTTGGTTTGGGTCAGTACTGTCTCTTGAAGATCATAAAAATATAGCCCAAATCACAAGCTTATCTTATAGGGACCTTTAAACGAGATCTAATCATCAGTTTTATATGGGATGTTTTATATGTTTATCTAGTAAATTTATCAGACCCGGTACTAGCGTTGCCAACCGTACTATAATTATAGTATTTGTACGTGCTATAAAATTTCAAAGTAAATATAGTACGCACTTTGTACTATAATTTATGTATTTTCACAAATCAAGACAATATACCAAAGGTTTTTTGCAATATACTGATCAATTACTAACAAATTTCAAAAACAGATTTGCTTAATCTGGAATAGCACTTACAACACCCCCTTATATAATATATTCATTCTTCGAATATGAAACGTCCAATTAAAACTAACTTATTGCAAACTTAATTTAGAATTAAAAAAATAGTAATAAAACAAAAAACAGCAGTAAAAATGATAAGGACTAGCTGCAATTGTAATTTTTGATCACAGAAAATCGCAAAAAAGCAATGGTAAGGAGCATCTGTTAGGACAGTCTTCAGTCATCCACCCAACTGTAATTTGCTACAGTCAGTAATTCCGTCGCAGGCGAAGGATCCACGATTTTTAAGATTTTTAGGAATTTTTTAAGATTCTAACGATTTTAAAGGGTTTTTAAGGATTTTTGGGACTTTTAAGGATTTTTAGGTATTTTTCAGAATTTTAAACCTTTTTTAGGGATTTTAGTGTTTTTTAAGGATTGCTTTAGGATCTTTAAGAATTGCTTAAGATTTTTAAGAATTGCTTAAGATTTTTAAGTCATTTTATGTATTTTTAAGGGTTTTTAGGGATTTTAGTGTTTTTTAAGGATTATTTTAGGATCTTTGAGAATTGCTTAAGATTTTTAAGTCACTTTATGTATTTTTAAGGGTTTTAGGGAGTTTTAAGAATTTTTTAAGGAATTTAAAGTATTTTTAAGATTTTCGTAAGATTTTTAAGGCTGTTTAGATTTTTTTACAGGTTTAAGGGATCTTTAAATATTTGTAATAGTTTTTAAGGTTTTTTAAAGATTTTTATGGATTTTAACGATTTTAAAGGATTTTTAATGATTTTCAAGGATTTTTATGACTTATAAGGATTTCTAGCTATTTTTAAGAATTTTAAACCATTTTTAGAGATTTTAATGTTTTTTAAGAATTATTTTAGGATCTTTAAGAATTGCTTAGGATTTTTAAGTATTTTTAAGGGTTTTTAAGGATTTTTAAGGATTTTTTAAGGGTTTTTTTAAGGATTTGAAAGTATTTTTTAGATTTTCGTAAGATTTTTAAGGATTTTCAAGGATTTTTACGGATTGTTAGGTATTTTTTAAGAATTTTAAACCATTTTTATGGATTTTTAATGTTTTTTAAGGATTATTTTAGGATCTTTAAGAATCGCTCAAGATTTTTAAGTAGTATTGTCTTTTTAAGTGTTTTTGGGAGTTCTTAAAGATTTTTTAAGGAATTTTTAGATTTTCATAAGATTTTTAGATTTTTTTAAGAATTTTAAGGGATTTTTAATAATTTTTAAAGATTTTTAAGGATTCTTAAGGATTTTGAAGGATTTTTAAGAATTTTAAGAATTATTAAGGATTTTAAGTCTTTTTAAGTATTTTTAAGGGATTTTAGTGAGTTTTAAGGATTTTCCATGGATTTTTCAAGGAGTTTTTAAGGATTTTTTAAGGATTTTAAAGTATTTATTTGTTTAAAAATTTAAAGGGATTTTTAAAGAGTTTTAATAATTTTTAAGGACTTTTAAGAATTTTTTAAGGATTATTAAGAATTTCTAAGGACTTTTAAAGATTTTTAAGGATTTTTAAGGATGTTTACGGATTTTTAAGATTTTTTAGAATTATTAAAATTTTTTAAGGATTCTCAACGATTCATTATTAACCAAGAGCAGAGGAAGCATAATTGATAATCCAGAAAGAGTTGATTGAACTAAGATACCTAATTGAGATAATTAGTATTTGTTATTTTTGGTTCAGTTATATGTGTTTGTTGGTATCGTTACATATTTCTTGTTTCTTTTGTATTGTACTATATTTTTCTCCAATGTACTATAAAAATTTAAGTGCCTGTACTAAACCAGCTTCTAATACAGTTGGCAACGTTGCCCGGTACATGATTCTTTTATTTATCTGTTCGGATTGACTTCGTATAGACTTTACGAATGCAATATTCGGTACGCTCATACGGCTCACGACATACAAGAAAAATTCCAAAAATGAAATCCGAATACAAGTGAAAATAAAATTTATAAACAATAATAATAAATCATAGCCATAAGCATTAAAACAGTTTCTCCTCTTTCTTCTAGGCCCATTTGTTTTTCAGATGTTTTAAAAGTTCATGGAATTATAGGTAGGCAAATAAAACCTTTTTTGTTTTTATATAAATGAGCCTATAAGGCCTTGGCGCCGTCGTGCACCGCACGACCTTGTCCATATGGATGGCACATCCCTGCGGGGGTTCAATTTGAATATATAATTTTCATCTAATTTCCTGTGAAACTGGATGTCATATTGTTTTTTTATTTAATAAATAGCTCTATTATAATCGATTGCAATTTGGTATATATCTATTTACCATTTTAAACGTTATAAGGGTGGCCAATGACCCATTTACATCCAGTGTACATAGTAATTGTTCAAAATGAACAAAAACCATATATATGAATTATGGCATTTGGATAGATTTTACTAGCAACTTTGTATATAAAGAAAAAAATTTGCCTTGTAATCTATTTTGAATTGTGACAAATGCTAGACATTTTCTTAAACTTTATAAAAATAACATTACATTTTAAAAATTTCATGTAACATTAATACAACATATTCTGTTACTTACTAACCATATTAAATTTAAAAGTAGATTTTTCAAATGTTCAATTATTGTCCTTTCAGGAAGTACTAAAAATAGAGTGTCTTTGATTTTCATTTCAGGAAAATCAAATTTTCCTCATACATTTATATCAAATGCTTCATTTGGCATATTACGTTATATCAGTTTCTATTCGAATAAACTTTTATCAATATTGACTGACATACTTTAAAAACTAATCTTAGCAAATAAGGAACTTGAAAAGTTGAAAAAATATTGAAAAGTATATTATAATAACGTTGAAAATATCCTAACGAAGTTGGGATTAATCTAACCTAAGCTGATTTGTACAAACAAGAACACGATTATATAAAGTTTAATTTAAAATGCAAATCTAGTACCCAAGAGATTATTTTCTTATTAAAATATTTTGTCCCTAAAAGTTTGTAAAATATCTTCATTTCGCTACATCGTTTAAATTAAACAAACTTTTTGATTATAATAAATTAATATGTAAAAAACAGAAAGTGAAAAACCCTATAATTTTAAAAATACAAGAGTGCTGTAACAGACGCATATAATTTAGAGATTTTAGACCCAGGCACGCACGCACCCACATAGGCATATGAACACACATTATGTTATTTAAATGCGTCAACATATTTTAATAAAAATGGTTTCTACACCCACATGGATATTGTCTTTTTTACGCACACTTTACACAATGAATAAATAGGGAATATCAGTTTACTGAACTGATATAATTACGAATCGGTAAATATTTGGAAAGATTTACTACGGCAGTCGACGTGTTAATATCAACTAATTATCGAAGGAACAAACAACGGCAATACTATTAAATTATTATGTAACTGCTTTTCAAGCTACATTAATATCAATAAAAAAAGTACAAAAGTGTCACACACATAGACATTATCGCGAAAATATCAAAATTGTATTCTAGTGGTATTAAAACGTGTTTATCACTACCCAATTTTTAGCATGATTACTATACCTCTCTTATCTGAAGTGCGGGAGGAAAAAATAAATTATAAAATGTACATTATTTTCTACCATACTGTAAAATTACTATTAAAACAATTGTTGGCAGTCAATTTTGCTATATAAATAATTACATGAAGTATTGAAATCTCAGAACATTATATTGTCATGCCGCTATATTAATCGAAGAACTTTCATTTTAATCTACTAATCGATCTAAGAGCTAAGAAGCTAATTTTGTGCGACTATTCATTTCGAGAGTTAATGAGACAGTGGATCGAGAGTTAATAAGACAGTAGGTTGTGGCTGGTTATTTTGTTTACCCAAACCATAAATTCCAAGCTAACGACGAGTCTGCCGAGTAGTTGAACGAATCTCATAGGTTAAGATTTAGTGTTGTGCTTTGGTGTAATTGTCGACTTGACTCATTTGCAAATATATAATATAGTTTTAAGACAATATTTATTTTATTATTATATTTTTATAAAAAACGTAGTTGCAAAATAATAACGATATTGGATATAATTTTAAATATTTATTATTAAATGTAACACCAATTATAAATTCTGAGTAATTTTTAGTAAAATTTATCCACCCCGCTGACTGTAATTTTTTTTTTATAATATTTTTTAGTTTTTCCTTTTTCCGGTTATAGAAAAAATGTACTCTTCTACTTCTGTGGATTGTCCATATCACATTCGGCGATCGTGCTTAAACTTCGGCCCCCTGTAATATGGCCATCATATCCACACTTGTTACACAAAGTACCATAGTATAATAAATTATAAACATGCTTCTAACTCATTTAAAATTTATCAATAAATTAGCACTATAATAATTTTAATGAAAATGTAAGTCAATTATCACTAGATACACATTTTCTTAAAAAAAATCAATATAGGAGTAAGGGGTCATATTCAAAATATATTAATAATAATAATCTTCCTACATTTTACCCCAAATGCCAAAGATTATGAAATAAAGGGACGATTATCATTATATAAATTATTATTATTTGCTATGATGTGAACTTATTGATGATTTATGGTGCATAGAGGGAATTAAAAATGACACAGTCTTATAATGAAATTTTACGTTAAACTTTCAACTTCGTCTACTATTTAAATAGATTTTAAATTTTACTTTAGTTTAATCTACTTTAACGGTATTGATATGAAACCGAGCGCAAAGAAAACATTTTGTTTTATAAGTACAAACACAATAGATTCATATTTATTGTACAAGAAATATGTACTGTACAGTGTCGTAAACGGTACAACAATTTCTAATTGAAGAGACTTTGCTGTAATAATAATAATAATAATAATAATAATAATATAAATTATTTTTTATTATCCATAAGACAAAATTACATTTATATAGGATTCGTCAATAAATATAAATAAATATATAGTTATTTTATATAAAAAATAAAACACTAACTGTCAGTAGATAGAACGTCCTTTAACTTTAAAGACTCAATAAGTAAAGGCATTGACGTTTAGAATAAAACTTTCCAAGTTGATTTCTTATAGAATTGTCACAATCTAAACGTCATTGTCATTAGTTATAGAACCGTTAAAGTTAAAGAACGTTGTATCTACTGACAGTAAGTCTAAACATATTACAAATTAAAAAAATCTAAAAATTCACATATGCAATAAAAAATTTTCAGAAGAAACTATTTTGCTGTAATAAAACTTCAGTTTAGGTTTGTTTTTGTTATATTTTTAATAGTAGGAGAAATATAGAATATCTTTGTTATTTAATTATAATTCATATAGTGTGAAAATTAAGTGTCTTCCCCCTATTCCCTTCCCACTCTTACTTAACTGTTAATTAGAATGTACTAATTAAAACACACACAAACTTACTCTCTCTGTTTTTGATTTGATTGCGAGATGCTCGCTTCCCCCTAAGACTTGTGGATGGGTTCCACTATCTACCAGCACAAAGTTGTACTTGATTAGTAGCTTTTACAGGATTTCATACTACGTAGCAGCTTACCCGGTTGGAACCTATTGGTATACTTTATTATCGTGAGTCTGCTCGCCTCTCACTTCCGGCTTGCTTTATTATCATGGATCCCCTTGCCACTAACTTCCATGGTGCTTTATTAACATGAGTCCCTTCGGTTCTAACTTCCGGAATGCCTTATTATTATTAGTTCCCTCATCTCTAACTTCCAAGATAGTTTATTATCGCCTCTGAGGCTAAACAAATTTATTCCAGCGGGCAGTTCGCGGCATCCATGAATAGAAAAGATGTGTTTGTGACCACTTTATTTTTACTTGATGTCGTGCATAACCGAGCTACCAGAAAATGTTAGATATATAAACACACGTTCCTAGAGTCCCGATTTACACTTACAATATGGATGGAATCATCGTTATCATCTTGGATCTCATTTTCGGGAATTTATGATATGAACTGTAGCTCGTCTAAATCGGGAATAGACAAGAATCCTCTTTATTACCATTTCGCCTTGGTTTATCCTTTACACAGCTTGGAGCTAAATCCACCTGGAATATACTAAAAGTCAAAGCTTGTAAATCTTACAAGTCCATCCGTGGAAATCTGGTACTTGATCTCGTTATTTTTCCTATTATGCTGACATATTTAGAAGATTATTAACATTAGCAGCCCCCTTAGATCTAACATTTCTCTAGCGCTTTCAACGGTAGCATATTAAAATGATATGCGAATAATTTGTTTCAATAGCCATTTAGTTTTTATAATCAGCTTAGTAGTGTTTATATCTTCCATCGTCAGTTGACGTTGATCTCGTTTAAAAGGCTGGCAATGAAGGAAGAAAAAGAAAACTTTTAGTTAAGGAAGAAAAGAAACTCAGATTTATACTCTTTAAGTGTGTAATGGAATTAAAATCGGATAATATTATTGTCAAGCGCTTTCAGCTGGTTAACCAGCCATCTTCAGGACAACTAAAATTAACAGGGAGAAGTAAAGTTAACAAAAAATAATTAGAAATTTTGTAACAAATACTTACAAGTCAAAAAAATTTGTTTATGAAGAATAAAAAAGAGAAAACCAATTAAACATCATGCTTAAAAGCCGCAATATTACTAACAATAGCAATTAAATAATGCCTTATGTCGGGCCATGGCCTCAATGTAACCCTCTTGGGGGATAATATTGAGAGTTGAACAGTGAGGTTAGAATAGTGTTAGGTTGAAATTGTGTATTGCAAGACAAGGAAGAGGAGAGGAAAAGAGAGAAGAATAAAGGATGGCAGGTGGAAGGCAAAATAATAAATAGTACTTAAAATTAAAGTTACAAAATATCACAAGCTCCCGAGATTCTTGCATAAAGGTTTAAATTTGTTATTTAAATTAATTTGGGTGTTCACACAAGTAGAGGACAGATTTTTTTTTTAGTTATATTGTATATTTTTAGAGTTTGTAATTTTATGGTTTTCTTTACTTCATTGTTTTTAGGTTAAAGTTCGAAGGTCCAGTTGCAGAAGCAAAAAATATTATTGTAATAAATAGTTACAGTTACGATTGAATAAAACTACACTCTTCTATAGGTAGCACTATTTTATTATGCTTAAATAGAAATAATATTTATTAAACAATATCTCCCGCTCCAACCCAAACAAAGAATGGCACAACAGTTATAGATAATTGCATACATTATAAATTAATCGATATTCATACATTAGTGAGAATTTTGTTATATTAGAGGTGGCAAAATTGCGATGATAGTTAGCGAGCGATCCGATTCGTCCGGAACTTTTCACAAAAAGAGATCGATTGTTACGTCGATATGTGTTATATATAAAATCTTTCGCGGTGGTTCGGTACGCGTCGGACACGCCCGATTATGATTTATCAGATAAAATATTTATTTAATAATTTTTAGACTGCCGGTCGCTAAGGGCGACTTCTATGTAGGAAGTTTTATTTAAATTACTAGAGGCAGTTTGTAGATCATGCTTAAATCCTCAAGCTTCTATCTACCAAATAAATATCACCGTCTTAAATATACTTAGATAAAGCAGTTCTACCAGCGAGTGCATCTTGAAGAATATTGGTTTCAGTATTGCATGTACAAAGATCACTTGATATATCATTGTACGTATATTTTGAAACAATAATCAAGATCGCTCGTGGGACTTTAGGCTAAAGATTTTAAAAGGTATTTGTGAATGGGGAGACATGTTGGTTGGTAAATCACTTGTAATGCTATGTTTCTCTAAACGAATCTTGTAGTTAAAGATATATGCATCAAACTTATCACTATATCACTAACTGTCTACTATACAAAATTGAAAAGAAATCATCAGATAGGCGTTGGTGCATTTTGCATAAAAGTTCATAAGATCCTTTCTACTGACATGTCGATGACTATCTTGCTCAGGAACAGAGTCGCAATATATAAAAATATCTTCAATTTAAGCCTTGTTAATTACGAAATCATCAAAATCTTCCACATTCTCAAATCTGAGTTTGATTTTCACTACACATTGCAGCCCATAGGTAATTACTATACATGTCAGTATAAAAACGCTTCAAACCGTACTTCAAGACCGCTTCAAACCACATGTTAAGTGCTGTAAGCGATTTTAATTCGACACGAAAATGCTGTACTTTGAACCACTACGCAGCTAATTAAAAGCGCTGCGACAAGAAAAAACGCTCAAGGTCTCTATTACAGTTAAAACAGATTGTAGTGCTTTCAATTTTCGTTTACATACCATTTATTTAGTTATTTCTGTCAATCATTGAACGTTAATTTTTATATGATAGGAATATTGTGAGACGACGTTTAGATGCTTTTTGGTCTTGGAAGTTGATTTTGTAAAAGCAACTCATTGGTATTGTTTTGATATGGTAAATCAAGCGCATAATGCGGGGATATAGCAATCTCTTGTTTTGCTTCATCATTCCCAATATGAGGCATATTTTGACGTTGACCATCGCAAGTGTAACACCTAAGTCTTCAGCAAAGTACCATTTTACAATTCCGGATTATACTCTTAGTGAAAAAATTTCAAAAAATCGAATTTCTACTCTACGTATCTGAAAAACTCTTTGTTTGATTGCTTCTTAATTTAACGTCTCTTTTCTGCTACCAGGGCTAATCTGGACGGGACTTAACGCTTAACGTGGACTTCGAACGAACTATATGTCTTCGATCACCCTAAATAATGGACTATGACGTAGTTATTCAGGTGATTTATCGACTAGTAAGTGTTTTACTGTACCACCAACCACTCTCAGTTCCACGAGATATCTGATCTCATTCGGTCTGGTTACCGGCTTGAATGGAACTGCGCATGGCACAAATACCTTTTTGCAGTTGCCGGAAGTCTTAACCGACTATTCTTCACTTGATGTTCAATTGGATACCTTATTACGTGAATTATGCTATAATTTACACAATTAAATTGTAATGTGGTTAGGTTAGGTTAGGTAATTCAGAAGACAGGGTTCAAAATAAAGTTTTTATTCTCTCTCTACTGACAGTAAATATAAAATAATTCAAAAGATATATACAGAATAAACAAATAACTAACGGCGGGCTGGTACAGGCGGCCTCTCAGATGCTCGTAGTCGATTGGCCGGGCTGGTGGTCTGGATCGACGTCTTTCTATAATCGCGATCGTCACGGTGAAGTCCGGTCCTGGCCTCCGGGAGAATAGACTCAACACGTATTCAGAAATTTTTCTAGTCGGTTCTGCTGAAGTTTAGTTATTGTTGGGTCTATTCTGAATTTATTCTCGCTTCGTTTAATCATATCCTTGTCGTGATTGTATTTATATTCCCCAATTGATTCGTTTTGAAGTTCCAGTTAAATCCCCACCGTTGTAATGCGTCCATGCCTAATATTTCCTCTCCTGCTAGGTTGGGTATGTTAGGTTATTAAAGTGGAAAAAGAGCAAAAGAATTTTTAATATTATTTAATATAAGTCATATAACTAGTTTGAGAAAAGTACATGAAAATAAACGTGGCTCAACAACCATCATTAACTCAACTGACAACTTAACCATAGATCAAAAACTAATACAGACTACTAACATTTTACCAATGACATGAAACAAAAGCATTGATATAGAAGACAGGTTTGCAACCATAGAAACAATATTCTAACAGGGTAGGTAGTAAAATTTGGTTTGTTTTTGTATGTCGTTTACGGTACAGTTGACTATGACGCTTTTTAAAATATTGCTTGTACTTCCATCTGCTAACGTAACTTTTACGTTTTCTCCTTGTATTGGTAACTTGAGCTTTCTACTTATTTCTAGTCCTTTCTCCCCAATAAACTACCTGTGTGATCCTGTGTCTATCAAGGCGTTTAGGGTACTTGAATTTTGCTAAGGTAAGTGAGATGTGGGGTCTTATATCCCTGGTTGTGGTTTCGATGTTGTAGGAGGTGAGCGGAGTTGTTAGTTCCGACCGGTCAAGTCTCCTGATAACCCGGCCGCGTGGCCGTTTCTCGATGGTCTGTGACAGTTGCAATTATTTGTCGGAATGTCGATTTTGTCACAAAAGCTGCAAAATAATATCGGTCTTGCTCTACATTCTCTACGGTTATGCCCCCTTCTCCCGCATCTCCAACAACATGTTTTTCTGTCTAAGTTTTCTATTTTGTTTGTATTGGTATAGCTTCTTTGTACCGGTCTCTGAGGGTAACGAGTTCTATCTATATTTTGTTCCCTGTTGTAGTAATTTTGCGGTCGGTAAGTTGTTTGGCTGCGTGACTCGTGTTTTAACATTTCTTTTTTTATATTTTCATAATCTTCTGCTCTTAGTAACAATTCTATGATTGTTGTAAAGTCCTCCTTTTTAATATAAATTTTGTATTCCGGCCGAATATTGTTATCCTCTCCAATTCCCGATGATGGTTAAAACCTCCATGTCTTCTAGTTAGGGTTTGTAGGTTTATCACGAAGTCTTTTATAGATTCGTTTTCGCGTTGTAACCGTTCTCTAATCTGGTCTTCTAGATGTGTTTCCAAGTTTGACGGTGTGAATAAATTGTTGAAATCTTGAATGAAATCGTTCCAATCGCTCCAGTAATATGGATTGTTTCTGAACCACAATAATGCCTTTCCTCTGAACACTTCTGGTAAACCACTCAACATATATTCATCTTGTATTCTATACCAATCTTTAAGCTCCTCTAATCTCTCTAAGAAGTCTATCGTGTCTTTTATACCATCGTAATGTATGCCCCATTTCCTAATTTGGTCCATTGCGACACCTTTCTCATTTATCCGAAGAGATTCGGCTTCTCTTTGCGTATTGACTTGTTGTATAGGTTTTATTGGTATTACTCCGGTTGGAAGAGGTTCGTCTGAGGTTTGGGTCGGGTGACGAACGTATTGCACTAGTCTGGCCCTTAGTTCTTCTACCTTGCCTGAGTCATCCAGTCCTATCTTTTTTGCTTGTGTACGTAGATCTTCTTTATGTAATCTGTAAATCAATCCTACTTTCGGGTCTGCACCTTCTAACCCGTAGGATTATGTATTTTTATTCCTATCGTTTCTAGCGAGTCTGTTGTTAGAGAGAATAAAATTATCCGGACCTTTTATTATTTTTCCTAACTTGCTCGGGCGCCATTTGTAATGTGGTTCCGCCTAATTCAGAAGATAGGGTTCAAAATAAAGTTTTTATTCTCTCTTTACAGACAGTAAATACAAAATAATTCAAAAGGTATATACAGAATATACAAATAACTAAGGGCGGGCTGGTGGCTGGATCGACGTCTTTCTATAATCGCGATCGTCACGGTGAAGTCCGGTCCTGGCCTCCGGGAGAATAGACTCAACACGTCTAACGGAAATAACAGACTCAAAACGTCTGTCGTGAAGTGTGTAAACTCAACGCGTTTAGACCGGTTGAACAAACTCAACACGTTTGTCAGGAAAGCCTGGGAATCGAACAGTACTCAGCACGTACTATTCAAGGAGTTCTTTCCAGTTCAACATACCAGAGAGAACTGATGAATCTCTCGTCTGCACCTTAATTTATAACTTTCTGCTGATGGAAGGGGTCTATCTACTCGCTTACTTGTGATCGTGGTGGGGTCGCTTGACGTGATAGGATCGGTTGTCGCGGTGGTCTGCCGTGTTGGATGTGTTTTGATGAACAGTGGCGTAGTTTAGGAATGATAATAATATTACCGTTACAAAATCATAATTTACTCTCCTGTAAGTGTTTCTCAAATAAAACATGATTTAATTCAGTCAATAAAATTACTACACAAATTAAGCTACCTTAGTGGTAAGCTGCCATTTTAATAATTTGGTTCAAATTAAGTAATATCAAAAATTAAAGTATCATGATAGGTGGTAATTAAAAATGAAAAATTTTACCTATTACTGGAGCATTTCGAATATAAAGTAGTTTATAAATTTTAAAATAATCCCAGGAAGTAAACTTAATACAAAATCTGAATAAACTCATCCAGATAAATTTAATTTAATGTTTAAAAATCCAAATTTTCAGACATTTTATAATCAAGCATTTTTCATTAAATAGCTTTGCTTTTCTTCGTTGCTAAGGGGTAAGTAAGGGGGTGTTGTTTTGGAATAAACTGATAAATTTTAATAAAATATTCATTAAATTAAATAAATTTAATATAAATAAATATACTTCCAAAAATGTAAAATTATGTATATAAAATAAAGAGTGAATCAACTATTTATTTTCTGACTTTTCTGACTTTATGATCAGTAGCTCAAAAGGAATAACATATATCGTTTCCAGCCAATTTCGTCGAGAAATTGGCTACATCTTTTAATATAATGGAAATTAATATAATATCAGTGATTAGTTGTTTACCCAAAATAATATTTAAGAAACATTTATTGGTGTAAGTTTACTTATAAATAATCCGAATCTGGAATATACAAAAAACTAATAATGCCGGTTAAATTAAAAAAGAAAAAACCATATTAAAAAGTTAAGCTTTAGACACCGTTGGATAGATTTTAAATGAGATTTATTATTGCAGGAAATTGGACAATGGAATGGACTACGTCAGTACCGTTCGTGATCCTTTTAGCGTTGGGATACTATACAAGATTAGTGGCTGGATTTCATCTTGGATTCAACAAACAACAGGAAAATCTACAGGAAGCGCCGTATTTAGATAAAAATGGTTTTAGAGGTAAGTTTAAAAATATTAAATTCGATATCAAAATCATCAGTAAGCCCTCGTTTTATAATTGTTGTCTTTAATTTATCTAAAAAGCGGTTTTTTTATTCATATTTTTTCTTTAAATATCTAGAGCACCAAACTAAATAAATTTCAGTCAAAGCCATATTATGATAAACAGACTAAAACAAGAAAAAGAATATTCCACATCAGTACGAAAACTATCACGAAAAAGAATTTTTCAATAATCCCAATAAACTCGATTGTATCGGAACAAATCAAAATCACATTCTTGTTTACATTTCATCAAATTTAGCACAATAAAATTACTCAAACGTGCCCACGTCAAGTTTTGACACGTCACCACAAACATCGTGTTCGTCATGTTTTGAATAACAATCGCCCTTCCTGGAATTTTCGGAAGTACATCATTTACCAAAAACCGAAAACGAGACACTCATTATTTAGTTGACAGTTCTGGGTCGAACGCCCCCATCAAGTTTATAAACTAATTTTCGCTATGAAAATGATGTTGACGAAAATGCAAAAAATTTAAACGCATGTTTTCGACAAAATTTTATTTCTTTATATAAGGGCGGTTTGTTATGAACAGATATTTATAGGATTTATCAAAAAAAATCAAATATTGGCACTGATGAGTCTTTTTTTAGTTTAAAATTCAAAAGAGTTTAACCGTTTGTAACTCCCACTCGGTTTTAAATAAAAGCAAAAGGATTTTATTACTATAGTGCGATTATTTCTTTCATGGGGTTCAAATCAGCCCTTTTATAAAAAAACTAAATCCGTCAAGCAATTTCATTTGAATTTTAGATGAAATATTGTGTTATTGTTTACCTCAAAAAACATACTTTTTGTACTATTTCGCAGAATGAAATTTGTATCTCTTGGGTATACACAGTAAATAAATAATAATAAAAAAACAGGTCACAAAATGTCATCGCGAGAGGATATTAATTTATTTTCTTAGTGCCGAGTGAACCAATAATAATGAAAAAAAATTGTAAGCCAGCGCATTTAGGAATTATCCACTGATAAATTTCGACAAAGGGTATGAGCAATTTTTGGTTTTAGACTACATAGTTTTTATTATACTCAGGTGGTTCTTTGGTATATTGGTACTAATAAAAAAAAACTAAAAATAGTTAATTTGGATACATCATTAATATGGATAATAACCTACAGTTTTTGTACTCAATTATAGTGATTGAGCTCAATTTTGGGATGAATATTTTACATCGATAGTAACTTGATTTTGTTTTGTACTTAATTAATTTTTTTTTCCATTTTTTGTGCTTGGATTTTAATTTACTATTAGGATTATAAAAACTAGCTGTCAATTACTTTCCAGACTTACCATCCGAGAAGGGAGAGCTAAAAAAAAATTTCGAGATAAAGATGGAATTTTTTACATTTCCAGTAGATGTTCATTTCAATGCGTTTATCAATAATATAGAAAACACCTTCAAAATACAACTTTTCTTTACCCCGAGAAAATTTAATGTATTCTTGTTCTTGTGACAAGGATAAGACAGGGTGCCGTTATTGTCGGGCGTGCCACCTGTGCTGAGGCTCTAGGCCTATTGTGCCTCGTCAGTTTCACATCAGACCAGTACAGAATAGTTCTGATGTTAGATTCTGCTATCTCTTCGGGTTCAGGATACTGTACCCTAAAGTGCCATTCCCTTTCCCTGTTTAGGTCCCGGCAATGGAAGAGGAGTTTCTCGCTTTCGGGGAACATTCCATCAGTGCCTGGTTGAGATCCCTCTTAAAAGTTTCCCTGTCGCAGTTCATGGGGATACGGTATGTCCTCTCCTTCGTAATTTTCTAGAATTTCTTCCTCTCTACCGTTGATATCTGTGCTCCCCCACATTGTGTGGAGAACATTGGCATCACAACCTACGAGGAGTTCCATTCTGTTTCTGGAGCAGTAATCAACATATTCCTTCACTTCATTCGTGATCATAAGGAAGATAGGCAGAACCAATTGTCAGTTGGTTCCCTCCTTCCAGCTTGACGGATATAACTACCAAGTTCGTAGAAGTAAAGTACCATAGTAAAACACTGTCAGGCTTTTCTTGGCAACCATGCATGCTCTTGGGATACTTCCATTGAAATTCGTAGTCCCCAGAGATGTTTAATCCTTTAATTCGTCGCATATATACATACGGTTACTGAATTAGAGCCAGATCAATGTTCTGTTTAGTTATACAGTTTTGTATATTTGTTTGTTTTTTTAAGGCTACCCTGTTACACCGGTTCCTTTTCGTCCCCTGCATCAGTTACGACTCCGACTCCGGTCTTCGGGCGCGTCCCAGAAGCTCCCTTTCTGTCTCCGAGAGGATGCTGGGTTACCAGGTTCTGTGAGTTCCATGGGAACCTCGTCCGTCTGTTCCACCACAGTATCCATATTATTTTCTTTGAATAGTTGGTCCATAGGGCTTACTTCTACAGGTTCAGGTAGCACTTCTGCAGGTATTGCCCCAGAGGATTCCTTATCCATTTCCTTCCCTATCTCTCTGAAGAGAATAGTAGAGAAGTTAAGGTAAAGCCTTATCTGTTTTTCCTGGATGAATTTCCTGGACATTGGATCCATGGACAAGATTAGTTGTGTCCCCTTTGGGCCCACTTTTCGGTCCATAGTCCTCCAGTGCTGGGTTTCTAGCCCCGGGTTTTGAACCTGACTTCTCCTATGGAAGCTGTCTTCTTCCATAGTACAACGCGGTATCCATGTCAAGACTTTGATTGGCTTGATAATCTCTTCAGAGTCAATGACTCTAAGTTTAGCATCTTGCCAGGTAATCTTGATAACAGTATCCTGCACCCACTCCTTCGTCGAGGTAGCCAGAATATTGTTTTTGTATTTAGATTTGATGAACCTTGGTGCTGATCTACCTTCCTCTATTTTCTCTAGCCGCTCGAGTAGATTATTCCTAATTTGGTCCACCTGCTCTGCGGTTAAGAGGCCATTGGGGTAGTCATAGTCTATTATGGCCACCTCAATGCTTTTTTCCTTGACGGCATATGAGCATGAGGGCCCCAGCATCAGCCACATTTGCCCCGGCTGAGAATGGGACCCGTGCGGACTCGCTTACACTCCTACTTTTCATCTTTTCCTTTTCTGGAGTACTAGTGTCAGAACGGTTTCTCATCTGTCCGCCGAACTGTCCTAGCCTCCACTACCCGCCCCTGTAGTGGGACTGAATCCACAAGCGCCTGCTTTTGCTGACCCCATTTATATTATGGTGTCCACTGGTGCCGGTATTTTTGCGCATAACGCTAGCCCCAAACGGACGCTCTTCTCCAGAGGCTCTGGTTGTCTTCACCGTGGTGGAGCCCTTCTTCACCCCCGATGCAGAGGTTCCGCCGTTGCCGGCATTTCTTACCTTTTGATTTCCTTTAGCCCCAGGCGCTCCCTCCCCTACAGGAGCGCTGATAGACACCACCGAAGTGGAGACCCCTAGCGCCCCGAACCAGTAGTACAGACAAAGCCAGAGTTTTCGGCCGTTTTCCATTTGCACTTTGCGCCCGTATTATCGAGACCGTTTATTTTGTTTTTGTGGAGTTTCGATTTTGTTCCCACGAGTTGTAAGGGAAGGACTGTCACTCCCAACAGAGCAACTCATACTGGGAGAAGGCTTCTTACAAGAGGGTTTCGCCAGGTGCCCCCAGGTTGATCGCTTGTGACCTACGTACCCATGGCCGAACATCCCCTCGGCGCGCATCATACCTTGGGATTTGGGAGGTTTTTATGGTCCTGGTCCACCCGGTTCGGGCGGTTTAGCTAAGACCCCGTGCTTCTAGATAGAGCGTGCCCTTCACCTCGTGAAGAAGTCGTTGCGCCACCTAGCAGTTTACGCTTTAATGTGAGCTGGTCTGCGGTTGGTTTTGGGGGGGGGGTATTGTTGGGGGTTTTATTATCCTCATCCCATCCTATTTACCAACTAACTAATTCTTTTACCCAAAGTGACGCCCTTGGCCATTCCAATACCCGTATCATTTTTTTCCGACAACAGATTTCCAGTAAACCAGTTTTACCAATTTAATAATAGCGTTTTCGATTAAAAGGTCATTCGATAAAATTGTTTTCGATTGAAACGTCATTCGACAAAATTGTTTTCGATTGAAATATCAATGGATAAAATGGTTTTCGATTACAGGGTCTTTCGATAAAAATGTCATTCGAAATTTAGATTTTCGATTAAAATGTCTTCAAAAAAATGTTTTCGATAAGCGTGTTTTCGAATAACGGACAGCGACTCATTCGTCTCTGGATACTCGTCGGGAAAGTTTTGGGGCAACACAACCGATTTTTTATAAAGTGAAACCGTACAAAAAATTACTTTTTTAAACAATAAAATGTTTTAATTTTTAGATTTCCAATACCCAATAAATCAAAGGAAACTACAAGACGAACAACTAGAAGAAGCTATCAGAACCTTAAGACAAATCCTTATTCTTCCCTGGCCCAACGGAGAGAGTCCATTTATCTATATCGAAAACCCAAAAAAACCTCTAGATCAGGATTTTTTGAAACTACCAGTAACAGATGAAAATGAAAATATTGATAATGATATTACTGCTGACAATGAGCTTAATCCTGTTCCATCTAAAAGGATGAGATATTACAGAAAATATCCTTGGAAGAGGGAAAATATGGGGTGAGCAAAATAAATTATAAAACATAAAATATAAGTTTTTCCAGTAGCGTCACACTTTTTTATTTTTTAATGTAAAATTAATGAGCATTATTATTTTTTGCAGATATGACCCGGAGAATCCGTTTGTTTGTTATCCATCTAAGACAGAAATTCACAGATTGCTTTTCGCTCTGCACGATACGCGTTTTAATGGATTTAAGAATCCGCCTGTTGATTTTTGTAATAGAAAACGACCTGCACATACCATCCTTACTAATATGCATTTTGGTGGAAAGTAAATTTAAGTATTATTTATTCGATAAAATTAATACCGAAAATAAATATTGAAAAACGCGAGTTTGACTAGTCAAAACAGAGAAAATTTCCAATAAAAAAAAGATTACAAATTAACAGTGAATATTAAATAAACGTGAAATAGTAGTCGCCAATGATGTATAATATCTTATCTTATCTAATAAACGGTATGCAGCTTTTTTTCGATTTGTTCCGATTTTTTCAGCTATTCTGATTTTTCGGTTTTTTTCGATTGTTTTCAATGTTATTGATTTTTGAATGTTTTCAATTTTTTTCTAATTTTTTTTGGTTTTCGACCAATATTTTCAGTTTTTTTATGATTATTTCCGATTTGTTTCAATTTTTTTTTTACTTTTCTGTTTTTTCTAATTTTTTCGGATTTTTTTTTTGATTTTTTTCGATTTCTCCAGATTTTTTTCAATTTTTTCATTAGTGTTCGTTTTTTGGTTTATTTACTTATTCCCATTTTTTTATTGTTCCCGATTTTGTCCTTTTCTATTCTCAAGTTTTTCTGATCTTTTTTCCGGTTTTTTATCAATTTTTTTCGATTACCTTGGATTTTTTATAATTTTTCCGATTCGTTCTGTTTTTTCAATATTATCCATTTTTTATCGTTTTTTTTTTCCTTTTTATTCGATTTTTTCATTATTTTTATAATTATGCTCGTACCTTTCTAAATGTCGCTTCTAAAATAATTCTTTACTTGAGTAGCGAAAAAGCTGTATATGAAAAACTGCAGCATATTTTGATTCTATTTCCGCTTTAAAATTTTCGCTACAATAATGAAAAATTGAGAACTAGTTTTTTTATGACATAAAAATATATGTTAATAATCTATTATTATTATTTTTTAATTTTCTAATTTTTTAATAAGTACACGTTAATAGAGGTGTCCATGTTCGTAAAATATTTATCAAAAATTACTACAATAAAACTTCAACTATTACTATTGTTGTTTATCTTATAGCCCTAAAATTTGACTTAATAATGTATTGTTTCTATAAAACTATTTTAAGTATTTGTACAGTTACAAGACAAAATTTAATAAATATCTTACAAAATTGGTAAATGTTTTAAAAAATTTGGTTGATTAAAAAAAATCTCTGAATATTTATAAATGACCATAAAAACTTTGAAACGAAGTCAGCAGCAAAGAATGTAAATATTTACAAATCTTTTATAAATATTTATAAAGTTTTTGCAAAAATTTTTAACACAAGTTGAATGTTTAAAAAAAATGTGAATATTTCTAAAACTTATAAATATTTATATAGAAAATATTTGAATATCTACAAAAAATCTCTGAATATCTACAGAACTTTTGTAATCATTTATATTATTTACAAGGACTGAGTTTTTCATACATTATTAATTGAAGCAATACCAAAAAATTCAAAAAATCTCAATCTTATATCAAAAAATGACGTTCAATATTCATTTTTAATTCCGCAAATTTAAAAAATTGTAGAAAAATGGGAGTTTATCATGTGGGTATAACACATGGTATGTAATACTTTTATGAGTATTTACCACAAACGAGTATTTATAAAACGATCTAAATATTTCTATTAAATCTTTGAATATTTATAAAATTTATCTGAATATTTACGGGACTTATTTCAACATCTTTATTAAAATTTACAAAACTTGTATGACTATTTATAAAATTATTATGAAAATTTTATACCTGTTGTTAAGCCAATCAGATGGGTTTATTTTGACAGATTGCTATGACGACAATCTGAATTTTTCGGTCACGTAAACTACCAAGCTCTATAGAGGTTATAACTGAATATTTCTAGTACTGTTGTAAATATCGAGAAAATTATGATTTGAAAATATCAAAAATAATATTTCTAGAAAATCAACAAAAATTGTAAACTTTTTTTTTTGAATATTAACAATCTTTCTGTAACTATTTACTAAACATTTGTGAATAATTCTAATAATATTTATAACAAATCCATAAATATTTACAATACTCTAATGAATATTACCATTATTTTGCAAATCAATAAAAAAATAAAAACAGGTATAAAACTTTGACGAATATTGAAACAATATCTGAATATTTTGAAAAATTTATAATTTTTTCAGATTGGTTTATGTTTTCAATAAATAAAAGATATAAACTTTAGATAAAATAATATTAAATATTGACTGTTTAATAATTCTAAAAAATACATAATGAACATATCTATATACTTTTAATCATAAGTTAATAAATGATACGTACCTATCTGTGTAGCACGAATATATATTGAAATAAATGTGTACTTTTTTCTATGTATTTTATTAAATTTGGATACACTGTTAAATTAGGTATTAAAATATATATTTCCTCTAAAAAAAATATATAAAAATCAATATTTACTGTAAAATACATAAAATACATCATTTTATGGATATTCTGGTATAATTTAAATAAAATGCATAGAAAAAAAGCAAAAAAAAATATGTGCCAATTTTTTAAATCAATTTTAAAGTAAGACTGTTATTAAGAAAACGTTCTTCTAATATTAATAAATATATGTATATGTAAAATTACAATAAAATAAATAAAATAATATAAAAGTTATTTCTTTTTCCTATCACTACAATATTTTAATATGTATATGGATGGATGTTAGCTTAACCTTGAAAAAATAAAAAGAGAGAGTAATTAAGGAAATATGTCAATGTGTCAACGTGTTTTATTCTTTATTTAAACGGTGTAGTATAAATATTGACATCCTGTAGTCCAAGTACAGAATCAGTTTTTTTTCTATACCACTATAACAAAGAATGCACTTATACAGGGTGTTTCATTGGGAAACGGAAATACTTAAAACGCGAATAGAGGTCACCCAGGCGGTTATAGATATACCACATTTATTGGCTCTGGCGGTCTTTGTAACCGAGATACATTGTGTTTTATCGATTTTGCTAATTTCTTCCTGGGGCCATAACTGTCGAATCACTCAGCACATTTCTTTGATATTTGGTACACATGCTACTTATTCAGAAACCAAATGAGCCAATTACTAATCACAAGAAAAATCGAGGTCCGGATTAACAAAAAAATAAAAAGAAGTTGTGACCTTGAAACAACACCCTGTATATTGAAATTTTCGAAATCTATTTGCATATTTGAAAAGAGCGTAAAAAACTAAATTAAAAGGTGCGCTTTAAATTTTAGCGCAGACAATTTAACTACTTAAATTTTGAACTTAAAGTGATGTTTTTAAGAACTAAAAGACTATAAAAAGTGGTTATTATTAACTTTTAATAATAAATTATTAAAACTATTGAACCCATACTTATTTTAAAATTACTAAATAATTATTAACTACGTTAGTTTCCCTTTTTATAGCTGTAGATCAATCCAGTTTATATTTTCCAGATCCCTACTTGTCATTTTTGAAGTTTTTTAAACGCCCTGTATGCATGTATTAAAAATTGGTGTTGTGTTATGTTTTTTTTTAATGTTTTAGTAAAAGAATTGAGAAAAAACTATTATACTAAATTAAAAAGATACGAACTATAACAATCGCTCAAAATATCCTCCATTTTGGTCTACAGAAGAAGCATTCGGGAAATACGGAGAAAAACTCCAAATTTAATCCGAAAATCACTCCGAAATATTTTAATTTATTATCTTGGTGAAATTTCGATTTAATTCTTCTCAATTTTTAATACATGCATACAGGGCGTTTAAAAAACTGTTCAAATATGACAAGTAGGGACTTGGAAAATACAAAATGGATTGATCTACAGCTATAAAAAGGGAAATCAACGTAGTTAATAATTATTTAGTAATTTTAAAATGAGTATGGATTCAATAGTGTTAATAATTTATTATTAAAAGTTAATAATAACCACTTTTAAGTGTCTAAGGGCCGGTTTTTCAATGTGTGGTTAACTCTGACCTTGAGATAACTAAAAGTTAACTAAAACTTTTCTGTTTTTCAATTGACAGTTAAAGACTAACTGAAAGCTAACTTTAACCTTACTCTCGGGGTAGGGTTAACCCATTGTTAAGGCAAAATTACTTTATAACATATGTTCTTTAAAATTTGATATTGTTAATGCTTATATTGTAGCGAAGACAAAAAATATTTCAACATGGGCCTAATTTTATCGAAGAATACGACGGTTTAGATTGTTTCAAAAAATTTAAGATTGTCGAAGCGAACTGTTGAGATGATCGTAGAAGTTCGGAACGTTTTGGAATATTCAGTATGTTTGCTTTGTTCTACTACATTTGTTTTTAGTTTTTTTTTTATATATTTAGGTGTTTTTGTTTTAAGCCTTGGTAATACCGAATATTCCCACTGTTCATAGAAACATATTTAGCCACATTTTCTCCTTCTAAGAAGTGGCACCACTTTAGTTACCCTTTACTATTTTTTTGTATTTTTCTACGGCATTAACAAGAAGAACTTCTTCTGCAGAATTAAAATTTTCTCCACGTATCCTAAGTTATTCTCTAGTTTTTCCCATTTCTGTTTCTCGGTCGGCTCTTGAACTTGAATCTTTTTAGGTTAATTCGAATTTCGAATATGGAAACAAATAATAGCCTTTTTCGATTTAGTGGTCCTGATCGCTGTTGCTGTCAAAATCAGGACCAGTCGTTTTCGATTTAGAAAGCGTGACGTCATATACCAACCGCAACCGCTCGCAACATGGACCAGCCTTTTACAGTGGTTGCAAGAGTTGGTATATACTTATCTTTATCGCACAATAATGTCATCCTTTTTTTGTTATAAATATAGGAGACGAAATACTGGGAATGCATAAAATAGGTATTTGTGTTTATTGAAAATTATACTAACCTCTGAAAAATATCGTTGAGCGTACAATTAAAAAAATAAATAACTAGGTCTAGGTACCTATTATTAGTTTACGAGAAAACTTCAGTGTATTTTGTAATGTGGAATTAATATATAATATAATAAAAATTCCTAATCTATATTTTTTACTTCAATAATTGGTTAATTTTTATAAATTAAAATATAAATCAAAACGCATACTTACAAAATAAATGTTTATTTAAACGTTATAAAATATGCCCTATTAATTATAATTAAAAATAACATTTAAAATTCAGATTTGAATAATTTATTATTTCCTTAACTGCATTATGTATTTATTGAAACTTATTAAAATTTCAGATTTCTTATTCCTTCTTTATGGCATTTAGATACTGTAAAATTCTCAATGTGCATTAAAATCCCAAATGTATGTTCAATACTAATTCTGGCCTAGCTTAATTATGTATTGTATTTTCTATGCTGGATCTTCAATCTGCCTGTGTCCCTAAAAATATACATAAATTTTCATGAAAACAATTAATGAAGTGCAGATTACCTGTAGGGTGTCATATTAGCGACTGTCTGCAGGGCTATGCAGAGTTACCTACTAGGTTAAAAAAGATTTTCTTGCGACCCAATTGTATTACTTGTTTGTATAGTAAAATATTTTAATGCCTAAAAACCAATAAATTAAAAAATTGCATATATAGTACTAGTCATGGTTTGATTTATCCAGGATTACATAGAATATACAGGAACTTAAGAGATCTATATAAAGTGGCAGACTTATTGATTAGGTATAATGCAATAAAATATAATTGATCCTCCACTTTTCTTAAATAAATTTAATATTGCTCACCTTGGAAATCAATTAAGTTTTCAAAAATTATTAAAACCACACTAGTTAATAATAACAACTTAGCTATTGTTTTATAAACATTTTAATTATACATATACAAGATCATTATTTGGTTAAAAATTAAGTACTTACGAATTCAATTAATCCAGTAGTTGTATGACCAATATTTAATAACTATTTAGTTAAATTTTACAATTCAGAAACATAAACATCTTATAACAATCTTGTAACCTAAAATTATATGAAAATAAAAAAGTAAACACTATCACGTGCTAACAAATGTCAACCAAACTTTGCAACCAACTCATTCGATTTAAAATCTTGAGTGACGTCACAAATACGTCACAAATAGCAACCGCTGTCAAATTTAAACAGGACCGCTGTCATTTATCTGTCAACCGCAACAGCTCGCGCAGTCTAAATCGAAAAAGGCTAATGCCACAGAACACATAAAATACAATGTTGCCAGATTGAAATAAATTTAAAATTTAGGTTAATTAACAAGAAGTACAATTTGAATTGAAAAACGCTACTTATTTTAACTGGAGGTTAACCATCAAGTAAAAGTTAGTTAAACTCCAAGTTAACATTACATTGAAAAACCGGCCCTAAGTTCTTAAAAACTTCACTTTAAGTTCAAAATTTAAGTAGTTAAATTGTCTGCGCAAAAATTTAAAGCGCACTTTTTCACTTGGTTTTTTAGGCTCTTTTCAAATATGCAAATAGATTTTGAATATTTCAATATACAGGGTGTTGTTTCAAGGTCACAATTGCGTTCTATTTTTTTCTTAATCCGGACCTGGATTTTTCTTGTGATTAGTAACTGGCTCATTTAGTTTCTGAATAAGTAACATGTGTACCAAATATCAAAGAAATGTACGGGGTGATTCGACAGTCATGGCCCCAGGAAGAAATTAGCAAAATCGATAAAACACCCTGTATCTCGGTTACAAAGACCGCCAGGTATATCTCTATTCGCGTTTTAAGTATTTCCGTTTTCCAATGAAACACCCTGTATAATTTAACTAATCTTTAGTTATTATTTCTTTTGACACTATGGTACGGGATAGGGGCGGAGGTAAACTTACCGTCAAATATACCTGACCAGAAAATGGTACCGGTAAACATGCCACATACCGAAACGGTTCGTTGAAAACACACAGGTATTTTTGCCACTAACGATTTTATGAATTACAATAGAGTTTTAAAATTATATTGAACATTGCCGACCATTATTCAAGAAAATGAATATTATAACGCGTTATTGTATTTTCATATAACTATGTCTGTTATTTGATCTAGGACATTTTTACCTCTCGCCCTTCAGATAAGAGAGGTATAGGAATCATGCTAAAATTTGGGTAGTGAGTTTTCAATTGATAAACACGTTTTGGGGTCCCTAGAATACGATTTTAATATTTTCGCTATGATGTCTGTGTGTGTGTTAGTGTGTGTGTGTGTGTTAGTGTGTGTGTGTGTTTGGATAGATGTTGTAGTAACGATAACTCAAAAACTACTGAATAAAAAAAATTGAAATTTTGCATACAGGATTCTGATACCCTAGATTAGATCTGATTAGATTTTGGTGCCAATCGCACAACCGGAAGTGGCAGTTGCTATGGGTGATGACGCCATTATTATACAAAACGGCAGTAAAGTTTTACACATATATTTTGTATACCCTATAGTTTATTTTCATCTCATTAAAATTTTCGAAACTTTTGCCATTGTTGCCAGATTTACAAAAATATAATTTTTTTTCATACTTTTTTGTGTCAACCTGTAAATTTTTGATTCAAAAATGGCGAGAGGTCATGTGCTGGCCACATCAGATTTTTTAATTTAGTCAACAAGTTCTTTTGTGTCAAATTTTTTTCTCCGCCTTCGAAAAATATGAACGAGGTGTCATTCGATTTGGAGTAGCGTGTAGATGATTTTTGAACAAAATCAAGAGCTGCTTGCAAAAATTGCAATAGTTATAAACAATTAACTGGAAAAAAATGGGGTTTGGTTTTTTGCAAATATCTTAAAAACTATTTGACATTTTTGAAATTAAAAAAAATCGAGCAGAGGAGAAAATTTACCAAAAAAAAAACTATACCTCCCGGAACTGTTGGACCAATATTTATAATTTTCCCAGAGTGTTGAAAATACGACCGAAATCGGGACTCCGGCTTGCGCAAGCGCTGCCCACTTTGGACCTATAATGAATAAATAATATTTAAACCTATTCAATATAAAAATTAAAAATTGAAGAAATTCAGGCATCTACTGGATAGATTTATGAACAATAAGCCGCAGTCTGAAAATTTTACTGTGTAGATATTATTATAATATACCTATTTTTCATTATTCTTATTAAAATTATTCATAATTTTGACGTTTATTGACATTTAATTTATGATATTAGCATTCAATCAATTTCGCTCATTTAAACCTAAGTAAGTCATGATGACATAGCGATTTTTTATTTTGACGTAGAATTTTTGACATTTTGAAGTTGACATATTATTAAAATTAAAGTAAGCATTAATTATGTTATTAAATATATTTCGTAACATTTAACTTTATAATTAATATTATTTTGATTTCTTACTACTACAATACGATATGGATGTCGATTTAACAGATTCGTCATAAATCTCTTTTTCAATTATTATTTTATTTATTGTTTAGTACTTGCATTCATAATTAAATAAAATGTAAAGTTTGTTCAGTGACCGTTGATCCCTGCGTCATCACTAGCGCTTATCTTAATAGCACATGTAAACCAGATGAGACAGACAATTTGCATCTAAAGGGAATGTCTTCAACAATCAGTTAAATTTTATATCAGTTTTGATTTTGACATAATTTGACATTTACGCATTTTAAAAAAATGTCGCGATATGTTGAAAAAGAACAACAGTCAATATTGAAATTAATTGATTATTTCCAATGGGAAAAAGGTGCCCTTCGTAAATAGTATATGAAAATAGTATACATCTAATATCTGTTTTAGAGAGTTTCTGATGCTCTAGGAGCTTCTTGCTCAACGGTTAAGAGAATTAAGGCAAATGGGATACAAAAAGATGTGGATTTTAAAAATATAAATAATAAGGCCATTTTGTCATCTCGCGGAAGGCCAATCCATGAGATTTATGAAAATGCAATACGAGGGCGTATTTACAAGATGTATAGAGCAGGTAAATATATATTTTGTTACTTTCTTGCATTAAAGGTCACTTAAAAAAAGGAAAATAGGCAAAAATCAATATTAACACATTATTTTTTTTGTGCACAATAATTCATCCCTATGAAAACCTAGCTTAAGAAAAAACACAACCTTTGTCAATAGAATGTCAAATTGACTGAATTTATATTCTCATTTTTAAATTCGAGTGCGACAATATTCACATTCGTGAAAAAAGTATCACTTTGCACACTTGTTGCATAAATAACTATTTTTTAAACTTTTTTTACAGTGAAAAAATGCATAATAGTTATTTATGATACAAGTGCATCAAGTATTGTTTTGCGGCACTAAGAGCCATTTGCACCGATCGACATCTAAACTTGGTTTTTTAAAACTCGCTTAAATATTTAAGTGAAGTTTATTTTCCAAATCATTGCACCGCACCTTTTTAAAGCGAGCTTTCTTAAGCGAGTACAAGCGAACTATTGATGGTAATTTTGTTTATTTATAGTTGTGGCCACTTTTGTGACTAACTTCATAACAAAAATTCTAACGTGACAAAAATTCAAAAACGGTGTAGTGGCTGTGAAAATATAATATATTTTATGTCGCATGCCTTATTTCTGTAATCTGCATGTTTCAAAATGATTGAAAAACGTCAGCGAAGCACTAATTTTTCAAATGAAGAGAAAACAACTATATTAAATATAATAACCAAATATGGAAAGTTAGTTCACTTAGATCTTCGTAAGGATTATTTCGGATATAAATTTGTCTTGGAAAACCGTAATTAATTATTTCAAGAACATCCAAATCGTCTTCAAAAATATCGAAATTCATTTGGTATTTTTAATACAAAAGATGTAGTATAAAAAAAGTACTAAAGATTATAACAATGTCACACAAACATCAAGAAGTAACAACACCATAGAAAATTTGTTATTTGGATCAAATGGCTGGAAACCATAAAAGTTTGGTTATGAAATAAGGCTTTGTAAATTAAAACCCTCAATTCTGACGGTTTAACTTAAACTTTGCTTAGACCACTTTAAGCCAAGTTTGTCTGGCTGTACAAATGAATTTTTATTTAAAGCGAGGCTTACTCTAAAGCTGGGTTTAAATTTAGTCGGTGCAAATGGCCCTAACATGTTCTAGAACGTGTGTTATACAAAATTTTATCTACGACTTCTGTTTAAAATTTGTAATTCGTAAATGAAAGAGTACCTTATACACAGACCAGATTGGATAATCAATGGCGTCTCGAAGACTAAGTTAATTATCCACTTTACCACGCGCTTTTCCTTTCTTTTTTGATGTTTTATACTAACTAACTAGCTTAAGTAATCCATTCACGTGTTATTTTCCATTCTTTTATACAGTGTGTCTATTTAAGTTGGACTCATATGGGAAATTTTTTATTATTGGGTTTAGGAAAAAAGTTATTCTTCATTTCCAGATGGAAGTGTGTCTGTCTGTCTGCCTGTCTATCTGTCTGTCTGTCTATTTATCTGTCTGTCTCTCTGTCTGTCTGACTGTCTGTCTGTGTGTATTCTTCCACGATATAGGAAACACGTTTAATCACATTGAACTGAAAATTGGAATATTGGTTTAGGTTACCCGACGGAAGAACGCATTAGTTCGTGTACGACATCTGTTAAACGAAAGTGTCACTATCAAAAAATGACAGATGCAATATGTCACGGAATTTGACTTGTAATATGTCATTTGAAAGCCCTTGAAAAACTCTATCCAGAACCGTCAAAATTATTTCTACACCTGTCACCTGTCAAAAATAAAAATCTCAAAATATGAAACGCTAACATTAAATATCTGAAAAAGTATTCGTGACTACTCACCAGGAAAGTTTTGGGGCTGACACAACCGATTTTTTTGAAATTTTTGCTGTTTTCTGCGATTTTTTACGTTTTCTGGAAATTTTTTATGATTTTTTTGCGATCTTTTTCGCTTTTTTGCGATTTTTGTGCTTTTTTTGAGATTTGTTTGGGATTATATCTGATTAATTTCAATTCTTTCAATATTTAAAAAAATATTAGGGTAACAATTCTTTCCGGTTTTTTTGTGCCATATTTAGCGTTTTTTGAGTGTTTTTCGGTTTTTTAAATTTATTCAATTTTTTCTTTTTTCCGTACAATACATTTTGTTTTCGTTTTTTTTCCAATATTTTCTGTTTTTTCTTTCAACTTTTTCCAATGTTTTCTGTTTTATTTTTTCTGATTTTTTCTGATTCTTTCGATTCCTCTAATTTCTTCTCACTTTTTTCTCATTGTTCTTTCTTACTTTTTTCCGATTTTTTTACAGTCTTTTTTTTTCGCATTTTTCTGATTTTTTGGTTTTTTCTTATTTTTTATCATTTCTTTTTTCATTGTTCTGTTAATAGCTCATTGTTCTGTTGTTAGCGCATGTTCTTGTTCTTTCGATTTCCTTCGATTTCTTTCGATTTCTTTCGATTTCTTTCGGTTTCTTTCGATTTCTTTCGATTTCTTTCGATTTCTTTCGATTTCTTTCGATTTCTTTCGATTTCTTTCGATTTCTTTCGATTTCTTTCGATTTCTTTCGATTTCTTTCGATTTCTTTCGATTTCTTTCGATTTCTTTCGATTTCTTTCGATTTCTTTCGATTTCTTTCGATTTCTTTCGATTTCTTTCGATTTCTTTCGATTTCTTTCGATTTCTTTCGATTTCTTTCGATTTCTTTCGATTTCTTTCGATTTCTTTCGATTTCTTTCGATTTCTTTCGATTTCTTTCGATTTCTTTCGATTTCTTTCGATTTCTTTCGATTTCTTTCGATTTCTTTCGATTTCTTTCGATTTCTTTCGATTTCATTCGATTTCTTTCGATTTCTTTCGATTTCTTTCGATTTCTTTCGATTTCTTTCGATTTCTTTCGATTTCTTTCGATTTCTTTCGATTTCTTTCGATTTCTTTCGATTTCTTTCGATTTCTTTCGATTTCTTTCGATTTCTTTCGATTTCTTTCGATTTCTTTCGATTTCTTTCGATTTCTTTCGATTTCTTTCGATTTCTTTCGATTTCTTTCGATTTCTTTCGATTTCTTTCGATTTCTTTCGATTTCTTTCGATTTCTTTCGATTTCTTTCGATTTCTTTCGATTTCTTTCGATTTCTTTCGATTTCTTTCGATTTCTTTCGATTTCTTTCGATTTCTTTCGATTTCTTTCGATTTCTTTCGATTTCTTTCGATTTCTTTCGATTTCTTTCGATTTCTTTCGATTTCTTTCGATTTCTTTCGATTTCTTTCGATTTCTTTCGATTTCTTTCGATTTCTTTCGATTTCTTTCGATTTCTTTCGATTTCTTTCGATTTCTTTCGATTTCTTTCGATTTCTTTCGATTTCTTTCGATTTCTTTCGATTTCTTTCGATTTCTTTCGATTTCTTTCGATTTCTTTCGATTTCTTTCGATTTCTTTCGATTTCTTTCGATTTCTTTCGATTTCTTTCGATTTCTTTCGATTTCTTTCGATTTCTTTCGATTTCTTTCGATTTCTTTCGATTTCTTTCGATTTCTTTCGATTTCTTTCGATTTCTTTCGATTTCTTTCGATTTCTTTCGATTTCTTTCGATTTCTTTCGATTTCTTTCGATTTCTTTCGATTTCTTTCGATTTCTTTCGATTTCTTTCGATTTCTTTCGATTTCTTTCGATTTCTTTCGATTTCTTTCGATTTCTTTCGATTTCTTTCGATTTCTTTCGATTTCTTTCGATTTCTTTCGATTTCTTTCGATTTCTTTCGATTTCTTTCGATTTCTTTCGATTTCTTTCGATTTCTTTCGATTTCTTTCGATTTCTTTCGATTTCTTTCGATTTCTTTCGATTACTTTCGATTTCTTTCCATTTTTTTCGATTTTTCTAAATTTTTTTCTCTTTATTAATTTTAAATTCAAATCTAAATTCAAAAAAAATTGCTTGTTCAAAATCTTAGTCCTTCGCCTTATAATTTCAAAATACGCAAGTGGTTTGCCTCAATATTTCTCAATACTTTTTTATCTTAAAATTTTCTATTTTGTTTTTTTTATGTACATATAAAATTTGTTGGCTTATTCAAAATTTTTTTTCAATATACTAGACGAATTGAGTTGGGATACGAAAAAAATTTGAAATTTTATTTTCAACGAAATTTACGTAATTCAGTCAAAATTTCATTGTTTAAAACCTTAGTCCTTCGCCTCAAAATATTAAAACACCCAAGTGATTCGCCTCAATATTTCTCAATACTTTTTTATCTTAAAATTCTCTATTTTTCTGTTTTTATATACAAATAAAATTTGTTAGCTTATTCAAAAAAAATTTCAATATACTATACGAATTGAGTTGAGGATACGAAAAAAATATAAAATTTTATTTTAACCGAAATTTACGTAATTGGGATAAAATTTCTTTGTTTAAAACCTTAGTCCTTCGAGTCAAAATATTTGAACACCCAAGTGATTCGCCTCAATATTTCTTAATATTTTTTAATCTTAAATGGTAACATTTTCTATTTTCTATCAATTATTTATAAAATTAGTTGGCTTCTCGATGTGTCTATTTATTATAGATAAATATTGCTTTACCCATACTAAAATACCTAATTTGGAATATAATAAAAAATATTATTGGTTAATAATCACCTAAATAGGAAATAGTCCGTCTCTGAACATATCCTGAGAAAATTAAACCGAACTTTTGAATAATTACTAATTTCTTATCTTTTATTTATTTTAAAAATATCCTTACCTAAACCAATACCTGTTAGGATATTACATATTAGTCAATATCGTTCTAACAAGCAAACCACAATGAATATTTTTACTCTAACTTTATACCTGCTTTTTACATTTATTCCAAGAACAAAATTAAGTGAAATTCTCCAATATCCTAATATCTGCAATACTGTCTACACCGACAAACAATTCTATCTCCAATCTCCAAATTTCCCCAAAAACTACTCTCATAACTTAACCTGCGATTATATCCTAAAAAATCCGAAGACATGTAAGACCTACTTTAAATTCGATTTCATCAATTTCAATATTGAAAATTCATTGGGCTGTATTAAGGACAGGCTAGTGATTCATCATCAAGATGCGTTGTGTGGTGAGGGTCCCAAAAATCCCACAGGAAATACTTATTTTTCGAACAACGGTACGTTGCTAGTGAGATTTATAACTGACGGTGATGGTAGTGGTTCTGGATTCAAGATTTTGGTGACCAGAATGGGGTGTGAAAATGATTTGGATGGTACTACAACTGACGTTACTGAAACTGTAAGTTTGTTTTTTTCTATATTTTTCCTGTCAAATCATCCCTTGCAAATTAGTTTTTCATAGCAATAATTTAATTTTTAATTCTCTTGTTTTTCTAAAATTCTGAACGTTCTCTTTTACTTTTATTTTTGTCTTGTCTTTTAAGTTGGTGAATTTTACACATTTTATCTATTTATTACTACGGCCCGCCAATACTTCACCTTTGGTGAAGTATGGCAAACCGTAATATTAAAATCGTGCAAAAATCTCAAAATATTTTTTTGCTCCAAATGACTTGAAATGTCATGAAACGTGGAAAAGATTGCTTTTCCGCGAAAAAAAAAAGTCTGTGGATGTGTGGATGTCTGTGGTTACGATAACTCGAGAACGGTACGGCCGATCCGGAAAATTCTTTCGGCCATCGGTTTTTATTCAAAAAAGAAAGGCTCTATCAGAAGATGAGTAATTTCGGGTCCGAGGATCCCGGTCCCGCCTACTAAGTGAAACTTCTATTCGAGATGTCTCGATAAGGAAAGCAAATTTGACAATACTGATTTCTATTAAGGTGTTGTGTAAGTCAAGACGCGTTGATTGATATCCATATCGCAACCGGCTCCTTCAAAAAAAAATTGAAAAAAAAATTATTGGAAAAATTCCGATTTTTCGAATCGGACTTTCTTCCGCTGACGGAAACGGGCCGTAGTCTTGAAAAATCGCGCAGAGATTATTCCTTTTACTAGCTTATATTTCTTATCCTTACATAATACATGCTATTAGTAGTTTCATCTCTCAATATGTAAAAAATTGCTTATTCGCACTTATAACTATTTTATTTAAATAGAACTTTCTATACATATATTAGTATATTAGGATACAGGGTACGGTAACTAAACCGTCGGTTAGAAAGATCTCGAGAAGTAAATATATCTGAAAACTGAGAATTGAAATGTGAACTGTTTAATGAAAATAATAGGAAGAAAAATCGGCTGTGTCACCCCAGAACTTTCCCGGGTCAGTTGTGGAGAATAGGATTATTTTAATTACAAAATACTAAGCATTACATTAATTCATGGAACAAATATCACACTGCTGCAATTAGGATCTCCTAAAAGCATGGTTGAAAACTATTGGAAATTCTGGAAAAAGTTTAATACAAAAATTATAGCGAATTTTTTTATTTACAACTTTGCACTAGAACATTTTGCACTAAAGCCTATTGTTGGTCTTCAAAATGAAAAAAAGACAAAAAGCCTAAATGTGTATTTTTTTCGCCCTCTAGCGGCGAAACTACGGGAAATTCGAAAAAATGTTAATAACAAAAATTAAAGGAAATTTGGTTCTCATCAACTTTGCGTAAAATAACTTTGCACTAAAGAGCATTGTTTGTCCTCAAGATTTGAAAAACTACGGAAAACTTACATAAACATTTTTTGCGCGCCACCTAGTGGCGCAACTATTGGAAATTCCGGAAAAAGTGTGACATAAAAAATGTAGCAAATGTTATCCTCTAAAACTATGCACTACTACATTTTACACTAATTTGTATTGTTTGTCCATAAAATTTAGAAAAAGGAAAAAATCTTACATCTGTGTTCAATCAATGTCGGTCTTGAGGACCTTCTACTATATCAATTTAAACCAAAAACTAATTGTCGCATTCCAGGCACACACCAACCCTTCATACCAAATTTCAGCTTGATTGGTCAAACTGTTCGGCAGTTATCGTGGAAGATTACACACAGACACACAGATACACAGACAGACCATACTCTGGAAATGGTTTCAATCTTCTTGGGGGACCTCAAAATGGATATTTCCATCGATATCACGAATTTTTTTTTGCTCGTTCACTATACTTTTCCTTTGATGGGGCCGAGAAAGTAAAAATTAAATTTCTTCTAAAGGTATTTGAACAGAAGCTTAATTTTTTTACAAAGTGTAAAAGACATAACGTTCTGTTGTTTATTTTATCAAATTCTCATTTTTATTATACAGGATGCTGCCAAAATTAAAATGAAACCGTCATGTAAGAATTGCACATTTCATGTTTTTAAATGAAACACCCTGATTTAAAGCTATTCGATCTCATAGATTTTTTTCACAATAAATTACTTTTTCTAGTCCTTTATCAGTAAATGGATGTTTACGCACAGTTTACTTAATCAGTAAATCTATCCTTACATACAATATACTATTAGACGCAGAGCGTGCGTTATAAATCCAATGCAAAAGATTTATAACGTAATTAGTCTAGTCAACAAGTACTTTTTGGATCAAACTGTTTCTCCGCCTCTGAAAAATATGAACCAGGTATCATTCGATTCGGAATAGCGTGAAGATGATTTTCAAAAAAATCAAGAGCCGCCTTGCAAAAATTACAAAAGTTATAAACAAATAACTGAAAAAAATGGGATTTGGTTTTTTGCAAATATCTCAAAAACTGTTTGACATTTTTCAAATTTGAAAAAAGACTCAAAAAGAGGAGGAAATTTACCAAAAAAATAAACTATACCTCCCGGAACTATAGGACCAATATTTATTATTTTCCCAGTGTGTTAAAAATACAATCGAAAATGGAGACTCCAGTATGCGTAAGCGCTGCCCACTTTGGACCTTTAATGAATAAATATCATTTAAACCTATTAAATATAAAAATTAAAAATTGAAAAAATTCAGGCATCTACTGGATAGATTTATGAACAAGAATCAGCGGTGAAAAAAGATTTTTCACCATTTTTCTATAAATTATGCATTAATTAATTAACAAATTTTTCCTAGTTGAGCGTGAACATTGTAAGTAAAAAATTAAAAAATTGTTATTTCACTTTATTATTAACAATTTACTTACGTTAAAAATTAAAAATATTGATTAATTATTATTACTATTGATTCGTTTTTTTATGAAGTCACATGAAAATGATTTTTAAATTTTTTTATTTCTTATTGTTTACAAAAATTGTTATAAACAAATGCGTTGTTTATAAGAAACAATCTTTAATGCAAATTATGATTATTTGCAAAAAAATCGTTTCTTCAAAACTTTTTTTATTGTTTAAAAACGTGTTTGTTAATTAACAATTTTTTTCTATCACCTCTAATTATTATTAAAGAACCATTTTTTTTAATCATAATTCATCTTTCTCTTTGATAACTAAAAAAAAATTGTTTTTATTTAAATTCATTGTTTATTTAATAAACAATTTGTTATAAACAATTAAATTTTTTCCATATATTTTTTTCTTTTTCTACATAATGAAACAAAAACAACTATACTATATTTATATGGTGGAAAAAAATTGTTAATTAATACGTTTTTAAGTAATAAAATTTTTTTTAATGACCGATTTTTTTTGTTATATCATAATTTCTATTAAATATTTAAATTATCCTATAAACAACGCATTTTTATAACAATTTTGTAAACAATAGAAAATAAAAAATTTTAGAAATCATTTTCATGTGACTTCTGATCATAAAAAATGGATCAATAGTAATATGAAAAAAAAAAAAAAATTTTAATTATTAATCAAGCTTTTTAATTTTTAACCTAAGTAAATTGTTAATAACAAGTTAAAAATAACAATTTATTAATTTTTCCAACGGGAATGTCTTCTGAGACCTTTCAGAAATAGGTCCAAATAAGGAAAAAAAAATCAGATTTGTTATTTAACAATAATCGCACTTTCAATGTTCATGTTCAGGTAGGAAAAAATTGATAATTAACTAATGCATAATTAATAGAAAAATCGAGATAAAAATTTTTTGACCACGGATTATTGTTCATAAATTTATCCAGTAGATGCCTTAATTTTTTCAATTTTTAATTTATATATTTAATATGTTTAAATAATAATTATTCATTAAAGGTCCAAAGTGGACAGCGCTTACGCAAAGTAGAGTTTTTTTTTGTAAATGTTTTCCTCTTTTTGAATGTTTCTTCAAATTTGAAAAATGTCAAATAGTTTTTGAGATATTTGCAAAAAACCAAACCCCATTTTTTTTCACTTAATTGTGTACAACTTTTGCAATTTTTGCAAGCCGCTCTTGATTTTTTTCAAAAATCATCTACACACTATTCCGAATCGAATCACACCTCGTTTATTTTTAGAAGACGTAGAAAAAAGATTAACCCAAAAAGCACTTGTTGACTAGACTAAATAGCCGACGCATCATGATAGCTATGATTGCTCATGAATTGTCAGTCACAGTCACAATTAATTCGGACTGCTATACATAGATTTTTTTAAATATAATTGAAATTCTAATGTTAACAAGCTTTTCATTTCAATCGCTTCTGTTTACTTTTTAGGGTTCCGTATCATAAAGGATCCAAACGGAACCCTATTGCTCTCACTCGCGTGTCTGTCCGTCCGTCTGTCTGTCACACCGGGCTAGCAGCTAAACCGATGGAGCTACAGTCTTCAAATTTTCACAGTATATGCATCTTGTTGACCCAAAGCCATATAAATTATAAAAAATATTTTTAAGGTGGACTCCCATACAGCTAAAAGGGGGCGCTGAAAAAATTTTGGCCTACTCTATCAAGTGAGGTATCGTTGTTTAGAGCTCATTGAGTAGATAAAATCCGTATTTTTTGTTTTAAAAAATATTGCAAAACGTAGGCATGAGAAGCCGCCAAAATCAGTATTTTTTACAAAATTTTGTTCCGAAGTATTTAACTTTCCATTGACCTATGAACTTGAAATTTGGTGGTAATGTTTATTGTTACGTATATTTTACCAACAAATACAAATATTAATAAACATAATTTTTTCATTAACATTTCCTCATTTTTTAGGGTTCCGTACCTTCGTATATATTCGAATTGTGATATTTCATATTTTATTATTTTTATCTGTGTCATCGTATTAGTTTTCTTAAAACACGCATTTTTTATCTTATAATTTTTTTCTCTATCTTTGTCGGTTACGCTGATATTAACAAATTTGTTAATATATCTAAGTATATAGGTATGCGGATTGTGATATTCGATATTTTATTATTTTTATCTGTGATATTATTAGTTTTGTAAAAAAAACGCCTTTTTGTCTCATACTTTTTTTTCTTCGTCGAACACACATCCGCCAGGTTATTTTTCTTTTCAGGTCTTTTTTACCAAGTCTTTTTGACTTTTTAGTTCGATTATAATTTTAAAGTCATCCTTTAATAACCCTGCCACTGCACAGCCGGCTTATATTCTACATTTGATACGGAACCCTAAATATGCGAAGTCTAATAAGGACTTGACCGATTTTTCTATTTAACAGACATGATATATTGATAAGTATGTTAAGTAAGAAGTATTTTTATCATTGTAGACTAATTATTTTTTAATAGTCGTAAAAAAAGTATGGTACACTACTCATGTGGTTAGCCTATTACACAATCTTTCGAATTACGGCACTCTCTAACGCTCGTACAATAACCTTCGAAATCGTGTGTAATATGGTTTTTACCAAACTTGTTATTGAACGAGAAAACCATATTTAATATAAATATCCCTAAATTTGCAAAATCTACAGAGTATCCCATAAAAAACGAAGTTACCACCAAATTCTGGTATAAACGGAAGTGTCAAAAGGATGCCAATATTTCCATTTCCCACTTTCCCATTAATTATTTTTGTAAAAATACAGGTTGTGACCAACATAACATTCTCCTGCTATTTATGTGTAGTATTTTATTTTTTAAGAAAGATCTATTATTAGTCCAGGATGTAGGGAAATTTCATGACGTAAATTTGCTACAGGATGAAAAGTATACTAAGTTGTAGACAAAGATAAAACTAGCATGCCTATATACTTTTACACACGAAAAAAACTTGCATAAACAAATTAGGAAGGTCCAAAGTTAGTGAAAACATGTTTTTCGCTTCTGCAAGCAACAATACTGATTTTAGCGAAATAAGTATTCAATACTTTTTTTTCGGCACTAACAATACCTTTAATTTGATCCATTCCGCGATTTATTTCGTCAATTGGTTTATTAAAAAATAGCGAAAAACCGTCAAAAATGTCGTTTTTTTGCAATGATAATAATTATTACAAAAAAAGTTTTTTTCATATTATTATTGCTTTAAAAGCAAGGTTTTTTGATTCTGAATCAAAAAAGCCGTTGCAAGACTGAATTGGTTAATTTGTTGCTGAGATATTTGATATTGTTTATCCCAACACCGTAAATGTTTATTGCTCTAACTTTTTTTCTATGAACATTTTAACTTCTATAAGGGCTCAATCTCTTCATTAAGCCTTATATTTTTAAGATTTTTCTGAACCAAATAAAAAAAGTAACATTTAACCCTTTCTTTATTGCTTTAAAAGGAGGGTACTGTTTTTGTTATAAACAATTAGAGCTGGTGCGCGCCCTGTACATCGTATCATTTTTTAACTTTCAAATACCAAAAGCTCATTTCAAAACGAAAAATTTGAAAAGAAAAAGAATACCCCACGACCAATAGGGACCGAGTTAACAATTTTTTTTAAAAAAATCACAGTTACATTGTTTATAATTATTAAGAAATAAATTTTACGGCATTCGATAATCAAGTACTTATATTTTTGAAAGTGTATATTTAAAATTTAAAAAAATTGTTTTTAATTACTTAAAACATTGTGTAAATTCGTCGATTTTTCAATTTTTTATCTCAGTAAATAAACATTTTAAGGGAAATTCGCAGAAGTACAAATTGTTGACAACAGAAATTGACAAGAGTACAAAAAGTCCTATTTTTGGTCAAAAAATAACTGTGAATTTTTTCAAATCGATCGGAAGAAATTTTTTTTATTTTACTTTCCCGACCCACCTCCGAGTAGGAAAAAGTGAACTTGCAAAAAAAATTTCGAGATAAAAATGGAAATATCCATTTTCAGGTCCCCTGAGATGATTAAGACCATTTCCAGAAGTCTGTCTGTCTGTGTGTATTCTTCCACGATAGAAGCCACACGCTTAATTTAATTCAGCTAAAATATGGGTTTCCTTTATCCATCGGAAGAACCCATTAGTTTTTGTACGACATCTGTCAAACGGAAGTCTCACTGGCAAAAAATGACAGAAGCAATATGTCACGGAATTTAACTTGCAATATGTCATTCGAAAGCCTTTGAAAAACTCTATTCAGAACAGTCAAAATTTTTTCTTCAACTGTCACCTGTCAAAAATAAAAAAATAGCAAAATTTTAAGCTTTAACATTAATTATATGAAAAAGTAGTCGTCTCTGGATACTCGTCGGGAAAGTTTTGGGGCGACACAACCGATTTTTTTTTTGATAAAATAATATCTTTTAATTTTATATGCATTTTGAAATTGCAAGTTATCCAATATTCTCCGTTGCGATTTTTTTCACTACACGATCAGTGCGCTTGCCTAAAATCTTTTTGTACTCTTTTACCGCTCTTCAAACGAACGTCGAAGATTTATTTTGTTATTGTTCATTAAGTAAAACTGCAGAGAGACAAAAACTGGCCAAAAAATGAAAAAAATTTTCTCCGATCGATTTGAAAAAATTGAGTTATTTTTCGATAAAAAATAGAACATTTTGTACTTCTGCGAATTTCCCTTAAAATCTTTATTTACTGAGATAAAAAATGTTTTAAGTAATTAAAAACAATTTTTTTAAATTTTAAATATACACTTTCAAAAATATAAGTACTTGATTATCGAATGCCGTAAAATTTATTTCTTAATAATTATAAACAATGTAACTGTGATTTTTTTTAAAAAAATTGTTAACTCGGTCCCTATTGGTCGTGGGGTATTCTTTTTCTTTTCAAATTTTTCGTTTTGAAATGAGCTTTTGGTATTTGAAAGTTAAAAAATGATACGATGTACAGGGCGCGCACCAGCTCTAATTGTTTATAACAAAAAAAGTACCCTCTTTTTAAAGCAATAAAGAAACGGTTAAATATTACTTTTTTTATTTGGTTCAAAAAAATCTTAAAAATATAAGTCTCAATGAAGAGAATGAGCCCTTATAGAAGTTAAAATATTCATAGAAAAAAAAGATAGAGCAATAAACATTTACGGTGTTGGGATAAACAATATCAAATATCTCAGCAACAAATTAACCAATTCAGTCTTGCAATGGCTTGTTTGATTCAGAATCAAAAAACCTTGCTTTTACAGCAATAATAATATGAAAAAAAGTTTTTTTGTAATAATTATTATCATTGCAAAAAACGACATTTTTGACGGTTTTTCGCTATTTTTTAATAAACTAATTGACGAAATAAATCGCTGAATGGATCAAATTAAAATTATTGTTAATGCCGAAAAAAAAGTATTGAATACTTATTTCGCTAAAATCAGTATTGTTGCTTGTAGAAGCGAAAAACATGTTTTCACTAACTTTGGACCTTCCTAATTTGTTTATGCAAGGTTTTTTCATGTGTAAAAGTATATAGGCATGCTAGTTTTATCTCTGCCTACAACTTAGTATAATTTTCATCCTGTAGCAAATTTACGTCGTAAAAGACCCATTTTTCTCCCTACAGACTGGACTATATAGCTTATTTTTAACTCTGTTTGCAAAATTGTTTTTACAAACAAAACATAAGAAATGTCTAGTTTATGTCACTCTTATCTTAATTCACAAACAAATCTTCCCAATAATATTTAAAACACTATTTTATTCACATACAATATCCGTAGTTTGCAGATAATATTTTCGAACTTCTAATTCTAATTTATATGCCTCTTCTCGTGACATTACTGACCGCACCTTATAGACAATTAGACAGCTCATTGAAAATAATGTCACTTTCTTCTTCTAGCTTCTATGGTCTTTTATCTATTGAGCACCTGTAGCCTGTTAATAAATTTATTTTTTATCGAATTTATTAACAATGACAAATAGTATGAAGATGATATCTTCATTATAGGATAATATACCATGAGGCCAATGTAAAAAAAATTATTAAAACTTAATCCATTTAATTTTTTGACAATTTTTTCAAATCCTGACACCATTTAAATTGCTGTTAACGTTCTTCGATACCCACCAAAAAGTAAATAGTTTGATGAAATTTTGGTTAAAATCGGTTCAGTAGTTTTAAAAAACCTAATTAGCATAGCAAACCACAGGCAATGAATGTCAATTTTTTGAACCACCCTGTATTTTTACTCATGATGCAACGAGCAAAAATGAATCATTTGACTCAAAAAATGCGTGTACCAAATTTAAAAAAAAAAATCTGCCCTGGACCCAAGCGTCATAAGAAATGTGCCTGTTCCTTTTTCCATCCTCAATTTGGCAACATATTTAAACATATTTTTAAAACATTGTTAAAGTCCGTTTGGTTTGTTTTTAGGTAAAAAGTGCAATTTTAAAGTTGCTCATAAAAAAGCAGGTCCGTTTTTAAAAGAAATAACTTGATGGTGGCCGTTAAGACACAAAATATCGTATCGAAGATTTATGAGTACGTTTTTGTAGAAAATTTGAGATACAATAAAACTTTCATTTTCCATTTGTTGATATTTCTTTTAGTAAAAATTCTATGCATAAATAACCAAAAATATAATGTTCACCAAAATAGTTCACTTTTAACCTATTTATATCTCTTATGGTTTAAAATATAGCAATGTTATTATCATTATTATATATTTTATATGTAGCGTGAAAGTAAATAGTTTTCTCTTGTTTTAATATAATTTCTTTCCCAATTATAGTTCGAAACGTCTACTTTACAAGAAGAAATATCCACTTCACCATTCCATCCACTTAATTTACCAATCCAGCCAACTTTTGAAGAAAATCTATCAAATTGCTGCCTTTCCAACTACAACTCAAGAAGATTTTTAATAACAAGTCCTAATTTTCCGAACAGCCTAAACACGAAGCAGGAATGCGTCATCAGCATCGAAAAATCGAACCAAAATATCTGTAGACTTAGATTAACATTTTTGTTCTTTTATTTAGGTAAGTAAATATTTGTCCAACCAATCAGATAATTTTGTTAATAATATACAAAAATTGTTATTTTATATTATTTTATGATGGACATTTCTATTAAATCTTTAAATTAATTGCCAGTGATATAACCTCAAACTATAAAAACTATGAACTATAAACTCAAGTAACGGTTAACACTAACAGATGTGTAGTCGGGATTAACGCGTTATTAAACATGCGTTATTTTATAGTTGCTGTAGCTTCAAACTAACTTATTAGATAAACGTTACCGTTAAATTTGGAAAAAGTAACGATTTATTCCTTTCAGTTATTGTAACTTGGTTACTTCTAAATAAACACGTTACTGAAGAAAAAACCTTATTCTACATACTATGCAACTATGAAGCAATGAAACACAGAAAGCAAAGAAGATTTAAGATTTAGAAAACCTAAGTTGGATCCAAAGAGTAGTTAGAGAACATATATGTATACATTAACAAAGGGAACAAAAAACTGTCTAGGTACAGCAGAAAAAGAGACGAGAGATAACGCAATAAACCACGAGGCTGCAGTGAATCTGGTTGATTAAGAACGGCCCCGAAAAAAAACGATCAGGACAAACTGCTGTCATTGGCTTGAACAAGTTACGTTCTTGTGGTCGGGGATAGAGCGACGCTGTGAGAGGGGAGAGTGTTTGGAAATGGATCTGCTGGACCATTTTGATCATGTAGCTAAACATATCGCAAACTCTCTACATCATCATTGTTTAGATTTTCCAACGTGTTTAAAAACTGAAGGTCAACATTCCTGATTTGCAGGTTATTCATTATAATAAAAATGTGGGAAGCTACCCAGATAAGTTGAGCGAATCTTGCAAACTTTCCAATTCCACGTATAGAAAAAAAATCTAACCTCACCTAAGCAAGTCATCCAATAGACCCATGAGTTCGTCCGGGAGATCTATGTCTTCTCTTGCTTCACTAAGAATACTGAGGTTGGGTTGTGTGAATTTTTGTTCGGTTTCCTGGGGATTATTCTTCTGTTCCTGTCAACTGTCCATTTGATCCTTAGAGTTTCTTTGGCGTGAGTGTTGGTGCTATCAAGCCTTCTCCCGACGTATCCTCTTTGTAGTAGCTTCTTAAATCTGGAAATGAGTGTGGGTATATTAGTGTGTTGGTAAATTTGATTGGATGGGAAGCGCCAGGGAAGGTAGGACATTTTTCTTATGATCCTCCTCTCAGTTGCCGTGACGGCGTGCAGGAGACGAGGAGCGAGTGTGGAGAAGTTTAGAGCTCTATAATCCAATATAGGGCGGATGTAGGTTTTGTAGATGTGCATCAATGTCCTTGGGTTACACCTACCAAATCATCCACCAAGGGCGCCGAGGAGAGAGGTCCGCCTCCTTACTCTGTCAAGAGTTTTTATTTCGCTCAATTGCTTACCCAGAACATTCGTCAAGAATTTAGGTCTGTAGGAGTTAGGGAATGTAGGATCGTTTCGAGGTTTGGAGATAAGGATGGTGTGGGCAGATTTCCAGCAAGTTGGAAAGTGGGAATGCTAAAGGCAAGCGTTCATTAGTATAGTAAGGATGGGGAGTATGGTAGCAGGTAGGTTTTTAAATACTTGGCGTTTAATTTGATCAGGACCAGAAGCGGAATTTTCCTCTGGGCAGGAATGTGAAGGATTTGCCCGTTGACAAGGAGGTGGGAGTGGGAATTGGTTTTTTAGACAGTGAGTAGCGCCAGTGTATGACAGAACTTAGTACCGTCCCTATGATCAAGGCCAGAAGTGACCTCAATCCACTTATCTTGACGATAAGTGTTAATCTGAAGCCTTATGAGGGCATTCAGCTGGTTCCACTCGGTCTTAAGGACTCAATCTTGGGTTCTAACAAACTCGTGGTTTTCGCCTGATGTTGGATAGAATGTGAGGAGGAAGAGTTTTTTAGGCAGTGTTTATGGATATTTTGGGAACAGCAACATCAAGGGCTTGGGTGATGGTTTTACTGATGTAATTGGCAGGGATATCAATGTCATCGTTGGAGTCAAGGATGGGATTTACAGGAAGGTTCTCAGATTTGGTTCTTTGGAATAGGGGTTAGTTTGCGGTTTTTTAGGACCTTATTTGGAATTGGGTAGATCTAGGAGGGATGGAATCAAAGGAGGTTTCGACCATTAACGTTTGATGGTCGGAGGTGATGGGGGCTCCAATGAAGCATCTATCTCCGACCTGATCTCTGCATCTCTCTGTGATCAGGCTGTGGTCGGAGATAGAGCTCCCTTGGTGTCTCATGAAGATTGGAGAGATATTATGGATTCTGAAGATGGGAAGGTCAATGAGGAGGTTGGAAAGGATGACGCCATTCCAGTTGGAGGCATGATCGCCAAACTGTGTTTGTCTGGTATTCAGGTCTCCAAGGAGGACAGCTCGGGAAAGGAAGAGAAGTAATCAAGGAGATTGGCTGATAGGAGTTGTCTGGCACGGTTGTAGTATGAAATAAACGTCGTGGTGATGTTTTTCATCACGACGTATACTGTGCACACATCCAAGGTATCAAATTGGAAGGGAAGGGCATGAGGAAGAAAGGGAATTCCGTTTCGGATGAGTATGCCGTTTCCGCGGCAATAGTCGGTGCGGGGAGAATGAAGGATTCCATATCTTAGCAAGAGTGTCGGTGATGGAAAGTACTTGAGGGTTCTGCTGCTGAAGTAAGAGCTTAAGCAAAGCTCTTTTGCAGTTAAGACCAGCGCAGTTCACAGTTCCATCCCCGGGTTTAGGAAGTGATTTCAATTGGAGAGAAGGAGATACTGACCTCGTTGCCGCGGCCTGTGAATATACAGTTGTGGTTGAAGAGGATGGGTATTTGTATGGTAAGGATTTTGGTAATGAGCTCTCTCGAATGGGGGATAATATTAATGAAGATAGTGGTTAGGAGGGAGATGGAGGTTTGTAGTTCGGGAGTGAGTGGGAAAGGGGTAGGAGGTTTTGGTACGAATCTCGGGGCGATTTCAGTATGATTTTTGGGGATTTTGGACCTTTCCGGGCATTTGAGGGAGAAGGTAGGGTGGTTGCCTTGGCAGTTGGGGCATTTGGGATTTTGAAGTTGGGAGTAGGAGGAGGATCGATGGAGGTCTCCGCAGATGGAGCACTTTGTTGGATTGCAACATTCGGTCGCGTAATGGCCACTGATTGTAGAATTTAGGTTTGGGAGGGATGGGATATAGCTCAAAAGGCCCGCTTATAATAGTTGGCTGGCATATACAGGTGTGACAGGTACTTCGCAAGGGAGAACTAAGGTAATGTATTTGTGTTAAAAAATATAACCGACCCAGTGTCAAATAACACAAATTATAGTTTATTATCCATAATAAACGTAATATATCAATCGCGGTTTTTCGCAGATCTGGTGTTAACATGGCCATATCAGATTTTTCTACTTGATTTGTGACGTTTTTTGATAGATTAATATTTTTACCATTTTTAATACACAAATGTTCAGAAAAATACACAAATGGTCAGAAAAGTACACAAAGGGGCAAAAAAGATTAATACTTTTACCATTTTTAATACTTTTTCACAGTGACGTAACAATTTTTATTTTTAGGTTCCACTAATTACAACAATTGTCCTTACGGATATCTGAAAATCGACGGAAAATTAATCTGCGGTTGCAATCAAGGATTAAAATTAACCACATCGTTCGAAAACGAAAATATCAAAAACCTAATTTTCAAAACTGATGCCGTCAATATAAATTCACAAACTGGATTTGTCATAGAAGTTATCCAAGACGAATGCCCTACTAAATATTATCCTGCAACTCAAAAATTCACAGATAAATCTTTTATCGAACAGGCGCAACTTCTACATAAAAAAACAAAAGTTTCAGAATATACACCGAATTTAATAAAAACTTTTTACTTCTTTGCTGAACCAAATTTAAACCCTATGGAACCCAGAGATAATGAACCGACTAGTTTTATTGATACATCTACTCTAACCCAAATAGTAACAAACTTTAATATATTTGAATGTACGAACTGGAATCAAATTCAACTTAACGCATTGTATAATCATTATGGAAGAAATCTACAAACGTGCAAAAGAAATGAGGATTCAATTGGAAGAAAGAGGAGGGATTGCATTGATTTGAATTATTTAAATGGGTATTTTAGAAGTCCTGGATATCCATTTTTTTATCCTAAACATTTGAATACTTGTTACAGGTATAGATTGGTCAGTATTATAAAAATTGAGTTTCTGATTTAAAATGTAAAAGTATTATTTCTTAAAAATTGGTTTTTTTTTTTAATTTTCTAACATGTTCCATGATCAAAATTATTTATTTCGTACCTGTATTCTTTTTTGTTTTCATATTATTTTTTTTCGCAAATTATTGTCTAGATTTACTAGAGTATAACATACATCAGAAAATCAGGTTTTTATAACTGAACAAACTTGACATTTGTTGATTTGTTGACCAATTTTCAAATATTGACAGAAATCGAGTTAACTTTATAGATTCAGAAAACAAACAGGATATTGCGGTGTACGATTGTTCATGAACGATTTTCAAATAAAAAACAGTTATGGATGTTATAAAGATTACGTTTTATTGGAAAATGGAAGTAAATATTGCGGCGACAGACTTTTTCATCAGTATAGTAAGTTTATTTTTAGATTATAATAGAATATAACAGTTTTCAGTAAAGAACAAGTTTTTAATAATATTTTGTGATGGTATTCAAGGCGACTTAATTTAATTGGATTTCAAATTTTTTTTTATAAATAGCTGCAAGTTATTTCAATTTTTTTATAGAATAATTTGAATTAATCCTTGCAGATTTTTAATTTAAAAAACTTTTTAATTTCAATGGGACTCTTAACTAATAAATGTTCTCATCTTTTATAATATCATTACGTTAAAATATTTAAATTTTATTTTTTTTTAATTATACTCCATTTTTTTATTATTTTTTCCCAGTTTTATATTAGACTAGCGAATACCAGTACTTTAAAAGTAGTTGGTACCTGAACGACCGATCTTTCCTTTTACTCTCTCCCTATTTTTTTCGATTTTTCCCTATTTTTCACCATTTCTCCTTATTTTTCTGAATTTTTCGCTATTTATTCTTCTTTTTCCTATTTTCCTATTTTCCCTATTCTTCCTTGGTTTCCCTATTTTTTCCTGTCTTTCGCTATTTTTAATATTCTCCGTATTTTTCTCTAATTTCCCTATTTTTCCAATATCTTCCAATTTTTTGCTTTTTTCATTATTTTTTGTATTTCCCACCTCCGAGAAGGGAAAGTATTGTGAACGAGCTAAAAAAATTTTCGAGATAAAGATTAAAATATCCATTTTGATGTCACCTGAGATGATTAAGACCATTTCCAGATGAAAATCTGTCTGTCTGTGTATTATTCCACGATAGAGGCCACACGTTTAATCCGATTAAGCTGAAATTTGGTATATGTGTTTGGGTTATCGGTCGGAAGAACCCATTAGTTTCTGTACGACATCTGTCAAACGGAAGTGTCACTATCAAAAAACGACAGATGCAATATCTCACGGAATTTGACATGCAATATGTCATTTGAAAGCCCTTAAAACTCTATTCAGGATAGTCAAAAACATTTCTGTCAAAAATAAAAAAAATTTAACATTAAATATTAATCCGATTGAGCTGAAATTTTTTATGTAGATTTGGGTTAGCCGTCGGAACAACCCATTAGTTTTTATACGGCATGTGTCTAACGGAAGTGTCACTATCAACAAATTACAGATACAATATGTCACGGAACGACTTGCAGTATGTTATTTGAAAGCCCTTGAAAAACTTCTATTTAGAATAGTCAAACTTATTTCTTCAACTGTCACTTGTCAGAAACAAAAAAAACCGATTGTATCAAAAAATCGGTTGTATCGCCCCAAAACTTTCCCGAGTATCCACGAATAATTTTTTAGATATTTTTAACATTTTTTACAATTTATTTTAACACTTTTTAAACTTTTTTTGCTTTTTTTAGAATTTTTATCATTTTTTAGCTCATTTAGCTTTTCATGTATTTTTGTGCATTTCTTTGCATATGTTTGTATTTTTTTGCATTTTTTTTTCATTTTTTTCCATTTTTTTGTATTCTTTTTACTTTTTGTTTTTTTTTGGATTTTTTTTGGATTTATAACATTTTTTAGCATTATTTTTCAGCATTTTTGTCTTTTTTTTAGATTTTTTGGCATCTTTTGCATTTTTTTTTTAAATATTCTGTCATTTTTTGCACTTTTAGCATTTTTTAATATTATTTTACCTTGTTTGACTTTTTTTTTAGATTTTTTTTCATTTTTTCATTTTTAGAATTTTTTAGCATCATTTTACTTTTTTTCAGCATTACATTCTTTACAATTTCCTTTTTAACTTTTCAGTTTTTTTAGAAGTTTTAACATTTTTTAGCTCATTTTTTGCTTTTCATGTATTATTGTGCATTTCTTTGTATATGTTTGTTATTTTTTTTCGTATTTTTCATTTTTTGTTGTTCGTTTTTTTGCATTTTTTTTATTTTTGGGGATTTTCTTGTTGCGCTTTTAGCGTTTTAGCATTATTTTACTTTTTTCAGCATTTTTTCTTTTACTTTTTTTTAGATTTTGTTGGCATTTTTTTAAACATTTTTTACAATTTCTTTGAACACTTTTTGAACTTTTTTTGCTTTTTTTTAGAATTTTTAACATTTTTTAGCTTATTTTTTGCTTTTCATGAATTATTTTGCATTTTATTGTATATGTTTGTATTTTTTTGTATTTTTTCCATTTTTATTTGTTCGTTTTTTTTGCATTTTTTTTTCATATTTTAGGATTTTTTGCATATTTAGCGTTTTTGGCATTATTTCAATTTTTTTCAGTATTTTTAACTTTTTTTACTTTCCCGACCCACCTCCGAGAAGGGAAAGTATTATGAACGAGCTAAAAAAAATTTCGAGATAAAGATAGAAATATCCATTTTGAGACCATTTCCAAATGGAAGTCTGTCTGTCTGTCCGTCTGGGTGTATTCTTCCACTATAGAGGCCACACGTTAAATCCGATTGAGATAAAAATTTTTATATGGTTTGGGTTACTATTCGGAAGAACCCAATAGTTTTTGTATAACGTATGTCATTTGAAAGCCCTTGAAAAACTTTATTCAGACCAGTCAAAATTGTTTCTCCAACTGTCACCTGTCAAAAATAAAAAATGTCAAAATTTAAAACTTTAACATTATAAATATGAAAAGTATTCGTTGATACTCGTCGGGAAAGTTTTTGGGCGACACAACCAATTTTTTTATATTTTTTTAGTTTTCCCTATTTCCCACTATTTGTCCCTATTTTTCCATAGGTTTTATCTATTTTTTCCTGTTTTTCCCTATTTTTCAATATTTATCCTTATGTTTACCTATTTTCTCCTTTTATTACACATTTTTCTTGGTTTTCATAAATTTTCATATTTTTAGATATTTTTTTTCATATCTCTTTATTTTCCATGTTTTTCCCAATTTTTCCCTTTTTTCAAAATTGTTCCCTATTTTTTACTACTTTTCCATATTTCTACCTGTTTTTTCTTATTTTTCCCTAATTTCCCTTTTTTCTTGTTTTGCCCTACTTTTTTTATTATTTTCCTCTATTTTTCCTATTTCTTCCATATTTTTTCTGTTTTTCATAATTTGTCCTTATTTATTTTTTCTTATTTTCCATTTTTTTCCTATTTGTCCTTCTTTTCCATATTTTTCACTAATATCCCATGTTTCCCTATTTTCTCTAATTTCCCTATTCTGAACTATTTTTTCCTATTTGTCGCATTTTTAAATTTTTCCCTATTTTTCCCCATATGTCCCTATATTTCGCTATTTTTCCATTTTTTTTTATTTTTCTCTATTCCTGTTTTTCATTTTTTTGCCTATTTCTTTCTATTTGTTCCTGTTTTCTATTGTTTTATCCTATTTTTTTTATTTTTCCTCATTTTTCCAAAATTTATCAATTTTTAATATTTATTCATATTTTTCCTGTTTTTCATAATTTGTCCTTATTTTTCTCTATTATTTGCAATTTTTTCTTATTTCCCTATTTTTCCCTATTTTTCCCCATTTGTCTCTATATTTCGCTATTTTTCCCCATTTTTTATTTTTCCTATTTTTCTCTGTTTATTCCTGATTGTCATTATTTTTTGCTATTTTCCTTTTTTTTTCTTTGTTTTTCCCTATTTGCCCCTTATCCCTATTTTTGCCTATTATTCCCTATTTGTTCCCATTTTCCCTTATTTTTCCATTTTTTCCCCAGTTTTTTCCTTTTTCTCCATTTTTCCATATTTTCTACATTTCCCCATTTTTCTCCATTTCCGATTTTTTCACTATTTTCTCAAATGTTTCCCTATTTTCCCCTATATTTCGCTATTTTTCCATATTTTTTCTATTCTTGCTACTTATTTCTATTTATTCATTTTTTTTGTTATTTTTTCTATTTTTCTTATTTTTCCCTATTTGTCCTTTATAGTCTCTGGGTTAAGTAGATTTAGCTCTATACGTTAATTCTGTCAGTCAGTCAGTCAGTCATTCAAATTGACATAAAAAATTACTTTAATTTAATATTTTATTTTTAGTAACCTTCGACTTAACTTACCGAAACCATGCGGATTTAATATTTATATCCGACAGATGTTTTTGGGGACGTGGTTTTTATGGAACTTACAAGCAATTAGAGTGCGAATCTAACGCTGATTATCCTACTGTGCGTCCTGATTTTAGAACCACGACTACAATAAGACCAGCTCCTGTATTATGTGACAGGTATCTTAGTGATCAGGCATTTGTGTTAGAAGTTACTCAAAACCCTGAAAGATGCTCGTTTCAAATTAGGAAATTTTCACAGGTAAATGATAATTAAAATTGAATTTAAACAAAATTTTTATATAGTATTTATCAACATAATATGATCAAACTGAAAAATTAAGAGGATATTTATTGAACATTTATTTAAGTTACGCACTTTCACCAAATATCTACAATAATGGTGTTTTTTTCATTTTTTATTCATAATTTTACCGAATGGTGCTTTTCCCATCCAAAGGCAACAAAAATTCGGAATCACATTTTTCTGTTTTTTTCAAACAAAACACCCTGTAAATAAAGTCGTACCAGAATAGCCTCACATTAAACTTGTAGAAAATGTAGAGTTTGCCTACTCGATTTTGATCAGAAATGTTTCTAGTTCTTAAAGAAAATATGAAAAAGTCAAAATCAATAACGATTTTTTTCTTTAATGCTAAACAAAAGACGTAAAAAAAATACACTGTGACTAGCCACACGTTAACCTGTGGATAATTTTAGAAATTACCCACACGTGAAACGTGATTCACCTAAATAATAAGTTGGAACATATTTAACCATGAGCTCTAGTAGCCGCGTGACAATGTGCCAGCTAGTGGTGCAGTGGGTCCGGGGATCGATTACCACATAATCTTTTTTTTTTTTTTAAACACAGGCTAGATTTAGATAGTAAGACTTCTTTTAATATATTTTTTTTAATACACAGGCTAGATTAAGATAGTAAAGACTTCTTTTAATAAAATAAACATTTTTTTAGGTCAGATAACCAAGTTTGATGTTTTAACGTGTGGGGAATTTCTGAAATTATCCACAAGTTAACGTGTGTGTAGTCTCGGCCAAAAAAATAAACTAAAACAAATCTTCCATTTTGAGCTGTGCACAAATTAATTCTATTTATAATTACTCTTCTAAATTCAATTAAAGTTGATCTTATAATAGAGCGAAAAACTTTTCCAATGCTGAAATTGTTGATTTCTGGGTTATTATGCATCTTCTTTGGTTATTACTTCCAAACGTTTCGACTGCAACTACGGCAACCATCTTCGGTGGCGTGGACGAAGTACTCTTAACGACGTATAAGCTGAAATTGAAACCTCTTCGCTTCGACTGTTCCATTTATGTTATTGTTATTTCTTCCTTTCTATTGAAATTCTCTTTCTTTGTGTTTGCATATTTCTACAGCTTCTAAGTTCAATCTGGTCGAGTAGTCTTGAAGTTGCTAGTAGGTCAGTGTTTTCAAAAAAGATCTTGTGTTCGGCGACTATAGACCTTTCGGTTTGTCCTAAACGACAGCTTCGTTTGTGTTCTGTTATTCGTGTGCTAATGTACTATGTACACTGTTTGTCTTACGTACACTCTTCCACAAGTGCAAGAAATTCTATAGACTCCTGCTGATGTAAGGGTTCTCTGCGATCTTTGCTATTTATAGATACTCTCATATTTTCTTTGTTGGTTTGTAGGCAGTGCTGATTTTCTATTTGTTTAAGATTTTTCCAATCCGGTTAGTGACATTTTCTATATTTGGTAGATATACAGTTCCTTGGTATCGTTCTTCACCAGGATTGGTTTTCTTCTCCCTTGAGCGCGTAGTACAAGTTATCGCTTCTCTGCTTTATCCGTTTGCTTGTAGCACTGTTGTCAGGTGTTTAATTTAAGCGTTAACATATTTTGGTTTGCGTAACCTTAACATTCTGTTTGCTAAGGTGTTAACAACAGTCCGTTTGTGTATTGAATGATGATTGGATCCATGTTGTAGGTATCGATCAGTGTGTGTTTTCTTTCTGTATACTCTGTGGTCTGATTTATTATCTTCTCGATTGACTTATACATCCAAGAAAGGAATGTCTCGGTTATCTTGTATTTCCATGGTGAACTGGACTTTAGGATGAAAACTGTTTCAAATGGTTTAGGAAGTTCTTGTGTTACATGACTCCAAATTATAAATGTGTCATCTTCATACTTTGACCAATGTTTTGGTTGTTTTTCAGCAGTGTGGATGGTTCTTTCTTCAAATGTTTCCATGTAAAAATTTGGCCACAACTGGTCTCAGTAGGCTTCCCATGGCAACTTCGTCAATTTGTTCTGAAAGTATGTTTTTGTAAGCGAGTGTTGGAAAAAGTTAATGTGCTCTGGAAAAATCTCCTCTATGTAGCTGACTACTGCTTAGAGTTGTCATTTGTAAATAATAGGATGACTTAGAAGCTGATTAGGATGTCGCTAAAACCTGAGATTATGCTCTTTAAATGTTCAATGAAGTGGGTAGAATCTCGGATGTACGATGTTATTTTGCCCACGTATGTTTGCAGAATTTCCGCTAGATGCTTTTTTCCAGGTAGTAAGTTGGTGATCCTATGGCACTTGATATTGGTCTTAAAGGTACAATATTTTTGTTAATTTTTGGTAGTACACATATCTAGTCTAGGTGGTAGATATTTTTCTTTTTTGTCTCTTGTGGTAATGACGATTATTTTATCAGTTTGGTAGTTTTTCTTAAGATCTTATTTGTTGGATCTTTTGGTAGTTTTCTGTAAGTGTCTTTACTGACCAGATCATTAACATCTTGTAATCCGAGGTGTTTGTGACGGCTATTGCTTTTCCTTTGTGTGCTGGAAGATTATAATATTTTCATCCTCATTGAGACTTCTTGTTGCTGCCTTCTCACCTCTTGAAATATTAGAATTCTTGCAGATTCACTCCGTACCATAATAAGTAGTTTTAAAATTCCGGCATATATATTGGCAATGATCTCTTCTGTAGGCATTGTCCGAGGAGTTATGTTGAAGTTTCCTTATTTGGCTGGTAAGCTCGTTTTATGATCCGTGAGTGGTAGATTTGATAAGTTGATAAAAGTTTGTTTCAAATCTTTTTTTGGAGTCTTGTATTAATTTGTCTGGATTTTGTTGAACTTTCTCTTTTGTCTCTCATTGGATAACTGTAGAGTTGTTTCTATAGAATTGAGTGTTATTCTATCGATCTTTTTCCAATCTTTCCATTTTAGTAAATGGCTCAGTTTTAAATATAGTTTGAACAGTTCTTTATCATTTATTTGGTGGATTATCTCTCTTAGTAATGCTTTTCCATCCTGTCGAAAATTCTTTGGACCTGTGGTGTCTTGATAATCATTTTTGAACGTAGAAATTATGTTGTGGTTTCTGTGTCTAGACAGCGTAGTAAAAATGTTGAAAAACTTAACATTTCTAGTATCCTGACTCACTTGTAATTTTCCTCGAAACGTTTGGAAATAATAATCATAACAGCCCGGAAATCAACAAGATCAAAGCCTATATTCTTACATTTTCTAATTCTATTGTGCATATCTTCTGCTGTTGTTCGATTATTGCAGTATACCTTTTCTTTAACATAGCCCCAGATATATAAATGTATGGGATTGAGATCTGATGACTTTGCTGGCAATTGAATGGGTCCGTTCTTCCTATTTGGTGTTAAATAAACCCATTTTGTGACCTAAATCCTACCATAATTTCCTAACCACTAAATATAAATCCATACAACACTATATTTTTAAGAAACACTCTTCCAAAGAAATTCAATTGAGTGAAAGTACATAGGATGTTTCATTGAAAAAACAACATTTCTCTGATACCCATCCTGTAGGTTTGTAGTTATTTTTAGAACCTTTTATTGCTTTTTACTACTTTATTTTGAGATATTTTTCCTATATCTCAAATAAGGAAGCAGTTATCGTACAACCACTCATCGTTAAAACAGCCTGTATACTATAATATATCTGGAATATACAGCGGGAAAGTAAAAATGGCTAAAAATTGGATCCATTCTTTTTACTTTATTTGTATAAAAAGTCACTCGTAAAGTACAAAAATACAATGTAAAAACGAACGTAAAAAAAACACAGAGACATAAAATACAGAGGCACAAAAAAGATAATAAAAATCGGCTGCGTCACCCCAGAACTTTCCCGGCTCAGCTGTGTTGAAGAGGATTATTTTAATTACATAATTTCTGAATAGGAAAATGAAGTAAATTTCTCAAAAAATTGATAAGCATTGCAAAAATACGTAAAAATTTTATTTAAATTGGAAAACAACAAAAGTTAATAAAAATGGCAAAAAGTTATTATAAAGAGAAACAAGTTAACGCATTAATTCAAAAAAAAAAATGTTAAAAAGCAAAAATTAAAATGAATAAAAAAAGAGTGAAAATTGGCAAAAATAGGAAAAAGGACAAAAATCAAAAAAAGGAAGAAAAAAATGTTAAAAATGATAAAAGAATTGTTAAATTTAACAAAAATTAAAACTAATAAAAAAAGAGTGAAAATTTGCAATAAAAAAGGCAGAAGTAGCAAAAAACTAAAAAGGTAAAATAAACCAAAAAAAAAAGGAATAAGGCAAACAATAAAGAAAAAAGGGTTAAAAAAATCATTAAGCCAAATATGACAAAGCAAAGGGAAAAAAGCAAACAAACACCAAAACAGAAAAAAAGAGTTTTAAAAAAATCAAAAAAGGGTAAAAAGTAGCAAAAAAAGCAAAATAGAAGCAAAAAAAGTTAAAAAAAAACCATTAAAAAGTCTAAAAAAAAAAGTAAAGAAATTTTAAAAATGATAAAGAATTGTTAAATTTGAGCGAAAAAAGACGTAAATATCAAAAAAGGAAAAAATGTAAAATAAAGCAAAAAATAGGAAAAAAGCCAAAAAAAAAAATGAAAAAAGTGTAAAAAACTCAATAAAAAGTCCAAAAAAAGCCAAATACGACAAAGTAAAGGGAATAAAGCAAAAAACGCCAGAAAAAGTAAAAAAGCAAAAAAGGGTAAAAAAAGCAAAAAAGGCAAAAAGTTAAAAAAAAACATTGAAACGTTAAGAAAATCAAAAAAAGCGGAAAAGGATAAAAACAAGAAAAAAGGCTTAGTAAATGCCAAAAAAGAAATAAGGGTCAAAAACAAAAAAGCCCAAAAAAGGGCAAAATAAATGTAGATAAGGCAAATAACGCCAAAAAAGTAAAAACAAATAATCGGCTGTGTCACCGAGGAACTTTTCCGGCTCGGCTGTGGAAAATAGAATTAAAAAATAAAGTCAACATTACAAAGGTTAAAAAAAGCAAAAAAAGGAAAAAAGCAAAAAACGCCAAAAAAGTTAAAAAAAAAAACCAAATGAGGACAAAAAGGACAACAAGGTAAAATAGCAAACAAGGCAAAATAGAAGCAAATAAATCCAAAATAAGTTGAACAAAAACCATTAAAAAAGTTAATAAATCGGTTGTGTCGCCCCAAAAAAGTTTCGAGTATCTGCGAATACTTTTTCAGATATTTAATGTTGAAGTTGCAAATTTTGATATTTTTTTGGAGGTTTCCATCTTTATCTCGAAATTTTTTTAGCTCGTTCACGATACCTTCCCTTCTCGGAGGTGGGTCCGAAAAGTAAAAAAATAGAAAGCACAAACCCTGCGGCAGATAAGCTGTATAAGTTCCACTCATTATTTTGAGTTGGTAGATGGTTTCTACTTTTACTTTCCGAACACTTGATTAGTTTAATTGTGGATGGTGAGGGAAATAATAACAATAACTTTCCCCCTTTTTTCTTCTACCTTTTTAGTGTTTTCTATATGTTTCAAACTGTTTTCCAACTTTTTTGTTTTTTTTTCACCTGACCCTACATTTTTACTAAGTTCTTTGATTCAAAACAAAAAAAAAACCAAACGGACGTAGTAATGGAAAAATTCTTTAGGTTTGTTGTTGCTCTCCTGTTCTATCATTTATTTTAGTTTTTTGTTTCGTTTCAGGTTTCTATTTGTAGTATCCGAACAAAAAAGTACTGTAATCATGATTTTTTCTAATTGTAACCTTTTACCATCACTAGATTTATTTCGACCGATTTAGATGAAATTTTGCACACACTAAGAATCGAACAAAATGAAGTCCTGGTGTCATCATTTAACAAAATCGCGATTTAATTTTTAATAAATTATTTCTATTTATTATAGTATATTTTTGTGTAATTTAATTTTTCAGATATTTTGTTATTGCTGCCAAATTGACTAAAAAGTTACTTTTTACTACTTTCATTATTATTTTATTTTCAAATGAATGAAAAACGTAACAAGATTTTTTTTCTAAATCTATAAATATACCTTAATTTTCTTCAAAATGTTAATCGACGTTTGGCATTGAGAAGGCCACCTTTAATTGGAAATTTTTAAATATACGGAAATGGATTTTGAATCTTTTTTTTTTCATACATAATTATCATCTGACTCAGACTTTGATTGAGGAATTTTTTTCTCATTACGTTTTTGTTGAAAAACTTTCTGATCACTTGTATTAAGGAAATCGTTTAAAAAATAATTCCCTGATTTTTAATTAAGAATTCTAAATCAAGTAATTTACTTGTTAATTAACTTTTTCTGTTTTCACAAACTCGCTAAATTTCACACTTTATGATATATTAAAGATATCTTTTTTTTAGTAAATGCAAAAAAAATTGCTTAATTAATACATTTTTTTGATACAAAGGCATGTGACGACTTCTAAACAAAAATGCGATTATCTCATGAACCGTAAAAGATATCTCAAATCTGTTTTCAGATATCAATTCAGCGTTAAATTTCAGGTCGGAATGCTATTTTTGAAACGGATAGAGTAGTAATACAAAGGGGGTTCTAGATCAGCCACCGAGGTATCCCGATTTAAGTCCACTTGAAAAAATTTAAATAGTGAATATCTCAGCCGTTAGATGTCGGATTTTGACGTGCGAGGTGTCAAACGACTCGTAATGACGTAAGGATATACGGAGCGGGCTGAAAAATTGGGTTGGGCTATTGCCAAAAGGACATTAGTGTCTATCTTCGTTATTATTAGTCGGATTTTGACGTGTGAGGTAGCAAACGACTCGTAATGACGTAAGGATATACGGGGCGAGGTGAAAAATTGGGTTGGCCTATTGCCAAAAGGACATTAGTGTCTATCTTTGTTATTATTGGTTGGTCCACGATTAATGATTTGTCCAACTTCACTAAATTGAATACACAAGTTGTTGTTGTACAAAATATACATTTGGCCGCTGTTTGCTTGAAATAGACCATTTATTTTAGTAGATTCAGATATAAGAGAAAACCGAAATTTGCTCTCAATAATTAAATTGGGGAACGATACAGAATAATACATGCGATTAATGTTGGTTGCTAAACGGCCCATAGAATTTTGATAAACGTGTGATACTTGCAAAGATTGCAGATCCTTGGGTAGATAGTCTAAGATTAATTCGGGATTTTCTGGAATATGCATATCGTTCAAGTCAAATTTCCATAAAAATTTATTATAACCAACGTACATTCGGTAGTTAGAGAAATCCGACCGAAAATTATGTTTCCCATAAACATTAGTTATAGTAATGTCAGGTTTTGGTTTAGGTATTCGCACATTTACAAACTTTAAAACAGATATTTCTTCCCACATATTGAAAGCCTGTTTAGCAATGTTCATATATTGTTCAGTAGCTTGAGAAAAGTACCATATTAATTTCGTTTTGTTCCATTTTGAATGTATCATAAAATTATTTCCCCCTAAGGCACATCTAGGCTTATGAATCAATTGCTTAGTTTCACTATTCAATGTTCCTGTTACAGAAAGATTGTACTTTTCTTAAAAAGCAAATAAAGAGGATTCCAAATCGAAAATAGTATTTGATGATGAAGAAATATATCCGAAACGTTGTAAAAATGATGATGCATATTCGTCATCATCGTTACTTTTAGCAGATACTGCTATAAAGACCAGCGTTAATATGTATGCACACATAAACATCTCGATTGATACTGATCAGTAATAATATAATTGCTATTATTTATAATTATTACTTAAAATAGTTTTAAGACATGTAAAAGAAAAAAAATATTCAAATTTACAAAATATAATAATTAGTAATACGCAGATAATTATAGGAAGTACCAGTGATGCAGGAAATTTATCAACCAAATTTCTTGGACCACTAGCAGGAAAAGAATAGGAAATATTTATCTTTGAGGTAATTTAAAAATTACCTAAACGCATCTGTGGATTAGAAAAAAACAGTAAATATGATGTCAATTCTAGAACAAATCAATAGGGGGGGAGAAAGTTATAAAAGGAGAGACACTCCCAAAGAAGCGTCATTCTCCTAAAAAAAAACTATCTACAATAATTCAGTTTTCCTGTTTGTGTTGCAAAAAGTTAAAAAGTAAGTTTCTTTTTTTTTATTAATTTTTATAACAAAATTTTTTTAATAATTTACAAGAACAATTTACAATCATAAAATTTTTCATTCAATTATTTTGAAACTTTTTTGGAATAATTTTTTTGTATATATTTTTTATTTGTAATGTTTTTAAAGTGCCATTTAAATAATATAAAGATACGTTTCCATTCATTTTACGAAATAAGTTCAATAAATTCAATTTACAAATTTTGAATTTTTAATTAATTTGTCGCCCCGTATATCCTTACGTCATTACGAGTCGTTTGATACCTCACATGTCAAAATCCGACATCTAACGGCTGAGATATTCACTATTTAAATTTACTCACTTTCTGTTCTGGTTTGTAAAAACCAGTTTTGAAACCGGAAGTCATAAAAATCTGAAAATCTATTTGGTAGCTATTCAAGGTATGCTAAGTTTATTACCGTTGACCGTTTGTCTCTATCTCTTTTCGTTTTTGAGTTATAAATGCGGACAAACAGATAGACGGACAGGCAGACCGAGCCGTATTATATGACTTCTCTACATTTTAGGGTTAGAAGTCTAAAAAAAATATTGAAAATAACTTTTTTACGCAGAAACGTTATTAGAATAAAATTTAGTAACTAAAATTGTATGGAGGTGGTAATACGGTATATATTGTAATGAAATACTGTGCACTGTACTATTGCGAATACCATATTTATTGGAAGACGCGAATAACCAAAAAAACCAATGCATTTTCGAGGAAAACTTATAGAACCTATTTTAAAACACCTGAGAACTCCAAAAAAATTGCAAAAAAAATCGAAAATAAAGCTAAAAAATCGCATAAAAACGAAGATGAAAAAGCAAAAAAAAGCAGAAAATCAAAAAATAACGAAAAAAATTACAAAAATCGCAAAAAGTTGCAAAAATACCAGAAAAATAACAAATAACCACCAAAAAACCAGAGTTGTAAGCATAAAAAAATTTAACAACCGAAAGAATTGAATCAAATCGCAAAAAAAAATGGCAAAAAAACCTTAACAACATCCCAAAAAAAATGGCAAAAAATCGGATTAATAAGAAAGAAAACATTAAACAAAAGGAAGAATTAGAAAAAAAACACAAGAATGAGAAACAATTAGGAGAATCGAAAACATCAGAAAAAAGTAGAAAAGAATAAGAAAAAACAAAACAATCAAAAAAATTTTTTTCGTTTTGTATAAATGCCTGTAGCATCAAAACTAAGCGAGTTATGACAAAAATAAAGTTGGTCCCTATTTTATCGACAATTGAAAATAACCGTTACCACACTATAATTCAGTATATTTATGGGTTTTTTTATGTGCTCTAGAAGTTTGACTAGTTTATAGTGCTTAGTTTTAAAAAATCTGAGTCGATGACTGGACTATTATTCCAAATATAAAAAAAGTCCATTTCAGAGAAACGTTCTTCAACAAACATCATCTAAAAAAAATGAAATGCATAAGTGCGTTGCGTAAAAAGTAATTCCTATTAATTATTTTATAATCGACTCTATCTTATTTTCTAGAAAATTAAAATTACAGTTTTTCGTTGGAAAATAATATTTATACCTATTATTTTAAAAACAAAATTTGTATTTCGGACCAAAGAGGTGTCCAAGTTTTGAATTTATGGCCGTACTCATAAACCATTGTTAAATGAGGTTATAAGTGTAGGTACTTTGTTATAGCCGACCTTTATAATGAATCTGAAATACCGCTTCCACCGACTTTACGTAACATTTTTCTTACTAAAAGTCTTAAAAAATTATTCACTCGTCAGTTTAATTCCCTGTCTATAATGTCAGTAATAAAATCCTAAAAACCGCTGTCACCAGTGTAATAACCCACAGGTTTTGAGATTCTTTTTTGTCGTCGTGAATAATTATTTATTTTCGTTGTGAAACTTTAATAATAACCTACAGGCTGTAAAATTATTTGTTAAGTAAATTTTCTGACTATCTATAAGAAACCTGTAGGAGAGAAAAGGTTACGGCCTTGAGCGTTAGCCAAGGCTTTGGAAAAATGTACGTGTTCCCTTGCGGATCTCTCTAGGGACGGAACGAATAGTTTTCAGACGGAAGGGCAGTTCGTGCTCTCGCGGTGTTGATGAGTCTTCACCTCACAGACAGGATTACTAGATGAGGAAGGTTTTCTTTTATAATGTGAATATCAGTTACTTATTCAAAAATATTATTGATTCTTTTAGCTGGCTTCTGAGCCCTTACGTTTCCTCTTTCTGTTCCCCCTTGGATGGAAGGAATTAAAACACGATAATGAAATTTTAAGCGTGATTTATTAAAAAAAAAATCAAATATTAAATGGAAAAAAATTAAACAATCTAAAAAAAATGCGATTAAAGAATTTGACTATGACAGATCAAAAATAAAAAAAATGATTGACATTCGAATTTTGACACCTACTCAACTATATAAAAACAAGGATACTAACTTCGACATATGTTCAGAAGGAACTTAAAACACAAAGTTGACTATTTCTTTAGAGTCACGAAATTTATTATCACCTATAAAATATACATTCGCATCATGGCAACCAAAAGACTAGTCTCAATATATAAATCTGGCTTGAACTCAGCCCTATAATTTAACCCAAAAATAATATTTCTGTCTAGTAAAATGTTAGTAAAACAAATGGATAAGTTACCACGCGACAACCTTGGCGGTGAGGCTAGAAAATTGCATTTTAATTTAAATAAATTCTACTTCGGCAGAATCTATCCGAAACTTTTGGTTTTTTTTTTCGCAAAAAAAACTGCCACGCGTCTATACGCTGGGCAGAATCTTCCCTTTTTTTTGGTTCTTGACCAACGGAACACGAATTACCGACTGAAGGATTTTTTCGTGGCAAAAAAAAGGATGCTCCGTGTTTTTTCGTAACATTTTTGATTTAAAATTTTTTTTGTTGATTTGCATTGCGTTACGTGACAGTATATTGTTATTAATTTCGACACCTTTAAGGTTGCAGAAATGTGTTTAAACCATAATTATTTTTCCTTGCCCTAGATTATAGAGTTTCATGCAAATTATTTTTTTTTATATACTGATGGTATGAAAATAATGTATACCGGGTGGTTGGTTGCTTTATGCTAACAAAATTATATTTGTTAACAAAAATATTAATTACAAAAAAAAACAGATTAAAAGCGATAAAAAACAAAAAGTCACTTATAAAGAAAATTTTTGAATGTCAACTGTCTACAAATATTAATTAAGAAAAGTTTCCATATGTACATATGGAAAAAAGAATAAATTTATAAACCAGTAAATTAAGTATACAATTAAAAAAAATATAAAAAAAATACAAACAATAATACTTCAAAATAAAAAATACTAAACAAAGAATTAACTAACCCCATGTGTATTTGTACATTCGACCAAAAAATAAAAATAGTCTGGCTAATTGGTTTCTGCCAATGCCATTTAACTAACAAAAAAAAATATAAATATATAAAATGTTACAAAATAAAATAATCAAGGCATAAGAAGGTGATTTGTATTGGAAGAAATAAGGGTAATTATGAAAGAGTATAGAGCTAATAGAAGTCAGATAGTGGAAACCAGTAGATCAAGGTATGAAGAAATAGCAGATCAAACAGATCAAGATAAAGAAGTGAAAGTGGTAGAGGAGTCAGAAGAGAAAAATGAAATAGTAGTTTACTAAATTTGTGTTTTATGTAATTTGTAATGTTTATTATTTTTTTCAATTTTATAGAACCCACCCCATTTGAGATCATTGGTTAAATAATATATATACTTACAATATTACTTAACACGGATGAAGGAACATATTTCAAATCAAGATCAAATACTCTTTCACCAGTTGATCTGACAATATGTTGATAAAACCTTGCAATAAATTTTAAATGGAATGTGATGGATGAATAAAATACAGACCACAGAACAATCAGCATAGAAATAGCAGGAAAATATATCGAAAACAGAAGTAGGCTGAGGTGGATAATGGAAAAGCTAACTGGAATTTATATAAACTACACTAGAAGTACTAGATATACAAGAAGAATCCGTTGAAAACCAAGTAGAAGAACTAACACTAGCAATACAAACATCAGCAGCTATTTTTATACCTAAATCAAAAGGCACTATGAAAAAAAGAAAAGTCCCTTGGTGATCTAGAAGCAGCCATAAAAGAAAAAAAAAGTAATTTAATAAATTAAAAATATATCCTACAAGAGAAAATATGCTAACTTTTAAACGTCTAAGAGCCAAAGCAAGATATCTTTTAGTTCATAGCAAAAGAGAATCCTGGAAACAATTTATAAGTACTATCAATATGGAAACCCTGGCAAGAGAAGTCTGGGAAAAAATGAGGAAAATCAAAGGATGCAATTTTTCCATAACCTCCCCCATACTAATCATAAATGGCCAGAAATCACCATCTAATTTCCAAATGGGTTTCCGAAAGGAAAGATCGACCACTGACCAACTTTGTTTTACTAGATAACTTTTTTTACTTTCCCGGACCCATCAAAGCGAAAGTAAGGTGAACGAGCAAAAAAAAATCGAGATATCGATGGAAATATCCATTTTGAGGTCCCTCAAGAAGATTGAGACCATTTCCAGCGTATGGTCTGCCTGTGTGTCTGTGTGTAATCTTCCACGATAACTGCCGAACCGTTTGATCAATTAAGCTGAAATTTGGTATGGAGGGTCGGTGTGCGCCTAGAATGCGACCATTAGTTTTTGGTTTAAATTGGTACAGTGGAGGGTCCTCAAGACCGACATTGGTTAAATATACATGTAACAATTTTATGCTTTATTTAAATTTTAAGGACAAACAATACATTTTTGTGCAAAATGTTGTAGTACAAAGTTTTAGAGCATAAAATTACCTACAATTTTTGTCTCAAGCTTTTTCCAAAATTTCCAATAGTTGCGCCACTAGAGGGCGCGTCAAAAATGTGCATGTATGTTTTCTATAGTTTTTCTTGATTTTGAGGACAAACAATACATTTTAGTGCAAAATGTTGTAGTACAAAGATTTAGAGAATAGAATTCTCTATAACTTTTGTTTCAAACTTTTTCCAGAATTTCCAATAGTTTCGCCACTAGAGGGCGCATAAAAAATGTGCATGTATGTTTTCTCTAATTTTTCTTGATTTTGAGGACAAACAATGTATTTAATGCAAAATTTTCTTGTGCAAAGTTGTAAAGCATCAAATTTTCTTTAACTTTTATGTTTAACTTTTATCGAATTCCGCAAAGTTTCGCCGCTAGATGGCGAAAAAAATACACATTTAAAATTCCCCACAACTATTGTATGAAAATTTTTCCCGAATTCCCAATAGTTTTCACACATGATTTTAGGAGATCCGAATTGTAGCGGTATGATATATAACGTGCGCATGCGCAGCTTATGTCATTACCAACATTGAAATATTAATTCACCATCAGCTCGCTATTTTTAATGTGTTCCATAAATCAATGTAATGCTTAGTATTTTGTAATTAAAATAATAATAATAAATAACATATTCTCTACGGTCGAGCCGGGAAAGTCCTGGGGTGACACAGCCGATTTTTGTATACAGAAAGCATTTGACATGACGTGAGGTTCGGAATCCTAAAAGTTTTACATAGCTGGGGCCTACGAGGATCACTGCTAGTATTTATTAAAAAAAATTTAAGCGACAGAATATATAGAGTATTCGGCCAAAACTGTTTTTTTGGAAAATGGTGTCCCTCAAGGGTCAAACTTAACTGTAGTTTTATTTTTGCTTGCTGTGAACGGTTTAGCTGAGGTTATACCCAACAAAGTAAAACAAAGTGTGCACATAGACGATCTGGTTATATTCTACTCTGCTCCAAAAATGGAAGACTGTTAATACATTACTAAATACTATACACACTATTTGTTCCTATTCAAAAAATCATTTAAAATTACCCCAAGTAAGACATTTCTGTAGACTTAGAGAATAGCATCCTGAACCGAAAATAGAAATAAAAGAGTCAACAAGATTTCTAGGCTTAATTTTTGACAACCAACTGAGGTGGAAAGAACACATTAAAGAACTAGCGATAAACTGTAAAAAAAGATTAAATATTCTAAGAGTCATGTTAAATATCAACTGGGGTCAAATTTAGAAATACTAATAAATTTATACAGATTATGGTAGCATAATTTATGATGCAGCGAGTTAATCAAACTTCAAAATTCTCGAATATGTTCAAGCCGAAGAATTAAGACTAGCACTTTGAGCCTTTAGAACTACACCTTATCAGTCACTATGTTGTGAAACTGGCATCCCACCGCGTCGTTACAGAAAACAGTACTTAATATCAGGTTATTTCTATAAACTCGTTAAGAATCCTTCTAATCCAATACATAACATTGTTTTTCAGGAAGCTCAAATAAACTTCCCACAAAACCGTAGAAGTAATCTTCCGTTTTAAAATAGAGCGCACCAATTAATGTCAAGTTTGGATCAAGATAAACTACCAGTATTGCCTGCTTTAGAAAACAATAACCCCCGTGGATCATGAAAACCCCACTATCTATCTGAGTTAACAAAAATAAAATAAAACTGAATCGAGAGTTGACATAAAAAAAAATAAACTTCGATATATCTTTAACATACACCAAATATATACTGATGGTTCAAAGACGACCAATGGAGTTGGAAGTGCAGTTATTATTGAAAATATAACACCTTGGTCCAATGTCTAGAATGCTCAACAATATGCTATTTTTCAGTCATTAATGTATATAAAAAATAATTATATCGAAAATACCGCAATATATTCTGACTCCCTTAGTTGCCTAGCAGCATTAAAAAATTTAAACACCCAGGATATACTTACCAAAAATATGCTTACTATTCTCCATCAATTAAGTCCCCAAGAAGTAAAGTAATTTTCATTTGGTTTCCAAGTCGCCAAGGTATCACAGGAAATGAGAAGGCCGATCTTGCTGCAAAACAAGCAACAAATTTAGAACATAACGTGAATATATACTTTCATGAAGACTTAAAAAACAACCTTGGCAAAACCAATGGCAACTAAATAATACTTTCTTTAACTCAGTGAACCCAGAGGTATCGTTACACCCAGATTTAACATATTACCTAAAAAACAGAAAATATCAGGTCATCATTTCAAGAGTTAAAATGGGCCATACTCACCTAACATCGTCATATTTACTTCTAAGAAGAACCCCTAATTGTGAGGAATGCAGAACACAAATGACCGCGAGGCATATTATTTTCGACATACACCACCAAGTAGGATTACCAAACTACGTTATAATGTCCGTCCTCAACCGAAAACCTAATGAAAGTAATAGAATACCTAAAAAAAAACAGAAATATACTTCAAGTTATAAAAATTTAACCTGCTACAACAACACAGAAATTTATAGGATACCAGACCATATAAACTTGTGTAAACCAGTTTTCTCCCCAAAGAGCCAATAGCCTTTGTTGCTGATGCTCTATTTAAAAAAAAAAAAAAAAAAAAAAAAAAAAAAAAAAAAAAAAAAAAAAATTACTATTCTCAAATATTTTTATTCAAATAATTATTTCATTTCTTTACTTTTAGGGAATCTTGCGCAACGGTGGCAAATTACAACCAAAATAACATTTTTTTTAATTAATTTTTTTTTTAATGAAAAAAACATAATTTAAACATTCCAGTTTTCGTACTTGAAAAGTTCAAGTTGAATTCATGAATTATTTGTATACCATAAAATATGAAGGGTTAAAATATTTATTTAAAAAGTATTTCAATTTTTACTTCTGCAAGGCTGGCAGTTTTTGAAAATGTATAATTTTATAAACTTTTTCTTTTTTAGAATGTTTGTAAAATAAATCTGTATTTTGAGAGATTTAACCTATTTTGTGGTTCAGAATCTTTAATTGTGGATAATCAGATAATATGTGGACAAATGACAGGTAGAAAAAGTAAGTAATATTTTTCATCAAACCATTTCAATTCGATGGTTTTATTGCAAAATAACAATATTTAGGTTAATTTAGTTTCATTGTAAATAGAACCATTTAAATTTTTCCAAAGTGAATTAATACTTTTTTTTGTATTACAACTATTGTTCTGAGTTGTGGAGACGGGAATCTTTTACAGATAACTCTCGCCGCTATGTTCTACTCCTGAAATAGTGCAGGACTTGCCCGTGATCGCTTTACATGCAGAGTCAGGTGTAAGTTGTTCTGAAGTTGTTGGTATTCCTAGAAACCTAGTCGAATTACTCCTTTTTATGGTTTCTATGAGAAATTTAAAGAATACACAGCCCCACAAAAAAAAAGTTAATACACAAGAGAGTGACATATGTGTTCCCATGTATTTTTCGACGCTGAATCCGATCCCGAGCTCAGAATTGGGCCTAAAAGTCTGGAATTGGCCCCAGGGGCCGAAAATGGCCTGAAATGCGGTTCCCGGGATAAGGCGAAGTCGACGCTGAATTTTGGAGCTAAAGCCGGATTTGTACTCGAAAAGTTTATGGCCAACTGAAATGCCGGGTTTGGGTCCGGGAAAATGACATTAGGGGCAGGAAAATCCTGTTTCGGACGTCCCGATCGCGACTGTGGTATTTTCATGGACTTCCCAATTCTGGAGCTGAGACTGGGTGTGAAAAGTGTTTGATCAGCTAAAATTACCAGTTTGGGTCCGGGAAAATGGCCCATTGAGGCCGGAAAATCATATTTCGGACGTACCAATCGCAACAGTGGGATTTTTATGTACTAATTCCTGTAGCTTAGACTGTGATTGACAGGTTTATAGCCATGTGAAATTAATTTTTTTTTCATGGGGCTGTGTTATTAATAAAATTAACATATTTTATTGTATGGTATTTTTAGTTTGCTACTTACGTACCTCCCGAGAGGGGAGGTTCAGAGAGAAAGGCATCCATGGGCACCGGAAGGGGGCGAGCTCCTTTAATGCACAGATGTGAGTTCTCCATGAGATCAAGGATTTCGTCCGGAAGATCTTTGGCTTCTCGAAGAATCCTTACGTTTGTGGTACCTTCTTTAGTGGTCTTCTTTTGAGTGCTTTTCGGATCCTGTAATGCGTCCATTTGGTCCCGAGTGTTTCTTTGGCGTGGGTGTTGGAGCTGACCAAAAAATGTGTGGTGTCTTCATATATTTGGTTGAAGTTAAGAGGCCTGTAGTCCATTATTGGACGAATGTAAGTTTTGTAGATGTGTAGTAAAGTTTGAGGGTTACATGACCCAAATTGTCCACCTGGAGCTCCGATGAGAGAAGCTCGTCTTCTAACTCTGTCAAGAGTTTTTTAGACTTCACTTAACTAATTTAAAGTAAGCGTAAAGTATACTCTCAAATATATAACTTCGACCAAGGGAACGTGTCTCTCTCTCTCTCTCTCTCTCTCCAGAGTCTAAACTTGATTTCATTAAGAGATTAGTTGGGTGTGGTTTGGCTGTTTAAAATGATGAGCTGGGATTTTTGGGGGTTTATAGTAATTCTTCACTTCCCTAATAACACAAAGTAGTCCTACAGATATCCATAGGACGTCTTCTTCGGACATTCTGGACATCCTTAGGACATCCTTTTCTGGTACACTGGACGTTCTATGGACGTCCGAGGGACGCACTAATGTCACAACTTTGAACTGAATTCGAACGTCCGCCGCGGACATCCATTGGATATCCCCCTGGGACCATAACTATATATATATCACTATGGACATTCACAGAACGTCCTATTTTGGTACAGTGGACGTCAGGTCAGAGAAAGTGATTTTTTTTGTTATATTATTTACACCAGTTCAATTGTAATTGTGAAATTGTTATTTCAACACCTGCTCGTGTCGGAAACTTCATCTACGTGAATAATAGCCACCGTTTACGCTCGTTGAGCGAGCTCAGAGCAGACTCAATAGGATGTTTTAAATAGCGATATATCATACTATTCGTGGTGTCTGAGAAGCACCAGCGCTAGTGTCTCCATCTTTCAGGCGGAGCTTTACTTTTGGTCCATATTATGTCGAGTGAGGACCACTCTTAGGTGTCTGTCCCGGACATTTTTTTGACATTGCCTGTATTAAGTCGGCGAGGGACTGTTTTAAGACTATGGTATGGATATGTTATATATAGTCCGTATTATATCCATCATGGACAACTACTGGATATCCGGTATGGACATTGTACATAAATTGTACAAACAATGGATATATATCGTGGACGTCTTAATACTGTCCAAAAACAAACATCCAAAGGACATACATATCAAGTCCATGGACATTCCGACAGTAAATGGACATAAATTGTACGTCCCAAGGACGTTGTGTGCTATTAGGGTTACTACACCATTGGGAGAAGTAATTGAAAAGTTGCTGGATTTTGGTGTTCAGAGCTCCTGTGGATGGGGCTGTGTTGCAGATATCGCTGTGTCATCAGTATAGAGCTGAATATCATGGCTAGGTGGGGGGCGGGGAGATGTTGTTGGCGTATATGATGTACAGCACGGATGCTAACATAGAACCTTGAGGGACTTTGGCTTGCGAAGTAAAGGAGTCTGAGACGGAGTTTCCAACTTTGGGCTGAATGAATCTTTTTTTAAGGTAGGAGAAAATGAGGTTTATTAGAGAGGGAGTTCGATGTCTGAAAGTTTTCGAATAAGTCCGTCATGGCAGACTTGATCAAACACTTTTTCGACATCAAAAAGGACGACCGATGCACAGTGACCAAGATTGACCGCTTTGGAGAATTGAATGTGGATTCCCACTAGTGTAGGATGGAATGTTCAGGCCTAAATCAATGTTGGAATTGGGGGATCGTTTCTCTTTTGTCAAAAAAAAAATCCTGTAGGAATTTGTAGATGTGGAATCTTTGTGGGGTTTGGGCATCAGGATAGTGTTGTATATTTTTCACCAAATTGAAAAATAGGAATGCTGAAGGAAGGCGTTTATGAGGATGGTCAAGGAGGATCAAGAGAATGGTAGCAGGAAGGTTTTTCAGAACTTTACGTTTGATGTGGTCAGGAACTGAGGCGGATTTTTTCCGTTTTGACAAGCTGAGGCTATGTCATCAGGGGTGAAGAGATTGGAGATAGGGTTCTGTGGATACATTAGGGTGTTTTAAAGGTGGCCTTTGAAAGCATTGGCCTAATATTCGGGGTTGTGGAGGATTTGTCCGTTCACCTGTAGATGGGAATGAGACTTGATCTTTTGACCGGTGAGCATTTGGAGTTTATTTCAGAACCTGGAACCGTCCCTGCGGTGGAGGTTAGAGGTAACCTCGATCCATTTCTCTTGATTGTGAGTGTTAATTTGGAGTCTTATTCGGGCGTTTAACCGATTCCATTCGGTTTTAAGGTATACGAACTGGCAATAGAGTTGGCGTTTCCGCCGAATATTGGAAAGTCTTTTGGGGAGGAGGGGTTTTATTGTGTCTAAGGGGGACGGCAACATCAAGGGTCTGGGGAGATCGTGTTGCTGATGAAGTTTGCTAGGATATTGATGTCCATGTTGGATTCCATAACGGGGTCCACTGGCAGGTTTTCAGTGATAGATCGCTGAAACAGGGGGCCAATCTGCTTTATCATAACCTCTAACTTGATATTGGGATGTTCTTGGAGGTATGGGGTTGATGAGTGTGGTTTCTACCATGAGGGTTTGGTAGTAATATGTTATGGAGGCACCAATCAAGCATCTATCCTCGAAGGTGGTCGGTGATAAAGCTTCCCTAGTGTTCTACAAACGTGGGGGAAGTGTTTTTGACCCGAAATATGGGGAGATCAATTAGCAGATTGATTAAAAAAATGTCATTCTCATTGGAGGCATGATCTCTAAACTGAGGATGTCTGGCATTTATGTCTCCAAGGATAACAGCTCTTAGGAGGTTTAAGAAATAGTCAACCAAGAGCCTCGATTGGGCCAGGTGGTTGTAATAAGAGATGAACGTTGTAATGATGTGGTTCGAACTGGGGTGGAAGGATGTGACGACTGAATAGTATGCCCTTTTCTCGTACTCATTCGGAATGGCATACCTATTTTTTTTGTATTAAAAACTTTGGTTCAAAACTCTGTATTTATGGGGTTATTTCTGCCATTCTGCCATCTATCTCAAACAATACAAACTACTAATGTATTGGTAAAACAGTAAACGCAAAAAAGAGTATATAAAGAAATAAAAACTAGAAAAGTGATTTTATTATAATATATTTTATATTATTATTAAAATAAAGTCCGTAATAAAATCCTTTAATTTGTACACTTTTTTAATTTGGATTAAAAATGGTGTTAATATTAATTACAGTTCGTTGCTTCTTCTAGGATAAAAGTTAAATTTTTGATTAAAAGATGGTAGGTACTATATATATTTTAGCATTTACAAGAAAATATTTAAATTTTTTTTCAAGTAAATAATTCTTAAAAAATGATAGTTGTTTTCTATAGATTAAACTTTGGTTTTTAACTCCGTATGTATAAAATTATTTTGCTCACTTATCACAAACAATAAGTATAATATTTTATGTATTTAATTTAAAAATGTAATTATTAAATTATCAAGATTTAATTTAGTTGGACTAAAAATGGAGATAATATTTAATTGAATACAGTTTTCTGCATCTTCTAAGTTAATAGTTACGTTTGTAATTGAAAGATGGTAGCAGATGTTTGTGTGTGTATATTTTAAAAACTTTTATTGATTATTTTATTAGTTTCAGTGAATTTCGAAGAAAACAATGATTTAATTCAAATTTTATACAGAAGTAATTTGATAAATCAATATGGAGATTTTAAATTTAGAATACTAGGTGAACAAATTACTGATGATTGTTTGTGTAAGTGAAACAATACATCGAAAATATTTATTATAATAAATATTTTATGTTTTTTTAGTTCCTGAACCACCAGTCCAACGTTTCGTCTTAAAATCTTAGAAATAATCATCAATTTTTAATATGCTAATTATTTTTTGCTATATAAAAAAGTTTATTTTTATAAAGTGACTAACACACTGTACTAGTTTACCTTACAATGAATATATTAAATATACTTAATTAAGTTTGTGTTATTATTAGATATACCTACATATAAGTAAATGAAGCCATAGTTGTAAATACGTGTTGCACGTGTTTTTTATAAAAAGTGATTAACTTAATGTATTTTTTTCTATAATTTCGGGCTCACAGCGGCAAGCAATTTTGGTTGGAAAAATTCCAGTAAAAAAAATTTCGGTTAAAGTAACATAATCTTTGGAAAATAATAAATTATCTATACAGGCTGTTTCTTTTATCGTGCTAACCTATATTCTAAACCATAAGGGATACGAAGGCGATTAAATGGGCAAAAAGTTAACTATTTTGGAGAACATTGTATTGGTTAAAAAAATCTACAGGAACCCTCTCCTTTCTCTAATTATACAGGAAAATAGGAAAAACATAAAAAAAATAGGAAAAAATAGTATAAACGGAAAAAGTGAGAAGAATAAGAAAACCAGGGTAAAATGGGAAACAATATGGGAAAAAATAAGAATGAATAGAAAAAATATGGGAAAAAATGGAACAAATAGAGAGTTTAAATAGGTAAAAACAAAGGAAGAACAATAGAACAAATAGGAAAAAATGGGGAAAAAAGGAAAAACAGAAGGAAATAAGAAAATACAAAAAATTAAAAAAGACAGGAAAAATAGAGAAAAATACGAAAGATCGGAAAAATAGGCAAAAATAGGAAAAATAGGGAAATAGGTAAAATGGGGAAAGGAATATAAGAAACAATAAAAACTAGTAAAATTCTGGAAAAATTAGATAAAATGGGAAAAATACGAAAATAACGGAAAACAGAAAAAAATAGTAAAAAAAAAAATTAAAAAAAAAAATAAAAAACCGGAAACTATAGGAAAATGTGAAAAAATAGAGAAAGATAGAAGAAAAACATGTAGAAAAACAGTGAAAAATAGGGAAAAATAGGGAAAAAAGGGAAAATATAAGCAAAAATAAGAAATATGAGGATAATATAAAAAAACGGGAAAAAATAGTAATGAGAAAGAAAAAATAAAAAAATAGTGAAAAATAGAAAAAAAATGAAAAACAAAAATTTTAAAAAATATGAAACAAAGAAAAATTAGTGAAAAATAGGAAAAATAGGAAAAATGGGAAAAATACTAAAATTGGAAAATATAAGCAAAATAGGAAAATGGGAAAAATTAAAAAAGAATAAAAAATATTAGAAAATAGGAAAAAAACAAAAAAATAAAGAAAAATATGCAAAAATGGGTGTAAATTCTAAAATGTTAATAAACTACGGTCGAATTTCGACCACTAGGCAACCAGTAGTTATTATCATTGTTGGAGCATTAATAATGTGTAAGTTCTAAATATGGTTAAAAGTTGAAAAGATCAGAAAAAATTGTAAAAAATCTGCAAACATCGAAAAAAAATTGGAAAATCTCGAAAACAATCGGAGAAATCGTACAGAATTGAAATTCTAGGGACTCGGCCCATCGAGAGAATACAAAATGTATCAGAATAATCCCAGCAAACTAACAGTATGAAAGTAGATCAGCGACATACAGACGGATAGACAGACGGTTGCAGTTGACTAAGGTCACCGAAAATAGTAGATGAAGAGCTGGAGCGTTACTAAAAAAAAAGTAACGCGTTACTTTACCGTTTTTTTTCCTAAAAAGTAATGCGTTAGATAAACGTTACCGTTACTTTTTTTAAACGCAAAATCGACGGGGTACAAAAAAATAATAAAAACATTATTTCACATCAAACGCCAGAAACAAAAGAGAATAACTTTAGTTTTAAAGTAACACCAGAAACAAAAGAGAAAAACCTTAGTTTTAAAGTAACGCGTTACTTTTTAGTAACGCGTTACTTTTGCAGTAATCCGTTACTGTAACGAAGTAACGCAATTACCGTTACTTCTCGCCAACTTTAAAAAGAAACGGAATTATTAGTAACGCGTTACATTTAGTAACGTGTTACTAGAAAGTAACGTTTTAGTTTCGGTACTCCCAGCTCTGGAGGGCGAGCTAAGGTAACAGAAATTCAAAATTCGAAACCATTCTCGATTTATAACTGAGATAGATGGAAAGACGGACGCGCAAACGGACAGACAGACGGTTGCAGTTTACTTAGGTCACTGAAAATGGTAGGTGGGCGAGCTATCGTGAACAGCTATCGATTGCTGAAAATAGAATTTCAAGATTCGAAACCGTTCTCAAGTTATCGCTGTGATAGAGAGACGGGCGAACGGACGGACATTGTAAAGTCAATAAGAGTTGTTTTAAACAAAATTAAAGTTCAAGAAATTTCAATAATCATTATTGCTTTTATGGATTTGGCGGGTACCGGGATGATTCTGGCTAAACTTCTCCCATACATATGATGTGATGTGAAAGAAATTTTAAAAATTTGAACTGGAAAAATTTTGCCTAAGCAAAACACTAGTTTGTATGATAAACCGGGCCTGCTCAAATTTAATAGAGAAAACTTAATATTAAAGTGAAAACTAGAACTCGATCGGAGCTTTTGTTCGAAAGTTATAGTGTTTACATTAAGACAGACGTCCGAACAGGATTTTTTTTGAATTTTCGAAATCTGGGAGCACGGAAAGGTCGAGGTGGTGATGAAAAATGGGAGTAAGAAATTTTTTTTCGCTATCACGACATTAATAGTGGGACTTTTGGGCCTCAATAAAATGAAAAATCAGAAATTATGCAAAAAAACGAAACGATTGGAGAATACGATAAGAATTGAAAAAAATTAAAAACCCCGGAAAACGAAAACAAAAAACAGAAAACAAAACAAAATCATACACAATCGGCCAAACCGGAACAGAAAATATGAAAAAAAATCTGATGTGGCCAGCACATGACCTCTCGCCATTTTTGAATCAAAAATTTACAGGTTGACACAAAAAAGTATGAAAAAAAATTATATTTTTGTAAATCTGGCAACAATGGTAAAAGTTTCGAAAATTTTAATGAGATGAAAATAAACTATAGGGTATACAAAATATATGTATAAAACTTTATTGCCGTTTTGTATAATAATGGCGTCATCACCCATAGCAACTGCCACTTCCGGTTGTGCGATTGGCACCAAAATCTAATCAGATCTAATCTAGGGTATCAGAATCCTGTATGCAAAATTTAAAATTTTTTTATTCAGTAGTTTTTGAGTTATCGTTACTACAACATCCATCCAAACACACACACACACTAACACACACACACACACACACACTAACACACACACACACACACTAACACACACACACACACTAACACACACACACACACACACACACTAACACACACACGCACACACACAGACATCATCGCGAAAATATTAAAATCGTATTCTAGGGACCCCAAAACGTGTTTATCAATTGAAAACTCACTAACCAATTTTTAGCATGATTCCTATACCTCTCTTATCTGAAGGGCGAGAGGTAAAAAATTGAAAAAATCGGAAAAAATAATGAAAAATGAAAAATCGAGAAAAATTATCACAAATTAGAATAAAATAGAGAATTCGGAAAATCGAAAAAATTTGAAAAATCAGGAAAACGTTCTAAAAAAAAAAAAAAAATCGCGAAAAACCAAAAAAAAAAAAGAAACAACGAAAATATCGATTAAACCGAAAAAAATTGAGGAAAAATCAGTTTAGATTTTTAATGTATAAATAATGAAAATGTAAGATATAGCTGATCAGAATTTATGATTTTTTTTTAAAAAACTGAATCAGTTTTAATTATATAAATTTGCAATTTTCTATGAATAATTTTACCACCAGCTATTTTCAGAAAATAGCTCGGCATGGAAAGTTCTTTGGTTTGGTTGTACTGATACCTTAATTATATTAACTTGAATATACTGGATGTCTAAAATTGGAAGGGATAACATTGCTATATCAGAAACCGTAGCAAGCGATATACAGATGCAGTTAAATAAGAAAAAAGTTAAATAGTTTGAAGAGCATTACATTAGCCGAACAAAATCTACAGAGTCTTTCGCCCTTCGCGAGTTAAACAGGGAAACTAAAAATGCTATTTTTGGGTTTTTATGCCTATAATTTCTATTTAAAGGAATATAAAAAAAAAATAGAAAATAGAATGTATCTAAAATTTGCTACGAAACTGTATTAATAGATCTTTGATGCGACGTTTCGTGTCACAATGAAGTTATTTTTTTTAATACGGTCATATCTGTTTTTCAAAAATTAATAGACCATCATATTATCTTTGAGTGCAATAATAATAGAAATGCATCTAATTACCTAATCTCCGAACTTAAACTGCAAATTCCTGTACCTACAAATAAAACTACACTAAATGATTTAATCGTAGACTTTGCATATACATCAAATATATTATAGTAATACCGTTGTCTGAATAAAGAATAGTCACTCAACCTCATGAGTAAAACAGAGAAATAAAAGATGAGACGGATATATATCGGTACGTGGCGACACACCAGATTTATGCGGCAATATTTGCAACTTCTCAGCTAGATTATTTTTTCTTTCTAGTAAACACTAGATGGCTCTCTAGCAAGTAATTCGTAAAACAAAAAAATACCGCAAGATGTCTTACTCTGAAAAGGTGTATTGGTTGAGGCATTGTATAAAGAAGTCTATATACAATGGTTGAGGTATTTGTGATGTTAGAACATTGTTTAAAAAAACTTTCACTTTTTAAACTTAATTTTTTTTGTAAGAGGAAAAAATCTGTATATAGTTGGAATTGAATATGTACACAAAAACGAAATAACAAAAAAATCTAGTGAACTGAATGCGCTTCAGATATTATTCTGCCAAAAATAAGTTTATAATTAAATATAAACTTTGCGAATAATTTTTCAATTCTTAAAATATTTTTAAAATATACAGTTTGCAAAATAACAGAAAACGCTTTATTGGTGGTGGTAAATTTTAGACTTCCTAAACCCTAAAGTTTATAGAGAGAAGCCTTATAATACGGCTCTGCCTGGTCTGTCTGTCCGCGTTTATAACTCAAAACCGAAAAGAGAAAAGACAAACGGTCAAGATAATAAACTCAGCATACCTTGTATAGCTTCCAAATAGATTTTCAGATTTTTTTTTCCTATTTTCAAATGTTTTTTTCCTCTTTTCCATTATTTATTTCCCTATTTTACATTATTTATTTTCCTATTTTACCTTATTTGTTTCCCTATTTTTCCCCCATTTATTTATTATTTGTTTCCCTATTTTTCATTATTTTTTTTTCCTATTTTCCAATGTTTTTTTCCTCTTTTCCATTATTTATTTCCCTATTTTACATTATTTATTTCCCTATTTTACATTATTTGTTTCCCTATTTTTCCCCCATTAATTTATTATTTGTTTCCCTTTTTTTCATTATTTTTTTTCCTATTTTCAAATATTTTTTCCCTATTTTTTAATATTTTTTTTATTGTTTTTTTTTCCCAATTTTTTCATTTTTTTTTTTACCATTTTTCATTATTTTTTTCCATATTTTTCAGAATTTGTTTCCCTATTTTTTTACCTATTTTTCATTATTGTTTTGACTATTTTTCATAATTTTTTTCCCCATTTTCCAATATTTTTTTCCAATTTTCCAATATTTTTTTTCTATTTTTCATAATTTTTTTCCTTGTTTTTTTATATTTTTTTTAACAATTTTTTAATTTTTTCTCCATTTTTTTATTATTCTTTTTTTTTCCATTTTCCAATATTTTTTTTCCTACTTTTATAATTTTTTCCCTATTTTCCAATATTTTTTCCCTAATTTTCATTTTTTCCTATTTTTCATTATTTTTTCTCTATTTTTTCATTATTTTTTTCACTATTTTTCATTATTTTATTCTCTATTTTTCATTATTCCTTTTCCTATTTTGAATTTTTTTTTCCTATTTTCCAATGTTTTTTTCCTCTTTTCCATTATTTATTTCCCTATTTTACATTATTTATTTCCCTATTTTACATTATTTGTTTCCCTATTTTTCATTATTTTTTTCCATATTTTTCAGTATTTTTGTTTCCCTATTTTTTTACCTATTTTTCATTATTGTTTTGACTATTTTTCATAATTTTTTTCCCCATTTTCCAATATTTTTTTCCTATTTTCCAATATTTTTTTTCTATTTTTCATTATTTTTTCCCTTATTTTTTCATATTTTTTTTAACAATTTTTTATTTTTTCTCCATTTTTTTATTATTCTTTTTTTCCCATTTTCCAATATTTTTTTCCCTATTTTTCATAATTTTTTTCATTAAATAGGATTTTTTCAAGTACAGCAAAAAAGTACTCCTGACATTTTTCGGTATTCCCGTCGTTTTCGAGATTTTCGGAATTCAATTTCGAAAAATTTTTTTTTTTATTTTATTTTTATTTCCAACTTTCTCAACAAATTTCGGAAAAATACTTCAAATAACACTTGTTGAGTCATTTCAGTCCTACATTTACGTATTTTTATTTTTTGAATATCTTCGGTTTCAGAGATATCGATTTTTTAAAATTATGACATTTTCGGGAAAACAACCCGGGAAAACCTACCAGAAATTTTCCGATTATTTCGATTTTCAATAGGCGTCGTAACAGTACTTCAAGGATTTTTTTTCCAAATTTTGTTTAAAAATTACCCTCGAAATTATCTACCTACCACATTTTGTTTGTTTGGGTGAATATAATTTCAGTAAATTGAGGCCGATAATTTATTAAATGATCTAAAATATATATGCAGACTCTAAAAAACTAAAAATCATGTTTGTTTACAAAATCTGTAGATATACCAAGTTTTTTGTTTATTTATTTATTCTAAAAATAGATCTTTTAAAAACAAAAACCAGGTAGCAAGGTTGTCAACTCTCATTTGTCAAATTCAATGTTTTTTTAACAAAATCTTTAAAATCCTCACAAAACAGTTTTAAATTTCATTTTATTAGATCCTGAATAGATGCAAATGTAAAATGAAAATTTCTCATATATATATTATCTACAAAGTCTCATTTATTTAACGTCTTCTCGTTTGTAAAAAATTGCCCAATTTCACAGATAATGCATATAAAATGGGAATTTTTTTATATTTTGGCAACCTTGTTAGTCATCAGAAAACAGCCAGCCAACCAACCCAATGCTAAAAATTGTCTCGAAAACAGTTTTCTACTTTTTAAATTTGAGCGAAAACAGTTTTCTTCTTAAATTTCATCAAAAACACCAGCGGGCAGCGCCATCTGAACGTTTAGTCCAAAACTTGTATTTGCCATCTATACGTTTGGTCCAACACTACAAAAAAGTGTTAAATTTTTAGTCCATAAGGTTACATGACTATTCTTTATTCAGACAACGGTAATACTAATTTAAAAATGTATGTGGCAAAAGGGCCGGGTCCGATGCCAACACAGCGCGCATACACACACACACACACACACACACACACACACACACACACACACACACACAAAATTCAAAGTCAATAATATATCACACTTGTCACTTTAACGATGTTTTATCTGAAAAAAGAAACATCATCAGTGACTATAATTTTTAATTACGGCCGTGTCGTAGTTCTTTTCTAAATTCGTTTCAATTTCGTTCAAACAACTTCGATAAATGCATTATCAGCGAAACAAAAAAAAAAATCAAAATATTAGAAATTAAACAAGCAGAAAAATAATCGACCTGTGTCATGACTGAAATACTGACCTGAATCTTATCTTATGCAAAAAGGTGAAAATAATGAGAATAACGAATAATTTAATTTAGGAAATAACTACAAATATTCAACCAATGAATTTAAAGTATTAGTGGTACACACCTATTAATATATATATATATATATATATATATATATATAATTATTTTACGTCTACATATTTTGGTAAGTTGAAACATGTTTAAAGATAAAATTGCCAATATTATATAAAAATTATTTAAATAATTGTCTTGGCTTAAAACGCTCACTGTACTTTTTTAGGTATATTTTTAGTTTAATTTTTAAAACGAAATTGAACCTAAACAATTATTTGGTAAGAAGGGTCAGGTTATCCACAGCCAAGCCAGAGAACGCATTGCCCGGGTGATAAATTTTATGAAGGATATGAGAATTAAAAAATTTTCTTGAACGGGTTTTAGCGGCTACAGGAATCTCTAAATCTGCATATAAAAGAATTCAGAAAACTGGTGGAGACACTATTCGTAGAGCTACAGTTTCATTTTCAACACCACATAAAAAACGAGTCTGAAGAAGTAGAGTAGCGGATACCGTAGAACCTGAGGCACTAGAACATTTGAGTAGTATTATTCATACTTTTTATGTTATTGAAAAGACACGTGCCACTGTAAAATGTTATTTATTAACATGGAATCTTTTAGCATTACAACATTGTGTGTTGATTTCATATTTTTTAATTATACAATTTTAGGTATACTAGAAAAATGAGGGATATGGAATTTTCATTTGAATGTGGTTTAACATCGCTACGAAAAATCTTGGCGAAAATTAGTTTCAAGTAAAAAGTACATAAATAAACTTTCTAAAACTTACAAAATTTGTTTATTTTTTACATTTCTTTAAAACTCATTAAAATTCCATTAATTCTCATTTTGACAAAGACTGAAAATAATAGATCCATGCTTATGAAATCATATGATGTCAGACTAAAAAGGACAAATTATTTGAAGACACTTATTCTCTATAGGAAAGAGGGCAAGCCTATAGTATACTGTGCTGAAACCTACATGGGCAGTCCAAAGGATGGCCCCATGGAAAAGGCGATTTAAAATCACCTATCAGCAAAGGAAGGCGTCTAAATATTTTACACGCTGGAATCCAGGATGGCTTTATTCCTAACGAATAGCTGATTTTTAATTCAGGTATAACAACTATCTATTTCTGCTAGTTCCTTACTTATAATAAATATTTTCAGTTAAAAAAACAGGATATTACCATTATGAGATAAACTGGACAAATTTTTCAATGTGGGTCGGTTCACAATTAATTCCAAATCTTAAATCCAAATCAGTACTGATGACAGATAATGCCTGTTATCATAATATACGAACATCAAAGGCAGTTACCAATAGAACAAGAAAATCTGACATGAATAGTTTGCTTATCCAAAAAGGAGGACCTTATCATGAGAAATTGACGAAACCCGAGGTATACGCTCTAATAACAACATACAGACCACCACCGACCTATCATTTGAACACCATTTTATAGGTGCATGTCCATAGAGCTTTACGTTTACCCCCCTATCATCCAGAGTTGAATCCAATTGAAAAAAAAATTGGGCATCGGTTAAAAGCTGGGTTGCTCACAAAAATACAATGTTACAATTAAGGGACGTTGATGAATTAGCACATACAAAATTTGAAGCAATCACACCAGAGGAATGGTCAAAATTTGTTGACCATGCGGTCAAACATGAAAATGAATATATTAATTGGTAGCATTTTTTGAACGAATTGTCCGATTCTTTAATTTTGACTGTAAATACAGGTTCCTCTGATGAAGATTCGGACTTTTCAGAGGATGCCTATGATGGCATTGAACCACTACTCGATTCTGATTCTGAATAGATAAATAGAACCGTTTAAATAAAAATTATATTCTATTGTATTTAATAACTATATACTATACTAAACTTGATAAATTTCATGTAAGCAGTTTTAAATAATTAAAGTATAATGTATGTTAATTAAAAGTTACACATACATACACATATATGTATACTTTCTTACTTAACAATTTTTGGGACATCCAATATAGTTAAAAATATTGTAATATTTATATTTTATATTTTTTTTTCAGTAGAAATAAAACTCCAAGATATGTATCACAATATAATTAAACAGTAGTTTAGGGGGCAACTAGTTTCGGCTTATGAGTCATCATTAGGCCTAGAAACAAATTACCCGGTTTGTAATAAAAACTATTTTTATAGAATGCAATCGAAGAATTTTTAACTTACCATGTTATGTATTTCAAAAGAATTATAATTAAATAAACAACGTTTAAACATTTACATGTTATTTAAGGGGGAGGGGTTGGGAGTGGGAGAGTAGGTACATGAAATTTTGACGATCGAAAATTTTTTTTAAATTAAATTAATCCTGTTGTTTAAAAGACAGGTAATTAATGGTTCTTTTAGTTACGGAACCATAGTGGAAAAACTTTGTTTCTTGATTAATGAAGCTGCAATAAGACCGAAAAGAAGGAAGTCATTTCTTGAATTTAAGTAAAATAGTTCGTGAAACGCACGTGTTAGTACCAAAAAATTTGGTTCGGCGAAGGAAAAGATAATGAGAAGCCCCAAAAGCCAAAGTGTTAAAAAAGGATCCAGTAGGACCAGTAGAATAAACAACAGGTAGAAAACCAGAAATTTAGTGAGCATTTTAGCTTCAAACATTAGCTATTACTTTTTGGCAATAATTAATGTATGGAAATTCACAAAATGGTTACTTGACAACTGACACATAACTATGTTGAAAAGGTACGGGATAGGAGGGACAAAAAGGGAGAGAATTTCAAAGTTAAAATTTTAAATATATGACCGATATGACATCTAACCGAAAAACTAGCGAATAAATTAAATGTTACTGGTTAAATGTTATAAACAGTGAAAGGTAAAGTTAATACAAAATTATACAAATTTAAAAGATATTAAAAATTTTTATCTGTAGAGTGAGATTGGGTACAGGTATGCGTAAAAATAAGAAAAAGAAAAGAAGAAGATGACTAACCATTTGTGTTGAGTTGACAGTAATAAATAATTTACTTTTTAATACCAGCTTTAATTTTATTCTAAAATGTATACGCCGATGGTTGTTGGTATCGCCTCCGTCACTGCCAAGAAGGGAGGCGTTGTCGATGGGTGAAGTGTGACGTAATAGACTCTTTTCTAAACGGGCCGACTATACCTCATACGGTTCTGATATAGCAATATTATCCCATCCAATTTAAGACATCCTGTATAGTACAAATGGAAGTACAATAAAGAACTAGTACCCTTTTACCTAGCTTCTCCAAATTTTCTGCTCAATGATTAAATTTCTTGATATTGTAAATCCACCAATGATTAACACAAAATAAATTAAGTTCAATATATAGAAATATACCGCAGACATAAGATTTTTTTGATTATAAGGATCTCTAAATTAATTTAAATTTGACATATTTTATTTATTTCATAGAACAATTAACAAGTTGTAGTTAATTAACCGAAAATCTTGTTTGAACAACGTATATCCATTTAGAAAGTATTTTAGTTAAATATCATCTTTTTATTACCTCGACTGTTAATTTTATATTGACCTTAGTCACAAATTTCCTTTCGTTAGTAGCTATTTTAATTTCCTAGATACTTTTTTCCTAGTCCTGTCAGCGAGTTGAACGTCCTTTTTAATAAGCGTTAATTATCCAGTGTCGAACTAGGACAAAGTTTAGAATTTATAACCAAAACTATTAAAAAGTAAATAGTAAAAAAATAATGTTTTTTTAAATGTTTATATTTTAGAATCAATGACAAATTTTCTTTATTATAAGATACCGCTTGTGATTTACGTCAATAAAAAAATAATAATAAATAAATATAAAACATAAAAGAATTGAAAAGTATGCATAATAGTAAATAAGTATACCAAGGTTAAAAACTACTATTAAAGCTGAGCCGGCCAGTTTAATTTCTTAGGAATTTTTTTTATAATAAATTTCGTTAGAGCGATGGAGAAAAGAATAGTAAGAAATATAAAAAACGAGAACTTACGTTAATACGCATCTGTTTTATTTATCCGACGATATAATTCTCGTTTTCATTGTGTCTGGAAGTCATTTCAACTTTTTAAGTTAGTCGCTATTGTAGTTCATTTATTTCATATGCATTTAAGGTCAATAAACCCCCTAGTCACTATTTTAAAATTATCTGCCGTAAATATTCCAGACGACGTTAACGTCATTGTAAATAAATATGTTCTGTTATTTAATATACATAAAAAGTAGAAAAAAAATACTATATGAAACTTTCTACTAATAATAGAACAGTACCAATTTGTTACTGATGACGAAAGAATTATTAACAAAGAAGAAAAAATCGGCTGTGTTACCAAGGAACTTTTCTCGGCTCGGCTGTAGAGAATAGGATTATTTTAATTATAAAATGCTAAGCATTACATTAATTTATGGAAAAAATTTTAAATAGCAAGCCGATGGTGAATATGTCTACCGAATTGATATTTCAATGTTGATAATGGCTGCTACAATTAGGATCTCCTAAAATCATGCGGGTGAAAACAAACGTTGTAGGGAATTTTATGCTCTATAACTTTGCACGTGAACATTTTGCACTCAAAGCGCATTGTTTGCCTTCAAAAAATAAAGTCAAAAAGCCTAAATGTGTATATTTTGCGCCCTCTAGTAGCGAAACTATAAGGAATTTAAAAAAAAATTAAATATTAAAGTTAAAGAAAAGTTGATGCTGTATAACATTGCATCAGAAAATTTCGCAATAAAGTGCATTATTTGTTCTCAAAATTTCGAAAAACTACGGAAAACCTACATGCACATTTAGTGGCGCAACTATTGGAAATTCTGGAAAAAGTTTAATACAAAAATTGTAGGAAATTTTATGCTCTAAAACTTTACACTACAACATTTTGCATTAAAGTGTATTATTTGTCTTTAAAATTTAAAAAAAGGCAAAAAATCATCTTACATGTGTATTCAATCAATGTCGGTCTTGAGAACCTTCTACTGTATCAATTTAAATCAAAAACTAATGGTGGCATTCGAGGCACACACCAACCCTTCATACCTTTCAGCGTTTAGTCAAACACTTCGGTAGTTATTGTGGAAGATTACACACAGACACACCGACACACAGACACACAGATAGACATTACTCTGGAAATGGTATTAATCTTCTTTTAGGATCTCAAAATGGATATTTCAATCTATATCTCGAATTTTCTTTTGCTCGTTCACTAACTATATTTTCCCTTTGATGGAACTGGGAAAGTAAAAACCAGAGTATTGTGCAGTAATGATGATGAATGTTGTATGGTATCATGCTATTGATGCTGAGTAAGTTTCAACCATCAAAAAATTTTACCATTTGAAATTCAGGTCACCTTGTGACCCCCATATCTTCCTAAGTTCTGAAGTACGAGAAAGTCAACCAATTATATTCCTAGAATGGACGATTTTAGTAAAAGTTTTGGGATTTTTACTATACCGACACTTCTTTACCTTCTGTGATACAGCGCCTCACAGTTGTATATTATGTGGAGTGCGTTCTCGGTCCCTTTATTGCATTTTATGCATTTAAGGTCACCGTTGTATAGCCCCATTTTGTTTAGATGCTCTCTGGTGAGAAAGTATCCTGTGAGGAGCCCTGTGGTAATTCGTAGTTGATTCCTACTCATTGAAAGTAATTCTTCAGTTACGTATTTTGAAAGTTTTTTTTATTAACTTTTTTCCGTGTAGTAGTCCGGGTATATTGTCCCAGTACAATTTGTGTTCTCGGTTGGTCTAGTCTTTTATACGCTTTGATACTCCTAACGCTAGTTCTAGACCAATAATGGGGTTGATGATCCACTTCTTGCGAGCTCGTCAGCCTTTTTGTTTCTAGTGATACCGTCGGGACCTGGTACCCACGTTAAAGTTACTTTGTTGTGGGTCGTCAGTTCCCTAAATTCTTTGCCACATTCCCTTACCAGTCTAGATGTCACCTTTGGGCTCCTTAGAGCCTTAAGGGCTCTGCTTGACTGTCTGAGAAGATTATGATTCTTTTTCCCTTGTGAGTCCTCATATTGCTAATTCGAGTATTGCGTAGACCTATGCCTAGAATACAGAAGTATATCTTCCTAGAGAAAAGCTCTCTTGGTATTTATTCTGTTCGCAGTATATACCAGCTCCAGTTCCCCTTTCCGTTTTTGACCTGCCTGTGTATCACGTAATGCCGTTAGGGTTTGTCCTGAAATCTGTTTTTGTATTCAACTCATTCCGATTCTTAATTATTATCCTAACATGTTTATTGAAGCTGTATTTAGCAGTCATGTGGTCTGAGCTCATGCCAATTATATTGCACCCCACACGATCTAACTTTGTATGTCCCAGTATATGATTTCCTTCATAGAATGGTGACTCCTACAGCCGTCGTAGAGCCATTCTAGCCTCCCCCATTACAAGATATTGTAATGACTGTAGGTCAAGCAATGTTTCCATGGCAACTGTAGGTGTTATTTTTATGTTCCCCGCTATTCCCAAACAAGCAAGTCTTTGTATCTTGCCCAATTTGGATATAGCACTCCGTTGTTTTATCTTTGGCCATCAGACCAGAGATGCGTATGTTACCATCAGACTCAGCAAGTCTCTTGTCCTTAGCCCAGGTAAGGGTGCTTCTTCGCATAGGGGCGTTTCTTTTCATCTAAGAGTGCTACTTCTTCGACTAGATTAGATAACTCGATGGAAGAGGTTTTCTTTTCTGGTAGAAGAAACAAAATAATAAATACCTTATTGATCGTAAAAAGTAATTAAGACATAATGTTTAAAAGCATTTTTGTCTGACAAAGATTTAGTAATACACATCTCTGACTTATGTTAATAAAACCGCTTAGCTCGCTGACTACGGATGTGCGAATTTAACACACACCATATTGTACAACCAGTGTACCATTTTTGGATTGAGTCCCCATGTTTTTCCATACGTGCGTCTAGCTATCATTAAGGTAGTAACCGCGTTCGTACGTATTTTTTGAATCTGAAGGTTTCAGGTAAATTTTGGGTCTAGATATTTAACCCTTCCCTATCAGATTTACCTCTTCACCATGAAGCCGTTGTGGGCTAAGGCCCTCTAAATTCCTTTTTTGGGTGAATGCTATTATGTTGGACATTGAGGGCCTTATTTTCAAACCCTCATGTTCTGTCCAGAGCGTGACTGCGTTTAGGGCCATCTGAAGTCATTCCCTAACCGTAGTGTTGATTTTTCCTTGGGATATTATGACAAGGTCATCTGCGTATCCCAGTATTTTACGTCCTTCTTCATGAAGGTTCTCAGCAGTCCATCCATTACTAGATTCCATAGCTTTCGTTTCCATGGTATTTTCAGCTCTATTTACGACCTGATGTAATGCAATTTCTATAGACACGCCTGCTCTGTAGGCATATAGACATTAGATTTATTGGTCTTAGAGCTCCTGTCCAGTTTTTCCAGGCTTGGGTATGAATGTAACTCTAATGAGTAGCCAGGTCTTGCTGCTGGTATCGAGGTGTCACAATAAAAATCATCAATTAAAAAATAACTGTCTATATATTAAATACCAATTCAAATCCGGCGAGTAAGAGTGTGTAACAAGCTCTATCAGGTGATTTATAGGAATGTACGTTCACTGCTTCCTGGCTAGTTGGATTGACGGTTCTGGATTCCGGCACAATTTAATTTGAGTTTAGCTCAGCTTTACCTACCTCTAAAGATCGTTGGCTGGAACATCAACTGGTACTGCCGCCGGAACTCGGATTTCGGGCTGCCACTGTAGCTAACTGATCGGCTCCGGCTGCCGTATATTCTTAGTGGTTCATGAAGATTTCTGCAAGCAGAGGCGACCGGTTATTAAAAAATAATCGTAAATTGTATTAGCATTTATGGTAAGTTTGATCTATTGTTATTTATTTTTCCTCTTTTAGCTGAAACTAGTTGCCTACAACACTGTTTTTTGAAAATTATACGATATTGTGTACATAATTTCGAGATTCATTAATTGATTAACACTTGACCATATTTGAGATATGGATAACCTATTGGATTTAAAAATATTTATCTATTTCAACATTTAACCATCATCCAAACAAATGACAATAGTATTTCTTGAAAGTTTTATCAAATTTTTAAAAATTCTTTAAAGAACTATTCCAGCTTTAATAGTGATTTTGGACCTTTTTCTCAACTTTTTATATTGAATTTTTGACAAATGAAAAATTTTTTACACAACTAAAATTGCTATTGTCATGATCATTGATTCTTCTAATTGTACAAAAGTTAAATTAAATATGTTCAAAAAAATTATTTGCCCTCAAACGGTTGTCTGGAAATTCCATTCTTTTCCACAGGCATTATAGATGAACCCTAGTATGTATACACTAAATATTTAAGATTTCTCTCTTGTGGCAGGTATGTTTATAAAAGCCAAAACAATCAATTATACGTATATTTAAAAAAATATTTGACCACAAGGGGACGTCTGGAAATTCCAATCTTTTGTACAGACATTATAGGTTAACTCTTATATGTACTCACCAAATATTTAAGACTCTACTCTTGGGGCAGGTATGTTTATTTCACTCTTTACAAATTCTAATGTAAAAATGCCATAAGGCAAAAAAATTATCTGGCTCCCAAAAGGGCATCTGGATATTCCAGTTTTTTGCATAGTGCTTAGGGGTGAGCAATAGTTCAATTATAAAAAATATTTAAGATTTTCATTTTGGGGCAGTTCGGTTTTGTTCGTCCACCCGTCTGTCTCTTAGCCTGATTCAACTCGAGAACGGTAAAAGATAGAGACAAACGGACAACGGCAATCGATTCAGCATCGTTAAAACCCCCAAAAATGATATTAGTCTTTCACCTAGTTTTACTTTCCCGCTACTTATACCATATATACTGTAATATACCTAAGGTAACTGAAGATAATATAGCCAAGTCAGCAATATGACCAGGACCTTATATTTCCGAGAATATTTATTTTGAATGTAAGTGAAGCTTACAGTTCATAATACACTACTTAGTCGCATTCGAGAGTGGGGAAACAGCAAACGAGTTCTCCGAACGCGCACCTAGCATTCAGTCTTCTGGAAATCAGGTGGTGTGAGTGAAACGTGCGTATAATAATTTTTGTGCGAACGAAAAATTATAAAGCCGGGAAGAAAGTAAGGTTTTTATTATGTGATATTGTGAGGAAAGAGCACAAATATATTAAATATAAAGTGTATGGGAATATGTTTCATAAATTTTAGATGGTCTTTTAAAAAGTGTTATCAATGTCGAGTATTATGGCCAGTAGTAATGTAGAGCAATGTGGCCATGGCCATCTTACTCTACTCATGAATTACCAGAAAAAGCTGTTGTAGAATATTTTGAATCACAGTTTTTATTTCTTTTTTCAGAATGCCAAGGCGCTGTGAACGTCAAAATGTACGGAGTATATGGGAACAAGTAAATATGACCCAAGCAATTGCTGATGTACAAAACTTGCTATTACTAGTAAAGTGCTAAGACGATGTGTATATCGTTTCAGGTTGCTTAATAATCTTAAAACCTCATTTAATGAAAAAAACAAAATGGCTGGACGGTTTTAGCTAAAGGGGTTTATGGATCCACACCCCGATGTTAGTCAGAGGATAGAACAAAATTTAAATCCAGTCAGAGCACAGAAGATGAATAAAATTATTGTAGAGGACTACTTCTCAAAATAAAAATCAATAAAAAGAGATAGAGACATTGAATATTCAGGATAAACCTGAAAAATTTTAATATTAACGCAAGAGGCTGTGGGTTGTTTTTACACCATTAGCAAAAAGTTTTATCTCATAAAGGTGCTAGACGCGTACACATAGTCTCTAATGAACATAGTCAAAATGTGTCTATTGTATCATGTAGTAGTGCAATTGGAATAGCAATACCACCCATGATACTCTTTAAAGGGAAACGGAATGAAATCTGAATGGGGTGATTCACTGCCTGCAGGAAGTACCATACAAATGACGCAAAAAGTAGTATGACTCAAGAAACATTTGTATTGTGGCTCGAGTATTTTTCAAGGTTTAAAGTACCTGGTGATTGTCTTCTTATATTTGACGGAGCAAAATGTCATTTAGACTACATGATTGCAGAAACAGCAGAAAGACTAAATATTAACTTGTTAATTACAACCACTTGATAAAGCAGTATTCAGAGCCTATGAATATTACTGGGATGATGAAGTTTGCCAGTATTTTTGGAGTAATCAAGCTGAACGGTCTATATCTAAATTACGTTTTGGACGAATTTTCTCCAAGGTCTGGGATAAAATAATGACACCTGTTTTTCAATATTGCTTCATATTACTTTTCCGGTCCCATCAAAGGAAAAGTATAGTGAATGAGTACAAAAAATTTGGAGACATCGATAGAAATATCCATCCAGAATTTCCAATAGTTGCGCCACTAGATGGCGCGCAAAAAAATGTGCATGTAGATTTTCCAAATTTTGAGGATAAACAATGTACTTTTATGCAAAATTTTTTAGTGCAAAGTTGTAGAGCATCAAATTTTCTTTAACTTTTATATCTTAAGTTTTTTTCGGATTCACCATAGCTAGAGGGCGAAATAGATACACATTTAGGCTTTTTGCTTTTTTTTAAGACAATCAATGCGCTTTAGTGCGAAATGTTCTAGTGAAAAGTTGCATAAAATTATCTACAACTTTTGTATTAAACTTTTTCCAGAATTCCCAATAGTTTTCACCCATGACTTTAGGAGATCCTGATTGTAGCAGTGTGCTATATAATGTGCCCATGCGCCCGCTTATGTCATTATCAATACCGAAATATCAATTCTGTAGACTTATTCATCATTGGCTCGCTATTTTAAATGTATTCCATAAATTAATGTAATGCTTGGTATTTTGTAATTAAAATTGTCCTATTCTCTACAGGCGAGCCGGGAAAGTTCTGGGGTGACATAGCCGAATTTTTTTAATATTTTTTATATATTTTTTTAATCTACTTTATATTTCTTTTTTTTACCGTGAATTTATATTTCGTAATTTACTTTATTATGTACAAGATTCTATTTTCATTTCGTGGTTTTTTATTATTTTTCCTCCATTTTCATTACATTTTTTCCTTCTTCATACTTTATATCTTTTTTTGTGACTTTATCTCCCATACTGAAGTTTCAAATTTCTTCTAGGCTTCCTTAATTCCTTTTGTATATTTTTCACTCTTATATATTTTTATTATTAGTTACTGTTTGTATAGATATATTCTAATTTTATTTTTTATTGTTAATCAACAATTTTCTCTTCTATTTTCTAAAACCCACACTATAATTAATATTTCTTCTCTTTTTTTGAGGTTTCATTTTCTTCTATTTCTTATTTATATTTTAATTATGTTTTTAACCACTTCCTATAGTTTTTTTTCTTTATAATTTTTTTAATTTCTTATTGTAACTATACTTTTCTGTTGACTTCCTATAGTCCTTAAAAACTATTATTAATATGCTTCTTCTAATTCTATATTCATAATCATTACAGTTATTTTTCTTCAACTAGTATTTCTTGCTTTTTTAATATAAAGTATCTCCCCCAATCAGTTTATTTTTGCTTTCAAACTTTTTTATGCAGTATGATTGTATGATAAATATATAGATTTTATATTTGTCATATTTCGTATTTTCTTATTTATTTCTCACATTTTTCTTCATTTTCATAAATTCATTTCTATTTCTATTTACTTCATTATATATATTTCTCTGGTTATTTCTCGTAATAATCTGTTCAATTCTATTATTTCTTGTTTCATTTTAGAGTTTTCGAAGAAAAAACACTTATAAAACGTTTTTGTCCGTCGGTCCATCCGTCCGTCCGTCCATCGTTAAAAACCCCAAAAATGACCTATTTTTACTTTCTCGCTACTTATGCCTATATCTATATAGAAATTTATTTTCGTAACTTTAAATTTTCGAAAATTCGAAATTACGGCAAGAATATTGCCGTTTTTCACTTGTTTATTTATATTTATGATTACAATTGTTTATTGATGTGACATTCGTCATTATTAAATTATTTTCCAGTTTATGTATTTCTTTTTCTCTATATTTGTTTATTCTTGTTATTTGAATTGGATTCCAATTATGTTCATGAATTTTAATTAGTTGTATTTTTTCTTTTATTTTCATATTAATTCATTTTTTCTCCCCCATCTATACATCTGTAGATTTTATGATTTCTTTCTCTACCTCTAAATTTTCTACTATTGTTGCAATATTTGTTTCTATATTTATTTTTTCTTCTTCAGCATTCTTCATTTTTCTGTCTATAAATGTTACTATTGTATTCTTTCGGTCGTATTTATTTTATGATTTTTTAATTATTTTTCTTCATATTTTCTCTAAAAATTTGCATTTCGTTCATTAATTTTTCTATTTTCTTATTTGTTTCTTCAAAATTTTTATTCATATCTTTTTTTTTAAATATTTTATAAATAGAAACACACTCGCTATTAAAAAAAAAACAAATTTTTTATAATGAAATTAGTATGATTTATAGAATTTAATTTATTATTAGATAAATAAGTGTTGTATTCTGTATTATATTCCAAAGGTTTTTATAGTTGAATATAATGAGTTAATTTAAAGTAATTCAGTATACAAGTAAAAATTTTTGTATAATCAGCAATTCTGGATAGCTATAGAAGGTCTTATGAAATATTAATAGAAATAAAATTTGTTTCATATTTTAAAAAGTAATAATTTAAAATATAACTATGAAAATTAAAAATCATTCAGTACAAAAGATTTTCGATAAGATTTAAGAATCAAGTAATGATTTTTTTGTTTTTGATAAAAAAAGGGAGTCGGAAATAATTAGATACGGAATGAGAATAAGAAAAGTCATAATTTTATATATAATTTATTAGAGGTTTTGAAATTTGTTATATTTGTTAAAAAAGGATGAATTTATAAAATTTATATATTTTCAATTAAAAAATAATTATATCGATTATGGAAAACAATTAAAATCTTTTTCGATATTACAAAAAAAAATACAATTTATGAACAAGGAGATTGATAGAAGAAATCTGGCTATTGGGAAAATGTAATGGAACATTCAATGGCATTATGGTTATAAAGAAAAGCAGCAAGAATTAAGAATAAAAAAAAATAAGAAGTTGCTTGCTTGCTTGCTATTAATTTTAACGTCTCTTTTCTGATACCAGGGCTAATCTGGACGGGACCTACAGCTTATCGTGGGCTCTGAACCACGGTCCTCAATTACCCTAAAACCAGGACTATGCCTTTGTCATTCAGATGATCTACCGACTAGCAAGTGTGTAATTGTGCCACCAACCCCTATCAATTCCACGAGATATCCGATCTCATCCGGCCTGGTTACCGGCCTGAATGAAACTGCGCATGACACAAATACCTTTTTGCACTTGCCCAAAGTCTTATCTGACTTTAATTCCACTTGAGATTCATGTTAACCCATTAACGCCCGAATTATTTTTTTTTGAAAATATTGTTAGTTTTGTAGTATTAAGGGTATTAACTGAGACATAGTGTCAAGATTTTAGCAAAAAAATTTACTTAGATATATATGTAACACTAGGATAATGTGAAACTTTTTAAAATCGGTGTTAACAAATTTACTTAGTTTTTATATGAAATATATAATTACAATCTAAACACAGACCGACGTCGCATTTTTTGCACATAGTTCTGGCACTGGTACTGCATCCCTCTCCAGCACATCTTCTTCGTTTTTTATCGGCAATATATACAAGAAGATGATTTTTTTCATCATATGGCATATCATCCGATACTCTGTTGAAAGAAATGGTAAATTTGGAAGTACTAGGTCGGCCTGCACCTTTTCCAATAGTTCCATGAATGTTAATTGCGGCATGTGCTGATCACATCCTTTTCTAAACAAAATTCAGGCATTACTAATAGCAGCGTCCAGACACCAAGTGAAAATGCACCACCACCATTTTTTCGATCTGATGTCGATCCGGTAAGTATTTATATTCTCGTCATCAGATCTATTTCGCCCATGTTGCTGACATGAATGTTAATTGCGGCATGTGCTGATCACATCCTTTTCTAAACAAAATTCAGGCATTACTAATAGCAGCGTCCAGACACCAAGTGAAAATGCACCACCACCATTTTTTCGATCTGATGTCGATCCGGTAAGTATTTATATTCTCGTCATCAGATCTATTTCGCCCATGTTGCTGTTATATTTTCCAATAAAATCAGGTCTGGGGACATTGAGATACCTTTTTTCTGTCTTACTATATCGTTTTACGTAATTCAACGGCTTCACTCCATAGCAATTGGAAGCAACTGTCACTACGTTATTGTCAACCCATTTGACAAAAACTATACCATTATTTTTGTCTAGAGCCTGCTCTATCGCTCCTGTTTCTTTTTTTTAAATCTTTTTATACTAGTGGGCATTTTCCTAGTCGATCCTCTCTGAATGTTCCAGTGCACCAGTGACCATTTTCTTTCATAAAAATAAATATATTGGTAGATGTAAAAATATTGTCTAAATAAAACTTATATGGATATTGTTTTTTGGGCAACTCATCTATCATATTTATCAACGGAGCAGCAGCTTTTCCAAACATTTTATCTCTCTCTGGTACAGCGTTGAGTTGTTTTCCCTGATATACATCGAAATTTATTAGGTATCCATCTTTTGAATTCATTGACCAAATTTTAAAACCAAAACGTATCGGCTTGCCTCTGATGAATTGCTTGCGCCTCTGATGAATTGCTTGCAGCCATGTCTGCCGAAATACTTTACCATTGACTCATCATAGTCCAAATTTTCAACAGGCACAAAATTTTTTAAAAAGTTTTGTTTGAGAATATTCATAAATGGACGTAGTTTATACATTTTATCGTTTACATCAATTTTAGTGTTGTCGGCACAGTGTATAAATTTAAGAATTTCTTCAAATCTATTTCTTCTCATAGCTTCTGCAACTGCATAATTTCTCATATCATTAGCAGAATCCCAGAACATTCGTTTTCCAGGCTTCTGATCATATCCGCTAACAATTAAAATTGCAATAAAAAATTTCATTTCATCGACTGTTATTTTTGGATCATTAAAGTTTTTAAAAAATGCATGCTTTGTCGATTCCGCAACAAGCAAATCTACTGTATCATCAGTAATAAATTTTTCAAATATATCTGTACACGACAGGCCTTGAAATTATTTATAATCTTTTGAATGATCCGGAAACACACGTGCAGCTGATTGCTCTAAATCCCCTTCTCGATCCCAGATTATTTCTTTTGCTTTTTTAGATTTTTTTAATTTAGTTTTGTTTATACCTGTATTTTCATTGTTTGTTTTTTTTTGGATTTTGCTCTGGTGTTTGGTCAATTTCTGAATTATTTTTCTCCAGTCGAACAATATCTTCTTGACAACTAATTCGATTATTATTGCTCAAAACAAGTTCAGCATGGCTTCGTAACTGTCTTCCACTCAAGTTATCCATTGTACCCCCAGTATCTTCGTCGCCTGAATCCTCATCAGTGAGACTACTTACTTCTGGAGGTTCAACATATATTTCCTCTACATTTTCGGAACCCAGGTAGCAGTGTGACGTGTTAAAGACGTTGAATATTGGTCATTATTTACGTATATGAATGACGTGAAAAACACGAGATAAACAGGGTCATAAGTCACAGACCAATGACGTCTTTTTTTACGTAAAAATTACGTTTTTTTTTACGTATAATTAAACATCCATTTTGAGGTTATTTTAGATTTAAAAATTGTATTTTTTTACTGTAAAAAACATAATATCCTCGGAATTCATAAAAGAAATAATTACACAAATTATATTCAAATACAGGATGTCCAACAGTAGTTTGACGATTTTTAAACTAAAATAACTTCGAATAAGATACGATAAAAGAGCGGTTTTGTCTGAATGCATTTTTTCCCATTCCCACTATATTTTTCATTAAACACATGCACACGGAGTATCCCATTTAAAAATAAAAATTCGCAGTGATTTCCGCTCTGTTTAAATGGAAGGACAACTTAACTTACTTAAATTCATTTTTAGATTATTAAAGACGATTAGGTAGTCAAAACGGCACTCTTTCGAAGGTATTTCAGTTCAAAAATCTTCACAATATTGCAAGACACCTGTATAATTTATTAGCAAAATGAAAACGCATTCTTATATAAATCTTAATTGATACAAACATAAAAAATAAATTGAAAATATAATAACATGTTGAGTATTACTGAGAAGCTACAGGGGGGTAGCCACTAAGAATGAACCACCACTAGTCCTCCTCCATTTTCTTCGACAAAGTCTATCACTTTTTACATTATTATTAGTCCTGTTAAGAAATCGTGTTACGGGCTAAAATTTTTTAGGCATTAACATCTTAGGCCAAATTTTAAGTCTCCTAATAGAGTAATGTATTCCCAATTTATTTATAAAAAGGATACTACAAACCTTGTTTTAATAATAATCTCACTATTGTTTCCTTTATATTTTATTGACATTTCCTTTCACAGTTAAATCAATAAATCTTCTTTTAATTAATTTTTCTTGAATGTGACATTTGATGGATTGAATTCCTTCCTTTCTTTCCTCTTCCTTTTTTGGTGCTAACCTGATTGTAGCATGTGCTAATAAAATCAACCGGTAACGGATTTAAATGCCTAAAAAAGAAATAAATGGTTAAAGTGTTTCTTAAATTGTATGGTAGAATACTGCATATCTTTTAAGGTGGATATATGAAACACTAACCTGTAGGAAATCACTTGTAAGGTCATCCAACATCCTGGGTAAGTTTTTATGTCTAACTTATGCTCGCTTTCTGTAACTCTTCTCTCCAACGTTGTATATATCTTTTGTTACCCTTACATCAAGAAGGGGGCACAACAAGAACTTAATGATTTGAGCGTTCCCAATAAGCGCTACCATCTTGCTGTCTCATCGGTTTTATGTTTGCTCGTTCTATGCTTTTCTGCTTTACCACTGCTTTTTGGCTAACTTAAGACAGGATATAATCCATTCAAAGCCGCCTTCCTTCCATTTTTGATCCGGTAAACTATTGATCAGTGATAGGGGCGTAGAGGACATCATACTAGTTCTAGAGTCTACTAACTAACAAGAAAGATCTTTTCATTTACTGAACTGTCTTCAAGTACTGAAAATAAAAGAAGCTAAATTATATGAATGACATTAGTCTTAGGGCTTACCTGGTTTTTAACTTTAAATTGTCGATAGTGTTTAGTATATTTGATAAACAGCTCATATTCATTATAGATCGTAACTTCTTATCAAATAAATTATTGTAAAACAAGAGCACGAGACTCCTGTTTAACCTAAAAGTAGGGTTAGGATTCTGAGAACGATTTATAACTTAATTAATTTGTATATTATATTAAATAGTAATAATAAATTTACCTGTGAACGATTAGTACGAATTGGCAAAGCATATTTGTAATAAATATTTCACTCGCACACGTGCATCCCATTTTAAAATATTTCATCATATAAATTTGACAGAACAATATTTTCTAACCTTTGTAACAGGGACATAAGGCCAAGGGTCGTGTTTACTACTCCAGCAGCCGTGGTTAAAAAGTAGTTTGATTATTTTTTTAAAAGAAAATCATAATTGAATTAAATAATAACTGTAACCACAAAAGCACAACACAACAAAATGGCTTGTATTGCGCCGAAGCTTCAATACCAAAGGCGGACGCAGGGTTGCCAGACGTCAAACGTCTAGTCTAAAATTATTGGAATATGACCACAAAATTAGTAGATTCCAGGATAAACTATCAGAAAAAAATTGATATATTGATTTATTTGAAATTTTTATCTCTATCTAATTAGCTACATTATAGGTTATCATTATCGATTTATCAGTTCGTAAGCAAGATTAAGAAAAATTATGTTAGATATCGATAATTATCAGGCTACTGGCAACACTGGGCCACCGCAAAGACAGTGATTTGTAATAAATTTCCTTAGGAATTTATAAAGTTCTGTTTTCGTTATTGTCTATGTAATAATAATTGTTGGTTATATTTTAGTTTATTTTCTAATATATTATTCAATACATGGTTAAGGCTACGATTTCGCGCGAAATCTTTCCGAGTAAAAATAACTTTCTGTTTTAATTTTATTGGGAATGTCGGTGTGCACTGACTAGGTATAAACAAATTTCTAAAAAATACGATTTTATATATTTATTCGAAAACTAATACCAAAATTCGACGAATATATTACGTTTTTTTATGACGTCTTAAAAACGTCCACCTAACAACGTTTTTTTCACGTCATGTTTTGGCCCAAATTACGTCAGTTGACGAGAATACACCAATTTTCAACGTCTTTAACACGTCACTCTGCTACCTGGGAATCTATCATTTCCAAAGCTTCTTGTAAAGTAATTCATCTAAAAATAAAAAGTTTACTTCGAATGTTTCACAACATCCTAGCGTTACATATATGTAACGCTCACTTTAGGTAAAGAAATACCGATTGATATTTTCATAAAACCTTAATATTTATTAACCATCATGAAATATATATATATATATAATGTAATATACTAACACCAATTATGGCGTTAAAATATTATTAAATGTAATTTATATAACACTTACTTGAACTTCAACAACGAATCCATCTCCAAAAAATATTTTATTAGATTCAAACGCACATTTAACAAGAACGATCTATTTGAACTGATTCAGCTACCTGACAAATGTGAAATTATAACATTCAGCTTCTACTTTTACCGCCATCTATCATTTAGAAGCCCAAACACAATTTGAAGGCTTGTTGATTAGACGACTGTAATCGTTACATATATGTAACGCTAGAATATAATGGGTTAAGGCTGCGATTAACAGCATGGTTCTGCCATAGATTCATAGATAACGCTAGCATACTAATGTAATGGTTTAAAATGTTTTACAGCGGTCCAACTAAAAAGTCGACACCACCTCGTACATTTCGGCACAAAAATGTTCTGACCCACTCTCCGATGATTTGGCAAACTTGCATCTCTGCAGATTTTTAGTAAATTTTAATATTTGTGTGTACTGAACTTCGTCTTCTATGCAACATTGCCAAATTTAATAAATGAAATAATATTGGCATTAATTAAAAATAAATTATGAACCAAAAAATATATAACGTATTTTATAACATAAATGGAATAGAAAAATATTTTAATCCGGGATATAATTAGTCTATTTTTTTTTAAACAATGACACAGAAAATGAAAAACCTAAAAAAAATTTATGTGAAGTATGGGAACTCTTTTTTTTCGACAGAACCGGCAGCGTCGCTTCGATGACCGAGGGTGTCAATTGTCATGAATTTTGAAATCATTTTCATTTCGCCCCGTGATTGTTTAGTTGGGTGCTTTTTTTTGTTGGATTTTGTTTATTTTATTGTGTTTGAACTGTTTTTTGTGCTTCTGTTGTGAAACTTACGTTTTCTTGAAAAAAAAAAAAACATAAATTGAATTCTTGCTTATAGTATAATTTGGTAAGTATATATTTTCGGTAAAATAAATATTTCAACTCCTAACTCTTGTTTGTAAAATATAAATGCCTACGTTCTGTAAGTTATCATGTACTTACTTATTTTTTATATTTTATATTAATTTTGATAATTGTATACAATAATATCTACTGATCATGGGTATAAATACAAACGTCAACCCAGTAAACCTCTAAAGAGAAATAATATGTTTTTGCTTATTAACTTTGTTGTAATTAGTGATTTTTATTACAGGATTAATTTGGGTTCTATGCCATTATTGGATAAACAAAAATGTTTCCAATTGAGAGAACAAATACTATCTGACAATAATAAAACAGCTCCTAGTCAACATTCCAATTTAGAAATATTCTTTTATAAGCCAAGAAGAGTATGAAAGGTAATATAATTTTAAGTTTGTAACTTTTTTCTAAGGGGGTCGTGCGATGCGGTCTGTTTCGAGATGCGGTTACTTTATTTTTCTTACCTGCTCGAAGTACGAGATGCGGTCACATAGGCAATTATACTTTTTTCGTCTCGGAACAACGATTATTAATTAAATTACGAAAATTTTACCATTTTCCTACAATTTTACTATTTTCCTAACGTTTCTACATTTCTTATGCCATCTTCAGGTTTTTTTTACTAAAGTTAAACAATACAATTATATGTTTAAAAAGCACTACATAATATATAAACAAATTAAAAATTATTTTTTAAAATACTATATATTGTGAAAAGTTGATTAAAATATTACTAGCAATAATATCCAGCAATAGATAAAATTTCGTTTTGAAAACGGAAATCCCTATAATACTATATATTTGCTTTATCTCTAAGATTTTATGATCCTATTAGGTATTTATTTACTTTGCCGAAATATAAATTTTAATCCGTATACCTGTGACTTATTTTTGGGATTTTCCAAAATTTGTAATAAAAAACTTTATAATTACGATTCTTTTCTAAATTTTATTAAAAAAATGGATCAAAAAATTTTTAAATTTTATTACGATTTTAAACTAAATTGAATAACTTTTATAATATTAATTATTTATTGATTTTAAAATTATTCAAAAAAGATTTTAATTTTTTTAAGGTTAATACTGATATAAAAAATTAAAACAAAAACCCATTAAATTTGTATTAGAAAACTCTATAATTGTGATTTTTGTCAAAATTTTATTCAAAAAATCGTATCATTTAGTATAATAATAAATATATTTTTAAATATAAAATAATGTTTGTTCTATATGTCTGTATATTGTTTAGGCTGCTTTTAATAATAGAAATAATAATTTTTTATCTATTTTAGGGAGTTATAATTGGCCAATTTACTAAAAAACTTTTGTATATTGGTGTAAGAAACAAATACTGTTGTCTATGTGCCAGATATACAAACAGACAAGAAACACCTAAAAAACATATGTGTTACAAAAACTGGGATGGATCATCACCTGCTATGGAGAGTGATATTATAGTAGAAGGGTTCAGACAAAGTATGGAAATGCATAATTTAAAATACTTGCAAAGAATGTGTCACGAATCAGCAACGGTACATCATATTATTATTTCCAAAGCTTCAAAAAGGATCAGTCCAATTTCAAGTCTCAAACTACAAACTACCAACAATAACCAACACGTCACCGAAGATTCAATATCCTGCGTCGAGACGAACACCATCAGCAGAAGTTACAACTTATTTCTAATTTATTTATTTGTTAATTGTTTATAATTAATATATTTATTATGATGGTGGTAAGGTTTTCCGGGTTTCCCTATACCTTTTATGCCAAATGGCGCCATCATTCTTCAATAAGACGCCCCGGATCGCAATGGTAATTTTTCTTAATAAATAAATATATTGTTGAGATCTTTTGTGTTTTGATTTATGTTCGCTTGTCACCAAATTTTAAAAGAATTTCTGAGGTCATTACAATTATTAATAATATTGCTATTATTATTACTACGATTATTAAACACAACGTAAGATCCTAAAAGACGATCACAGCTATTGGGGTAAAAGGCCACAGATATAAAAAAATGTAAAAATTATTGTTGAAATTAAATAAGGATAAATAAATTTCTGGCAAAAAGTAAAATTTTAGATAGCAGCGAGGGGTGAGAGGTCACAAATATAATGTTTATAATAATGGATTTTCTCTTTCCAATTTCATCAAACCATCATATAATAAGCTACTGAAAAATTGATTTTTTTAGTTTTAATCATATATTATAAAAATATTAAACCTTAATTGTTTTTAAATAACAATACTTTTATCACGAACATTTTCAAAAAAGTAAAATTATAAGTCCAATCGCCATATATTTGCAAATAGTATATATCAGAGTTCCAGGAAAGTTGGTAACTAGGTTTAATAATTATTTTTGGACAATATTATTTTAAAAACAACATTGGTAAAAATATGAGCTATTGAATGAAGTAGTTTAGTTACAGAATTATGAAACGAATTTAAATGCCATCGAAAAAACCATTCACAATAAATTTGTTGTTTAAAAAAATCAATTAACCATTTATTTACCATTGTATTATAATAAAAATTGTTCATAGTAAAGCTTAAACTTTGCTTTATTTAGAACAACTTTAAAAAGTCATGCAATCTTTTTACTTTTTTAAATTACTGTCTTAGCAATGACTGATATTTTTGCATGTGTCATTTTGCCGCCATTTTTGTGTTAATCGCAGCCCAAATCGAATCTGCATTAGAATTGACAACCCTGCTTTCTATAATGGCTAAAATGCGTCGCAAGAAAAGTCACAATTTCAGTGTAAAAGAAGAAATTCCTAACTTCCGATCACTTAAAGTTACTAAAATTCAGTGTCAACTCTGGCGGTCAAACCAGTGAACTATAATCTAGTGACAAAATGGCGGTTTTGTTATTATTTCAAGAAATTCCAGTAAAAGATAGTAATTGGCTTTAATAATCATTTTCTGACATCACTATTTAAAATCAACATTGTCAAATATATGAACTATTCTATGAAGCAGTTTAGTTACAGAATTATGAAAAGAATTTAAATGCCATCGAAAAAACCATTCACGATAAATTTAGTGTTTTAAAAAAATTAATTACCCACTTATTTAACATTGTATCGTACTGAAAATTGTTCATAGTAAAGCCCAAACTTTGCTTTATTTAGATCAACTTAAAAAAGTTATACAATCTTTTTACTTTTTTAAATTACTGTCTTCGCAATGACTGATGTTTTTGCATGTATTATTTTGCCGCCATTTTTGTTGTAATCGCAGCCTTAAACGAACCCACGACCCGAACCATGTATAAAGTATAAAGGCCGATGCCTCAACCAACCTGGCCACCGTGTCCGGTAAAATAAGAAGTTGAAAGAAGTAGATTTCAAAATTATCATCAACGAAGGTGTAAATAAGAAAAAGAAGAAGAGGAATTTAGCAGACAACTCAATTGTTATTACTTTTCTACAGTTTATTTGTAAAAATTTATAATTTTTCATTTAATATAGAACCCACTTCCAAATGACATAAATCATCAAAATTTTATATTGATCATTATAATATATTAGTAAATATCACATCAAATTTTAAGTGAATTTAAATTCTTTAAACCTCACGTTAGCAAGCATATTTTTTTATGGTATAAGGTTAAAATTATATATTTTTTAAGAAATTGTTCTTATTTTATTATGCCCCACGTTGGAAAGCATTACTTTCTTATACTTTGATGATGGTTCATTAAAGAAACATCAAGATAAGTAAATTTTGACAAAAAATAGTGAACTATCAACTTTTTTAATATTTAAATAAATCTTAATACTTTTGAAAATTTTTACTAGTATGAAGACAGTTAAAAATGATAAAGCAACACTTAGCATGTATCTGTTTTTATGGTATGATTTATTTATTTAAAAAAAATCTAATCTCATAATGGGTCACCCTGTATATTTTATGGTAGAACTTTATAAAAAAGGTTTGTTTATACTTCAAAAAATTATGTTTGACAACGTTTCATCATTAATTTGTCATTATCAGGTCAACAATCTAACTAGATGATGTTGACACTATATTACACCGATTTAAATCAAGAACCAGTTGTTATTTCCCTTCGCTGTGTGTTTCAACTTTACACATTTAATAATGTTTAATTCATTTTATTATGTAATAAAAAAACCACACAAATGAGGATCAAACGTAAGTGAAGTATGTTAACTATTAAATAGACTGATTTCCTTATTATACTTTATTAATAGATCTAAAAACTGCATCATAATTATCTTAGCTCTCTGCTTCTTTTAATTTATTATTCATATATCAGGGTATATTTTGTTTTTCCTATGTTCTAAAAAAAATATCAATAACGACTTGATTTTTTTAACAAATACTCATCTAATCCAATTATCTCGTTTCTACGTCTAAAGTGAACGATTTTTAGCTTAATATCTGTTAAAAATAGTCTATTTTCTTGGTTGTAATCTGTTAAAATCCGTATATTGATGGCGAACAAACGTGACTGATCATGTGACACCAAGGAAAATCGGAAAAGGCTTCCTTTCAGAGTGTAGTTTCAGATAGTTTGTGAACTAGGTGGGTATCGGCTTTTCTATGTCAATCACTAAGTGGTACGTTCATTCGCGAGAAAAATTATGAGAATTTGATATTGGAGAAAATATAGGTGAGTGAAATATATTTAATTTATTTAACATCGGTATATTTCTACTACAGTCACCCTATTAAGTGCTAAATACAATAATAATTTCTGAAATATGTTTTCTACCTCAATTTGTTTAAAAATCTTCTTAAAACTATCAAAAAAAATCGAAGCTTGTATTTAAAGAGTCGAAAAGTACTGTCGAGTAACTGGTCCGAATATGGAACCCTCGTTTATTTTTTATTTTAACTTACTTATTATATTAAAAAAAAATGTTAAAAATCATCTATAGATGCTAAAGGACTTTTGTACAAAACTGCAAGATATATATTTTTTTAAATAAAGTATATTGATTTTATAGACAGATGTATAAAATGGGGTACATTTTTTCAAAGTGGAAAATATGGACCCTTTCCATTACGAAATAAAGTTACGTGTAAGTAAAGGTTTAAAGTAATAAGAAAATAAAAAATGAAAATTATTGACAAAAATCAAATCACAAACATAAGAGTTTTTTTCTACTAAGGAACATTCTTCATGAACCCAGACATTATGCACTGAACCCTTTTTTTTCTTGTATTCCAACTATTATCCTGAGTTGTGGAGGCGGGAATCTTTTAAAGACACCTCACGCTAGGTCCTATGCGTGAGGTGGTGCCGGGACTCACTCTTGATCACTCTGCTAGTAGAGTCAGGGGCATACCTGCTTAACCCTCCTCGGTTATTTGTCCTATTGTTCTGTTCCTTGTACCCTGCTGCAGGAGTGATTACTCCTTTTCAGGGATACTTGGGTAGATGAGCTGGAAAGGAAAATTTATTAGAACTAATGAAACGCTATTTTAATTGTTGGTAATTAGTAATAAATGTGATTTAAGCTCAATTTTTTTATTATGGGTTCGTTTCACGAAAAAGTAAAATATTACATAAAAAAAAATTTATGCGCCAGTCTAATTGATTTTTTTATGTATTTAGAAACAACTAACAAAATCCGTCCTTTCTTTCTGTTTGTGGGTTTAAGGAAATTAAACTCAAAGTAAACGTTGTATTTCTTTTATTTAATACGAGGGAAAAAAATAAACCATCAGAGACTGTTCTTTTTTTTTGGAAATCCAACTTAACTCGGTTCTTGCGTGTCTTCGAGTTACTTCTCAAGTTTCTTGAATCCGGCAGTAGAAACGTTGGTCCCAAAGGAGAAAAAAAAAACTTGCTCGTTTCAAAAACTTGTTCAGTCAAAATGCTGTTCCCAAAAAAATCTTGTACCAAAAATTACCAGATTTCGTGGTTTCTGTGTAAAAAAAAAGAATATAAAACAAGAATAATATGAATATGAAAATTGATTAAATTTTGAGACAATCTGTAAAAACAAATTAAAAATAGATTTTCTTTTTGTAATCGAGACTGAAAGAGCACCACAAACATCAGATAATTTGTATTATTACAAAAGATAAGATATGAACTTTTAAGTAAATATAGCAAAAAAAAATATATTGGCATTAAGAAGAATTTAAAATAACAGTAAATAAAAGTTAAAGCATCGAAATAATTAATAATGATAACAGGGGGTCCTAGTGAAAATATAATATAATATAATAAAAACTTACCCTGTATAGCGAGGGTAAGAAAGGAAATTTTCAATTTGCGACACAGGCGACATAGAAGTAAATTGTTTTGACTGAAGAGACAAATATAGAGAATTGTTAACATACAGGGTGGCACAGAAAAAAAACGCAACACTAAGATATTTTATTGTAATGCTTGAATTGGATAATTACGAGCCTCCAGGGATGGGAGGCTCAGCGCAAGCAGTGAACGTCAATGGTATGGACCAGCTCATCTGATGCCTAGAGGGGCATCCTCAAGAAGATCTTGGAGCTCGTCCGGAAGATCCTTCGTTTCGTTCAGAATCCTTAGATTCGGTTATGGGAATTTGTTATTGGGGTTCTTGCAGAACGCTCTTCTATTCCTTTCATCTATCTATTTTGATGGTAGGGTGGCCTAGACATGGGTGTTGGAGCTGTCCAGTCTTCTCCTGACGTGTTTTCCCTACAGCGTTTTTCACCTGGAATATTAGTGTGGTTATAGATTTTATCTTAGGGGAATCGCTAGGGGAGGTAGAAGCATTTCCTGAGGAAGCTCCTCTCGATTTCCGTGACGGTGTGCAAGAGAGGAGGGGGAAGGGTGGAGAAGATGAGTGCTCTGTAATCGATTATGGGACGGATATAGGTCTTGTATGTGTGTAGCAACATTCGATGATTACATCTGCCAATTTGACCCCCCCCCCCCCGCTTACTTACTCTGTCCAGAGTTCTTTGGACTTCAGTCGCCCAATTGAGGATGGGCATGAAGCACAATCCCAGGCAGATGACCTTGTCCAAGGGAACGAGTCTCTCTCCCCAGAGCTTGAGGTTAATCTCATTGAGGATTGGTTAGCTTTTTGGGAGTAACTAGGATGTTTTGTACTTAACACACTTTTCTCCTCTTATATTATTAGAAAACTGTTGCTTACAAAATTTACACGAGGCATATTTACTATAAACAGTATCCTGTCCGATCCTATCTACGTCAAAGTCATCATTTACAGGCAAAAATTGATCTTCTTCTTCATCCGAACTAAATCTGGTTTCAGTTATTCGTTTGGGTATCTTTACATTTTTTTTAAAACTTTACTGCTTTCCGTTTTCGTGTTTGTCTTTACACTTTCTTTCTTTTTCGCTGAAAATACTTTTCTATTCCCGTTTCTTTTTTTTTGACGAAGATGAAGTTATAATTTTTCGTCCTCTTATAGACGCTCGCTTTATACCTGACTAGCTGAATACGTTACATTTTTATAACCTTGGAAAGTTTTCTATATTTTTTGAAATATTTGTTTCTTTTTAAAAAAAAAAATTTTTATGATTTTTTAATTTATTCTGATCTTTACTGATTTTTAAACATTTTTTTCTGTTTTTTGAATTCCTTATTATTTTTTAATTTTTCCTATTTATTCCCATATTCTTTTGATTTTTGATTATGTTTTTAATTTTTTTTTGTTTTCGTTTTTTACATTCCTTTAAATTTTAAAAATTTTTGAAATTTCCTTTTTAATTCGATTTTTTGAAGTTTTGGAGATTTCTTCTGTATTTTTATTTGTTTTTGTTTATTATCTTATTTTTTTTTTCAATTTTTTGATTTTTTATTATTTTTAATTGTAATGGATTTTTCTGATTTATTACTGATTTTTTCAAACATTCATTATTTGATCTGTTCACATTTTTTAGATTCTTGATTTTTTTATTTTACATTTGATATTATATACTAAATTCTAGTATAAATCCCTTCTGTTTTTAATTTTGCGGTAGAATTCATAGTCCCAGCGGTACAACGGTAGATAGAATGTAGTAACGGTAGATCTACCCTAAACACGGTAGACCTGGTATCACTGGCCGTACTACATACCAAACTCCTATTCTATGCCACGACACGATTGACGCATGTCTGACTTTAATTTAATTTTAATTTTATTAACTATCACACAACAAAATATAGTCCAAGAGCCAGGTACTTTTCTCAAAAGAGATTTTATTGTTGGAACGTGCCCCCTGAAAGTAAATTCAAGTTGGCGGGTCGGGGGCCGCGAGCGTCAGCCGCCATCTTGAAAAGACGTTTTGTGAAACTTACTTTTTCTGCCCTGGCTCTTGGACTAATTTAAGCGAGGAATAACGAGAATAAAAAAGCGCGATACAAATCCATCTGGTACACTACTAGTTAGGAGAAATGACGTCAGGCCACTGAATCGGACGGAATGCCAAGCATAACTTTAAAATGTTTTAATATTGTTAGTTTTTGAGATATCTTAATTTCACTTTCACACTTTTGTTCAGTTTTGCTTAAATTTTCTGCCTCATTCATAAAAAAAATGGTAAACCTTGTATGAAATTATTTGATTATCCGTAATTATTATTTTTAGATCGGTGTCATGATTCATCTAATAAAATGAGTTTTATTCTTTGGTATATCTGGCACAAACTAAAATCAAATAAAGCGTCATTTTTTCTCACTTTCTTTACTTCCTCATGTTTATTTATTCATTTATCGAAATTGAATGACAACGTTTATGTATTTATTTTGTTTATTCGCGATGGGAGGTCTGTCTTGTCTTCCTTTTTAGACACTTTATATTTCAATATTTAATGATCGAAAACAGATTATATTATTATATATGCGAATCATTATTAAGTGGACAGCTCAGTGACTTATGGTTTATTGAAAAGAGTTCTTGAAACAACCGAACAAATTTGGCTAAAAAAGGTGTGCATTTTTTAATTTATAATTGGATTTTAAGTATATAGTGTATTATTTAAAATTGTAAATAATTTTATTATAACGAGATGATCATCAAAAAAAGTAAAGAAAAAGTAAGAAAATGTATTTGCAAGGGTGTAAGTATTAACTTGCTGAAGTACTTCGGCATTATTTAATACATCATTAATAATAATAATAATAATAATAATAATAATACTCGCCCTACATTCCACCCCCTTACGAGTGAATCCCAGAAGCCAATGGCTTGTGCGGGGAAGGGACGGCTATTATTATTATTTGCCGTGGCGCTGGGGCGACTTACTGAGGATTAATGGCGCCATTTGGCTATAGGCGCAGGAAAACCCGGAAAACCTACACCACCACCATCATTAAATATATGTATTAGAATTAGTACCAAATTTGTTTTTTTTTAATATATTCAATAAGAAGTCAATTTAAAGTTTGTAACTTATTATTAATTAGAGTATAAATACTATATCTCATTCGTCTATGTTGGACGAAAGGTGGTGAAAATTCAATAATTTTCCCAGATACACACAAATCCATAGTCAGATCAAATCTTTAAGTTTAAAGCGTACTCTAATGTACATTTCACTAGTTTCGACAAATCATCTATATTTATAGACTTGTTTTCATACAAAACCATCCACATGCACATTATATTTTACTCATTAACACATTTCGAGTAGGAAAGACACAGCTTCACTAGGAATTACAAATTCCAGTAAAATTATTATAGAAACTCAATACAGATAACTAAAGTTTGGTATTTTGTGAGAAATATAGCAAACTTTAGTCCCATTACTTCTATTCTATTCTATTCTAGCTGAATCGAGTGTGGGAAATATTAACTGCATTGAGGCTCTAAACCTATTGTGCCCGCCAGTTTTTTCATCAGACCGGTGCCCTTGACAAAGTCCAGATTAGTTCTGATGTTAGCTTTCGCTATCTCTTCGGGTTCAGGATACTGTACCGCAAAGCACCATTCCATTTTCCTGTTCATGTCACAGCAATAGTGTAATATATAAGAGGAGTTTCGTCCTTTTCCTTAAGTTTCCTGAATAGGGAATCTTCCGATATCTCTATTAGGTTCAGGAGTCTTCTGAGTCCGCAATATCCTTTAGGCTTAACAGCAGATTGGCTCTGCCTTTGGGTGTATTTTCTATCAGTCCTTTGTACTGTCTTAGTCCTGGAAGTTTTATCCAGTATTTTTTGTGTTTGTCCTCCTATATGCCCTTTACACATTTACACCCAAGAGTTATTTTGTTATGTTCTGCCAGGGCATTTAGGTTTTTATGACAGTTTAACACTAGTTTAAACTGAACTTTCACCCTATTCATTGGTTTAAGGAATACTTGACTACCTATGAGTACGCAGATTCTCTTATTTCTAAGATCCTAGCACAACATCACCTTTATGCAAGCATTTGTCACAGTCATTTTCACTTAAAATACCGTTGTCATAGATCCAAGGTTTAGAATGTATGTTTTCCCTGAGTTCATATGACAGAATTCAGCACCTGTGCTGTTTTCTGTTTTGGACCCGTCTGTATACTAGACTAATTGATTTTTTCAAGTCCTGACCTTACTTTTCTGTCCCTCTAAGATATGTTTACCTTAAAAGGTTTTACAACATTGTAGCTGACAGGCATTCTCTCCGATGATATGGTTAGCACCGGATTTTCTCTTAGTTTTTCTGAAATCATGGAATGGTGTCCTTTCCTTGAAAGTTCCCAACCTATTCCGTTTAGACCCAGCCTGTAGATTGCTGTGGTGACCAGTTTTTCCTGGGTATAGCCAAGGAGGCCCCAGCAAAACTTCCACAGTCCCTTGTAATCAGAAGACATGCTCTGTTATCATTATAATTGGATTCCCCACATGGATAGCCCCTTTATGTTGAGGTTTATTTTCCTTGTAAAGGCAACAACTGATGTTTTCGCCATATTCGTGGATAATGCCTCTTTACTACTAATGTTGAGTGCTCGTTGCATCCCATCAGATAGAACGGAATCAAATTTTTCATTTATAATGATATCTACGTTGTCAGACAATGTTTGGGCGTAGTTTTTTTTCTTCTTCCTGTTATTAAGATGGTCCAACCACTAAACATCACATCAGTGGGGGGAGTACTCTTCCTTAAGTGCACCCCTTGGTGACAAGAACTTCTCTTCTTACGTTGCTGTAAACCTCCACACAGCTATCGCTAAGGATTTGTATGAATCCAAGTTAAAGGCCCCTTCTATATCTAGAAATGCCCCTAATGCAATTTCTTGATAGTCCAATGCTTGTTCCACCTTGAGCGCTAGCGTGTGAATTGCTATGCGAACTGGTTTCGGTGTATGGAATTGTTAGCCAATAGGTCTTCCCTTATACATATATCTGTCAATCATCTTTTCTAGAAAGAATGATGTCTGTCAGACTGATATGTCTATAAGATTTGAATTTGCTTAGGACGTTTTACCCGGTTCAGATATAAAGACAACTCTTGTAGACCTTCATTTTACTGGTACATACCCCAATGCCAGCCTGACATGGAGTAGCTGGCACAGTTGGCCTTCTGGATCATCCTGTCCGTTTTGAAGAAGGACCGAAAATATGCCATCCGGCCTCAGAGCCCATATAAGTTTGGTTCTATTTACAACTTGGTTTGCCAAAGTGTAGTCCTGCTTTATGGCCCTTGCTACAAGGACCACCTTAGTCCCGTCTAGACACGGGTAACGCAACAAAATTTTGTGCGTTGATACAATAACTCAAGCGCTTGTTAGTGTATCAACGTAGTGATTTAACTCAATTGCTCCATGATACTGTACCAAATCTTTAAGTATGGTTGCATGGTTTACTTCATTTTGCGTTATGTTACGACTTTCAACAAGTTAAATTTTGCCGGAGAACTGTAACTGTCGAATGGCAATGTAATATGACGGAATTACTAGTAGTATAATTTCGTAATAATATAAATTATCATAAGTCACTACCTAACCCTTTAAAAAATTAATAGAAAAAATGGAAAGGTAATAGTTGAATTTTTGTGTTAAAAACTGTACATATATGTTTTTGTATATTCTTAGTTTATATTATAGTATATTAATAACGTCAAATCTCAAGACGCAGTTGAGCTAACCAAAGTACTAGGCATCGGTCCTACGCCTATAAAAGTTTGTGATTACCTAACCGTTAAGACTTCGTAAATATGTTCTTTATGCCGAGTCGGACAAACGTCTTATTTGGAAAGGTCTGGGTAGGGGGGAGCTTGTTTTTCTGGTCCCTCGCAAATTCATTGCTTAATGCACAAGGGAAATTAATAGCCTACATATAGTTTTTCTTTCAATCTGAAGTTTTTTTTAATTTAAAAGCGAAAAAATATTGTCAGACAAATATTTTGGGATTTTGGCGCATCCAACACCCCAAACATGGTAGAGTTATGACGTTATGAAATTTAGTAGCTGCTGATTTTTGCAGAATCTTTTAATGAGAATATTGAAAATTAATCGGTAACCTTGTTTCATGAAAACGCCCCCCTACCCAGAATTTTCCAAATAAAACATTTGTCCGTCTCGACATAAAGAACATATATACGAAGTCTTAACGGTTAGGTAATCACAAACTTTTTTAGGCGTCGGGAATTAAATAAAACTAGAAAGTTAAGAGGCGGTAACTTTTATAAAAATTTCTATAGCCCAACTACAGATACTAAAACTCTGTATTTTGAAGCTCTTCGCCCTTATCTAGACTGAGCATTTTTCCTGGAGAAGATAATATAAGTAATAAATTCAGAAAATCCTTCGCCTTAATTTATGTAATGTACTTAAAGTATTTTTGGAAGAATACCTCCTTCTTATTCTACTATAAAAATGATTCATTTTCACAAAAAAAGGTCCAACAGATGATCAAAACAAGTATCGTAGTATAGCCTTAATAAACCACAAAATAAAACTATTTACGCAGCTTATTAACAATAGACTTACAAACTTTGTTGAGAATCATGAACTATTACCAGAGTGTCAAGCTGGTTTCCGTAAAACTAGAAGCTGTGACGATAATATTTTCGTTCTATCAACAGTAATTAATAACTACTTACGCCTCCCTTTTAGAAAATTGTTCACACTTTTGTGGACTTTAGAAAAGCATTGGATACACTAGAATACGGTCTATTGTGGGATAAATTATTTGCTGTTGAACTAATGGCTAAAATTATTAGAGTTTTAAAATTGATATATAGCTCAACAAAATGGTAATGTGTCAGAAAAAGATAACCAAATGGGTTCTGCAAGGTGATACCTTAAATCCTCTAATTTCTTCGCTATTCATTTTTTAAAAATATTGTGCTAAAGTAACTCTCTATAGTGGGGAAAATATAATTATAATATTGTATGCTGATGACTTGGTACTATTTACAGCGTTCACTGATAATTCTTGGATCATATTGTGACAAATTTAAGCTTAAAGTTAATCCATCAAAGACCAAAATAGTTATATTTCGTAAAAGCCCGAATATTGGTTATCAACAGCAATTTACATATAAAACTACTGTAATAGCTATGTCTAATACATACGAATACTTAGGTGTTATCTTTACTTTCAACGGTTTATTCTTAAATACTTTTAAAACACGCGAAGAAAAGGTCAGATTTATTATTATTAATTGTTCAAACATATTGTCTCTCGAATCCATAAAGACATTGTATAACAACGTGGTGATTCCTACCTTCACATATGCAAGTAGTATATGGACTCTCCGTTACCTAGAACAGACCGAAAGAGTACAAAATAACTTTTGGAGACAACTTCTGTTCTTGAAAAAAACAAACAAACGTATATGTAATTAGAACAAAAATGAACTCTTGTAAAATAGGATATTATATAATAAAACAAACTGTTGGACCTCCTCTTAGAATAAAAAATATAAACCCTAAACGATACGTTCACCGAGCGCTCTGTCATTTATTTAAACTACAAGAAACTGCTAACAATAATTTAAAATATAACTGGGTTGACCAATTAAACCGCTATCTTATCTTATCACGTACTGTAATTTCAAGGTAAATATTAACAATTTTATCCCCAATAAACAAACCATTCGAATATTTATGATGATCAAAACAATATACTGCTCAGCATAAGTCATCCTACCTATAAATATCTTTTACAAAATGAATTTAATAAAAATAATTATTTATTTAAGAGAATCGTAGCTCAGCTCCGAACAGCAAATCCTGAAAAGCTCTATTTATACGTTAATAGCAACTCTATTTATGCGTTAATAGAAACGCCGTTTGCTCAATTTGCAATTCTCTAATACCAGAAGCTATGAAACACATTCTTCCAGTCTATCCAATGTATAAAAACCTATGAAGTAATTTGATCAAACATCAAGGCCATTCAGATGACTTAAACTTAATATTATCATCAACAAATATCAACCTGGTACTTAGCAAATTCATGAGCGGAGCAATGAAAATCAGATCATTCACAGTTAATGAATAATATCTGTACTTCGTAAGCATCCAACCTTTTTCGGTGTATTTATATATTTTTTATATTCCATACTTTGTACAACATTATTTTAATTGGGTAGTTCTTTATTATTTATTTTGTGTTATTTTCTGTTTTATTGTGTAAATTCTCATTCCCATTCACCCTCCTTGTTTATGTAATTTATATATACTAATGAACAATAAAATATATTATTATTATTATACGTTTCAGCGCATTATAACTCCTATCCAGTGTTGCCATTCGTAAAATGCTGTTTTACCCCAAAATGTAAACCATGGCAACATTTTACCCCAAACTTGACCGTGAACTTGTTACTCATGGTAAATAATAATTTACATTATGATGGTAAAGAATAATTTACATTATGATGGTAAAGAATAATTTATGAATAAAGAGTCTATGCTCTAACACCCTATTTTACCTCCAAAAACTTCCTCCGAACTTCAAAATACCCCCTTTTGGAGTAAAAACTCTCATAACAGCAGCACTGATCCTAACCCTGATACTGAACATAAACTGCGATTACTTCAATTTCGTTAATAACTCATTGGTCGCTGTATCAACACTCATAACGCACTTCTGTGTATCAGAGCAATAACGCAAGCGCTGCGTTACACATGTCAAGTCCCGTCCTCTTGACTTTGGTTAAATAAGCAACCTGGGAAGTGTGACTTTTTTAAGAAATCTAAAGTATCCTCCTCAGTGCTCTCATACTCCCAATTTTCATTTTTCAAAGACCCAATACACCCTTAATTTTCGATTGCAGTATTTTACTGATTCTGGAGCACTCAGGAATACTCTCTATATTTTCACAGAATTTTTTCCAGGAATTTACCTTTGAATTTCTTACAGTGTAGCCGTATTCCCTTCGGGATACTTTATAGGCTTACCAATTGTCAGTTCTTTTGGACTGGTTGAAAAATCAGCGGACTTCTGTTCTTTTGTTAGAAAGGCTCCTATTTCACCAACCGGCATCTCGGTTTACTTTTTTTAGCTTTAACTCCCATTACTCACTTCATCATACTGATCAGATAGATAAAACTGCTGGTGATAAAATACTCCCAAAAATTATCAACTTCTATAATTTTACGAATGTAATTGCAGAAAATGTCCGCTAAGATTTTTGTTTCTGCTGAGAAAAATAATTTTGGAATACAAGCACTGGTAATTCGAATTTATTTATCTATGCTTAATTGAACCAATTATGCTTGAAAGAAAAAATAATCACAGAATAGTGAATGATTTGAGCTTCAAGATTATAAGTGAAAAACAGCTTTTATATTAAAGGAAAAGCAGAATGTTGGACGTTGAAGATGCTATCAGTGTCCTAGAAGTACAGACAAAAAACAAAATTTACTTGTACAAATTAACATTTTAACACGATAATTATAACAATAACACAGTTAAGAAAAAAAAAAAAAAAAAAAAAAAAAAAAAAAAAAAAAAAAAAAAAAAAAAAAAAAAAAGCGTATGCATAAAAACAAATAGAAAAACAAACATACAAAATACTAACTGCATGCAATTCGATAAACCGTAGAGCATTAAAAAAAAAAAAAAAAAAACTAAACTGCATTTGCAATTTGATAAACTGTAGAGCATAAATATATCAAACAATGGTCTGGCTAATTGGTCTCTGCCAAAGCCAATAAACTAGGAAAAAAAAAAAACACGATAATTCAGAAAAAAAAACAGTTGAGAATGCACTAGTTAGTATTGACAAGATGAACTTTTTATTCATAAATATAAAAGAAGACTACACTAAAATGCACTCGTGACATTGATATCACAAATTTGACGAAAAAATATAACAACCAGAATAAACGAGATCAGAATGATATGGTAGCAGCTGAAATGAAAGTTGAAAAATAGAATGCTAATGGCAAGAATTATGATTTTCTATTCAAGAAGGAAGGTATGTAAAAAAATTAATATCTAAACAAAACAGTTATTTGTTATAAACAATGAACTTTAATAATTTAGGCACATTTTAAAATTAATGGTGTTTTTAATAATGTATAGGTGTACGTATAGGTAGAAACTAAATTAATTTTCAAACATATTTTTCATATATGTCACAAAAATGCACCAGTGCCAAAAATGGAGCTTGTTTGCACTTTTTTATTGTTTACTCGAATATTAAATTTTGAAGTTGTATTGGTAGTGGTATTTTAAATTTGGTTGTGAGTAAATTTAAACAACATACACTGTAAATTTAAAGCAAGTATGTAAAAATAAATGAAAGATACTATACTGTAGAGTATGCAAAATTTCCTTTCATCCCTACCAGTGTGAGTATGTAGTGAAGAATAACTTGTGCAAGCATGTGCACTTGGTAAGAATGTATGTGGAGCGAATGGGTACTAACTTTGTTTTAGATGAAGCTGCAAAGGTTTAGGAGAAAATTCATGTATCAAACCACAGCGCAAAGAAGAAATCGGTGAATTTATTAAAGAGAAATTAGAAGAGGCAAATCAGGTAACGGATAGAATCAAGGCACAACGCAAACGAATTCTTCAGTGGGAGAATGTGCAAAATTTCATAGAATAATTAGATGACAATTTTACGGGGCTTATGAAGGAAATCCAAGGAACTGCATGTGCGCAAATATGAAGAAAAAATAAATAAAACTGCACATAAACGAAAAATGGAGAAAGTGAAATATTTTCTTTGCAACAAACACCCAAAAGTCAGTATATTTAAAATAATATAATAAACTTTTTCATTTGTACAATCCTACTTCTATACAATATGTACCCTACCCATGTGTATTTTGTTTTCGTGTTTTAAGTGAATTTTCATTTTAGCTACAGGATTATAAATAAGAAGAAGAATATATAGGTACCTTATATATTATAATAAGTGGAATAAATGTTTTAATATATCTATAAGTTAATCGCTATTATTATTTATTATTCTATTACAATAGCTATTATTATTATATAGTTTATATTAGTCCTTATTGTTGGATGCTTTTATTAGTAACACAGTAAAAGAGATTTTATTTTGTATTAATTAGTCCAATATTGTGGTTGGGAGGATAAAACATTGTAAAATTGATTTATTGCTAATAAATCTAGTGAAATGTATCCCTGTTTTTTCATATGGTGTATAGGTATAATTTTTATTAGTATTACTAAAAGGATTTAAATATGTAGAATACCTACATTAAATTTTAACCTTAAAAGTTCGAATTACATTCATGTCATTTTTAAAAGAAGAAAATGGTAAAATTAATATTAACACTTTCTTTATTTTTATTTAGATAAATCAGATATATTCATCTTAACATTGTTGTATGTATAATCCTCGCAGGCAAAATTATTATATAGTTTATTAATGACAGTTGTTCATTTTTACATGAACAAGAAACCCGCCGAAATTTGAATTATGTACACGCCCACAACGACCAATCACATCAATGTCACGAGTGCATTTTAGTGTCATCTTATAAAAGACTTACGGGCATTACTGTCAGTAGATAGAACGTCCTTTAACTTTAAAGATTCAGTAACTAAAGGCGATGACGTTTAGAATAAAACTTTACAATTTGATTTCTTGTACAATTGTCACAATCTAAACGTCATTATCGTTAGTTACAGAACCGTTAAAGTTAAAGGACGTTCTATCTACTAACAGTATAACTTTTTGTCTTCATAGGTGACATTTAATTTGTAACATAATTTTTTGCACACGATAATTCGGAAAAAAAAACAGTTGAGAATGCACTAGTTAGTATTGCCAAGATGAACTTTTTATTCACAAATATAAAAGACTATAACTTTTTTATATTCATAGGTGACATTTAATTTGTGACATAATTTTTTGCTTACTCTTTTATACTGAACTGAATTCTATAATCAACAGTTTAAATTTTATACAAATAGGAAAAAAATGATAAATTTAAAAAAAATAGTACACTTACCTTCTGATTGATAAGAGTTAATAATAACACTTTCTGCTAGTAACTTGGCTATGTGAATCCGAATCTGAAAACACAATTTCAGAATTAAAAAAATAATGCTATACACATACAGACAGACAGACATATGGAATTTAATAACGAACTTTTTTAGTTTGTCGAAAAAAATTATATGTTTTAATTATGTATTCAATATGAATCCCATTACTATTCACCTGCTTAAATTAGTTAACCTACTTAGTTAGAAAAAGAATTTCTTTCTTTCCAGTATTCACCGATTTATTTATTTTTTTCGTCCACTGAACCATTTTATCCAATAAAGGCGACCAGTATCTTAATTCTTACAAAACGATTTACCCATATTGCAACATATCGTTAAGCAGATGGTAACTAGATACTACAAACACCAACGCAAAGAATCCATCCAGCTACTGATATTTTCTTTTGTAAAAGAGCATGTATTTGTAAATTCGAATACAAACCAGTCGTAATTGCGGAGACGAAAACAAACCGAATTAAAAAAATAAAAATCTTAGGAAGCAGCTGCATATTTTTCATCGAAAAGACAAAGATTGTGGTCTTCCCACGCCGGATTTTGAATTCTTGCAAGTTGGCGTGGCGTGAGGAAAGGCATTAAAAGACAGGTTGGCGCAAGACAACAAAAAATGATTCATTTAGAGAGTTAAGGACCTTCAAGGTCGTTGATTTTTCTTAAACGCAAAGTTAACTAGTGCTGGAGATACTAACTAAATTAAAGTCATACGGGATGTTCTATAAAACGCGAATGTACAGATAAAACATAAAGATAAGAGAAAAATTTTAAAATTAATTGCACTGAATGGTTTAGTTAAAAGAAAAGTTTTTGTTATTAACTTTTATATCTAGGAATTTTTTGAATGTCTTAAAATGGACGTCGGAGAGTCGGAGAAAAAATTTAGCTTTTACAGTGAAATTAAAATTTTTCGTTATTAACTTAAATATATTATAACACATTTTTGGTAGCAAGAAGAAATGTTTTATTGGCTGAGTGTACTAACCTTATAACCGGTATATCCACTTAAGTTCACTTTTCGTCGCCGATCGGCCGGAACCGCTCTCACGTCAGATACCATTATCATGTCCTACCTCCTACACGTTTATCGTTGTTTCTACAACAATTCCACGACTATTTTTTAACTCTTTTCTACATGATTTTTACTGCATTATTAACTTTTGATTCTTTCCTTCCCACAGCATTGATCCTTTATTTTTTCGTTTCGTACAAAAAATAGTATCATAACATGTTCACGTAACAAGTGTGGACGGTACATCGTAACAGCGTAACTTTGCAACATCACGGAGTCCCATCAGTTGTCGGTTTTTCAGCGTCACTTCAAAGGAATGATACGGGTCGACGTTGCAGCATTTGTTTACAAGTCTGGACGAAAAAGCGTATCAAGAGCGCGATGCATTTAATTTTGTTTCATTTAGTTTGACAACATCGATATGGAGTGGCCAGAAGAACAAAATGGAACGGCAGAATATTCTGTTTTTAAGTTACACCATGGTATTTTGTTACACAATAATTTGGAAACATAGAACACTGACGCGTAACAAAAAATTGTTGCGCGACGATGTTGTGAAACGATGTTGTGTACTTTGACTGTACACGGCATTGGACAACATCATATTCTGCATTATTTGGACTCTTGCTTTTTGTAGTGCCTGCTTTTTCGTTGGCGCATTTCACTACATGTTAACCTTAGTATTTTGGTAATATTGTTTTTTGACGTTAATAGTTATATGGTACCTCAGAGTAAATATATATAGAGAGGGCATTCTATCCTTTTTTATTAAGCCAACATCTAGTTAACTTTTGTTGACATCGTCCTCTAGAGATTCCATAAGCGTACTTTCAAGCAGGATAATTTAAAATCATACATTAAATAGTTTATAGTTTGTGATTTGATTTGTGTTATTTTTTAGTGTTATAGGTTGTACTAAATATTTTTGTAAAACATTTTGAACTATTTTAAGTGATTTTCTTGAGAGGTTGTTAACCATGAGAAAGAAATGTGAAAAATGTGGTGCTTTTCTCAAGCCATTAGATAATCAATCTTACACTTCACAAGTAAGTTAGGAAAGTAGTTATATACCATTCACATTTTTTTTATGTTATGTATTCGCATTTAGGAACTCCTACTAAGGTTTTAGAAACAATAAAAAATATTATTTATTTGATTCCATTATTAAATACGTACATTTAATATAAATTTACAAGCATTTGCTATGTTTTAATGTTAAAATTTATCAGTATTACAGAAAATACAACTTTATCGAAATTATATAACTTCTCACGACATATTTAATTCAAATGTGATATATTAATAACATGTAAAATACCCAATTTTAATTTTCTATTTTTTTGCTAAAATAAATAAAAAGTTATAATTCTTCGCGTCACCACTGTCTAATACATCACTTCAATTTTTATTGTTGATTTCGTCCTCTGCAAGAGATTTTTCTGCGCGTCTCACGTCCCTCGCCCACAAACTTTGCCGAGAGAGAGGGCTAGATGTTGGCTTAAAATTTGTAAATGACTTTAGATATACAGGGCATATCTAGTAGTTCCTTTATCTGAGTATGGTACGATGATGGTGATTGACAATTGATCAGATTGACTTTTTAGGATCGTTCGTTTTGTCATTCGTTTGCCAATGACAATTGGCAGAATGACACTGTTTTTTTAAGGTAATTTTAGGATACAGAGTGATCCATCCAGAGGAGTCAAGATTCATTTGGTAAAATCAAAACATAAAATCAAGAAGTTTAGGAAAGGAGAAAAAACAAGAGTTAATCGATCAATAAAAACAACATCGACAACATCAACAAATATTCATTATTTTTTTAAAAAACCATTGTCAATTATACCATTTTTTACATAAATCCCTTATATATTGTTCTGTTATACAAAATAATAAAATACGCATGCAATATTGTATATTAATAATTTCATGGTAGTTACTGGCAAGTTTCCGAGGTAGATCCAGGCAACTACCATATTATCACCACCATATTATTTCTTGTTCTAGGACAGAACCGATACATGTATTACTAGCGTCCGTGGTTAAGGACAGAAGAGCTCCCTCTTTAGGATGAGCTAATAGAGTAGCTTTAATAAGCGCGTGTTTCGCTTGATTAAAACTATCTTCATAAATTTTTGGCCAATCGCCTATATGTTTAACCTTATCGGCATTAAGATTATTAATAAAATCATGTAATGGGCTTAAAATTTGAGCAAAATTTTTTACGAACCTATGGTAAAAATTAATCATGCCAACAAACCTTTGTAATTCTTTATGTTTTTGGTATATGGTCAATCTTTGCGGTTACCTGGAGAATTTTTTACCAATCTGAATGAAAATGTAGATTCTTCAGCACTTTTGGTAGCGTTACAAGAAAATTTTAGTAAATTTCGGCCCGTTCCAATCGAAAGACATGGAAATAAGAGCATTTTTGTTTCTCCGGATTTGGAGAAAGCAGATTTTGTATTCGTTAAAGTCACAGGCTTAAAACCGGCTTTAACGGCCCCATATGAAGGTCCTTTCAAAGTAATTAAAAAGACAGAAAAACTTTTTACAATTTTGAAACATAACAGAGAATTAGTTGTCAATAATGACAATGTTAAACCTCTCACATATTTACACTATACAAAGGTTATAGACTTTTATTGTAGCTATTTGATTAGTTATCATGATCTCTGTGATAATCAGACATGCTCACCTTTAAGTACAACTGAACAGGCCTTGAAATACTTGCTGCTGGTTCTTTCGCTACCAGTACGTTACCATAGGCGTAATAACCCTTGTGGGTATCCATAAGGTCATTTTTTGACTAACGATACAGTTTTCAGTTTTTTGTGTATTAGGTATAATAATATTAATAATAATTTTTATCTCTTTTCAAAAATTAATTCATGTTTCATGTCTAACTTTTATATCAACCCTTTTGATTTTATTTTTCTTACTCTTTCTTTCTTTTACTTTTCCGACCCACCTCCCAGAAGGGAAAGTATTGTGAACGAGCTAAAAAAAATTTGAGGTCCTCTGAGATGATTTGCCTGTCTGTATTCTTTCACGGTAGAGGCCACACGTTTACTCCGATTGAGCTGAAATTTGTTATATGAGTTTGGGTTATGCATCGGAAGAAAGAATTAGTTTTTGTATGACATCTGTCAAACGGAAGTGTCACTATCAAAAAATGGCAGAAGCAATATATCACGGAATCTGACTTGCAATTAGTCATTTGAAAGCCCTTGAAAAACTTTATTCAGAACAGTCAAAATTATTTTTCCAAATGTTACCTGTCGTAATTAAAACAAAATGTCAAAATTTAAAAATTTAACATTAAATATCTGAAAAAGTACTTCATGAATTAGAACCAATTTCGATAAAATGGGTTTCGGTAAATCGTTGGAAGAACCAGTTAGTTTTTGTCCTACATCTATCAAACGGAAGTGTGAATGTCAAAAAATGACAGAAGCAATATGTCACGGAATTTGACTTGCATTATGTCATTTGAAAGCCCTTGAAAAATTCTCTTTAGAACAGTTAAAATTATTTCTACAACTGTCGCCTGTCAAAAAGAAAATGTCAAAGTTTGAAACTTTAACAATAAATATCTGAAAAAGTATTCATCTCGGAATACTGTCGGGAAAGGTTTGGGGCGACACAATCGATTTTTTATTTAGTTTCCTTGTTAAATGATTATTATCGGGACAAATTTTAATGAACAGTATTTAGTACTTTTGAAATATTTTAAAATGTGTTTTTTCAGTATTTTGAGAAAACATTTTTAAACTAATGATACTATATGTAAATAATTTTTTTAAATATAGTTGATCTAAATATTTTAAAAATGAGAAATTCTTTTTAACTTAAAATTTCTTACTACCACCAATACTAATGATTTATGGTTCTTATCTACTCGATTTAATAGTTTTGGTTAAAGTTAAGTAATTTCGTATCAAGGTGACTATGTGTATCGGCAAAGGCCCACGCTGAGAAAGATATGTGGTTTTTAACCTCAATATTAGTCTACAAAACATATATTTATCTACCTGAAGTTATTCAGAACAATTAGTTGAAATTAAGTTCAGAATTAATAAAAAACAATCATTTCCTTTTAATTTTAAATAACTGCAACTCGCTCTGGTCGGCCACTGAACCAATCAGATAAATAAAAAACCAGTATATCATCTTTGTTATTGCTGGATTTAGAGTTATAATCTAATTTATGTGTTTTTGTTCTTATAATTGTAATGTTTTTTTTTTGTTGTTTAAAAATTCGTAGTTTTTATTATTCGTTTGTTTATTTTTGAATTACTTCATTTCTTTCGATGCGTAATTGCTGTCCATCTAAAGATTTTTTGGCAGGGAGGTAAAAATTTAAATAATTAAATTAATTGCGGTCAAGTATCAAATATTCAAGAAGGCATTATATTAACAGGCCAAAGTTAAACAACATTTGTCAAAAATAAGCTTATTGCAATAAAATATAAATATTAACACCACAACTAAAAGCAAACCAGTCTATTATATTTACATGAACAAATTTTAAAATTCATAAAAAATTATTAATCTAGTGATAAATCCATAAGCCATTACCACATCCCCAATAATGCGTGAAGAAAAAATGTAAATCCCCCCTCCCCCCCACCCACCTGTAAGACTTGTGTAGTATCTAAAATAAAAAAAAGAAGAAAATATATGTGTCAATTAAAGTTCAAATAGTAACAGCGAAACTTATTATTTTTTTCTCTCTTCGAATGCCCCATCCAAGTTCTAAATAAGTTTAGCAATCAATAACTCTCTGTCTTTCTCTTCTAATCTGAAACAAACTATATCTTTTGCATTTAGGAATGGTTACAAAACATAACAGAGTGACTCTGAGGCCTCCTTTTTTCGGTGACATCGGGAGCTTTTTTTTTATAATTTTTCATAATTGACAAGGGTAGGAAATGGTTTGACCTTTGATCTTAAGAAGAGGTTGTCCCTGCACCTAAACTCTCGATTTATATACCGAAGCGTGTTCGTTTTTGACATTATTTATTTATTTCTGTTTGTTTTCATAGTTTGTCCGTTAATTTAGAAGACCATAAGAACAAAAAAAATTATAGGAGAAATCAAAATCTAAGTCTTACCACATGAATTTTAATTTAGTAATCGTATAGGAGGTTTACGCAACATGTTTCGGCCTTCCGGCCATCATCAGGCGCTAAAAATTACAAGGTTGACATATGTTGTTTGATTTACATAAAAATATTAAACTTACAATAGTTTGTCGTAAATTTAGTGTAGAATAATAACAAGTTAACAAAGCATCTTGAAGAATAAATTAGAAGTTAACGATATGTGGTAATGGAAAAATTTTTCATATAATAAAACACAGTAAAATAAAAAAATAAAAAAATCATGGTCCAACCATTCCATCACAGAATTGATTGGACGACGATTACCCTCTATAGGTAATAATAAAACCCAAGAGAGCTTGCTGAGTTTCAAAAAATGAAATCGAAGTGCATCCTACGATGCACTTACAATTAAATTAGAAATTTAAAGTTGGAGTAAATTTTTATGTGTTATCTACGCACCATATACCACAAAATGGTAGGTAGAAGTAGAGAACGGAAGCAGTACCTAAATTTGACAAGTGACATTTCAAAAAGCGGTAAAATTTAAATTTAAGTAAAAGTTAACAGGTTTGACAAAGCAACTTGAAGATTAGATAAATGATACAGAAAGTGGTAAATTGTCAAATATAAGAAACACTGTAAAAAACCATAGTCCAAGATTTCATCACAAAATTAATTGGACAACGGTTACCCTCTATAGGTAATAATAGAACCTAAGAGAGCTTACTCAGTTTCCAGAATGAAATCAAATCAAATCAAATCAAAGTGCATCTTACAACGCATTTCGCAATTGAAATTTGAAAGACGTGAAGTAAAAGTTAATGGATAAAAGTTATTCTTGGTCAGAGAAACACGCGAAACGAGTGGAGGCCACAATGGGTCCGGCGAAAAGAAGAAAAGGTGAAAGGTGTCAAGAGGTGGGAAGTGTCAAGAAGGAGAGGTAAAGATAACCTAGGAAGCCGACTGGAACAAAAACAAAAACAATCGGAAAGAAAAGTAAATAAGGAATTGAGGGTGATAGCTGTTAGAAGTTTTAAGTATAATAAGAAGATAAAATTTGTTATCCCTATGGGTTGGAGACGGAATAGAATGATATTGAAAATTAGTTGAAATTTAAATTTAGGAAAATGTAGTTTTCTGAGGGCCGGAGTTGGTCGTTGACACAAATTACGTTTCTGTCTACAACAGCTTTATTAATTTCGAACATTTTGATTTCTCCTATACTTACTTCACCACATTTGGGAAATGGATAACCTAGTTCATTAAAAAAAAAAATACTGAGCAATGTAAACCAGTCACTATTTTTATGTATTGTAAATAAGGGCGTGTTTGTTGTTGAAGTTATTTATTTATTTCTGCTTTTTTATAGTTAAAATAAACTTAAAATCATAACATTTTTTGCATTATTTTTTTCCCATATTGAGACTCGAACCAGAGCATTTTGGATATAGGATATAGGTATCCTTCTCCCACTAGTAAAATAAGTACAATAAACACACAAGCCCCTGTATTTAGTCCAGGAGTCTAGGTACTGAGAAACCCCTGTGACATTTTATTAATCTTAAAACTATAGTAACCGGTATAAAAACAAAAAGGAAAAATAGATACCCGAGTGCTTCACTAATTTTGACAATCGAAAACGCGAATGCCAAACGCATCTAGTGATGCGCACGAGAGTCTCGTTTTCGAAAACGAGGAGACAAGGGATATTCGGTTGGGGCGAGACCAGACTTTTATTGGTCTGGTCTCGAGTCTAGTGAGATACGTTTCGGGTCTCGTGAGTGTTTTTTAAAAAATATTTTAATTATAAAAAACAAATAAAGACACTTTTTAATTGCCTATTTTAAAGGAGTATCTGATTAATCTGCTTTTTTTTCGAAAACGGTATAAATTATCAATTTCAATTCAAAAGGTACATGATGTAGTAGGTTAAGTCTCTGCCATAATATCAGTTGCAGATCTGATTATGAAATTACAATACATTTTATAGATGACCATTATTAATTGCAATGAATCACTCTAGATTTTGTTCCTATACATGGAAACCATAGAGAAAAACAGATCGCTCTCATGTTTTTTAAATGTCTTGACAATAAAGGCTTAATCCACAAATATCAAGAAATAACAATGGATAATGCCTCAGCCAATACATCTTTTATTTATTCCCGATTTAAATGTAAAGGACTGCCATTTTCGATGTTTTGGACATGTAATTAATCCTGTCGTGCAGGATCTGTTTAAGTTGCTGAGACCAAATTCTGAAGCAAATGAAGAATTGAGTGACGTTAGTGTAGATAGGGATGCTGTAGTTAAAGAAATTAAAAATTATTCTAATGCAATATGGAAAATACGTTTTATTATTTTAAACGGTCAGAACAACTTTTAGTTAAGTTCCGAAACACGTGTGAAGCAACTAGTAATTCGCAAAAACTGACGTCTGCGTTGCATGATGTGGCTGATATTTCAGTGAAAATACGTTGCAAGTTTGCAAGATAGACATGTACTTGTTGGATTGTGACAAAATGAAGAATGGATACTGCTAGAAGAAGTGCATAAATTACTGGTCAACTTTCAAATATTTTAAAAACAACTGGGATGGTTGTTGTATGTATCAATATACTAACAGATAATCTTAAGAACAAAATATTTGAATGTGACAGAAAGGTAGATCAAAAGTCTGTCGAAGAGCAGTTAATTATTGGTTTTTAGATGGCGAGAGACAAAATATTAAATCATTATCGTAAAACTAACTGGATTTATGCTACAGTTTTAATGGAGCAAAGAATTTGAAGAGACATCGATTCAGAAATTTCAAGATACAAAATCTATTTTCATCAATCAGACGTACAACGTTGAGAAGAAACGGCAATGGAGAGACGAGAAGGTCCAGATTCCGGATTAGAAAAATCAGATTTTGTAACCGATTTTGATGTCTTGTACGCAGAAAATCCTACCCTTGCCGAAATGGGAACTTCAAAAATATTAGTCTTCTATGCCTCTGAGTAATAAAAACACAGATATATTACAAAGTTAAAAAATTCATTATTTTGAATTTCCCATTCTAAGTTTTACCAGCTACTTAAATCCCGGCTGAAAGAATATTCTTATGTGCTGCGTTAACTATAATAAAACACCGAAATCGCCTAAATAACGAATATTTACAATGTTTGTTATGCCTGAAGGACTGGATGAAAAATAAAAACATTTGCGACCGAGAGGACTATTAGCAGATTTTTTTTACTTATTTCTAAAATAATATTAATTTTCATTTCCTATTAGGTAAGTATCCCTTAATGGACTGAAAAATACATGACGAGATTAAGATACTTTTACGAGACTCTCATATGTATGAGAAGTGAGACGAGACGAGAGTGGCGGCTGCAAGACAAGACTCGAGACAAGACTTTTTATTTCATCAGCCGGACGAGACAAGTTTTTATGAAAGTCTCGTGGGAATCACTAAACGCATCCAAGCAGCGCGATTTTGTGATTTTCTCTGCTGCAATCTTGAATAAAAAACTTTTTTTTATTCAATTTATATGTATGTAAAAAATCGGTTGTGTCGCCCCAAAACTTTCCCGACGAGTATCCATGAATATTTTTTTCAAATTTTGACATTTTTTTATTTTTGACAGGTGACAGTTGGAGAAATTTTGACTATTTTGAATAGAGTTTTTCAAGGGCTTTCAAATGACATATTGCAAGTCAAATTCCGTGTCTGTCATTTTTGATAGTTACACTTCGGTTTGACAGATGTCGTACAAAAACTAATGGGTTCTTCCCTTCTTTCGACAGGTAACCCAAACCCATATACCAAATTTCAGCTCAATCCTATTAAACGTGTGGCCTCTATCGTGGAAGAATACAGACAGACAGGCAGACAGACAGACAGACAGACTTCCATCTGGAAATGGTCTTAATCATTTTAGGTGACCTCAAAATGGATATTTCCATCTTCATCTCGAAAAATTTTTTTAGCTCGTTCACAATACTTTCCCTTCTCGGAGGTGGGTCGGGAAAGTAAAATATTGAAAAATAATAATAATAATAGTTATTTATGCAAGCAAAAGTATGTAGTGACACTTTTTTTGTCACACTTTTTGTCAAATTTTGTCAAAAGTCAGTGCGTCAATCACATGAGTGATAAATGCCACTTTACATACTAGTTGAATACAATATTTTTTCTACTACCAAAAAGTTTGTATGTATTAGTTAACTGACAAAAGTCTACTAGTGCTTAAAATGAAACAACAAGGTGAGTTGTTGATAAATGTTCGAAAATTGATAAATTAAACCATAATTTGAAGCTGAATGTTCCATAACAATCATATTCGGAATCTACGTAAAAAATTCTATAGGAATCAATAATAAAACTGTATGGATATAAATATTTGCACTGAAATTTATTACCTAAAAAAATTGAAAAAAAAACAAAAAAAGTGCCGTATTTAATTTTTTATATTTACGCAAAAATGGACATTCTGTATATCCAATTTTGAATATCTGGTAACAAATTTGACATCTACGAAAGCAATTCTAGAGTTGAATAAAAAGTGAATACAACCTTCCACAAAATTTACATGAATTACATGAACGGGTTAAAAATATTTCAGAATCTACAGTGCTCTTAGGTCCATAAGTAACGGATAAATTAATTTTTTACGTAATTTACAATTTATGAGTAAAATCTTGAATAACGTCAATTTTTATTTTCAAAATGATACTTTTTAAGCAATATTTTATACTCCCCCCTTCAACTCTATTGGTATGGCAGCAATCCCTTTGATATTTTTAAATAGAACGAGGGTACGTGTGATAGCTCATTTGAAAGGAGTTTTAATTCTCTATTTAGCCATATAAGGTTTATAAATTTGGTATACCTAAATTGATAGAAATATTTTGCATTAAAAGTTACAATATATTTCAATCAAGTTTTTGGGTGAAATTGAGTGGCCTACACGTTCTTTCGATTTGACCCCGCTTGATTATTGTTTATGGAGTTATTTAAAATCTAAAGTACACTGCAAAGTATATTATAAAAAACCCAATAAGGTAAAACATTAATCAAACGATACAAAATCTTTTAAAAAAATTTCAACGCCTCCATTATTATCAAGAATCAATGGGCGCCCAGTTTGAACATTCGGTTTAAAATGTTTTATGTTCTTTAGTTTAATTAGTGACATTAAAAATGTAATATTTTTCATTAAATATTGATAAGTCAAAACAACCTTAAATATTTCTGAATAGAGAATTAAAAAGCATCTCCCAATCCATTAATAAAATTTAGAGAGGCTGCACTCAGTCCAAGGAGGCTGAAGGAGGAGGTATAAAATTATGTCTAAAAAATGCCATTTAAGAATTAAAAATTGAAGTGTTTTAGAATTTCACTAATAAATAGTAAATTACGTTGAAAATGAATGTATTTGTTAATTATGGACCTCACTGTATACAGGGTGAGTCACGAGGATCTGTAGATACTTCTAACATAAGCAGAGGTACCTTAGGGGATTCTTTTTCTTTTCTTTATTTAGATATTATGGATTATGGATCTTGGGTAAAATAGTGTTTGGTCGTATTTTTTCATTGATTAAGTCGATTTTCCTCATTTTTCTATGGATATTTGCGATAGGTTAAGATTATGTGAAACTGTGTTGATAAATTATATAAATTTTTCGATTTTTCCTTAAATAATTTAAATGGCCGTATTTTTAGATTGCGTTAACTTGGAAGCTTGCTTTTTTACAGCTCCAAGGAACCATAGACCTAAGTATTTAATACTAATTTCAACTTGATACCTTCACGCGTTTCTGAGCAAAAAGTCTTGACAGACATGTGGGCAGGCAACGAAGTGATCCTCTAAGGTTTCTTTTTACCTCTCGCCCTTCAGATAAGAGAGGTATAGGAATCATGCTAAAAATTGGGTAGTGAGTTTTCAATGGATAAACACGTTTTAGGGTCCCTAGAATACGATTTTAATATTTTCGCGATGATGTCTGTGTGTGTGTGTGTTAGTGTGTGTGTGTGTTAGTGTGTGTGTGTGTTAGTGTGTGTGTGTGTTAGTGTGTTAGTGTGTGTGTGTGTGTGTTTGGATGGATGTTGTAGTAACGATAACTCAAAAACTACTGAATAAAAAAATTTGAAATTTTGCATACATAATTCTGATACCCTAGATTAGATCTGATTAGATTTTGGTGCCAATCGCACAACCGGAAGTGGCAGTTGCTATGGGTGATGACGCCATTATTATACAAAACGGCAATTAAGTTTTACACATATATTTTGTATACCCTATAGTTTATTTTCATCTCATTAAAATTTTCTAAACTTTTGCCATTGTTGCCAGATTTACAAAAATATAATTTTTTTTCATACTTTTTTGTGTCAACCTGTAAATTTTTGATTCAAAAATGGCGAGAGGTCATGTGCTGGCCACATCAGATTTTTTCCTTTTGAAGTACGGAACTATAAAAAGTGAATGAAATTTCATGACAATATTAATATATTTATTAACTTCAAAATTTGTCAAAATAATAATTAAGTGCATAATCTCTTTTTAAATGAAACAAATTTAAAATTCTACAAATCCCAATAATTAGAACTTGATTTTTATGGATCGTTGTGGAGCAGGTACCGGAATGGCTTGTGCGATACTGGTCAAACTTTTCACATACATGTAAGGGAATCTTATAAATGATGTGAAGTAGAAAAAGATCGAAAAATTTGAATTGGAAAAACTTTTCCCATGCAAACCACTTTAGTTTGCATGGAGGGTACCGGAAGAGCAGGTCCGATCCTACTCAAATTCAATAGGATTCCTCCTTGGGCAAAACTAACTGGTAAAGTGAAAACCGGAACTCGATTTGAGCTTTCCTTCAAAAGTTACAGCGTTTTCATCCAGACAGACAGATATCCAGATGTCCGGACAGGATTTTTTTGCACTTTCGGATTCACGGAGCTCGGAAACGTCGAGAAAAGTGATAAAAAGTGAGTCTAAAAAAATTGTTTCACCATTACGAAACTAATACTGAGGCTTTTCTGCCTCAGTAAAAATGTTTGTATTAACCTCTGTAATTATTTTAATAGGAATATAATGAAAAATCCCACGAAATGTTTATTCATAAATTAAGAAATAAAATAAATAACTATAATCAAAAATAAAAGAGTTTTAAAAATGCGGAACAAAGTAAAAAACAATTTAATAAATGTTACACGATTTTAAAAGATGTTCAAAATGAAATCTATCTGCCTCAATACATGTTTAAATATGTAATGGACTTTCTGATTGTCATTTTTGATATTATTGCAACAGTCAATAATTCTATCAATGAGCTGTTGCCGCGTATTTATATTTTTTGCTTAGACCAGCTCTTTTAATCGCCCCCAATTGTAATAATCAACTGGATTATGATCTGGGGATCTTGGTGCCCATGAAATAGAACCCTCGCGTCCTATCCATCGGTTTCCATAAATGGTATCTAAATATTGGCGTACTAGGTTAATACAAATATTTTTTATCTCATTTCAATCCATTGCTAGTGGAAAAATTTACATACCACGTGAATTTTTGTCATGAACCAGATATGTCAGATTTTTAAATCCCGCCCTGTAAATTGATTCAATTATGGTATTTACTATACTGGAGCATAGTGTGTGTAGTTATTGTTCATTATAAAGATTGCTTTATAATTACTTAACATTACTATACAGTAAGATATTTGATTATTGACAATTTTCAATTTGACTTTAAACTGAATCTTTAATTAAAAATGTAAGGCAAGTGTAACAAAAATTTCAAATAACTAAGTTCAAATATCTATTTAGGTCCTCTGGAAAAATCATATCAGATTTTAGATAAATCATATACAGGATGAAATATTGGATATGAAGCCAGCCCCGAATAGACAATACACACTTTTAGCAAAAAATGAGACAAATCGACTTAATCATTGAAAAGATATAAGCTAACATTGTTTTGGTCAAGATCCATAATCGACCCTGTATTTAATAAAGGAAAAAGAAGATATTTTTAATGGTCATTTTTTGATAATCCCTTAAGGACTCACCCTGTGTGTAATAAAATACAAATTAAGTTATTATTAGTAAAAAAAATATACTCCTTTTCACATACTTATTTTTACTTTCGTATTTTCTTACATTCCAATTTTCTAAAAAAAATTGTAAGGTTACTTTCTTTCAACCTTTTTTGTAGATTTTTATATAACACACCGATAAATCAAACATTTTTATTCAATTTTGCATTTTTTATTTATTTCCTTTCAAACAAACTCAAACTCTCACCCACAACATATTACACAATACTGTTACTCACTATTTTATTAATACTTAAATGTTTTATAAAAATATAAACAGTCCCAAGACAAAACCATTGTTATTGGAAAAAACATTTTTTTAAATTTTTCCCAACCATCGTTTCATCTACAGCAAAACAACCCCGGGAAATCAATACAGAAAAATTTTTAATTTTTAATTTTTTTTTACTTCATTAATTTTATATACAGTAATTCCCAAAGGTTATCCATATCTCAAATGTGGTCCAAGTTTACAAGAAATAAAGTCAGGTACCAAAGTTTTATTACTGACTCCGAAAATATAGAAAATATCCTGTCCGGACGTCTGGATATTTGTCTGTCTGTCTGTCTGGATGTAAACACTGTAAATTTTGTACGTAAGCTCCGGTACAGTTCCAATTTTCACTTTACCTAGTTGGTTTTGTTAGTTTCGTGATCTCGAAAAAAATTTCAATTTTCTTCACGTTTCTGAGCTCCCTGAATCCGAAACTGCAAAAAAAACCCAAAAAATTTGTTCGACCGCTACGAAAATCTAATTTTAGATTCTTGGAGCTGGCCCTTTCGGGGAGATGTATGTTAACGAATAATTTTGTCTGAATGGTCCGTCCATTTTTCTATGTAATCACCTACTTTTTGTTCTTGGCCGCCTATTATCAACGCAACAAAAAATGTAAACAAATTAATAAAACGAGAAATTTTGTATGAGTAGACCCCAAATCGGCAGAATGAATTTGTGAAAGTATTTGACCGTGGTGGAAAAGTGTCGCTTGTAGTTGGCCAGCCGTGAGCCAAGATTACTTCGGTATAAGCTTGGTGCTGGCTGAGCCGGGTGCTAACATCACCGACGTAGAACTTCCGCTAGAAAAATTTATCATTAATCAGGTAAATAAAGTAATTCAAATGAATTTAAATCCGAAGAAAGATGCAGGATATGGAGGAACTGCCAAAGAAAGGTAATAGTCTATTTAACGCAAATATTCAATTCTGTAATAAGAACCAGATACTTTCCCATTTTATGAAAAACTGTAAAAAATATTTTAATCCTCAAACTAGGTAAGCCAGCAGAACAAGTTACTTCATACCGACCAATCAGCCTACTTCCCATAATGCCCAAAGTCTTAGAAAAGCTCATATTATCCAGACTAGAACCACTACTTACAACGCTTGACCTAATACCTTATCATCAGTTTGGCTTTAGACCTCAACATACTACCACAGAACAAATTCATAGAATATGCCAAAACATCAATCAAGCATTAGAAAACAAAAAGTACTATTCTGCAACAATCTTGGACACACCGCAAGCCTTTGACAAAGTTTGGCATCTGAAGCTTCTATACAAGCTACGAAAAACTCTAACCACACACTATTTCCTCATCCTAAAATCTTACCTCCAAGATCGCCACTTCCTTATAGCGTACAGAATTATTTTCAATAAACTCTGGAATTCCATAAGGCAGCGTACTTGGGTCTGTATTATATTTACTGTACACATCTGACCTGCCCACAAACAAAGACATCACCACAGCCACATATGCAGATGACACCGCATTGTTGTCAGTCCATGAAGACCCAATAATAGCTCCACAAAAATTACAAGAATGCCTTACTCGGCCAACAACAAAATGCTAAATACGTAGGTGTGCACCTAGACCGCAGATTAAATTGGAAAAAACATCTATTCATGAAGAGGAAACAGCTCAGACTCAAACTTCACAATCTATATTCCCTTATTGGTCACAAATCACAGCTGTCCATTTACAATAAATTACTAGTATATAAGGTCGTACTTAAACCTATTTGGTGCTACGGGATATAACTATGGGGAACTGCATCAAACTCAAACATTGAAAGTCTAGAGAGATTTCAATCGAAAATACTCAGGATCCTAACAAATGCTCCATGGTATATTCCAAACAACTTTATTCGTTAAGACTTACAAGTAAAAACTCATGTCTGTTTGGGAAATGTGAGTACATTTATTGGGTCCAGGACCCGTTCCAAAAACATACTTTTTTCTCCACAGCAAACTTCCGTTTGGAACCCTATTTTAATTTCTCATACTTCCTTCTTAACGTTTTCCAATCCCTAAAGTAAACTCAACTGTCACTATTAAACTGTTTTTGAATAGTTCCCCACACGTTTTCTTGCATACTAACTATGGGAAGTGATTACATGATGCCGATTAGATCCCTTGATAAACACTTCAATATCGAGATTGATCGGAAAGGGAAGTCTAAGAAAACACCGCAACAAGAAAGATGGTTCCAATTCTGAAATAGGAACGTGCGCTGGAATATAGAGATGATATACAGGTAAAAACATCCTTATCTGATCTGACAGTCAAGCCTCGATAAAGGCGCTTAACAGTCAAGTAAAATCCAAACTTGTCTTGGAATGATTAGAAAACCTCAAAAACCCAAGTGCCACTAATAAGGTGGGTAAGAGGACATAAAAATATTGAGGGTAACAAAAAAATAGACTCCCTTGACGAGAAGGATCGGCAACCAGATACACCAGCCCCGATCTGATAATTGGTTTTGGTGATTAAAAAAAACTAATATTTGAAGGGTCTAACTCGCCTCATAAATGATTTACAGGGTGTTTTGTCAAAATTGCTTATTTCTTCTAACCCTGTTTCTTCTTAACCACCCTTTATATTTATTTCATATTTAGCAAGCTTATTTGAATCTATTAGTACATTAAAGTGAAATAGTAAGCATTCTAACACCCTTTTATGAATTGCAACTAAATCTAAGAGTGGATTAACCTCAGAATCTCTAAACTTTTTTGGTTCTTTTTTCTTTGTTAACCTGTTCCTTATTTAAAATTTAAAACGAAATAATTTCGAAAAAAGTATAAAAAGCAAAACTATATATACACTTAATATAGGTTTCTTTACTTCAGCTAAACACTTGACAGTTAACATAACCTTATCATAACATAACTCCAGCAGACTAAAAACAATTAAACAGAACTACCACCGCCTGGTTTTAAGGTTAAAAACAGTTTAAACTAATCTTTGTTAAATATTACGTGGGGAAAGTGACTACAGGTTTAAACCAAAGGAATAACTTAAACTGGTTTAAGGTAAACAAGTTTATTTAAGTTTTGGGGAAAGCGGCCAATTAATCTAAAACACACGCTTTTACCAGAAGCGTAGTATTGGACTCCAAAATTTAAGCAGTGTCATATAAAAGAGCGAGTGATTTACGCCCCTAGTAAAATTGAGTGGACGATTTTTTGTTGTTGTAAGTAATGTGTCTTTGAGTCAACTTTTTCATATTTGTCGAAAATGCTTTTTAAGTTTTTAAATACTTATCTCGGATGTCCCGGTGAGTCTAGTAGAAATACTAAAAATGTAAGCTTCGACATTTTTTAACAAAAAATTTACAATTTTTAAAATAAATTAATGACACACACCCTGTATATCCTAGATAACTGATGAAACTGGTACATTAACACATTAGCATAAGTAATAATCTTATTCAATAATATCAATTTAGCCGAAACTTCCTGATTGGACTTTTTAGTCAAAGCAACTATTTAATAGAACTCAATTAGGAATATCAATTTAGATTAGACAGTTCGTGACTTAATTTTATTTTTAAATATAATGCAAATAATGGCTATGGATTATTTCCGTAAATATTTTCGTGAGTATTTATATTGATGATGTGATTCAATTTTTAAGAAATAGAAAAATTCACTTTATTCAAATGAAGCGAGATTTCTTATTAAAATTTTATTTTTAGGAAGTAAACATTTTTTTAAGTTTTTTTTTGCGGAAGTCGAGGATACACATAACCTCAATGGGAATTTTGACTTAGGTTATTTTGATGTGGGTCAGAATGAGTTATTTAAATTAAATTATTATTAATTACTGAAGGTTGTTTTTTCATGAAATTATTTCTCTCTATTTGCATACCTTTCTCTTTGGGTAACTAAACTGTTTACTCTACGTCGATAAATTTGACCAATTAAGACTAAATTTCTAAAATCTGCCAATCGTTGAGAATTTTGAAAACGTTTTTGAACATGTCATTCTCAAAATATTGAAAGAATTTTGCCCCATTTAGTTCCCCGTATTTTGCGTCATTTATTTTTCGCCCCATTTTTTTCACACTTGTTCATTACGCCATTTATTTCCCCCTTTTTTCTCACACTTGTTTATGTTCCCGTTTATTTTTCCCCGTGTTTTTTCTCACACTTGTTTTTTGCCTCACATAGTTTCCGCATTTTTTCCTCCATTATTTTATTTGCCTTATTTATATTTGTTCCATTTATATTTCTTTTTTTTCTCAGACTTGTTTTTTGCTCCATTTATATTAGTCTCATTTTTTTTTCATGCTTGTTTTTTACCGATTTATTTCACCCCTTTTTTGCCCCTTTTATTCCCAAACTTTGTTTTTCCCTTTTTCTTCATACTTATTTGTATTTGTGCCCCATTTCTTTTCCTCATTTTCTTTTCACACTTGTTTTTTGCCCCACTTATATTTTCCTCTTTTTTTCATACTTGTTTTTTACCTCAATTTTTTTCCTCTATTATTTTCACACTTGTTTTTTGCTCCTTTTGCCTTATTTATATTTGTTCCATTTATATTTCTTTTTTTTTCTCAGACTTGTTTTTTGCTTCATTTATATTAGCCCCATTTTTTTCATGCTTGTTTTTTACCCATTTATTTCACCCCTCTTTTTGCCAGATTTTATTCTCAAACCTTATTTTCCCCTTTTTTTCATACTTGTTTTTTACCTCAATTTTTTTCCTCCATTATTTATACACTTGTCTTTGCTCCTTTTATTTGCCTTATTTATGTTTATCCCATTTATATTTCTTTTTTTTCATAGACTTATTTTTTGCTGCATTTATTAGTCTCATTTTTTTCATGCTTTTTTTATCCATTTATTTTACCCCTCTTTTTGCTTCGTTTTATTCTCAAACTTTATCTTACGCTTTTTTTTCATACTTGTTTGTGCCATTAATTTTCCTCATTTTCTTTTCACACTTGCATTTTGCCCCACTTGTATTTCCCCTTTTTTTTCATACTTGTTTTTTACCTCAATTTTTTTTCCTCCATTATTGTTACACTTGTTTTTTGCTCCTTTTATTTGCCTTATTTATATTTATCCCATTTATATTTCTGTTTTTTTCATAGACTTGTTTTTTGCTGCATTTATATTAGTTCCATTTTTTTTGCTTATTTTTTACAGATTTATTTCACCCCTTTTTGCCCCTTTTTATTCTCAAACTTTATTTTCCCCTTTTTTCTCATACTTATTTGTGCCCGATTTCTTTTCCTCATTTTCTTTTCACACTTGTTTTTTGCCCCACTTATATTTTCCCCTTTTTTTCATACTTGTTTTTAGTTCAATTTTTTTCCTCCATTATTTTTACACTTCTTCTTTGCCCCTTTTATTTTGCTTCATTTTATTCTCAAACTTTATCTTACCCTCTTTTTTTCTTACTTGTTTGTGACCGTTTATTTTCCTCATTTTCTTTTCACACTTGTTCTTTACCCCATTTATTTCCCCCCCTTTTTTTATCATACTTGTTTATATTGCCGTTTATTTTTCCCCATTTTTTTCTCACACTTGTTTTTGCACCATTTATTCTTCTACTTTTCTTCTCATACTTGTTTTTTGTCCCATTTATATATGCCCCTTTTTTTCATATTAGTTTTTTACCTTATTTTTTTTTCTCCATTATTTTTACACTCGTTTTTTACTAGATTTATGCTCCATTTATATTAGTCCCATTTTTTTTTTCATGCTTGTTTTTTACCCATTTATTTCCCCCCTCTTTTTGCCCCATTTTATTCTCAAACTTTATTTTCCTCCCTTTTTTATACCTATTTGTGCCTTATTTATTTTCCACCTTTTCTTTTCACAATTTTTTTTTCATACTTGTTTTTTTACCTCATTTTTTCCTCCATTATTTTTAAACTAGTTTTTTTGTTCCATTTATACTTGTTTTTTCCCCATTTTTTGCCTTATTTATATTTATCCCATTTATATTTCTTCTTTTTTTTTCTCAGGCTTGTTTTTTGCTCCATTTATATTAGCCCCATTTTTTTATGCTTGTTTTTTACCCATTTGTTTCACCCCTGTTTTCGCCCCAGTTTATTCTCAAATTTTATTTTCCCCCTTTTTTCATACTTGTTTGTGTCCCATTTATTTTCCTCCTTTCTTTTCACACTTGTTTTTTGCCCCACTTGTATTTTCCCCTTTTTTCATACTTGTTGTTTTTACCTCACTTTTTTACCTCCATTATTTTTACACTTGTTTTTTGCTCCTTTTATTTGCCTTATTTACATTTGTACCATTTATATTTCTTTTTTTTTCTGAGACTTGTTTTTTGCTCTATTTATATTAGTTCCATTTTTTATTCAGGCTTGTTTTTTTATCCATTTATTTGAGCCCTCTTTTTGCCCCATTTTATTCTCAAACTTTATTTTCCCCCTTTTTTGTGACCATTTATTTTCTTCTTTTTCTTCTCAAACTTGTCGTTTGCAACACTTATATTTTATTCTTTTTTTCATGCTTATTTTTGAACTCATTTTTTTCCTTCATTATTTTTTCACTTGCTATGTGCCCCATTTATATTTCCCCTTTTTTGTCACACTTGTTTTTTTGCACTATTTTTTCCCTCCACTTTGTTGTTTTAATTTCCTAATTTTTTACATTTGGTACATGCGTAATCCCCACTTGTAATAAAATAGTGTTTTAAATTATGTATAACGGATTTTTTAGTTATATTTGGCAAATACAAAAATAAACAAAAATATCTTACCATATTTGTAAAATAAAATATCATTAATTTAATGACATTTTTATGATTTGTTTAAAGAAAAATATTTACAGAATTCTAACCTAACTCAACCAAAAATGTTACTTTAATTATACAAAAATAACTAATCTGCATCCTACACATTGTACAATCAATGAAAGGTAAAAAATTTAAAAGTTAATAAAAAATTTGGTTAAAATAAATGCAATTAACTAAGATATATTTTTTTTTATTTTTAAGCTTTTGAATTCTCCCTAAATGGTATATTATATAACTAAGAAACGAGACGAAGTCGAGTTTAAAAATCACCTAACCGATTAAATTTATATTCCAAATAATTAGACAATAAACATCTTAATAACAATCGGTCACCTTGTATATTCTCACGCATCAAGAAATTAGAAATCAACCGGTGACAATGTTGGCATATTGTGAAATTTCAGACATCCTCTATACTGTACGTAGGTTTTATGTATAATTAAACATCTGGGCACACTGAACCCAAAAGGTGAATCCATTCTTATAGATGCTAAAGAAAAACATTTTCTACCTACCTGTGAGCAATAAATTAGATATTCTACCCAACTCAATGCGGTTTGTAATAGGACGTATTTTTTTTAAAAGGGCATGTCAGCAAAATGTGTATTTGTATACAAAAAGTAAACAATGTTATTGGGTTTCACCTGGTGAAAATCACGTTTTGCTATCTTTTTTAGTTTTATCATATTATCGCAGCAAATTAATTAAAATTCAAATCTTTTTTCATGTTAAATTTTTATATGAATTTAATGGAAATAATTAATAATGTCAAAAGTATATTATATAATTGAAGTATAATGTTATGGTCGGATCAATAAATGAAGAAAAAAACTCGCTATTTACGGATAACTTTTATTTCAACAAATTTTTAATAATTTTTATACAGGGTATCCTCGAAAATATAATTAAAGAAAAATTTGGAAGACATTATTTCAAACCAAAAATTTGTATGTAATTTTTTCTAAAGTTATCCGTTCTTATGAAAAAAGCACACAAAATAATCAAAAATTTAATTTAACGGTAAAATAGCCGGCAAAATCGCTTTATCTGTTACATTCCTAGAAACTGATAAGAAATAATTCATTATTTACATTTTTATTGTAATGGCATACTTCTTACTTCCCGAATAACATAATATATTGATAATTCATGGTGAAACTCGCGGTAATAGTAAATGTTATGTATGATCTTGATAGCAGGTTAATAAAGAGGCTTAAACTTATAACTGTGATTACAATTTAAATATTATTGCACACGTAAACGTCCGTTGTGCGACAACAGTACTACACAAAGAAACACGAACGCTTTTGTCACATGTTTTTAAAAAAAATTAAAAATAACATTTTGTGCAATTTTTAAATTAAATTGAAAACATGAAATAAAAACAAAACAAGTTAGAGTTTGAGGAAGAACATTGATAGGGGCTATAGAAGGAAAACAATCCTCATTTATTCCGATAGTCAAGCTCTAGCATGCAAAAAACCAGATCAAAACTGGTCTGGAATTATCCACGAATCCAACTTGTTCTGACAAACAAAAACATTTAAATGGGTTCCTAGACACAAGAGGATAACCAGGTCCGGATTAGCAGCTATTTACGCCCTAGGCCAAAATTCTATATAACTCCCCCTTCCAGGAAGTCTGGGGAGTGTGGATTTTTTTGGCATATTTATCTGTACACCTTGTTTTAGAGCTTCTTTGGGGTTATTTGAGCTATCAACACATTTTTATTTTTAGTCCTTTTGGATACATTTTTAACTATTTTCCAAGAAAATAATTTGTATCAATCAGGCAATAACAATGAATAAAATTCCAAAATGTATAAAAAGCAAGTATTTTCAATTGCCCGGACGCTCACGCTCGCTATTTACAACTACAAAGTTTCCGTATCCTGCGCCCCTCGCAAGCGTGCGCCCTAGGCCATGGCCTAGGTTGGCCTTATGGGTAATCCGGGCCTGGGGATAACAGGCAATAAGGAAGCAGAAGCTCTAGCAAGAAAAGCATCAGCGACCAAATTTATGGGCCCCGAGCCGGTATTTGGCATTCTGAAATCCTCAGTACGACTCTGGCTGACTAGGTGGCTAAAGAACGTGTGAAGCTAGAATTTCGTACAGGGTCAAAAACTTGGTAAAAAAACAATTAAAAGCACTGACTAACGATATTCTGCAGCTAAGCAGTAATCAAATAAGGCAAATAACTAGATATTGCCACATACACAAAATGGGCATCTACCAAGACGAACCCATCTCTTAATTATGTATGAGAAGGATGAAACAGCTTTTAACATTGTGAAGCACTTATACGCTAGAGGCACAACCTCCTGGAAACTTAAAATTCACAGGAGGCCTTCCCCAGAGAAAATCTGGTGAAGAGACTGCTAAGCCTGATAAAGGTAACAAACCTTTTCATAATAAGTCTTAAGGCTACATTGTTGGGGCCTAAATCTCAGACAGTAACATCGTTCAAATCAATTAATCAATACGTTAAGTTTGTAAACAGAACCAAAGTTGCATGGGCTCTTGAGAAGTTTACATCTGGACCGAATGGCAGACTCCCGGCCCTTCTTCAAAAGGGACAGGTGGATCTAGAAGGCTCGCTGTACTAACTACTCCGTGGCTACCTGGTACTAGAGAATTTACCAGCAAAATGGAGGTCTACAATAGTTGTTTTTACACCCAAACCGGGTAAACGCAGAAGTCACATCTTATAGACCTATCATTCTGACATCATTCTATCTAAAAACTTTAGAAAAGATGATTGACAGATTGACAATTCAATACACCGAAACCAAGTCTCATACAAATCTGAAAAGTCTTATGATGCTGTGATTCGCACAAGAATTGGACTGTCGGCTTCATACAAAATTATAGTGGGAGCTATGCGGAGGCGAGAAGCCGCTCAGAGTATTACGCGATGGTTAGATTTCATGCATTAGCGTAGGAATGTTTACAGCATCCTTTACAACGTAAACAGGGAAGCCCTCAAGGGAGAGTTTTATCCCCAATGATGTGGTCCCTGGTGGTCGATAACCTTATTAGCGATCTAGAAAGGGAGAAAAATCTACGCACAAGCATTTTCTGATGACGTAGGTATCATTATAAATGAAAAATGTGATCCAGTTGTATCTGAATGGAACGGGCACTCAACCTTATAGAAAGATGGTGCCGGAAAGAGGGATTATCCACATTCCGGCGAAAACATCAATTATTGCCTTCACAAGGAGAAGAAACCTAAACATAAAGGAACTGTCCGTTTGGGGAAAAGAACTAAAACTGACAACAGGGATTAAATATATGGGAGATATCCTAGATAACAAATTAACATTCTCCTCTAGCCATTAAGGCAGTGCAACAGAAAAATCTCTAAGATCTCTTTGGGCCTGCAAAAATATAGTGGTTCTAAGTAGGAGACTTAATCCGGGAATGATGTATTGGCTCTATACCAGTATTGTGAGACCCACCGCGAACGTAGCTAGGCAGCTATCTGGGCAAGCTACAGAAAGTAGCATGACTTCTGATTACAGGGGCGTTTAGAAAAAACGTCAACTACGGCTATGGAAGTTCTACTAGGGCATTTTCTGCTATCCCTATTAGTGGAAAAATAGACGCTGGCAGCAACTTACCGGCTGGCTATAAACGGTATGGGATGGGAACTTTCAAGGAAAGGATACCATTCCATGATTGCAGAAAAACTAAGAGAAAATCCGGTGCTAACTATGCCATCGAACAAACATACATGAGAGGGACAGAAAGAGTGAGATCAGAAAAATCAATCAGTCTGGCATACGGACGGGTTCAAAATAGAAGAGTACAGGTGCTGGATTCTATATTACGAACTTAGGGACAACATGCATTCTAACAAGGAATCTATGGCAACGGTCTTTCAAGCGGAAATGACTGCGATAAATGTGATGCTGCGCGAGGATCTCGGAAATAAGAGAATCCGTATACTCACAGATAGCCGAGCATTCTTTAAAGCAATGAAAAGGGTGTAAATACAGTCAAAACTAGTATTAGACTGTCATAAAAACCTAAATACCCTTGAATAGGTATCTGGGTATTAGGCATAGAAGAAAATGATGAGCCCGACTGGTAAAAGAACCGAAAACCCTTTAATTGGACCGCTACCGTATTTCCTACTAATATTGTAAAGGATACGCTGAAGAAACAATTAAGGGAATACTGGATGGAATTTCCGGGAATTAGACAGTACAATGCACTTATAGAAGGTCCACCCAAGAGCAGAGACAATCTGCTGTTATTCTTAAATATGCGGGAGCTTAAAACTACGCTAGGTGTCCTGGCAGGACACTCTGTGCTCCAAAGACACCTGAACCTCAGAGGGGTATCGGAAGATTCTCTATCTAGGAAATATAAGGAAGAAGACAAAACTCATCTTCATATATTACACTATTGCTGGGACATGAACAGGAAAAGGGAATGGCACTTTGGAACAGTATCCTGAACCCGAAGAGATAGCAAAAGCTAACATCAGAACTATTCTGGACTTTGTCAAGAGTAGTGGTCTGATGTGAAAACTCGCACGGAACAATAGGCCTAGAATCGAATAAGTTTATTAATTATTTTCACAACGCGACCGCTTCTAGTTGTGACCTCTTGATTATGTGAGCCACTCAATCTGAGCGTTATTTTGATTTCATAAGGCTCTTCTTTCTTTCGAGAGTTTGAAGTTTCTTCCTAATGTGGATCATAGTTTTGGTAATGATCAGCTTGGGTCGACTAATCTCCAATTTGTCTTAGAAAAAAATCTATTTCTATGGAGTTAGAAATATCATCTGTTTTGACTTGGCAATCATTGTTATCCAGTTTTTGTATGTATGTATGTTGTTATGGTAGTAATGGTGCTAAGTCTTTGAGGATGTGATTAGAGCACCCCGTCCAGACCTATTCTGCTCAGGAGATTTAAGATGTTTGACGATTTCAAATTAGATCTCTCTCTTCTATCTGATATGCTCCTAGGTTTTGTGCCCTTGGGTTTTGCAAAGCAATGCATTCAGAGAGTATGTGGATTGAGTTTCCAACCTCTAAGTCATAAAATCTGCATTATTTTTGTTCGGCTAGTCCAAGCTTCTTAAGATGTCCTCTCAGCTGGCAATGCCCTGTTGTAACCTCTGTTAAAATGCGAAGCTTATTTTTACTCAGGTTGATACATTCTGTGGACCTCTTCTGGTTATAGTTTCCCAGAAGGACTTTTACTTGTCTCATTCCTTGTAGATTACTCTAGTGGTTGGATTTTTTTATTTTCACTTCTCTCTTTAATTCTTCCAGTATCATGCTGTTACTGATCCCACAAAAGGGTTCAGGCCCCAGAAATGGTGTTTCAGCCCATTTTTGGCTAGTTTATCTGCTATTTCATTACTCTCCTCCCCGGTGTGTCCCGGAACTCATACGAGAGTGACTGTATTGTTCTCGCCTAGCTCATTTAGCTTCTCTAGGCATTCCTTGACCATCTTGGATCTGATTACCTGGGAGCTCAGCGCTTTGATGGTTATTTGACTACCCGACTTAATGACAATTTCTTGCTTGTAGAATTTATTTTCAACATTGAGCTGTACACACTTATATATTTCTGCTTGAAAAATACTTGGTGATTTACCCAAGCTTTCGAAGCATCTGGTACCAAGCCAATATACTCCTATTCTAGTGCCCTCTGCTGTCCTAGACCCATCAGTGTACCATTTAATGGCATTTCAGTTGAGGCTAGCAATGACTCTTTGTGATGGACGTAATTTTCATGTTGTTCTATTAAAATATATTAATTTTTAGTTGCGGTTTGCCTCAAGCTTTACTTTGACGCCATTAAGAGAATATTTTTTTGTTCTAGACTGGTATAACAGTACTAAGTTCGATTCCCACTAAGAGTTCACAATGGGCAAATAAATCTGACTTGAGTATTATGTTATATGTTAGTATTGTCCTTTAGGGACTTAACGAGTAGTTTTATCACAGTTTGTATAGCCCTTTAGACCATCACAACTTGGGCCATTGTCTGAAAATAGTTCTGGGGGAAGACAGTGTGTAGCAAATAATTTGTTAGGTAGTGATTACCCTTTCAGCAGTTTTTGAACTTATCTTGTTGACCACTACAACCTTGCTAAGATAGTCAACAGTAACAAGAAAATTTAAGCCATCCAGACACCTAAAGTCGATGCCTATTTTGTGCCAGGGTAGGTCTGGTACTTTATGTGTAATCAAGGGATCTTTGGTTATTTCGTGAATACTGCTGACAAATTCGATAATTATAAATTAAGTTTTCAATTATTATTAAAAAACTGCATTTATTTAATAAAAAAAATGAAAAAAGATATTTTTTATACGTGGATTATATGCGTTATATCGAATATTTGTCTCTCGATGGCCGCTCCTTATTTGCTTTGCATGCCCTCCAAAATTGAATGAATGCCATTATGTAGTTAATATTTTAACCAAAACCAAACCAAAATATAATATTTCTAAATTATCTCCCAATACTTTTGTGACATCCTGTATCATTTAATTAATTTTTAAATTAATAATTTAATTAAAAAAGGCTGCGATTTTATTTTATGATATTTTATGTTAGAGTAGATCTGAACAAAACAAAAAAATTATATACAGTATAAGATATTACACTGATTATTTTTGTTAGTGTACCCACCTTGCGTAAAATTAAAACATATTTCACAATTCCAAAATAATTCGTTTTACTGTTATAACAAAAGTGTAACGAACCCAATTTTTTATACTATTTTTTTAATGTCTCTGAAAAACCGTTTGATTAGCCGAAATTTCGATTCGAACAATGAACTACATTTATCGTTTTATTTAAATTACTCATCGCATTAGCATATTATTTGTTTTAGGAGCAAGTCATACTTGTCTCTAAAATGGATTTTGTGTAGTGGCCTAGCTAGAAAATCGTTGTATATGTATTTGTGTTAATGAATAAACATTTAAAGATACTTAATCAAAACTACACTTTTTGAATAAACATTTAAAGATACTTAATCAAAACTACACTTTTTGAAAACACTTTAAAAAAAATTCTTCAACATTATATCAAAGGTTTCAAATTCCAAATTCAAATTTAATATCGAAAGAATTATCAAGATGTATCTAGTAATATATAATATAGTCATAAAGCAAAATGGAACATATTTAAAAATAATGTTAAAACTGTACTAAAAGTTTCTTTATTACCTTAATAAAATAATTATCATCAGACCTGTACTGTATCTCTTTGCGTTATTGACCACGCTGCTTTTTTGTTTATAAATTATCATCGATACTTTTATGTTGTTACGACCGGATCAATACCAGCGAGGCAATCCTTAAGCCGGTTTACCAGAGTCAGTAATTTGATAGAGAAATAAAAGTCTGTGTTTGAAAATCTATGATCTGATGCCAGAGACTGTTCCCATACCCACAGATCAGTAACCTCTATATGCTTAATGCCGTGGGAAGTAACATACCTGCGGCCTTGACTCTAGCTGCGCAGACCAGGTCCGTCAAGTTACGGGAACCAACCTTTATATTTCGGATAGGGCCATAATTTAAGAAAAATCAATTCGACTGAGCAGTTTTCTCTCGGTGCAGTCATATCGCATGTCTCTTGTGTTGCCAAGTTTCTTTATTACTTATGAACCAAATTCTGGGTTCACTTTACCTAAAAAGCGCTTGTTTTTGATAGTTAACAACGAGTTTGGAAATTGAAATTACTTTTGTACTATTTTGGAGGTTAATCCCAGTTTAATGCAGATTGTTAATGCAACCTTTATGTACATAATATTGCCAAGAGTTCATTTGTTCTGAATAGTTAAATATTGACAAAAAATTAAAGAAACTTATTGTTTGGCCAAAATAAGTTGAACCGCAATATGCGCAGTGACTTTTCAATTCATTTGTTTGTCGACGATTGTTTGTTGTATTTTTCTTGCAAGCTTTTAGATATGTTGGTTGATGCTATAAATGAAAGGTCTTTACCAAATGTTGTAAAAATCTACCAAAACCTAATATTAAAAAAACAAAACGTATGATAATATCTAATAACTACCAATGTTCGGAATTCTTAAATCGAAACTATATCATTAATGTAGGTGGAAATACTATTGAGGTGGTAGAAAAATTTAAATATTTGGGAGTTGTCATTGATAAGGAGATGAAATTCAGATAACATGCAAACTCTGTAGTTAAATCAATTTAATTTAAGTTAAGATATCTTCTGGTTTATCTCAATGGACTAAGAATATTATATAATACAATTATTTTACCCCATCTTAACTATTGTTCCACAATTCTGTACCTACTGAATCAAAATGAACTAAGTCGCTTGCAAAAACTACAGAATAGAGCTATGAGAATAATTCTCTCTTGCTCAAAATATACTCACATCATTACGCACATTACACTGGTTGCCACTAAAAGAATAGAAATTAGTTGTTATCAAATTACCTTCAAGAAAACTCAGCTATAATTTTAATATTCATAACTATGGAACTAGAAGCATACAAAATATTTTTATCACTCCCGTTGCTAAGAGTACTTCACAAAAGTCTATATTTTTTAAGGGGCTTAACCATTATAATTCCCTACCAGAGTCCATTAAATCAGCTACTTCCTTAAATTCATTTAAAGCTAAGCTTAAAGATCATTTAATGCATCAATATTTACCTGGCTGCAATAACTGTTACTGTTAAATCTATAAACCAATTTTATTCTGCAATGTTTTTTGTAAATTAGTTATTATATTTTGTATTTATTTTATTCATGTGACTATGTATGACTATGTATTGATATGGTACACTGCTCCTGCTTTGTAGTCAGATGTCCAATCACAAAATCTCAATCTGGGCTGGATTCAACAAAAAAAAATATTGTTCTGTATCCTGTCTCCTCTTCTTTCTTGATTGACTCTTATTTCTGTTGTTCACGTCTTCACCCCTTATAATCTTTAGTGTTTCCTTGCCTTTATTATATCTTATCCTGTATTCTTTATATACTTTCTTGATTAGCTCCTATCTCTGTCGTTCTCGTCTTCACCCCTTATAATCTTTAGTGTCTCTTTGCTTTATTCTCTCCTATCCTGTATTCTTTATATATTTCTTTAACACTATTATTTCAGCAACCTTACCATTATTTAAATAAATTTTAAATAAAGAATTAATTTCTTACAAAATTCGTTTAATATTTAACCATCTTTTTATTCTTTTTTTCTTGACAACGAACAAACTAACTAAACTTCAAAAAAAAATCACAATCTTGATTAAAATTTTAAACATTTCCAGAACTTATTCAGCCAGGATTGAGATTTTGTGATTGGACATCTGACTACAAAGCAGGAGCAGTGTACCATATCAAATGGCGCCCAACGTGGGGACCTAAAAAAAAAAAAAAATGCTCGATCAACAAAAAGGTTGACAAATTCCTTAGTAATTTGGTAAGATTTTTTTTAAATTATTATATATTTGTTCCGAAATTGTTGATTTTCTACATTTTTTATAAGAAAGAAATTTAAAACAGGGTGGTCATAATTTATAGTATTCAGTGACAATTTTTTTTATGAGACAATAATTTTGGAGTATTTCTCTAAAATTCGGTTTGTTGCATCATAAAAATAAACAGTTTTTTTTTTATTTTATTTGTTCAAATTGGTTTAAATAAAGTTTACTAATTTATAAATTAAAATAAAAATTCTTAAAATAAACAAAACAAATATGTCTCATCAAATGCAATTTAGAAGAGGTTCTAAAATAATACCGCAAGAAGTGGAAGAGATTGGATATCAAGTATATCCAATACCAGAAGAAAACCAAGAACAAGATGTTGAAGAAAAACATGAAAAAATTCCAGAAAAGAGGGAAGAGACAGAAGAAAACGGAGAACACAATACAAGAAAAGATGAACAAAAGTTAGAAAAAGGAGGAGAAGAAATTTCTGATGATGAAAGTGAAGAAGGAGGAGAAAAAAAAGAAAAAATACAAGAAAGATCCAGAGGAAAGGGAAATGATACAAATGCAATGGATATGATGGCATTTTTACAAGAATTGGGAAGGAAAATAGATAATAATCAACAAAAAATGGAAAAGAATCAAAAAGAAATAGGGAAGAAGATAGGACATCTTAAAAAAGAACTAACAAACAAAATAAATGGGATATCTCAGGAACTAGAGAGAAATAAAGAAGAGATAAAAAAAAAATTGGAAACCACCAAGGAAGATATAAGAGCGGAGATGATAAGCAGAATTACTGAAACAGAAAAATTCCAAGAGGAAAAATTAGAAATTTTGAAAGGAAGTGAAAAATTATTCAGAAATGAAATAAAAATGAAAATGGAGGAAATGAAGATGGGTGTTCAGGATACTTCACAGAGAATGGAAGTATTAGAAGGAAAATGGATGGATACCATAACAGGAATTCAGTTTGATGTACAAGAAAATGTGGAAGAGGCAAACAAAAAGATTATAGAAAAAAGAAAGTCAGAAGAAAAGAAACTCGACAAGAAAATCGAAAAAATGAACTATTTAATTAAGGAAATTGAACAAAGGAAAATAGGATATGAGTATCATTCACAGGAAGAAACAAGAATTGAAAAGAACAAAATAGAAGAACTGGAAATTAAGTTGAAAAATCTACAGGAAAACTATGAATGGAGTAGAAGACAAGAAGAATATGAAGTAAATGATACACGAAAAGGAACAACAATCATAAATAATTATATGGGAAACAAAGGAGATCATAAATTTGAGGGAAATATCAATAAAATACACCCTAAAGTATTTTTAAAAATCATGAAGAATAAATTTAAAAATATCAGGAATTTTGAAGACATTAAGGAAGTCATAAGAGATAATTTAGAAAATCATGCTCTTACATGGTTCATCAGCAAAGAAGATGAATTTGATACGGTAGAAATGTTTGAAGCACAATTTTTACAATATTTCTGGGGGAATAATGCACAGACTACAGTTAGAGAGAAATTATATTTTGGCAAATATGAATCAAGAAGGGGGAGCAGCATGAATGATTATGCAATGAAGATATACATGAACACAAAATTCTTAGATCCACCAATCCAAGAAGAGGAAAATATTTTATTAATATCAAGACATTTCAAACCAGAAATTACAGAGACTATAGCCATACAGAATATACAAGGGTTTGAACAACTGAGTACGTATTTACAGAGGATTGAGCGAAATTTCAATAACTTTAACAATAATAACCAATATAATGATAATTCTGGAAACAACAACACTCAACAAGGCCGATATCAACAAATTATGAATAATAATTATGAAGAAGTGATCAGAAACCAAAATAATCAAAGGAATGGTTACAATAATAATTATAATAATAGAAATAATAATGAAAGGAATAACAACTATTATCGCAACAATAATAATTATGCCAGCAACAATCCAAACTTTAATAATAAATAATGGTAAGGTTGCTGAAATAATAGTGTTAAAGAAATATATAAAGAATACAGGTTAGGAGAGAATAAAGCAAAGAGACACTAAAGATTATAAGGGGTGAAGACGAGAACGACAGAGATAGGAGCCAATCAAGAAAGTATATAAAGAATACAGGATAAGATATAATAAAGGCAAGGAAACACTAAAGATTATAAGGGGTGAAGACGTGAACAACAGAAATAAGAGCCAATCAAGAAAGAAGAGGAGACAGGATACAGAACAATATTTTTTTTTGTTGAATCCAGCCCAGATTGAGATTTTGACTACAAAGCAGGAGCAGTGTACCATATCAGTATATTAACTACTATATGTTTTTTTAATGTATTCTCAATCTTGTACTTGTATATATTATTGTATATTATTAATTAATAGCTAGTTTTTCTAAATAAAGAAAGGACTTATATAAAGTAGAGGGGAGCTCGTGAACCCAATATTTTATTTTTCACTTTCTAATTCATGTTGACAACACCGAACTAAATTCGTACGAAGCGAAAAGCTGAATAATCTGGTTAAATAAATGAGCTCCCTGATGGGGGTGAAGCTACTGCAAGCTCAACTTATATTGGCCAAATAGTACCTTGGATATAATTATACTATTATCAGATTATAAAAAAAAATCAGTTGTGTCGCCCCAAAACTTTCCCGACGAGTATACACGAATACTTTTTCAGATATTTAATGTTAAAGTTTCAAGTTTTGACATTTTTTTTTGACAGGTGAAAGTTGGACAAATAATAGAGTTTTTCAAGGGCTTTCAAACGACATATTGCATGTCCAATTCCGTGACATATTGCACCTGTCATTTTTTGATAGTGGTGCTTCCGTTTGGCAGATCTCGTAAAAAAACTAATGGGTCCTTCCGACAGATAACCCAAACAAATATACCAAATTTCAGCTCAATCGGATTAATACTTCTTCAGATATTTAATGCTGAAGTTTCAAATTTTGACATTTTTTTATTTTTGACAAGTGACAGTTGGAGAAATAATTTTGAGTGTTCTGAATAGAGTTTTTCTAGGGCTTTCCAATGACATATTGCATGTCCAATTCCGTGACATATTGCATCTGTCATTTTTTGATAGTGGTACTTCCGTTTGACAGATGTCGTACAAAAACTAATGGGTTCTTCCGACGGGTAACCCAAACCCCTATAACAAATTTCAGCTTAATCGGATAAAACGTGTGGCCGCTATCGTGGAAGAATACACACACACAGACCGACAGACAGACTTCCATCTGGAAATGGTCTTAATCTTCTCAGGGGACCCAAAAATGGATATTTCCGTTTTTTTCTCGAATTTTTTTTTTAGCTCGTTCACAATACTTTCCCTTCTAGGAGGTGGGTCGGGAAAGTAATAATAGGAAAACTGATTTTTTGATAAAAAAAACCAATTTTTACTCAAGAGACATTGAAAAATGAATCTTCTAAGTTAAATATGTCCGAAAATGTCGGAAAAATGAAGTTGGCTTTTAATAATGGTTAGAGGTTTATTTGAAGAGATTATTTCGAATATCCTTCAGGAAGCCCCTAACATCGTATACAGGTGGTATGAGGATTAACAGATGTTTGTGAACCACAAAAAAACGGTAGTAGTTCCTTTTACAAAAAGAAGGAAGCTTGATAAGCTACGTCATCCAATTTTGGAAGGCGTAACCATTCCGTTTGCGGAGGAGGTAAAATATCTGGGGATTATCCTAGATAACAACAATCAATAAAGCTAGGGCATCCCTCTGGAATATCAGAAGGTTAAGCGGCAAGTCGTGGGGAATGAACCCTAAGTAGACAAGATTGGCTTGTGTGGCTATTACAGACGCCATGTCAACTAACCCGACAGCGGCAATGGCAAGATCTCTGGGTCTTACTCCTCTTCACATATTATTGGAGCAGAAGGCCAGCATCAAAGCCATGTCGGTGGATAGTCAAATTGAGGGGGAGAGGCTATGGGACCACTCTGGACTGCTACGAGATATGAGTACACACCACACTCTCGGAATGGTTTCGGACGTGCTCTCCTCCAGAACTCACATACGTCTTTTTTCCGAGAAGAGACGAATGGGAAAAGGGGGAGATCCTCTTTCCAGGGACGGCTTATGTACTGTACACAGATCTTTCAAAGACCCCAAATGGTGCGGGAGCCGGAGTGTACAGCAGAAACCCGAGAGTTGACATCACAATAAGCCTCGGCAAGTATGCTACCGTCTTTCAGGCGGAGATCTTCGCTATAGAATTGTTTGCAAGAGAGTTGGCAGCTTTAAATGCACTGAGCTCCAACCGGCAGGACTCGAAGCTGGTGTGGAACTGCATCAAATCTTTGGATCGCATTACTACCAGTAACAGAGTAACAATACACTGGGTACCTGGGCACGAAGGGGTGAAGGGCAATGAAAAAGCCGACACCCTTGCGAAAAGAGTTCATTGGGCCGGAACCATTCTTCGGCATAGCCAAAAGCAGTGCCAAAGACACTATCTGGAAATGGGCCGAGAGGAAAACTCTCCAGCACTGGAAAGATATTCCTGAGTTAGCTCTCTCTAAGGCGTTCATAGTCAAACCCTCAGGTAGCACCCTATCGCAGTTCCTAGAATGGAGTAGAAGTAATGTACGCATCTTAATTGGACTGCTTACAGGGCACTATCCTCTACGTTACCATTTGAAGAAGCTAGGTCTGAGTCAAACATCGGACTGTCGCTTCTGCAGTGTGGAAGACGAAACGGCAGAGCAGTGCAGCAGTGGAGGGGCAAACAAATGCTCCATTCACATTGAACCTACCTATATTATAAAAATCAATATCTTTAATAGGATTTTTTGACAAAATAATAATTTTTAGTGAAGAGACATTGAAAAATCTTCAAAGTTAAATATGTCAAAAAAATGTAAAAATGACGTTGGCTAAAAAATGTACTAAAAACTAGGTAGACTTAAAATTTTTTTTAATTTTTTTAAATAACGAAAAAATTTCGTAAAAATGATCTCTATGACGTCTACTATACGTCCAAAAATCAAGATCGTAAATCATTTCATTTATTGATAAAATGACGTCCCGACCCAAAAATAACGAAAAAACAACATCAAATTGACGACACCTTGCTGCTTGGGATACAACCTACCCATTCGTACTAATTTAGTCTTCAATATCACTGTTTTTCGCTCAAAACTTATATTTACCGTCCCATCTTATGACGCAGTGACTTATTTTCATTATCGACTAGAAAGGGTATGGGGTGACTTGTTACAAGTACATTTGAAAATCAAGCATCTTACAATTCGTAAATGTAAAATATTTGTTGTCGCTTACAAGTAGTAACAAGATAACCATGCTAAAATAAAGACAGAAAATATTGAGAAATTTGAAGAAAATTTGGAAAAATAAGAACAAAACTAATAAAAGGAATAATTTCTACACGATTTTTCAAGACTACGGCCCGTTTCCTTCACCAGAAGAAAGTCCGATTCTAAAAAATGGGAACTTTTACAAAAAAAAATTTTTTGTCAATTTTTTCAATTTTTTTTCAACGCGTCCCATGCGATATGGATATCAATCGACGCGTCTTGACTTGCACAACGCCTTAAAAGAAATCAGTATCGACAAATGTGCTTTCCTCATAGATATCTCGAATAGAAAGAAGTTTTACTTGGTAGGATCCTCGGACCCGAAATAGCTCCTCTTCTGATACCGCCTTTCTTTTTTGAATAAAAACCGATGGCCGAAAGAATTTTCCCGATCCTCCAGTTATTGTGCGCACAGACATCCACACAGACAGACATTTTTTTTCGCGGAAAATCAATTTTCTCCACGTTTCATGACATTTTAAGTCATTTGGAGCAAAAAACAATTTGATATTTTTGCACGATTTCAATACTACGGTTTGTGCAACTTCACCAAAGCTGAAGTGTGGGCGGGCCGTAGTAATAGAGAAAAATTAGGGAAAATTGACAAAAATACCACAAACTGAGAAAAATACAAAAAAATAAGAAATAATTGGGAAAAATTATGAAAAATTCAGAAAAATTAGAAAAAAACCAAAAATTGGGAAACATCGGAAAGAAAATAGGAAAAAATAAAAAATAGGTGAAAAATTTGGGGAAAATATGGAAAAAATCTGTGAAAAATAGGAAAAACTGAGAAACATAAGAGAAAAATTTGGGAAAAATAGGTGATAAAAAATAGAGAAAATAGGGAATATTGGGAAAAATTGGAAAAAATGGAAAAAATTGGAAAAGTCAAAAAAATTGGGAAAAATAGGGAAACGATAAGGAAAAATAAGAAAAAATTGGGAAAAATTAAAGAAAAATTGAAAAAAATAAGGAAAAAATATGGATAAATTGAGAAAATTGGGAAAAATATGATAAAAATCGGAAGAAATGGTCAAATTTAGTAGGAATATTGGAAACTTTGGGAAAAATCACTTAGAAAATTCGGACAAACGGAAAGACCGGAAAAAATAGTTAAAAAACCGTAAAAACCGGGAAAAAAATAAAAAAAAAACTGAAAAGTGTCGAAAGATTGAAAAAAAATGAAAAAATGAAAAATGGAAGAATTTGAATATCTTTAAAAAAAATGAGAAATCCAAAAAAACTGGAAACATTCGGAAAAACAAAAAAAAACAGAAAAAATTGGAAAACAACAGAAAAATCGAAAACGACTTAAAAAAAATTTAACAAAAATAAAGAAGAAAAACCGGGAAGAAGAAAAAGAAAATTGAAAAAAGGTTGAATTTTAGTATAAGTAGGTATCTACTTCGTTTTTATTCAATATATTAGAATGATTTTGATAAGATTCTGGGTAAAATCGAGGAAAATTTATCCACACGTCAGGTTAATAAAAGCGTGTTACGAAGTATGTTTTTTATTAGGTTTATAAAGATATTAAAAAAATATTACGTATTATTATAAAAAAAAATCGGCGAACTTTGCACGGTCTTTTAGAATGTAAATGGAGATAAACCGTTTATTCTTTCTTTTATATATTACAAAATAAATTAATAAGACATCAAACAAGAAAAAAATAAAAAATGTATAAAATTGTTTGACACGGTTATTCATTATTATGCTACACGAATGAACTTTTTTCACGAAAAAAAATATAATAAAATGACATTAAAAATTAATTCTAAAAATAATTTTAAATGTACTAAACGTAAATATAAATATTATTGTTCTAAAACCAAAAATACATTAATAAATCACATAAAGTTGTCTGATAACCCCACTAGAGTAATTCAAATAATATTAAACTGCCCAAATGTGGCTTTTGTACAAATGATAAACTTGTTGAATAATTAATAAATTGTATAATTTGAAGATAAAAAATAAAATGATTATACAAAGTCACATTTATCTCTGATAAACCCACTAGAGCATTTCCAAAAAAATAATGATTAAATAGAAAACCCAGAACTAGATGCACCATCACACACGGTGAATCCAACGTAGATCCCCCCTCTGCCCTCACTTGGATTTCGAACCCAAAACTTGGAAGTGAATGATCTGATATCACTGAGAGTGTACGACAAGCCAGTCAGTCAATTGCAGGCAACGGAAAGAGTGAGACGAGAGCAATAACGGTGCCGATTTTCGAACGGAGCTCGACGGTAGTCAGCTGTTTACGTTGTGTTCTTTTGTTATGTTCAAAGTGACCGAGTTGCTCTAAGGGTAGCTTTCAGTTGAACAATTTTTTGGCGTTTTTTTTTTGGATAAGGTGCAATTATGTTGGTGTTTGAGCAGGTCAGTAAAAAAAATATTTCGAGCTAGTTTTTTTATAATTAATACAAAAATACTATTTTTTAAAATATAAAAAAAATGTATATACTTTCATTATAGGTATATAATGATTATTGTGGTTAAAAGTTATAGCCACATGTTGCTATCAATCATCAGTAAGTATTCCGCTAAAATAATACAATAGATATTTCAATATAAATATATCTTGTGCGGTCTACAGATTTTTTATTATTATTATAATTTATAGCCTGTTATTAATAATATAATAATAATTACTATTATTATTTTATTCACCAATTTAACATAGCTCCAATTTCACTTACCCCAAACCTGTTATTAAATCTAATAGTGCAAAAAGCTCAATTGACGTTTTTTATGGTCCATTACCGTTTAATGTTAAAGGACCAAAATAAAACGTTTTTAAAGGGAACAAAAAAACGTTCCAAATATGTTGACTAAACGCCTGAAATCATGAATTAAAAAAAAAACAAGTCAAAAACGGCAATATAAAACATCTTCAGTTCCCCAAAAGTATGTTCTCAGAAGAAATCAGAAAGTGACATTTTTTAAACGTTCTTAGAAGTCAATTTTAGAACTACTGTATATACAACGAACAAAAGACGTTTTGTTTAAATCCGCAAAAATATGTTTTTATAAAACGTCATAAAAGGGGCGCTTTTTTTAAACGTTTTATTTGAGTTGTTTTTAAATCTACTGACAAAAACGTTTAAAAAAAGTGTTGTTTAGGCCCTCAAAAGTTTGTTTTTAGAAAAGTTCACAAAGTGACGTTTTTAAACGTTTTTAGAAGTCAATTTTAGAACTACTGTATACAACGCTCACAAGACGTTTTGTTTAGGTCCGCAAAAATATGTTTTCATAAAAGGGACGCTTTTTAAATGTTTTATTTGAGTTATTTTTAAATCTACTGACAAAAACGTTTAAAAAATGTGTTGTTTATGCCATCAAAAGTTTGTTTTTAGAAAATTTCAGAATGTGACGTTTTTAAACGCTTTTAGAAGTCAATTTTAGAACTACTGCATACTACGCTCACAAGACGTTTTGTTTAGGTTCGCAAAAATATGTTTCCATAAAACGTCATAGCCGTTGTATTTGAGTTGTTTTTAAATCTACTGACAAAAACGTTTAAAAAAAGTGTCGTAGAGGCCCTCAAAAGTTTGTTTTTAGAAAAGTTCAGAAAGTGGCGTTTTTTAAACGTTTTTAGAAGTCAATTTTAGAACTACTGTATATAACGCTCGCAATACGTTTTCGTTAGGTCCGCAAAAGCACGTTGTTCATTAAAATTCATAAAAGGACATTTTTTAAAAGTTTTGTTAAGGCATTCAAACGTTTGTTTTTA